>CM066032.1:445282269-446482269 GCA_033557465.1 Ichthyophis bannanicus
CCCCCTCCAAGAGAGGAATTGAAGACAACTATTGCAGCCCTTAACTACCAGTACTGCTCAGAACTGATCCCTGCCCAGCCTTCTGGATTCAAGGAGCTTCGCAGTCACTTCAGCTCAGTACTGGCCAAAATAACGAATCTATCCTTCTCAAACTGGCTCCTTCCCTTAAGCCCTGAAACACACCTCTATCAGCCCTCTGTTAAAAAACTGCAAGCTTTACCCCCAACAGGTGGAATCCTACGGAACCATATATAGTATCCCATTACTCGCGAAGATCATTGAAAAGGAGGCCCACAAGCAACTGCAGGATCACATTGACTCCGCTGCACCATTAGACCCCTGCCAACATGGTTTTAGGGAATTCCATGGAGTTGGAAACGCCTCCTTACCACCCTCTTCTGCAAAATAATTCACTGGCATTGACGGCATCCGTCAAGGATTTGCACTCATCTTTCTGGACATCGCTGCAGCTTTCGACTCAGTAAATCATGAGCTTCTACTAGGACGTCTGATTGACAAAGGCATTAATGGAAAAGCGCTTGAATGGTCTGGATCCTACCTGGACGAAAGATGGCAGCATGTCCGTTCTGGACGGGATAAAGCCTGAACCTTATCACCAAAGCCAAGGAGTACCTCAAGGATCCCCTCCCCTTTCTGCGACTCACTTTCAATATTGACATGGAGCCAATTTGTAATATCATCCGGTTACTTTCAATGTTGACTGCATTTTATATGCAGACGATGTCCTGCTTTACGTCCCTTCTCTACCGCGCATCTCGACCTCTCACCACCGACGAGTTGCTTCAACGCAATATCTGACTGGCTCCTGGCTCAAAATCTCAGGAATACAACCTAAGAAAACTGAAGTACTCTTCATAACAAGGAAATCCAAGTGTTACCCCCCCAAAAAATATATTTAAAGTGAAAAGAAGCGGAGTTGCAATCTAAATCCTCAATTCGATATTTGGGAGGGCGTCACACTAGATCAACGCCTAGACCTGAAAGCCCACATAGGAAAACATAGTCAGCTCGGTTTACTACAAGATACGCTCCACTTAGACACCTACGTTCCATGCTTGATCCAACGGATGTCCGGGACAATCTTCGCAGGCGTTGGGTATACCAACATTTCGACTATGCCAAACGAATCTTACAAGGTCTTCCCCAAGCTACATTAAACCCACTTCAGCTAGCCATGAACGCTGGCACGCAAGAGTCAGCCATGGAGCCTCCAGGTACGAATCCACCTTACGCCCCTGCTGATACAGTTGGATTGGCTTCCTATTCAAGCTAGAATAGTCTTCACGACCTTGATAATTACTTTTAAAGCTGTCACTAATCTCACATCGGCATCCTTATACTCGCTTATCAATAGCACATCTCCAAATAGTGCATGGAGATCCATGGCTATAAAATCCGTAAACATCCCTAGGTAACTTACTACTTGACAACTAAATCGACAGCCAACAGGGCATTCAGTCTCAGTGCCCCAATATGCTGGAAGGCACGACACCCTGATAATCCGGGATATTCGAGCCTGACACAGTTTAGGAAAGCCCTCAAAGGCCACCTTTTCAACAAATACCTTATAGAACCCAATGGCATCACCTAGAAGCCCACTAACACCCACTCGATACCAGCCCCAGATAAATCTAGGGGTATATCAACAACTCAACCAAGTGTGATATTCAGTCCTATAGGGCTGGTTTCACCATGATTCTTCTGTGTATATGATCCATGTAGTATGTTTTGTAGATAGTTACCCCGGTTATCCAAGTTAAAAAAATTTTTTTTTTATACCCCGTACTGTTAAACTTCATACGTGTTAAAAAGTACTGAGCATTTGGTCCCCCCCATTGTGGAACCCGCAGCTGTGCTGAATAGTGACGGGATATAAGAGACTGTAAATAAATAATAAATAAACTCGTGAAGAATGATTGAAGGAAGATGAATGGCTGTGTTTTGGACGGATTGTAAATGCTTCAGCTTGTTATTAAGGGAGTATAAGAATTGACTTTTAGGTATTTAAGGGTTGGGTACCATGGGTTATGGTGGTACCTTCAAGGGATGGAGACATGGTATCGGGGTTTGAATGAACCAGATAGCCATTAATGCTGAGGTCTTTGTGGGTTAAGTTTCAAATTGTTTCGATTTCAGTCAGGAGGCCAACAGCTGAGGCAGACAGTTGACTGAGGGGAAAGATTCGGAGGAGCGGAGAGGATGGGTTTGGAAAAGCAAAGGAAGGATGTAATCTGCATAAAAAATATGGCAAGACACACTCTGGCTGCTCGATAAGCATAGCTTAGTGGAGCCCAAGGGAGGCATTGAATAAAATAGGGGCCAGCACAGAAGTGGAAAGATTCATCATCTGGTGTGCTCTGAAAGGCTCGACCCAAACATCCTCCAATACCTCACCAACTTCTCATAGAAACATAGAAATATGATGGACAGAAAAAGAACCCCACATGGCCTATCTAGTCTGTCCTTCCATATCAAAACAACTACAACAGTCCCCTTTTACCTTTAGAGATCCTCTGGTTTGTCCCATGCTTTTTTTAATGCAGTTACTGTCCTCATCTCTACACCTCCACTGGGAGGACTATTCCATGGATACAATACTCTTTCCGTAAAGGAAATATTTCCGCATATCACTCCTGAATCTATCTCCCTTCACCCTCATCCCATGGCCCCTCGTAGCAGGAACTTGCTTTCAATGTTGAAAAGAGGCTCTACATAAAGAACAATAAGAACTATCAAGATATGGGCTACTGGGTCAGACCAAGGTCAATCAAGACCAGTAATGGTTGCCAACAGTGGCCATCTAGGCATATGTACCGAGCAGTTTCCCCAAGAGACACAGGTTTCCACAATGCTGGTATGGTTTTCAAGCATTGATATCCTGGGTCCCTTCTTAATAATGGTTTATGGACCTTTTCTCCAGGAACTTGTCCAAACCTTTTTTAAACTGTCCCTGAACATTTATGCCACGGAGGTACATTTAAACATCTCAATCATATCACCTCTATCCTTGCCTTTCCTCTAAGGCTGTACATATTAGATCTTCAGTCGGTCCTCATATGCTTTATAATGACGACCACTAATCATTTTAGTAGCCACCCTCTGCACCGACTCCATCCTGTTCACATACCTTTGAAGGTTCGGTCTCCAGATTGCCCATTATACTCCAAATGAGGTTGGCACCAAAGACTTAGAGGTTGAGCTAGTTCTCACGGAAACCAACAGTCTTTCATCTTTCAACACCCCCAGAACAAAAAGATTTTGTTAAGCCATTCCGCTTTATCCTTATCAGCTTCTAACTATATCCTCCCTGCACCCTTGAGTCTGACAATACAACTTTTGCCTTGACTCTTCTCACTAATATATCTGAAAAATGTCTTATCCACCCCCCACCACCCCACCCCCCACCCCCCCCCCCCCCCCCACCCCCCCCCCCCCCCATTTTATTGCATTGGCTATTTCCTCCTTCTTTTGGAATCAATTGCCCTTCTTTGATACTGTGCTGGCCTCTCTAAGTTTTTCCAAATACAGATGCCTGTCTTTCCTCTCTCTGTGATCTCTTGTATTTATGCATGGCCTTTTTTTCCTCTTTTTTTCTTCACTTTTTCAGCTACTTATTTTGAAAACCATAGTGGTCTACTTTTGCCTTTTACCTTTATTTACCATTTTAACAAAAAGGGTGGTTGCCCTTAAAATATATCCTTTCAGTTTTGCCCACTGTTTTTCTACATCCCCCAGCTGTCCCATCCCACTAACGACTCCCTGAGGTATTGGCCCATCTTCGCAAAGTTAGTCTTCCTAAAGTCTAAGATCCTCATCTTTCAATGGATTCTAACAGCCCTAGTCCTAATACTGAAACACACCATCTGGTGATCACTGGATGCAAAATGATCTCCCACTACACTTTCACCATTGGTAAGCACCAAGTCCAGTATGGCCCCTTCACGTGTGGGGTCTGTTACCAATTGCTGAATAATTCTCCAGGATCTCCTTAATTCTAGATGATACTGCAGCAGGAATGTGCCAATCAACATCTGGCACTATTGAAATCTCCTATCAGCAGCACTTCCCCTTTCCTAGCAATGCTGCGTATGTCTTCAATTTACTCTCTGTACCACCTCTTCCTCTTGTGAGGGAGGTCTGTAGATCACCCAATGCAAATAGATTTCTCTTGCCCTCTTTCTAGTTTAACCCACAATGCCTCCTCTCTCCCTTTTAAGCTATGTAATTCCAAAGCTTTAATAGTAGTTTTTACATATAGTGCCACTCCTCCTCCCCTTCTTCCTACCCTGTCCTTTCTGAATAAAGTATAGCCAGGTATAGTTACATCCCAATCATGGTTTTCTCGTGAACCATGCTTCTGTAACTGCCACTAAATCCAAGTCAGCCACTCCCACCAATGCTTAAACATCAGGGATCTTATTTCCCATGCTACGGGCATTTATACACACTTCTTTCCATATGTTACCCTGTTTCCCATTTCCATAAAGGTATTTAATGTATCACCTACCTGGGGGCTTTCACTTACCTGGGGGCTTTCTTCACCCATCCCCAATGAATATAGTTTAAAGCCCTCTTCAGTAGATTAGCCAGTCTACTACTGAAGACACGTTGACCTTTCTTGGACGGATGGATGCCATCTCTGCTCTGCAACCCTTGGAACAGCATCCCATGGTCTAGGAAAACCAAAACGCTCTCGATGACACCATCCCACGCAGCCCATGCATTTCATCTCCAGGATGCGAGCCTCTCTGCCTTGGCCTTTACCCTCAACAGGGAGGATTGAAGAGAAACACTACCTGTGCACCTAACTGCTTCACCCTCTGTCCCAGAGCCATGAAGTCACTTTTGATACATTCCGAGGTATACCTGGCAGTATCATTTGTTCCAACATGGATTAGCAACATTGGGTAATAGTCAGTGGGCTTGATGAGTCTCGGCAAACTCTCCGTAACATCTTGGGATTTTGGCACCAGGCAGACAGCATACCTCTCTGGACATCAAGTCTGGTCAGCAGATGGATGCCTCAGTACCCATCAGAAGAGAGTCTCCAACCACCACTACCCTTTGTTTCCTTCTGGTCACTGATTCTGCAACTTTGGGGTACTTGAGCTCTGGTTCTTCCCTTTTCAGGGACGCTTTCACCTCCTCCACTTCCAGGGCTGCATTATGGTTCTTCAATTCAAGGGCTGGAGAAGTTGGATTGGTGATTTTGCAGGCCCTGGTGACTTGTGTCCCAACCATCGACATTCTGTTGGCACCCATTTTCTCCTGTTTCTGGAGAGCTCTCATCAATGTACTTTCTCACTGTCTTGAATGCTCCTCAGCCTCGCCACCTCCTCTCTGATTTCCTCCACTTGTTTCCTCAGAGCTTCGCATGCAGGCACCCTGCACATGGAACTGGTCCTTCAACTGGCATTAGGACCTCTGTCTGGACCGAGGCAGAAGCTGTAACGGGGGCAACAGCTTTAGCGATACGATTTTCCCAGCCATTGTTCTGTTTGTGGAGCTGAGGTATCTGTTAAAGCAAAAGAGAGAGATCTACCAAGTACCAGCTGGTCTCCCAGCGTCCTTTCAGAGAAAAAGCAGTTATAACTATTTAATTATATTAAAAATGTGCTGTTCCAATAATCTGTGATTTGTTATATGGGTTGGTGTCCTATAAAGCAAGACTGCTCACTAGGGGTAGGTGGGAGTCGGGATGGGTAGGGAGGGAACTAACACCTGATTAGGTGTTAGCAGGTTTCCAAAACTGAGGAGGTTAGTAGAGTTCAGCAACCTACTGTGCTCAAGGAAAGTTCCACTAAAGCACCAAAAAGAAAGTAACCTTGCTTTAAAAATATACAAAAAACCCTTTTAAGAGCTCCCAGTCAGAGAGCTAGCAATTTAATATAAACAAATATACCCTAAAATCCTTACTGTTGGTTGATCTGTAGAGCCCTTGTTAGGAAAGCCTCAACAGGGCAGGGCACTGGAGCCTTTTATGCAGGACTCAGCTGCTCTTATCAAATACAAGACTCAAGACAGCATTGATATGATGCTACCTGTCCACCATCTTGGCCTATTGTGAACCACTTGAATGATGCCCAACCACTGGTCTAATGGTTTATGTGGGGTCTGGCTAATCTCAGATCCACCATTCGAAAACTAACACCACCATGGGACCTCCACATCATCCTGCACCACCTCACTCAGGCCCCCATTGAGCCTATGATGGCAGCGTCCCTCAAGTATGTCACCTGAAAAATGGTCTTCCTAGTCACCATCACTTCAGCTAGACACATCAGTGAGTTCCAGGCACTAGTGGCATACCCGACTTACACACTGCTTGGCCAGGACTGGGCCACCTATGTACCCTACCTAAGTTAGTCCCGAAGGTGGCCTCTGCATTCCACATAAACCAGACGATTGGCCTGCCAACCTTCTACCCAGAGCCCACTCGCCTGAGGAACAAAGGCTACACACTCTCGACTGCCACAGAGCACATTGTCAAGGTGCCCAGATCATTGATTCTTTTTGATCCCAGTAGGCCAGGTACCGCATAAATAAAAGGACTTTATTGATTTGGATCTTGGACTGCATCGCATTCTGCTATGCCCAAGCGGAGGCTCAACCCACAGGCAACATCTGCGCCCACCAACTCAGAGCCACGGCTACCATCCTCGCCAACCTCTGGTCCATCCAGGTGCTGGACATCTGCAAAGTGGTCATGCAGTCCTCGGTACACACATTCCAGAAGCACTACTGCCTTAACCAGGGAATTCTACAGGACAGTTCCTTCAGTCAGGTGGTACTGGCCACAGCCTCACCCCCTGGACTCTAACCTCTGGGGGTCAAGCATCAATCCCCCTATGACACAGATGATTGTGTTGTTACTTGCACAGTTATCATTTGGTGTTACTTGCACAGTTATCTGTTATCCACATACAATGTTGGTTGCTTCTGCATTGATTAGAGCCACGGCACTGGCCCCACTGGGGAGTCATTGCCGTTCTTGATGTCGTTGTACTACTTAATAAATGCATTAATGACACTGGGTCATCTGCCGCCTTTAACCCGAGCACACGGCGGCACTGCCACAGCTACAAAGTCACGAGGTTACTTATCTGTAACAGGTTTCTTCATGGACAGAAAGATAAGTCAGACAAACATTCCCGCCCACCTCCCATTGCATGAGGATGACCCTCGTCTCCATGGCCCACCAGCCTAGCCTTCAGGATTGCAGCTCTGGAACATACTGGGCTAGGTAGGGGCGAGCCAGGGATAGGGCTACCTAGCACATGCTCGGAAAGACTTGCCTTTCTGAGCTCTGGGAGAGCCACTTCTGTCTATAGCACCATCAGATGACTTTCACCAGGTGTGGCTGACTTAAGAACAGAAGAAAATAAGATATGCCATACTGGGTCAGACAAAGGTACATCAAGGCCAGGGATCCTGTTTCCAACAGTGGCCAATCCAGGTCACAGGTACCTGGCAGGTACCCAAAAAGGCACACAGGTTCTATTATGCTTGTCTTAGGGCAAGCAGTGGATTTCTTGGGTCCTCTTTAATAATGGTCTATGGATCTTTCCTCCAGGAACTTGTCCAAACCTTTTTTAATACCAGCTACACTAACAGCTTTTACTACATCCTCCAGTAAAAAATTCCAGTTTGATTATGTGTTTTAGTGAAGAAATATTTTCTCTTATTAGTCTTAAATGGGTTACACTGTAGCTTCATTGTGTGTCCCCTCGTCTTTCTACTTTTTGATGGCATAAACAATTGATCTACGTTTACCCGTTCTACTCCATTCATTAATTTATAGACCTCTATCATTTCTCCCCTCATCTCTTCTCTTTTCGAAGTTTGAACAGCCCTAACCTTTTAATCTTTCCTCATAGGGGTATCCTTCCATCCCTGGGGTACTCCACTATTCACCTTTCTCTATGAGAAAACTGACCATTTAACCTTATTTTCTGCTTTCAATCTTTTAACAAGTTCCTAATTCACAATAGTGCACTGCCTACTATCCAAAGACTTTTTAATTTCGTCAACAGTCTCTCATGAGGGACCTTGTTTAAATTCTTTCTGAAAACCCAGATACACTATATCAACCGGGTCACCTTTATCTATTTGTTTATTCCTTGGATGAGGTTGAGAACTACAGGCTGGTTGGTCTGACCTCTGTGGTGAGTAAATTAATGGAAATGCTGCTAAAGCAGAGGATAGCGATGTTTCTGGAGTCCAACGGATTACAGGATCCGAAGCAGCATGATTTTACTAGGGCAGGTCTTGTTAGACAAATCTAATTTCTTTGATTGGGTGATCAGACAGTTGGACCAAGGGCGAGCCCTAGATTTTGTGTATTTAGATTTCAGTAAAGCCTTTGCTATCATTCCACACATACACCTTAAAAATAAATTGAGCTTCCTAGGAAACAGTGGACTGACTGGGTTAGAAATTGGTTGAGTGGGAGGTGGACAAAGGGTACAGGTAAATGAAGCTTACTCTGAGGAGAAGAATGTAATCAGTGGTGTGCCACAGGGATCTGTCTTTAGTCTGATCCTTTTTAACATTTTTGTTAGTGATATTGTAGGAAGGGCTATCGGGTAAGGTTTGCCTCTTTGCAGATGATACCAAAATCTGCTGTAGAGTAAACAACCAGGAAGGAGTAGATAACATGAGGAGGGACTTATCCTGCTGTCCACAGAGAACCCTCATTACAGGTAAGTAGCCTCTTTTTCTCTCCTCTCTTTTCACCCCTTCTGTGCACCTCCTCCTCTATTATGGCATTTGATATCTTCCAAGTATCTTATTTTAAAAAAAAGTTTTTCTACCACTTTTCTTGGTAAAAATCAAATTAAGACCCATCTAATAAAAATCCTGACTTACCAATCATGAAAACAGCATGGAGTCCACAGTGTCCCAAGGAACATGATTTTTCTGACATGCTTTTTGAACTACATATATCACAAATTTCATTTCATTTCATTTAAATTAAAATTTAAGCCACCTTTCTGGGTTAGGTTAGTCCCTCCAAAGTTGTGTACAAAAATACAAACAAAGCATCTCTCATTTAATAGTGCATCTGTTAAAAACAACATATATATATTTGGCATTTTACATTGCAACTTTGTAAATTAAATCAAGTAAATTTTATTTTGGCAAGATCAAAGTCAAGTTGCTTTCCAAGTGTATCTTGTGTCTGAATATTTTATTTTGATCTTTTGAGAATTTAATGGGTGGGAAATTTCAGGTATCAATTTGAAGAGGAAGATGAGATCTTAGCAACTGGAAAATGAGAGGGATAGAGGATTTGGGATGGGAGATGCGATGGAGGCAAAAGAGGGACGATCATGATAGGGATGGAGGGAGGTTTAAATTTGGGGGTAATACAGAGGGTTTGAAGGAGGTTCTGTGATCTTAGGTGGCTGGATCTGGAGAGAAAAGAGAGGGGGTATCATTCTCCTGACTTCAGCCCTGCTCCCCTTCAAGTGTCTTTCCACCTCTCTTCCTCTCCCCATCTAAAGCCCTTACTCTGGTTCTTTCTCCCCCTCCCTTCCTATCCCAAGTCTCTCTCTCCTTTTAGTTTATTTCCTAATACTGTCCCTTCAAATAAAAACATCATTTCCTCTCCCTATACACCTTTTTATTCCTCTTTCTGTTCTCATCACAGGTTCTCATACATACATATTCAGACCCAGCTATTCCCCAACCCCTTTTTTGACACACCTCCAACTCCTCTGTTTACATACTCTGCATTATATTTCTTGAATTCCTTCTCTGATAAAGCACATAACCACCATCTCCTCCAGCAGAGCCTCTCATTTTATAACCCCTTCCCCTTCATTTAACATAACCCCCTGGCCAGCACTGAAGATTTTGCTGCAGATGGAAGAGAATTACAGGGGCAGTTGATTGGTTTATATCCTCATCTTCCTTCAGCTGTGGCAAATTTTCACTCTGAAGTTGGGGAATTTTCCTGTTCCTAGAAGGCTTACAGACAGGTTTGTACCTGAGGAAATGGAGGGTTAAATAACTTTGCCCATGGTCCATGGGATTTGAACCATAACTGCCAATAGGTTACTCCTCCACTGCAAAGTAGCCAGTTGGCCCCAGGGAGGAGAGAAGAAAAGATTGCAGCTGGAACTGTTGCTGCTGGGGGATGGCATGGAGAAGGATGTGAGTGAGCATAAAATGAGGGCTGGGAAGGGATTTTCTGAATAATTCTATATGTTGTGAGAGACAGGGGTTGAGATGGGGTTCAGGGAGGGTTGAAGACCGGGTTGGTAGGCTGGGCTGAAAATGAGAGAACAAGGACATGTCGAGACAATATGTGACTCATAGTAGAGACAGCATAGTGGTTCATTATTTGAGAACATAGTAACATAATATATGATGGCAGATAAAGACCAGCCATGGTACATCTAGTCTGCCCAGCAAGGTGGTAAGAGTAGGTGCACTTGCCGCTCTGTGAAGGTCATCCCTCCCAAAGCCCTTTTTTAAGGGTGTACCCACCACTCCGTGTAGGTCACCCCTATTTGTTGAGATATAAGAGATAGTTAAATTTATTTTGATTTAATCCTTTTGCTATAAAGAGATCCACTGTGTCTGTCCCATGCCATTTTAAATTCTGTCACTGAATTTAACCCCCACCACTTCCATCGGCAGGGCATTCCAATCAACCATCACCCTTTCAGTGAAAAAGTATTTTCTGATGTTGCCTTTCAGTTTACCCCCTTGCAGCTTCATGTTACATCCTCTAGTTTTACAGCTCCCCCGTCTTTGAATAAGATTTGGGGTTTTTTCATTAATATTCTTTAAGTATTTAAAGGTCTGTATCATATCTTCCCTGTCCCTCCTCTCCTCTAGTGTATACATATTTAGGTCTTCAAGTCTCATCTCATACGTCTTCTGGCGCAGGCTCCAAATCATTTTGGTCACTTTCCTCTCAACTGTTTCCAGTCTTTTTATATCCTTTGGGAGATATAGCCTCCAAAACTGAACACAATACTCTAAGTGAGGCCTCACCAATGACTTGTACATTGGCATTAGTACCTTCTCCTTTCTGCTGGTAATTCCTTTCTGTATGCAACCCAGCATCCTTCTGGCTCTGGCCACTGCCTTGTCACACTGTTTCGCCACCTTGAGATCCTCAGAAACAACCACTCAAAGGTCCTTCACCTGGTCCGTGCACACCAACTTCTCGACACCTATTGTATACAATTCCCTTGGATTTATGCATCCTAAGTGCATGACACTGCACTTCTTCACATTAAATCTTATCTGCCAAGCATTAGACCATTCTTCCAGCTTTTGTAGATCTTTTCTCATGTTATCCACTCCCTCGGGGGAGTCCACTCTGTTGCAAATTTTTGTGTCATCTGCAAATAGACAGACAGATAACAGGTCTTAACTATCTTAACTACTTCCAGCTTATATGAAGCATGGAGAGGTATGCATCCTCATATGACAGGTGTGCAATATTTGTATGCAGTGATATCAGGATGGCAGGCTGCTAGCTAAGATAGCATGGAGGAGTGGCCTAGTGGTTAGGGCAGCAGCCTGGACCAGAAAGACAAGGGTCCAAATCCCACTAGCACTTCTTGTGGCCTTTGGCAAGTCACTTAACCCTCCACTGCCTCAGGTAAGCTGCCCTCTGGGGACAGGGAAATACCTATTGTACCTGATTGTAAGTTACCTTGAACTACTATTAAAAAGGTGTGAGATAAATACTACTAATAAGAAATGATGGTAGTGGAACAGGTGGTTTATGGGAAAAAGGCAGAAGAGGAGCCTAAAAGAAATTGAGAAGCATGATGGATTATATATAACTTGATTATCATGATAATAAAATTGATATAAGTATGTGGAGGGGCTAATGCCCAAGATGGAAGAAGTGATGGGTGATTTGTAGGTGGCACACCTCGCGGCATTTAAGAAAATATCATATGGGCCAATTTGTTCAAATGTGTTGTATGGCTGCTAGATTAATGGTAGCTCAAGTTTGGAAGAAGATAGACCCTGCTGGAAATGAGCTTCTGCACCCCAAGCTGGCTCACATTTATTTGATGTGTAAGATCACTGCCCTGAAGTACCAAAGGGTAGATTCTTTTCTAAAGGTCTGGAATACTTACTCAAGGAAATTCAATTGTAAGTTATGGAAGAAAGAATAGCTTTCTTATTATTTTGTTACAGCATGAATGCGTGCAGGTATGGCTTTAGGTTAATGTAAGTTGATAAGTAGGGAATGTGGTAAGAGGGCAAAGCAGAAGTGCTAACATGACGAAAGATACAACAGAACAGACTCACAATAAGAGGACCACTTCAGAGGCCATGGCAGACCACAGTAAAACCATGCCAGGGAATCAATATCCAGAGAATAGTAGGAGTACAGCAAGGAGTCTGGGTGTGAAGAATAACAGGATCTTGGTAGGAAATCAGAGTCTAAAGAGTATCAGGAGATTCAAGTAACATAAAAATACACAATGAAGGCCAGGCTCTAGAAAAGGTCAGGGTTTGAGGATATCCCTCATGAATATGCATTAGATACATTAGCATACAATGCTTCCTTATCAGGCATGTTTTGCATAAGTGATAGCACCTATTCTGGAGGCTCCAACAGGTAGGAAATGGAGTTGTCTGTCTGTACGCATCTATTTTTCTGCACATGGCATCATTGCCCCCACAAACACCTACCTTAAAAAGCCAGTGGGAGTCCCCGATCCAGCCGATGTGAAGAACATAAGAACATAAGATATGCCATACTGGGTCAGACCAAGGTCCATCAAGCCCAGTATTCTGTTTCCAACAGTGGCCAATCTAGGTCATATGTACATAGCAGTTTCCCCAAGGGACACAGATTCCACAATGCTTGTATTGGGTTCAAGCATTGATATCCTGGGTCCCTTCTTAATAATGGTTTATGGACCTTTCCTCCAGGAACTTGTCCAAACCTTTTCTAAACCCAGCTACACTAACAGCCTTTACTAATCCTCCGGTAACAAATTCCAGAGTTTGATTACACGTTGAGTGAAAAAATATTTTCTTTTATTAGTCTTAAATAGTTAACCCTGTAGCTTCATTGCATGTCCCCTAGTCTTTCTATATTCTGATAAGGTATAGAGTTGGGCTGTTGCCGGAAACCACTAGTGAGAGTTCCTGGGTCCCGCCAGCATTAAGAGCGAGGTTGAGGCCTGGCTGCCTGAAAGCATGGAAAGAAGAGACAGGGTTAGAGTTGAAAGTCATGGAAAGTATAAGATAAAAGAATAGGGAGGGAGAAGAGAAGAGAAGTGGGGCATTGGGAAGAGGCTGGATTAGAAGAGAGACTGCAACTCGAAAGAGTACAAATGAGGGAGTGAATGGCAGGGAATGGAGAGACTGCAAATTTGGTTTGGAGGAAGGGGAAAGTACATAACTGGTTAAAGGGAGATGAGAGAGAGTGCGGGAAGGAGGGTATTGAAGGGAAGGTATGGGAAATCCCTATAATACACTCCTTGAAGTGACACACATACACGTCAACCATTCCCATGACACACATACACAGCATGCACCCCACCCCCTAACAACCACCATGGCACGCACACAAATGCACACATCCTCCAACAAACTCCATGACACAGATGCACATGCATTCTTCTCTCATCCCTCATGACATACACACATACCCCAACACCACACATGAGATGTACATACTCCCTGAACCCCTCAAGATCCAAATACACATGCAACCTCTGACATCCCTGAGCCCCTGTCACTCCCTATGACACACACAGAGATGCATATACACTAAAGCACCCTCGGGACTCTCCATGATATACACACACACTGACATCCCCATGACGAGAGGCACCCCCATGCTTTCCATAACACACATACATACCCTTGATACCCTCTTACATAGACACATACCCTCCCCTTGACATACACACACACATGCACCCCACAATACCTCCCTTGACACACGCTCTTACACACACACCTATGCACCCCTGACACCCACCATGACACACACATACACACACTACCCATGACACATATACATACACCTCTGACCCCCTCCCGTAACATACACATACACATGCATCCTCCACATGCTTGATTCTGTAAATGAGGAAAATGCACTATTGTGTCACACTGCAAGTGTACACTTTTCAACTTCGTATATATTAATTAGGGATATCCTGAAAAATCAACACTTTTGCAGTCCTTGAAAATGGAAGTTTTAGAACCTTGGTATAAAGCATGTGGTGGGGGTATTGTTAGGAAAAGGTTATGATAAAGTTAAAAAATCAGGCAGCAGAGTTAGCAAAGATATAAATGAATGGTAGCATATGTCAGTTTAAGTGGTGTGTTAACTCTGGGGACACTCATGAGGATAGCTAAGTAACACTACATTGTCTTACTTGATGTCAGAGACATAATTTCCCAAGTCAAAATGAAAAAGCCCTCACAACCACACAGAGCTAGATGAACCACGACAATGAATACCCTAAACATCTCCCACATCAAAACCAAATTAAACCAATAGGCATGCAAAAGAGTTTTTCAGCTCTACACGTCTTCTATATGAAACAGACTGCAGGGGCCAGATCAGGAACACCATGGACCTCAAGACCTTCTGCAAAGTTAAAGACACCTCTGTTTACCAAACATTTCAACACGAGATTAACCCCTCCCTCCTGAAGAACAGTGCTCAACCAACTACCATTACTGTTGTATATAATTAAACCTGTATATAGTTAAGAGCCAAAAGCTCATTGATTGCATGCTGTATATTTATTTTAGCTGTTTTATTTTATTTTAGCTGTATTTATATCCTGCTTTTCACTGGGTCAAAGTGGTCAATTGGGAGATACATTTAACACAAGGGGATATGACACACATATGCTAATACTTACAGGGAACATGGGCAATGGAGGGTTAAGTGGCTTACCCAAGACCACAAGGAGTGCCTATAGGACTAGAAATCCCAGTCCCTCCAGCCTGAGATTGCTGTCCCCAGGTGGGACTTGAACCCCTGGCCCTCCGGCCCAAAGTACCTTGTCCTAACCACTAGGCCACTCCTCCCCATGTTTAATGTTAGTTAGTTTCAGTTCCTTGTGAACTGCCTTGACCCAGTGAAAGGAATTCTTTAGATTAAAGCTGATGAATCTGTAAATGCAGTATATTTGTTAAATCAGTCAGGTCCTAGTAGGAGCAAAGAGCTTTCAGTTTACATTTAAAACACAGAAGAGAACTTTCTGGTTAAATTTAGAACCCAGCAGAGAGCTTCTAGTTTAAATTTCATACTCAGTCAGGGCCTAGTAGCAGCACAGAGATTTAATTTAAATCAAATCAGAATATAACTTAGCATAAAAGGCAAAACAGGGTCAGTATTCTTTGAACAATAAATAATTTCTAGAGACCATTACAAAGAGGCTTTCTACACAGGGAGCAAGAAACCTGTGACATTTTTTAAATAGGTGTTAAAGCCAGGTGGCAGATCAAAGGGCCATTTTTAACGGCTCCCTCTATCCAAGCAAAGACTGTGTTAAGACTGTGTTAATCACCCAGGAAATTGGTCACAGCTTACCTCTGAAGCACAGGCATAAATAGTTCAAACAGAGTTCTGTGATTTGAAGGACTATAAAAGGGGACTGCTACTTCTGAAGAGAGATCAGCAATTGTAAGTTAAGAGCCAAAGGCTCATTGATTGCATGCTGTATATAGTTTGATACCATCGTTTCAATGTAAGTTAGTTTCCGTTCCTTGTGAACTGCCTTGACCCGGTGAAAGGACAACAAAAGGGGACTGCCAGTTCTGGAGAGAGATCTGCAATTGTAAGCATTTACTTCTGGGAATTTTTCTAAATCTTGAGAAAAAGGAATTCTTTAGATTAAAGCTGATTAATCTGTGAACCCAGTGTATTTGCTAAATCAGTCAGGGCCTAGTAGCAGCAAAGAGCTTTCAGTTTAAATTTAAAACACAGAAGAGAGCTTTCTGGTTAAATTTAGACCCCAAGACTCCCTCTATCCAAGCAAGGGCCGTGGGACATCCCCTGGAAATTGGTCACAGATTAGAAGCATTGGACAGGGTACTCTGTAGCAGCCAGCTTTTAATAAGTCAGAGAGGCTGTTGTTGCCAAAAAGCATCTTTCATGAAATGGAAAAAAGAGCCAAATGACAAAAACTGGAAACAGCACAAGAACTGTCAAGTTAAATGCAAGGCATTGATAAGGCAAGCAAAGAGAGAATTTGAGAAGAAGCTTGCTGTGGAAGCAAAAACGCATAATAAAGACTCTTTCAAGTACATTCATAGCAAAAAAATCTGTGAAAGAGTCAGTTGGACCATTATATGATAGAGGGGTAAAAGAGGCCCTAAGAGGGGACAAGGCAATAGCGGAGAGATTGAATGAATTCTTTGCTTCGGTCTTTACTGAGGAACATGTAGGGGTGTTACCCATGACTGAAGTTGTATTTAAAGGTGTTACTGCGGAAGAATTGAAAGAAATATCAATACAATGGGAAGATGTATTAAGACTATTTGATGAACTGAAAAGTAGCGAATCACCTGGACTGGATGGTATACATCCCAGTGTGTTGAAAGAACTGAAATATGAGATTGTAGACCTGCTATTAGTAATCTGTGAACTATCATTACAAACATCTGTAATACCTGAAGATTGGAGGATGGCCACTGTAACGCCAATTTTTAAAAAGGGTTCCAGGGGTGATCCGGGAAACTACAGACCAGTAAGCCTGACGTCAGTACTGGGAAAAATGGTAGAAATCATCATAAAGAACAAAATTACTGAACATGTAGATAGTCATGCCTTAATGGGAGACATCCAACATGACTTTAGAAAAGGAAGATCTTGTCTTACTAATCTGTTATGTTTTTTTGAAGGTGCGAATAAACAGGTAGACAAAGGTGAGTTGGATGATATAGTATATCTGGACTTTCAGAAAGCCTTTGACAAGGTCCTTCATCAGAGACTTTTGGCAAAACTACAGAGTCAGGAGATAGGAGGCGGTGTACTATTGTGGATCAGGAATTGGTTAAAAGATAGAAAGCAGAGAGTAGGCTAACTGGCCAATTTTCCCAATGAAAAAAGGTGAAAAGTGGAGTATCCCAGGAATCTGTTCTGGGTCTGCTGCTTTTTGGCATATTCATAAATGATCTGGAAAAGAAATAACGAGTGAGGTTATCAAATTTGCAGATGACACAAAACTATTCAAAGTTGTTAAAACCCATGAGGATTGTGGAACACTGCAAGAGGATCTTGATAAATTGAAAGACTGGGCATTCAAATATGAGGAAAGCTCTATAAAAGCTGGAAGAATAGTCTAATGCTTGGCAGTTAAGATTTGATGTGTCATGCACTTGGGAAGCAGAAATTCAAAGGAATTATATGTGATAGTGAGTGAGAGGTTGATGTGCATGGACCAGGAGAAGGACCTCGGAGTGATTGTTTCTGAGGATCTCAAGATGGTGAAACAGTGTGACAAGCTGGTGGCAAAAGCCAGAAGGATGCTGGGTTGCATACAGGAATGACCAGCAGAAAGGAAGAGGTACTAATGCCACTGTACAAGTCAGTGGTGAGGCCTCACTTGGAATATTGTGTTCAGTTTTGGAGACCGTATCTCACAAAGGATATAAAAAGACTGGAAACCGTTCAGAGGAAGGCGACCAAAATGATTTGGTGCCTGCACCAGAAGACATATGAGAAGAGACTTGAAGACCTAAATATGTATACTCTAGAGAAGAGGAGGGACAGGGGAGATATGATACAGTCCTTTAAATACTTAAAAGGTATTACTGAACAAATAAACCTTTTTCAAAGTTGGGGAAGCTGGAAAAATAGAGGGCATAACATGAAGCTGCAAGGGGGTAAACTGAAAGGCAATGTCAGGAAATACTTTTTCACTGAAAGGGTGGTGGATGCTTGGAATGTCCTCCCAATGGAAGTGGTGGGGTCAAACACAGTGACAGAATTCAAAATGGTATGGGACAGACTCAGTGGATCCCTTTATAGCAACAGGATAAAATCAAAATAAACATAACTATCTTTTATATCTCAACAAATAGGGGTGACCTACACGGAGTGGTGGGAAGGGATGAACTTAACGGAGCGGCAGATGCGCCTACTCTTGCCGCCTTGCTGGGCAGACTACATGAACCATACTAGTCTTTATCTGTCATCTTATACTATGCTACTATATTACTATGCAGATAGAGATACAGTTGTGGTCAACCTTATTGGCACCCTTGCATTTTAGATATGTTATATACAACATCCCGAAAAATAACTGGAAATATTGCAACTGTATGTTATCATTTTAATAGTATGTTCAAAGGTATACAACAAAAAGAAGATGTCTGTGCAATTTAGATGTAGCAATTTCTTTTTTTTTAATATTTAAGAATTTTACAAAATTCATACCAAGAATGAAAACTTGTACAGAAAAGGCATGATCATGGAAAAAGGACAAACAAAAATAAAGCAAAGAGGAAACAAGTCAAAATGAAAAATGCCTATAGTCACCAAAAAGAGTGTGGAAAACATCACAAACAGAACAGGGACCAGAGACCCCCACCGTATCATCCAAAAAATAGATATGAGGAAAACAAAAGACCGTGAAAGGGCCAACGCATTACTTAACAGCGCAGTTTGCAACACCCAAATCAACCCCCTCAGCAGGAGAGGAAATTACAGGTAATCTAGCCTTAATAAAAGAAGAAAGGTCAGAAGGAGAAAAGAAAATAAATCTCTTAGGGGTATGTTTACTAAAACCCCGTTAGGGTGCGCGCCGCGCTAGTGTGCGGATGCCATATAAGGAGTGGGCGTTTCAGTCAGAAAAAAGCAAAACTAGGATTAATCATGCGCTAATGTGCGCTGTGCTCATGTGCGCCCTGCACATTAGCGCATGAGAAAGTTGCACGGGAAGCATAAGTGGCACGCTGATGCACAAGCACAAGAACAGAGTCACAGTACAATGGTTAAGACACTGACCAATGGTGCAGGGATCATGGGTTCAATCCCCCACTGTGCCCAATGAAGAAGGCTGGCTGAGGCATTACCTATTATGGGGAAGATTGCTTTAGGAGGCATTTTATCTTTATTTTAATTATCTCTACTAGCAAACGCACTCTCAAAGCGTGTTAACATAAGGCGCCCCATAAGGCACATTTTAAAGTGCACTGTCCTCCAAGGCACCCTAGAATGTTGCTTATAGGGCGCTTTATAGGGTGTCGTATGAGGTACCGCAAGGTCACAGCACTGTTTTTTTTTTTTTATAACTTTCTCTTTATTGGTTTTTGGCATTATACACAACAAACACATAATAGCCAGAAAATACACCAACATGTTCCCATCCCCCCCCCCCCAAATACACCCACAACAAACAAAACTACTACCACCCGCCCCTCCATTCCAGGGCCAGGCCAGCCCACCGCATATGCAAAGCTCTCACCATACTTCCTCGGGGAAGCCATTTCTCCCCTGGCAAAGGCCTGCCTCCATCCAATCATGCCCCCCCCTCCCCCCCACCCTCCTACCCCCAGACCGAGCACTACCCCTCCCCCCCACCCCCCCACCCCAACCTTACTCCCCCCAGTCCTACTCCCCCATACCATCCCTTCCCGTCCGCCCACTCGCCAACCACCCATCATAGCCCTGCCACACTTGCCGAAAGTGCGACACCCTATGTGCCCCATAAGCCGCGATTTCACACATTCCCCACATTCCACTTAAACGGCCCACAATATCTCCTCTAGAAGGGGGAGCTGTACTCCTCCAATGCAACAGAATCTCCCCCCGTGCTGCAGCGATACAATAGCCAATCATCAACTGCACCTCCCGGTCCTCCGCTCCCTCCAATTCATTCAACAAAACCTTGGCAGGAGTCAAGACCACCGGGCCCCCGTTATCTCCCTTATAACCCCCTCCCAGTCCTCCCACCATAGGCCGCACTATCGGGCAGTCCCACAGCAAATGATATAGGTCCCCTCGCCCCTCACACCCCCGCCAACACAACCCTGATTCCTCCTTGCCGATGGCCCTCAATTTCCATGGAGTCCAATAGGTCTGGTATCGAATCTTCAAGCTACTCTCCAAATACGCCATGCCCGGGGCCAACCTCCTAGACCACACATAGATGTCCCGCCAATGCTCCCGATCCCACTCCCCTCCCAGTATCTTCTCCCAGGCCACCTCCCCCGGATACACGCCCCCACCCCCCCCAGCCTAAGCAATTCCTTATAAAAATGGGTGATAGCCCCCCTCCGCACCCCTTTCACCAAAAGTTCTTCAATCACCGTGGCCTCTTGGCGCATCTCAACCTTGACCTCACGCCTACCCAAAAAGACACTACCTGCAGATAGGCAAAAAACCCTCTCCCATCCAGCCCAAACTCAGCTAGTAACTCCCCCCAACTCTTAAACCCCCCCTCGCATGGAGCATCTGTCCCATAAACCGTAACCCCTTCCCCCTCCACTCCCGGAACACCCCCCCCCCCCTCTTTCCCGGGGGCAAACTCCTGAACCCCCATAATAGACATTCCCCGAGTGTATCTCTTTCCCCCTAGTAGCGGACACCGCCACCGTACCCAAAGCGCCTTTGTCAGGGCCCGAAAAGGATTCCCTTCCGACCCCCCCTTCCACCCCCCCTCCCGGATCCCAGAGCCACTCCCCCAGACTCTCTCCAGGTCCCGTCCCCTGTTCCAGCTGCACCCACCGAGGGGTCTCCATCTCACCCCCCTGCCAACTGAGCAACGCCCTCAACTGAGAAGCCCAAATAGTACTTCTCCAACCAGGCGGAACACCCATTCCCCCCTCCCTACTCGGGCGATACATAACAAGCCGCCCCACCCTCGGGCGCTGACCAGCCCAGATAAACTCCATCATAACCCTTTGCGCCCGTTTCAAGAAATTCTGGGACACCTTACACGGAAGGGAGCCAAACAAGAACAAAAACCCGCGGTAGTACATTCATTTTTAAAACCGCTATCCTACCTAACCACGTAAGATTATAAACCTTTCCACCATTGCAAATCCCGGCACACTTCATTCAAAAGCCCCCCATAATTGACCCGCGCCAGGCCCTCCAAATTCTGTCCCATCTGGATCCCCAGATACCGGTAGTGTTCCCCCACCCACTTAAACGCAAATCCCCCTCTCAGCACCCCCTCCAATTCAGGAGTGAGATTAAACCCTAAGATCTCCGAGTTACTATCATTTATCTTGTACCCTGATACCCGACTATAGCCACGCAATCTCTTGCATCAAATTCGGTAGGGTTACCAGGGGTTCACGCAGTGTGAAAATTACATCGTCCGCAAATAATGTAATCTTAACCTCCTGGGAATTCATGAGAATCCCCTTAATATCGGAGGACCCCCTAATCCTTGCAGCCAGCGGTTCGATGACCAAAGCAAAAAGCAGAGGGGACAAGGGCAACCCTGCCTAGTACCCCTGCCCAAACGCAAACGCTCCCGAATAACTGCCATTGACCCGTACCCTGGCCTGAGGGGCCTTATACATCGCTTGAACCCAGTGAACAAAGTTAGGACCCACCCCCACTTTCCTCCAGCACACTAAGCATAAAGGGCCACTCCACCCTATCAAACGCCTTTTCCGCATCTACCGTTAGAAAAACCGCCCGCTGCCCTGTCCGCTGGACCTCCCAGGTAAGGTTACAGATCTTACGAATATTGTCTCCTCCTTGCCGCCCCGAGATAAACCCTGTTTGGTCTGGATGTATTAGCTCAGGCATCACCTTGGCCAATCTATTGGCTAAAACCTTTGCAAAAAGTTTTGCGTCCACATTCAATAATGAGATGGGCCTATATGACCCACAGACCATCGGGTCCTTCCCGGGTTTAGGGATAAGGGTAATCCCAGCTTCCCGCATCGAGTGTGGAGTCTCCCCACCCGATAACACCCCATTAAAGACTTCCACCAACAAAGGCCCCAGTAAGGGTCGGAACACCTGATAGAAGCGCCCCGACAAGCCGTCCAGACCCGGGGCCTTACCCCTTTTCAACGTCCCAATCGCCAGAGTCACTTCTGCCTCTGTTATGGGCCGATCAAGCCACTCCCTCTTCTCTATAGACAGTGAGGATAGGGCACAGTCCTTCAGGTACTCAACACATGGAGCTTTCCCCCCCCGCACCTCACTAGTATACAAAGTTTGATAATAGTCCGCAAAGGTCGCCCGAATTTCATTATTCCCGTGGACCAGCCTCCCTCCTGCTCCCCGGATACCCCCAATATTCGTCCTCATCACCTTACTACGTATCCGTTGGGCTAATCTCCGCCCCACCTTATTACCTCCCTCAAACCACCCCTGTTTTAAAACCCGTAGCTCATAGGCCAAATCACTCGCCCTCAATTGCTCCAGTTGCCCCCGCAACTCTTTCAATTTCACAGTAACCCCCCCTCCTCCACCCCCTCTTTCGTGCACCCTCCCCTCCAATCGCCTAATGTCGTGCAACAGTTGTCTCTCCTTTTCCTTCCTTTTCCCCCCTACTTCGACGCTCCCGGGCAGCTTCCTGAACCAGATGCCCCCTCACCACCGCCTTAAGCCCATCCCACACCATCCCTAACTCCACCTCACCATTCAAGTTAAACCCCTGGTACTCCTTGACCACCTTCCCAATATGCTCAATCACCCCTGGCTCATCCAACAAGGCTTCATTAAGCCTCCAGAATTTTACCCCCTCATCCACGTATCCCAAATTAAACCGCACCCACACAGGTGCGTGATCCATCCACGTGATGGGGCCCTGATCCACCTCATCCACCCTGTTCAACCAGCTTCCCCCCGCCCCCACCATATCAATCCTACTATAGGTACCATGTGGCGCTGAATAAAAAGTGTATTGCGTGCACCCCGGGTGTTGACTCCGCCCAACGTCTTCCACCGCTCACCGTTCCGTCAAGTGTAGCAATTTCACACACCATCCACCCTCCGCCCCAGCCCACTACCCCCCCCCCCCCATTATCCACCCTCGGGTTCACCGTCAAATTAAAATCACCCCCAATTATAAGGGGGGCATCACTTAAACTCCCCAGTTCCCCCTGCATACGGACAAAAAAATCTCCCTGCCTGTCATTAGGGCCATACAAACTCACAATCCAGACCTGCTCCCTCCCAATTTGAATTTTAAGCCCCACTGCCCGGCCCCCTCTTATCCCTGTATTCCCCCACTAACCTTGTCCACCCAATCCACCCCCACCAAAATACCCCCCCCCCCCCTTCCGAGCCTCCGCCCTCTGCCCAGCCAACATTACTCGGGGATACCTCTTTGTCTGTAATAGCCTTTCCTGGCCTACTTTCAGATGGGTTTCCTGTATACAAATGAAATCCGCTTTCAACCTACCCCCCTCACGCTCCACCATACGCCGCTTTCTCCCAGGACCCCACCCCCTCAGATTCTTCGTGGCTATGGTCATCTGCTGTTGCTACACTCTTTTCCCCCATACGTTCTCCCTTCGCCCCATCCGTCCGCCCTCCTCTCCCCGTCCCTGCCCCGCTTCTCCCGTCCCCCCCTCCCGCTCCCCACCCCTCCTCCCCTCCTCCCCCTCCCCCCCACCCCCCCCTCCCTTCCCCCCTTCCCCCCTCCCCTTCCAAATCCCCCTCCACCTCCTGGAGGTCTCCCTTGGAGTAGTGCTCATCAACCAAGGCTGCTCCCGACTTATCTCCCCCTCCCTCCACCCATGCTCATCCCCCATCCAACCCCCACACTCACCCCCCTCCCCCACCCATCCCCATCTACCCCCCACGAACACCCATTCCCCATACTCTCCCCTCCCCCCCCAACTGCTTCAGCGAACCCCCCACCCCACCCCCGCAATATCTCCCCCCCTCAATGATCAACAGCATTTTCCTCAAAACAGCATTATATAAAAACAACAGTAACATGTATGTCATTAACACTGCTATCAGTAGGAAGCATAAATCGGCCCACAAAGGGAACCGCTCCCAATTCAAACCTTTTGGAAGTCCCCCGATCTCTCAGGTACCCCCCTCCACATCAACGCCTCCAAGTTGCTCTCCAACGTCCTCCACCGGACTCCCTCGCCCCTTCGCGCTGCTCCTCTGGGGTCCTGGCGTCTCCTCTCTGCCATTACCTCCCTCCGGGGCTTGCGACAGTCTGCTCCCAATCCCGCCCCCTTGACGGCTGCCATTGCCTCCGAAACTGTGTGGGCCCTCCAATTCTTAAGCCCCACAGTGAAAAGGATGCCAAAGGGATACAGCCAGCGGTATCGGACATTCTCCCTCCGCAGGAGTGTTGTGACCGGCTGCATTTCTCGTCTCCCGCTGCAAAGTTCCAGCAGCCAAATCCGGGAAAATCTGTATGTTATATCCTTGCCAGACAAAGTCCCTGCGATTGCGCATCAAGGTAAGGATCCGCTCTTTAATTTTAAAGTCTGCCATACACAGCACTATGTCCCGCGGCCGATTGGGCCTACTGGGGCCCAGGGCCCGGTGGGCCCGAACCAAATGCAGCCCCCCCTGCACCAGCTCAGTCCCGGAGTCAATCAGGACAGTCTGTAGTATTGCGCAAGCCACCTTCTCACTGTCCACAAACTCTTTTTCTTCGGGCACCCCCCGTAGGCGTAAATTGTTCCTTCGGGACCGATTTTCAAGGTCCTCCAGCTTCAACATGATCGTGTCCTTCCACGCCGCCGTTTCCTTAAGCGTGCTTTCCACCACGTTCTGCCGGGTGTCCAACCGGCCCAGCTGCTGCTCTTGAGCCTCGAGACGCTGTCCCAGCTCTCCCATCTCCTCCCGCAGGGCGGCACACAGATCCCCGACCTCCGTCCTCACTGCCTGCATTTCGGTTTTAAGCTCACCGAACCAGCCCTGCAATTCCACTCTCGTCACATTCTGCACCAGCGTCTTGGCCTGCGCTGGAGCCTCACTCCACTGCCCCCTCCGATCTAGCACCTCGCCGTTTCCCGCGCTTTGTCCCACCATCTTCTTCTCAGCCGCCGTGGATTTCGCGCCCCCATAAGCGAACTCCTTCAAGTCTGCCGCTTTCTTCCTCGTCGCCATATGGATCAGGAAGCACTCCCCCACCAGCTCCTGTGTTTGCTCGGGGATACTCAAGCTCGGACAGGGGAAATTTTGTATACACGTGAGCTGCCCTCCAGAGCTCTCAGTTTAAGCTGCCATTCCAGTCGATGACGTCACTTCCTCCCACAGCACTGTTTTTGATGGCAGCACTGTGCAGTTTAAGGAATGAAAATCATAAGTAGGTGCGCTGACATGCAAGGAGGAGCAGCAGTGTAGCACAATGGTTAAGACACTGACCAATGGTGCAGGAGTTGTGGGTTCAATCCCCCACTGTGCCTAATGAAGAAGGCTGTCTGAAGCATTACCTGTTATAGGTAATATTGCTGTAGGGGGCATTTTATTTTTATTTTAATTAGTGCTGCCAGAAAACACACCCTCAAAGTATTATAACATAAGGTGCTGCATAAGGCGCCTCATAGGGTACCCCAGAGGGCACATTTTAAAGTGCACTGTCCGCCACGGCACCCTACAATGTTGCTGAAAGGGTGGCCTATAGGGCGCCATATAGGGTGCCCTATCAGGCACAGCAAGGTCATAGCACTGTGTTTGATGGCAGCACTGTGCATTTAAACGCATGGAAATCTGAAGTAGGTGCGCTGACATACAAGGAGGAACAGCAGTGTAGCACAATGGTTAAGGCACTGACTGCTGATACAGGGGTCATGAGTTTGCTCCCCAGTGTGCCTAATACGTAAAGCTGGCTGAGGCATCAGCTTTGCAATGTATGTATTGTTTCCTGCAGCACTTCATTTGTATTTTATTAATTGCTGCCAGCAAACACGCCCTCACGTGCCGTAACTGAAGGTGCCGCATAAGGCACCCTATAAGGCACTCCATAGGGCACATTATAAAGTGCACTGTCCGCCATGGCACCCTAAAATGTCCCCTATAGGGCACCCTATAAGTCGCTCCACAGGATAACGTATAGTGCACCTTATATGGACGTTAACCATAAGGTGCCCTAAAGTGCGCCCTATAAAGCGCCCTCTGAGGCATCTTATGGGTACAGTATGCAGAGAGTGTTTTTGCTGGCAGCAATAATGTACATTAAAAAGAGATAATGCTTTGGGCAATCCTATCAAATAACCCCACTGTGGGTTTGAACCCATAACCTCCAGCTCCACAGGCAGTGACGTAACCAGTGGGCTACAGCTCTATAGCTACTAGCAAGCCCCTGGCTGGCTGTAGAGGGACTGCACGTCACCATAAGACAGTCTGCTGTGGTCACCAGGATAGGGTTAGGCCACCCGTACCCATGATGCACTGCACATGCAAATCAGCTGTCCACAGATGAACACAAGATGGGCAATGCACCCCCACAGCACCTCGGCCTGGTAGGGGGAACTGACCATGTCCAGCCCCACAGCACCTTGGCCTGGTAGGGGGTACTGACCGTGTTTGTTACTGGCACAGAGTAGCTACACACCGTCACATTGTGCGGGTACTGTGCTCACCCTGAGTGTGCGGTGGGGCGCCCAGCACTAGGTCCACAGCACCTTCCATGACAGAAATAGGCCATGCTGCAGGTCCCCAGCAGTGCTAATGTGTGAGATAGGTAGTTTCATGCAGAAACACCTTGGATATATCTGTCTGTTTCAGTCAGGTGTAGCCCCTATGGACCCCTAGGAGGATCATGTACCACCACCACCCTCCTCCTCCAGGGCTGAGGGTGGCAAACAGGGTCTCCCATCAACAGATGCACATTCTACCTCCCTGCAATGGTGGCAGTAGAGGGGACCATCAACCCCAGTCCTGCTGGGGAACAGACACCCCACAGGGCAGTCAATGCAGCTCTGTACACATCCATTACACAATAGCAGACAGACATTAGGCCTGGATATGCTAAGCTGCACCCCACCACTATCTGATATTCTCCTGCAGCAAGCCTTTAGCCGCTACACCCTGCAAGGCAATCCATCAAGACACATACCAGCTGCAAACAGTCTGCTAGCAAGTCCATAGTGCATGTTCCTGGTGGAAATGCATGCACCCAGAACTGGGATGTCAGCATACACAACAAGCAGATAAGTCAGTGACTGGGCTCCAAAAGGAAACCCATAAATATCACATGAAAGAAATACTATATAGCACTATGGGGGTGCCTAGCCATGCTGTGGTCACTGCACAGTCAGGGTGAGAGTGATCTCCCAGCAGGACATGCTGAGGCCACCCTGTCTGTGTAGGTGGTGGCCGGACACTAAAATGTCCCAGCCAGTGCCCTATGCCCTGTGCAGATGCATCCTGGCCAGGCCACCCTGTCCGGGCTATACCCATGGTACCTTGCTCCTCATTATGCACATTGGCAGGCCAATACTGGCAACAGTGCTGACAGTGTGGGCTGTGGAGGGTGTTTGCAGCCACCACACACTGGATAGACAGACAGACCCCCCACACCTATGCCAGCATTGTGCTACTATAGAGGAGTTTAGCAGCCCTGGCCACCACACCAGTCCTGGGCACAGTACAGGCATGGATATGGTACGCAATACTGTTGGGGGTCACTCCCCAGGGTGGTAAACACTGTCAGAGACCAGACCTGAAGCACACACCACAGACATCAGAAAGGTTGTTATGATGGAGCTCATTCAGCAAACTGTGCTTAACGTAGGAATTGCTATCTGCCAGTAATCATAGCAAACGTTTGATAGCTGTGTACCGTATACCCAGTTGTAGGGTGGCATTGCTAAGGTATGCAAGTGCTAGTATTGGGAGATGCACGCAGGGCCCAATGTCCTGCCTCTCCAGGAGGCATTGGCCAATGGGGCCTGTGGGTGTGGGTGTGGGTGTGTCTGCCCCTGTTGGCTGCTGCTTTACGGCAGAGGTTCCCAACTCCAGTCCTGGTGTGCCAAACACTGTTCGGGTTTTCATGCTGTCCCTCATGAATATGCATGAGATACATCTGCATACCATGGGGGTGGTGCTTAGATATGCAGCACAGGCATCTTTATTAGAGGCAGCATGGAAACTGAATGGTGTTTGGCCCTCCAGGACTGCATTTGGGAGACTCTGCTCTAGGTAATGCGCCTGTTTATGGTGTCTGTGCTCGGTGGGGTAAAATATAGGTGTCTTAACCATGCGTATGTTCTCTGCAATAAAGGTTTGTCCTTACTATCATGGTTTAGTTGTGGGAAAAATATGTGGACTGGATTGGCAGCAGCCCCAGCTGGGCTTTGAACCTGTGACCTTCTGTTCTTGCACACACTGTCTGTGTGCACTGCACCACCGTGTTGCCACAGATATGCTGTATTCCCTGGGGAGTCCATGACTGTACATCCGACAGGGCCTGTTTGTTGCAGTGCACGGTACCCACCTGGACAGGGCTAAGCCATGGTCTGCTGTTGCCACCAGCTGCTGCCACCTCCACCACCAGTACCGCTCCATCCTTAGATTGGAGACAGCATAAACCCTGAAGGATTTGTGGCCCTCCAGGACTGCATTTGGGGGAATCTGCTCTAGGTAATGTGCATGTTTCTGGTGTCTGTGCTCTGTAGGGTAAAATAGAGGTGTTTGAGCCATGATTATGTTCTCTGCAATAAAGGTTCGTCTTTACTATCACGATATAGTTGTGGGTAAAATATGGGGACTGGATTGGCAGGAGCCGCAGCTGGGGCTTGAATCTGTGACCTTCTGTCTCCAAACACAGTGGTTGTGTGCACTGCACCTCCGTGTTGCCACAGAGACAGTGCATTCCCTGATGATACCATGACTCTTTGTCCGGCAGGGCCTGTCTGTTGCAGTGCATTGCACCCACCTACACAGGGCTAGGCCATGGTCTGCTCTGGGCAGCTGCCACTGCCCCCCTTCACCTCCAGTACCCCTGTGCCACCATGCTGACATGCCCTTCTGCTGGTGGTGCTGGTGGTACGCAGTCTCAGGCCATCCTGTGTGTGGGTAGGCGGCTGCCTATGGTGCGGGTTCTGGGGTAGGGGTGCCTGCATATCTGTCCGCACGTCCCCCAATCACTGCCTGCCAATTTCTGTGCCCTTGGGGGAACCTGCTGGGTACTGTCCCCTGTGACACTGTGCTAAACACTCTCGTGCCCATGTTGGGCCCTCATCAGTTGCTGTCTAGCTGCTGTTCAGTTTCAGTATTCCTAAGTGTCATCTAGGCATCGGCCTAGTCCGCACTGTGCCCCAGCTGCACCACAGCATGTGCCGCCTGCAGCCCTCTGAATCTCCTTTCCCAGCATCTGTCCAGTTGCCCATTCCGACCTGCCCACCCTGCTGTTGTGGAACATGTGCATGCCATAGGTAACCTGTCCAATGGAGAGGGAAACCCTGATCAGTGTTATTTCACTGCGGGATCATTCACCTTATATGGGGACGGAGCGTAGACCCTTCTAAAATTCATATTTATTTTTTGGGGCTTTGTTGGGAGTGCTTTTTGATGTTTCCCATTACTCTCAGTATTGCCCAGCTTGCTTATGATTTTTTTATATTTTGTTGGGGTCATTTTTAATGTTTATTTGCCCTTTTGTTCCGTGCACATGTATCACACTGCTCACTTTTTGTAGGTTTCCCTGGTTTTGCTGTACATTGCTGACAGAAATGGTTTCTCTTCCCTTTAAATCGGCTCTACCGCGAGGTTTTCACTCGCGGTATTTTTTTGCTTGAATTTCAGCCCCGCTCGTGTGCGGGGAGCCTCTCCCCTCCCACTCTCCACCCATTAACCCCGTCTCTCCGCCCCTGGGGAGCCTTCCTCCGCCCTCCGAGAGCCTTTCCACGCCTTTATCGCACATCAGCGCGCCGCGCACATGAGCGGGTACTTTAGTGCGGTGCGCACGTGTGCGGGGCACAAAAACGCATGATTAGCGTGCGCTAAGGTACCTTAGTGCACGCTATTGTGCGCCGCGCACTTGAGCGCAGTTTAGTAAACATACCCCTTAGAATTATATGACACCAAACATTTACAAGGAAACTGTAGATGAAAAGCGGCTCCCAAAGCCAAGACACCAGGTTTCAGCAAGCAAAAACTGTTTTCGCTGTTTTTGAGTTTCTTTGGTCACCTTCGGAAAAATTGAAATCTTCCGATGAAACAGTTGGGAGCACTTAGTATAGAACAAACACAACAACCAGTCTCTATCGGAAGCAAGAGCAAACGTGACTAGCAAAGTAGAAGTTTCAATATCAGATGACTCAGGAGATTGCAGCGTCTGAAACATTCAAAACATCCATTTTAGGAATCCCATCAGCTGGCTCTTCTGATCTTCTACTTGTTGGTAAATAATATGCCTTCATAATAGGTGCCATTAATTCCACCAACACGGCCAAATCCTGAACCATGTATTACTTAAATAGCTCAGCAGCCGCAACTCTCTTTAACTTTGGAAAATTCAAAAGACAAACTTAGCAGCTCAAGCAGCATTTTCTAAGACTTCCAGCTTAGCACGAAGCAATATATTATCTTTAATCAACGCCGCACTAGTATATACAACAGAATTAAAAATCTTCTCATTGTCCTCAGCCTTACGCTGAACATTATCAGTTATAGTCATATATTTGTCCAGTTTCTTATTAACCGCACCAACCTGAGCAGAAAGTCCAACAGCCTGTCATGCAACCGCATCTGAGAGAGTGGAAATAGCCTCCCAAATGCTGTCAAAAGTGATTTTCTGTGGAAGTACTAATGAGAAAAGTTCAAGTCCAACCTCGGGGGTAGATACCAAGACACCATGATCATTACTCTCCCTTCCGGGCAGACTTGGGGAAGCCTCCAATGAAGCATTCACCTGAGAAACAGGAGAAACCAAGAAATCTGCTCCAAATGTCTCTGCCGGCAGATCCCCCGCAGGCGAATCCTGGGCGCCGCTTTCCGACCCCAAAGAAACACCAGCCAGCGGAGCAGGGACAGCTGAAGCAAAGATTGAAGGCAGAGATTGCTTGTTGGGAAACAGAGTCACTTCCAGGTTAGGCAGTGGAGCGAAAACCTCTTGAAGCTCCCCTGCAGTGACCCGCGAATCTCCCGCTTCTCAGCGTCAGGCAATGAAACAAACCGATCCATAAGACCAGAAACCGGTGGCAAGGGCTACGCAGGGGAAGCCCTAGTCTTTCCTTTTCTTTCTGGCATTACAAAACTAGAGCAAACATCTCACACAGCCATCTTGGAGTAAGCACCACCCCTCCTCAAATGTAGCAATTTCTGAGAAAAGAAAACAAAATATGACCTGGACAGGATTAATGGCACCCTTCACTAATATTTGGTTGCACAACCCTTAGCAGTGATGACAACCTCCAAATGTTTCTTGCAGCCATCTATACATTTCGTACATCTGTCTGTTGGTAGCTTCTCCCACTCTTCAACTGCGATTTGTTCCAGCTCGTGAATGTTTCCAGTATTCCTTTTACCAATGGCAGATTTCAGCTCTTTCTAAAGGTTCTCGGTTGGATTAAGATTCAGACTCATTGTTTGCCAGTTTAAAACAGTCCATTTGTTCCTTTTTAATCATTGTTTTGTATTTTTGGATGTATGTTTTGGGTCATTGTCCTGCTGGAGGGCCATTACCTTCGACCCAGACTTAGCTTTCTGACACTAGGGGGCATGTTTACTAAACTGCGGTAATGTAGCAGCGGCTATGTTAAGGCGCATTATGTAACGTTAACGCGCCTTTATATTACATAACGTGCCTTAATGTTCCCGGCCGTGGTAAGTCTGGCAGAGGGTGGAGAGAGGGCGGAGAGAAGGGGTCAATGGGTGGGGAGTGGGCGGGGAGAAGCCCCTTCCACACTAATGCGGAGAAATTAAGAGCTGAATCCTAACGCAACTGAAAACCTGGCGTTAGCACACATTTGCAAGAGAGAGAAACCATTTCAGTGTCAGCAATGTACAGCGTAGGCAGGGAGCTCAAGAAAGGTCATAGTAGTGCTCCATTTGCAGCAACAGCATAGTGCCCTGGTATGAAAGGCCACTATGGTGATGGCGCAAATGGGGCATGGGGGCTGCAGGCTGGTCATGCAGTGGGGGATACTGGGGCACAGGGTGGACTAGGCGGTTGCCGAGGTGGCACATAGGAATGCAGAAACACCTTAGGCAGCCGCCCACCTGCCCCCTGGATGGCCTGGGATAGCGCACCGCCAGCATATGGTCATGGTAGCATGACAGAGGGGGTGGGTGATTGTGCTGGAGGGAGCTGTGGCACCCGCCTGCAGTGGACCTAGGCCATGCCCTGTACCAGTACGAAGTGTGCAGTGCAACAGAAGAGGTCTGGCCGAGGAATGTAAGGGTAGCCCCAGGGACCACTATGCTGCTGTGGAAACAGTTTGGTGCAGTACACTCAGCCAGCATGTCCAAGAGCAGAGGGTCAGAGGTTCAGGTCCCATCTGTGGATCCTGTCGAGCATCTCCCTATAGTTTTAGCCCACAATGCAACCACAACAACAACATGGGCAAACCCCAACACAGTGGTGCACAGGGGTACGGACACCCACTCACAAGGGCTCCACTATCCACAGCTTCATGGAGTATTAGGCTGTTGGCCCCAGCACAGAGCTGCAGTTATCACCAGAGCACTACTACTACCCCCTTCACAGATTAGCAATGTCGGCACTGTGATCAGGACCAATGCAGCAGGTAGGGTTGTCAACCACCTCCATCTCTGCACAATGCTGAGATAGGTGTTGGAGTGTGCGTATGTCTCTCCATTGTTTTGTGTCTGCCAACACCTCACTGAGCCCACATTGCTCACACTGCTTCCAGCATTAGCCTGCAAATGTGCATAACGAGGAGCAAGGTATTGTGAGTATGGCCCAGACAGGGTGGATTGGCCAGGATGCATCTGCACAGGGTGGAGGGCAATGGCTGGGACACTGTAGTGCTCGACCACCACCTGAATGGACAGGGTGGCTACAGCACGTCATGCTGGGCGGTCACTCTCTCTCTGACCAAGCAGTGACCATGGCATGTCTATGTTCCCACATAGTGCCACACATTATTTGTTTCCAGTGATACCTCTGTGTTCCTGGTTTTGGGGCCCAATCATGGAGATACCTCCTTGGTGTCTGTGCTGTGCATCCCACCTCTGGATGCACAGGGTTTTCCTGTGAACATGCACTATGGACTGGTTAGTGGGCTGTCTGCAGTTCGCCTGTGCATGGTGGGAACACCTTGTAGGATACTGCAGGTGCAGTCTGACTGTGCTGTTTGTTGATGAATGGCAGACTGAGGTGTGGGGCAGTTGAGCCTTCCCCTGCCTACCCCAAGCATCATTGCTGGTCTGCAATGGTCACAGGTATAGCACTGGCGCAGCAGCCCTGGAGGGCTGTCATCCACCAGCAGAACTGTGGTTGCTGGTACTGCAGCCATGCTGCAGGGTACAGCCACCTGTCCCACCACACCCTCATCTACAAAAAGGCGTGAATGAGGCCCTTTGGGATATATAGCACATAACACTTACACCAATAGTAGCAGTGCTACATAGCTCTCATGCGAGTCTAGACACCCTACTGCCCTAATAACAAGTACCTATGGCAGCCAGACCTTAACACCAGGTACGCACTAATCTAGGTGGTGTCCGGTCCCACAGGGCCACATGTAGCTTTGGCTGCACTGCTGGGAACACCTGTCACATACTGGCAGTGCAGGGGATGTGCAGCAGGACCTATCTCTAGCACCACATGTACTGTGGACCTAGTGCTGGGCGCCCTTCCTATCCCTCAGGGTGAACACGGAACCTGCACAATGGCATGGTCTGTAGCTACTCTGTGCCAGTATCATGCACTGTCAGTCCATCTTACCACGCTGCAGTACCGGAGAGGTGCAGACCCCATTTGGTGGTCAGCTGTAGGCCGCTGTTCTACATGTGCAATGCATCATGGGTGCTGGTGGGGTTACCCTATCCTGGCACACAGAGCAGTCGGTTTGTGCAGTGACCTACAGTCCTTCTCTACCTAGCCATTGCTGTGCAACAGGCCATAGAGGTATAGCCTACTGGTTAGTACACTGACATTCTAGGTGGAGGTCATGGGTTCGATTTCTCATTGTCCCCTCCTGTCCAAGGCAGATATTTTGCTTGTTATATCTTTGCAGATCCATGCTGCCAGCCCATAGTACCCTCACCACAGTTGCCATCAATCCTAATAAGGCATTATAAGGCTCCTAATTAGGCACGTTACAAGGTACCTTATTAGGCACAGTACAAGGCACGTTATAAGGCACCTTATTAGGCACAGTACAAGGCACGTTACAAGGCACCTTATTAGAAACAGTGCAAGGCACGTTATAAGGCACCTTATTAGGCACAGTACAAGGCATGTTATAAGGCACGTTACAAGGCACCTTATTAGGCACAGTACAAGGCATGTTAAGGCACGTGCCTTGTACTGTGCCTAATAAGGTGCCTTATAATGCGCTTTATAACACGCGTTACCTGACAGGGCTTGCCATAATGATGCCCCGCCCACGCCTTTATATGGGCATCTGTGCCTTTACCGCAGAACTAAACGCGAATGACATTACCGCAGTTTAGTAAACATGCCCCTAGGTTAGCACATTTTGCTCCAAAATACCTTGGTACTCCTCTGACTTCATGATTCCTTTATTACATTAGAGATCTCCAATTCCTGAGGCAGTGAAACAGCCCCACAATATTATGGGACCTTCACCATTTTTGACTGTAGGAAGGGTGTTTTTTTCCTTATAAGCTTCATTTCTTCACCTGTAAATGTATTGTTGGTCTGCATTTCCAAAGAGCTCAAGTTTGATTTTATCTGTCCACAGAACATTTTCTCAGAAGGATTTTGGTTTCTCAGGATGGGTTTAGGCAAAGATCAAGTGTGCCTTTTATTTATATTCTCTTATATACCGCACTATTCTGCATCAGTGCAGTTTACATTGAACAAACTTAAATTACATTGAACAGGGCATTATAACTTGGAGATAACTATTTTACAGGGAACATGGGCTATTGAGGGTTAAGTGGCTTGCCCAAGACCACAAGGAGCACCTGTGGGACTAGAAACCCCAGTCCTTCCGGCCCAAGGTTGAAGTCCTCTAGTGGGATTTGAACCCCCGACCTTCCGGCCTGAAGTACCTTGCCCCAACTACTAGGCCACTCCTCCACCTTTTAATGTCTGTCTTTGAACAGTGGGGTCCTACTTGGCCTTCGCCCATGAAGTCCTTCTTTGTTTAGTGCACAGCATTTGGTAAGGGTTGAAACCACCACTCCAGATTGCCTCAGGTCAACCTTAAGATCTTGGGATTTTGTACATAGTGTTTTTCCAACAGTTTGCACTAACCTTTGAAGACTTCTTGGATTAATTTTCCTCTTCCCACCATGTCCTGGGAGGTTCTTGACAGTTCCATGAGCAGAAAACATCTTAATAACATTGTGAACTGTAGACACAGGAACCCCAAGGTCTTTGAAGATGGCCTTGTACCCCTGATTTGATGTTTGGTGATAATGGTTTTCTTAGGCAGTTCTCTTGTCTTCACCATTGTGAAAACAGGGAGTGAATGTGGCTATTTTAAACATTACAGTCATCATTTGTTGGTTGATTCACGTCAGTACTGACAATTGATTACAGATGTGTCTAATTTTAATGCAGTGGGAATGTGGTTCTTCTGTTCAAACTGTTTTGAATTGTTTATAAGGGTGCCAATAATTATGTCCTGCCAATGTCCCAGTTTTTATACTATTTCCTTTTTTAATTGGTCTTGTTTAATTTGATTCTTTTATGTGTCAAATATGTGTTCATGTATAGTCCAAAGCCATTTCACTGGCCACTTTTTTTAGGAGATATTGGACATTAGGGGTTGAACTGCAAAGGTGCCAATAATTTGACCACAACTGTATTTTTTCTCTGCTCCCCAGAGGTTTTGAAATTTGCAAGGACTATTGATATCCTGCCCAATCATGTATGTGATTACAGCCAGTTTTCTTTACATTAAACCAGTGGTGGCTCAAGCAGGAATGTTAGACATGGCAGATTTTTATAACATATGTATAGAGACTGTTAAGGAATTTGAGGAGCTCCGCTTGGGCAAATGTAACCCAGTTTTCCTCCAGGAATTTCTAAAGGCAATGCTGAAGGAGAAGATTATCAGCTTCACCCATCCTTGAAAAGGAAAAATATGCAGAGTGAAAAATACAATAGATGTCTTCTAGCAGAAGGAATGGGGTAGCATGAATGTATACAGAGATCTGAAGAAATTATGTAAAATTGTAAGTGAAACATTGAGAGAGCTTTTTGCTATGCCGGAGAAAAATTTTATAAGCATATAAAATCGAAATGCTTCTAGCCTGCAGGCCGAGGAGGACAAACCAGAATAATATAATTACAAATTTCCATAAAGGAAGGGACTCACGTTTCAATATGGGATTAGAGCAGCTTTCATATCTCATGTCTCAACATCATATGCAGGTACAGAAACAGGTATGCTACAAGTAGTCAAGAACAATTAGAGCAGGACTGGGCTCTCTTAGGTGTTGTTATTTCAATGCAGGTGACAAGGCATCTCCCAAACAGTAAACGTTCTGGGCCTCATGGGTTTCTCATGGAATTCTTTAAAAAGTTCTTTTGGATTGTCGCACCATCAACAGAACATCTAGGAGCCCCCATTGAATGATGGATGCAATGATGCATTAAGTGCAGAGCATCCGTGGTAACTGGGTATGCCTAACTCCACCTACTGAGGTGGCATTAACTGCATCCACACTAATTACAACATTGACAGTGCATGATATGGCCCCCTCACTAACTGCAATGTGCACACCACGCCAACTCTCTGCCCCAACCCATCCATTCACCTCTGCAATGCACGACTGGCAATTAGTATGTGAATCAGTGTGCAGTAACTGTCATGACCCCGTGATAATAGTTACCATGGGCCTTGACATCCAGTTACTATGCGCAAAAAGAAGCGTTAATTACTTAGCACACTTTAGTCAAAGGCCCCTTAGTACACACAAAAGAAAATGATACCTTCAACCTAAATTGTTATTGTCCCATCTCATTTTCCCATATAGACATAAAGACACTAAATAAAGTGCTACAGATCAGACATGAATTCACACGATACTAGCAGAGTATTAATATTTTGGCGTTGGCCAGAAACCACAGGGTCTCTGGTGTATTGGTACTGCTAGAGACTCAGAAGGCCTTTGATAGGTTATAGTGACCTTCCTGTTTGTAGTGTTGGATAAATTTGGTCTTCCAAGGCACTCTGAAGCTGATTCTATATGGGCGGTGTGGAAAATTACACTCGTAAGTCCCTATTTTCAAGAACTTAGACCTGTGAATGAGCACTTACCCATGCATTTCACTTTATTGCTGTTCAGTAAGTATGCACATAAATGCCCATTGCATGTATCTTCTGGTGGGCCGTGACAGAGGATGGTCCTTGAGAGGACAAAAAGGCACAGCCTTTGACAACACATGTAAATTCTAAAATATTATGACTTACATGCGTTGGATCACTAATCTAGGCATGGCAAGTTATATCTGCCCTTGAGCAGGTGTAAGTTACCATGCCTAGGTTCCAGTACGTATGTACACCATCATTTTATAACATAAAGCATGCCCACTTTATCTTATAAAATAGGCCCAAACCACGCATTGCCAGTGCAGTGAATACAAAATTACCCTCTTTGTAGCAAAGCTTAAGGCGCTTTATATGCTATTCAGCCTTGCCATGGATTGCTAGCACAAGTGATTATATTGGCTGGGTTGGTATCAGGATATAAATTTGGGGGAAAACTCCATTAAACCTTACTTTATGTAGTTGATGCACAGTATTAATATTTATAACCAATATTATGGAAGCAACCACAAGGCTGATATAAGCCCATGGCAAGCAATCAGGCTATAAGGTCAACTATGTGAAGCTGATGATCCTCCCAATTAGCACACAGAACTCTAGGGGGATTTGAGGAGGGCTAGCCAGTTTAAGCTTGAAACTAATAGGTTTTGGTATCTAGGTGTGTATTCCTATGGAGCTGGGTGATTTGTTCAAATACAGTTATGGACTGATCAATAAGTTATGAAAAGAACTAAAGGAATGGTTTCACTAAATTCATATTTTTTCTAACATGTCCCCTCATATGATTCCCGAGAGCTTCTTTAGCAAATTCAGTGGTGTGATATCCAGTTTTATTGAGAAGATTGAAAACTAGGTCTAAGATTCACAGATACAATATACCTACAGACTTCGCATCAATGCAAAGAGTGAAAATTGCTCCCATAGAGTAAAAGAAAAGAGAATGAAATAGCATAATTGTCAACAAGACACCAAGGGGATCATATTAGAAGCTATATTCATGAATTGAACATCTCAAAACGGGCACATAGATATCCAAATTATGGAGACATCATGGAGCCATCTTAAAAAGCTACATATATAGACATCCCCAGTGCTATAATGCCCAGGTTGTACAGGGGTGTGGTGGAGGCATGACCTGGGCAGAGCAAGGGAGTTTCAAAGAGCAGTGCGATTTGATTATGCCACAAGCTCATCAGGCCCTTGTGGTTGAGGTATCCATGTTAATACCTGCTCCTGGATAACCAAGGAGAGCAGAAAGGGCCTGCACACTATCAAAGTCGACCACAAAGCAGACACAAAAGAGACTGGCGAATATTCAGTTCAGGTGAAACCCCTTTATTGGCCCCTACGCGTTTCGGCTCGAAAGCCTTCTTCAGGGGGTCTTTAGAGGGAGCAAACCTCAAGAAAAATTACTTTAAATAAGTTAACCATAAAAACATTGAGAAATGTATTATAAAATAATAAATATGCAAATTACAGTAAATTTAATAATAACAATAAAAGAATTAAACATAAAACAATTCTAAAACTGCTCCTATACTTGTATCAAAATACTTAAAAGTACAATGTACAATAAAATAGAAAAATCATAACATAAAACAAAGTTTTATGACAAAAGTTATTTTAGAAACTTAAAAAAACAAATAAGAACAAATTGATCAGAATGTGACCTGGACTGTTGTTCATTATACTTAAAGGTACCAAAGAACAATAAATAAAAGAATGATACACAATCATACCACACATAAAAAGAGCTAATCAATAAACTCCATAATCCCGAGGCCGCAGGCAGGGTCCCAGCGGCCGATATTAACCGGGCGCGCGGCCTGGCGCAGGGACCCTGTGCGCAGCCTGGGCTGTGTGCACGCGCGCGGCCTGGTTGGGTGCGCGCGCGCGTCTTTTAAAGTGATTGGCTCCCGTGGGTCACGGGAGCCAATCATCGCCTCGGGTGTTGGGGAGCGGGGGGGCGAGTAGCGGCAGAGCAGCCTCCGCGTGGCCAGTCGGGCGGAGGCTGCATTCGGGTGCTGGCATGGGAAGAGAAGCCTGCAGGTTCCGGTATCGGCTTCAGGATCAAGGGAGCAGGGTCCGGAGGATCTTTTAGCGGCCTGCTCTGGTAGCGTGAGTTCGGGGGGGGGTGCATTTGCCGGTACCGTTCGGGAGTTTGGCTGTCCTTCGGGGGTCGGGGTTACGCCGGGCGGGGGGGGCCTAGGGGCTTTAAATTCCTTTTATCGACTCAGCCGGTCCTGCGGCTGTGCTTGCTGCCTGTGGGGATGCCGGTTTCGCGGGGCAAGTCAACGGCTGCTCGGGGGGGGGCTGGGAGGGGTGGGGGGTTGCCTGGACCTGTGTTGGGGGGTTGCCTGGACCTGTGTCGGGGGGGGTTGCCTGGACCTGTGTCCGGGGGTTGCCTGGACCTGTGTCCGGGGGTGGGGATGGAGTGGTAGAGGGGGGTGGGGGGGGGGCAAAAGGGGCCGGTGAGGTGCGGTGTGGGGCCGCAAAGGTGGTAAGGGGTTCGCACCCTCACGGTGGATCCCAGGGGGTGGGGGAGGGGCTTCGGGGCGGGGCGGGGCGGTACTGGCAGGGCGCGTACCAGTGGGGGATGGGGTGGGGGGGTGGGGAGGGGAGGGGGTGGGGGGGTAGGGCTGGGGGCTGTGGGGGGAGGGGGGGCGCGGGGGGATTTCGGGGCACTGGGCCAGGGGGGCCGGGTTACGGCCCGATGGGGCACCGTGGGTTGCTAGCTGTGGCAGGGCTGCAGGGTGGTTCCCGAGTCCCGGTGGCTCTGGCATGCCGGGGGGTTCTTCCCCTGGGGAGCAGTGGATGTCCGGGGGGAAGGGTACCTCTAGGGCGGGGTGGGGGGGTCCTTGGTCACCGGCCTGCCCGGTGTCGGTTTTCCCCCCTGTTTTCCCCTTTTGTCTCCACAGGGGCAGTTTATGGCGCAGCCCCCGTCGCCCTGGGCGCGGCTGGCAGTGAGAGCTGGATGAGTCCTTCGGCTGGGGCGGCGACGCAGCGTGGAGCGGCAGCGGAGTCGGCCCAAGGGTGCCCAAGGGATGTCACGTGCGCTGATGGCGAGGACCGTGCGGTGGCTGGTGAGCTGGCTGCTGCGCCGGGTGAGTTAATGCGGGAGAGGTGTGAGTCGAAAAGGGGGACAGGGGGGGCTTCGCGTAAGAAGCACCGGTGGTTGGGTCGTCGGAGTCGCAGCTCGGACTCGTCCTCGTCTTCTTCCTCCTCGAGTGGTTCGTTCGGGGCGCCGGGGGAGGGGGTCGTTCATCAGATTCCGGATTGTGGGGGGGGGCCTCAGTGCGGGTGGGGGGCCTCTTAGGTGGTTTCTTTGCCGGACTTGTGCGTGGGGGTGCCGCGTACGCTGCGGCGTAAAATTCAGAAGCAGCGCTACATGGATATCTTCCGTTTGTTAGAGGGGAGGGAGCGCTCTGGCGAGAGTCGGGGGAAGGGAACGGATGATGAGAAGGCCGGTCGGGTTAGGAAGGGGCGCGTAAGGTGGTTAACTGGCCGCGTTCCTTTTTGCGGTTGGCCAGGTGCGGGGCCAGCATGATCTAGCGCAGTATGGCAGGTTTACTAGCGGGCGCCGCTTCCATCCTGGAGGCGGCTCGGACGCCTGATGGCTGTCTTGGCTGAACTACGATGACAAGTCAGGGACAGGATGGAGGAGAGCCGATCGCTTTCGTGGGGCACGCAGGACATTAACTCGTGGCTGACCCAGATGTCGGCGAGGTCCGGCGCCGGTGCTGCGGGTGGGGGAAAGAGTGGTGGCGGGGCGGTGGGCGGGGTGGCGCGGCCCTTTCGAGGGGGGGCGGCCGGGGTGCCCACAATGGCAGACTCGGCCAGGAGCGGTGATGTGTGTTGGCGTTTCAACCGCTCCACCTGCCCCTTTTTTTCTGATTGCAAATTCCAGCACACCTGTTCCTAGTGCGGGGGTCCCCATTCTGCTGTCAAGTGCATACAGAAGGGCTCCTCTGGCATGGCCGGTCCCCCCCAAATGGGCAGTGCGTGGCGGGCGCGCCCCCTTCCCGGTTCGCGTGGCGGCCTTCTTGGGGTGGCTAAGTCGTTATCCCCGGAGGCGCAAGGCGGCGATTCTGGATTTGGGTTTAAGAATGGTTTCGGGGTGTGGTGTCGGCGCCGTCTGCTAGGAACTCCCCTTTGGTCCGTCATTGGGTAGAGGAGGTCCAGGGCAAATTGTTGGCGAGTTGCTGTTGGGGAGGGTGGCGGCCCCCTTCTGGGAGCCTCCATTTGCTAACATGGTGATTTCGCCTTTGGGTATTGTGCCCAAGAGGGAGCCGGGCCAATTCCGGTTGATTCTTAATTTGTCCTGTATGATCGGGGCTTTCGTGAACGATTCTATCCCGCGTCACTTTTGTACGGTCGCTACACGTCCTTCGACAAGGCGGCGTTGCTGGTGCGTGGGGCTGGTCGGTCGGACTTACTGGCAAAGGTGGACATTGAATCGGTTTTTCGTTTGCTTGCCGTGCACCCGTCTTCCTTCCCCTTATTGGAGTTTTTGCTTTCAAGGGAGATTTATTTCGACAAGTGCATGCCGATGGGCGGTTTGATCTCTTGCGCTTACTTTGGAATGTTTAGCCCCTTCCTGGAGTGGGTGTTGGTTCGCGCTTCTGGCCTGTCGTCCGTGGTGCATTGCCTGGACGAATTTTGTTTGTGGGAGCTGCGTACTCCTGGGAATGTCGCGGCGATCGGGGTGCGGAAACCGCATCACCGGATTCAGGCGACGGCAGCAATGTGGGCTGATTTGCGGGTGTGGGATCACTTTTGGAGGATTTCAATGGGACTTCTGTTTTGGCTCGAGCCCGAGGTATCCAATGATGTCTTGCGGTTGTACGCTGATGCGGCGGGGGGGGGCGGGTTTGGGTGTGTATTTCGGGGGGGCCTGGTGCGCGGATCGGTGGCCGGAGTCTTGGCGCGCGGCGGGCCTGACCAGGAATATCACCTTTTTCGAGCTCTTTCCGATTCATGTAGTCTTGGCGCGTTGGCCAGTGCACCTTCGGAACCGGAGGGTGCTTTGGTGGTGTGATAATGCGGCGGTCGTGAGTGTGGTTAACCGATACACTCCGAGGTGCGGGAGGGTGGCTGGCGTGATGCGGGACGTCATCTTCGCATGTTTACAGTTGATTGTGGCGGTGCGGGCACGGCATATACCGGGGTGCACTAGTGGGATTGCGGAGGCTCTTGCGAGTTTTCAGTGGGAGCGGTTCCGGGAGCTTTCCCCCGAAGCGGGCAAGGACGGAGCTGTGGTCCCGGAGAATCGTGGAGCACTGGCCTCGAGAGATGCTCGACCTGTTGAGGAACTCCGTGGCTGCGGGGACCTGGTCTGCGTTCCGGTGGGGGTGTGACCGGGTGGTCGCCTTTTTGTTATCGTGTGAGGGCAGGCGGGGGGGGGGTCCCGGAGGGCTTGATGGCCCAATATATTGTGGCTGCCAAAGGCCCCGGGTTTTCGCGGTCGGCGGTGCGTGCGCATTTGGCGGGGTTTAACTTTTTGCGAGCGCGGTGGGTGGGGGTTCCCCGGCTGGCGGGGTTTTAACGCGCTGGCTGCTGCATGGTTAGGAGCGGGTGCGGCCGACGCCGCACGACTCGCGGTTGCCTATCATGCTTTGGCTCCTGTTGCGGGTGTGCGGGGCCTTAAGGCAGGTGGCTTCGTCCGAGTGCGAGGCTTCCCTGTTTCGAGCTGTTTTGCCTTGCCTTGTTGGGGACATTTCGGATCGGGGAGCTGGTTGCGGGCTCTGGCCGGGGGGGGGGTGTTGGGGGGCTGCGGGCGCGTCACGTTAGTGTGGTCGAGGGGTGGGTGCGGATCCTTGTGGCTAGTCCAAAACGGATCCGCTTGGAATTGATCAGAATGTGACCTGGACTGTTGTTCATTATACTTAAAAGTACCAAAGAACAATAAATAAAAGAATGATACACAATCATACCACACATAAAAAGAGCCAATCAATAAACTCCATAACACATTTATATTCTAAAAATACAAATGATAAAAGTGCAAATGACAGAAGTAAAACAAAGAACAGGGATGAGGGGAATAAAACATTCTCAAAAATACCTTTGATGTCTTGTGGTACATAAAAACCACTAAAAGGAATACAACAATAAAAGATAATAAATAATATAGAATTGAACGCATTATTATTAAAAAGATAAGGTCATAAAGGCATAAAGTAGAGTGAGCTGTATCGTTGATTATTGCTTCCCATGATTATTGTGTCAAAACCAAAAACTATTCCAATAAAGAACCAAAAAATTGCCATATCGTGTTTTCACCATATCTGTAAAGGATTATTCAAAACTGACACTGGACATTGCCATAAGGGAACTTTCTATAAAGAGACCGCATACCTAAAAAAGAGAGGAGGGAAAAAAGAAACCTTATTACTTTGCGATAAAAAGTAATATTGTTGCTAAATGACTTATTGAATCTGAACTATCCTGTATCAAACATTATCATCAAAGTGAAAACTTATAGTGTAGTTGCTAAATGACTTATATCAAGAACATTATTCTCAAAATAAAATCTTATAGTAGGATTTGCTCGTGAAAATGGCTATTCAAAAACCGAATCCTATAATGCTAATAGGGTCAGAAGACATTAAGAAGTTTTCAATTATACTTTTCAACGAAGTAAAATGTGTAAAGATGTATCCCAATATTTTATGAATTATATTAGAACATGAAATCTTAAATGGCATAAAAATGAAAATGAAAAGTTATGTATCTCTATATTTAAAACGAATGTGCAAATGAAAGCAGTCAATCTTTAAAGAAAGGGGGAACAACTTATCATCCGTACCTACAATCCACTTCTACGGCAATTATTAAAGACAAAGAATGTTTCCCAACATACCAGGGAAAATTATCTTGCAAAAGCCAAAGCGGCAAGAAGAAGAAGCTTAAATAAGACCATATATAGTGTATTATTTACAGTGTTTTAAAAAACAATTATAAAACCCAAACTTTCAATATAAAAATGCTTTACCATCGTTACATTCAATGTTTACTGCTTTAATTTGCATATTTATGATTTTATAACACATTTCTCAATGTTTTTATGGTTAACTTATTTAATGTCATTTCTCTTGAGGTTTGCTCCCTCTAAAGACCCCCTGAAGAAGGCTTTCGAGCCGAAACGCATAGGGGCCAATAAAGGGGTTTCACCTGAACTGAATATTTGCCAGTCTCTTTTGTGTCTGCTATACCTGCTCCTGACTATGAGTAAGATGAAAAAAGTGCCTGTTTCATGGCTGCGATGCCTCCAGGGAGAAAAGCAGAATGCACTCACATCACTGCGGTTAATATTTCATGGCTAAAGAAACCTGCCCAAAAATATATACTCCAAATATATTACTGGTCCACCGCCACACATATGAGTATATGAAATGGCAGGGCAGGACATGCTAGTCTAATAGCATAGACGCCTCCTTCTGATCTACCCAGGATGGGGCATCTAAGTACTCGGCTCTGCAGGCATGCACTTCAGGGACACACACAGTTGTAAAATGGCCTACACCTGTGCATGTATACCTGACTTTGCTGTCTGCATGGGGATATGCAGATCTGGTTACTGGGAAATTCATTTTTCAGGGTGGAGATGGAGCAATTTCAGAAGGCACAGCTGCCTTGTCCCTGGTTTTTGGATGTTCTGCTTGAGAAATCCCAGTTTTTTCTTAGACATCCCTTCTAAAATGCCACTTCAAGACCCATCTCTTCATCAAATTCTTTGGACTTGATGAGTTAGATTACTCTACATGGCTCACCTAAGTTTATCACCTGCCCCCCCCCCCCCCAATCCCTAGCAATCTGACAATATCATTGATACTATGACTACAATGTTTTAACCCCAGTTAATGTTTTCTCCCTTCCCAGCTCCATGTCATACATCCACCCCACTAAACCTAGTTCTATGTATCAGTTCTATGTATAGCAGTTCCTCTGCTGTTAATGTTCTATGTAAACTGCTTTGACTGAAGAAAAAGCAGTATATAAACTTTGTTAAATAAATAAATAAACTGAATATGTTGTCTGTTTAAAGTTTATATTCAGCCAACCTATTTATTTAAGTGAAATGGCTGAAAATCTACTCATAGGGAGTCTTTTACTACAAGGTGCTATCTGTCAGCACGGGTCTGGCATGTGCTCAAAGCGTGAGTTGGGCCTGTGTTGACAGCTAGAGCGGGTCTATGACAGTTTTGCCATATTATGTCGCTAGCTGTCCCTGGTGCGCTAGGTTTGTAAGTGGGAAGGTTAGGAGTGGAGGCTGCATACCACTGCAATAACCTCAGAACATTCCTTTCCATGTTCTCAGCAGTTAACACAGTGGTGTTGCCCTAACACACCATGACTTCATGCATTATGGGCACATCCAGTGCAACACTTCAGTGCCCTTTAGTAACAGAGCCCCATAGTTTTAAACAGAAACTTAGCCATTTAAAAATTATCCATTTGTTTTAATGTTAACCCATCAGGTTATACCAAGAGTGGCTGAATTTTGCTCCTCTCCCCATAATTTCAGGCTCTTCCCTGGAGCGCCCCAACCTATCTCCAGTTATATGGATAAATTTTGGCTCTATAGCAATTTATATGACACGATATTTATGTTATTATAGCATATTATTTTCACCACAAACTACTTATATGCTCAGTACCTACAGCCAACTGTATAAGTAGTTTTGAATATCATCAATATTATTTTTAAGTCTAAAAAATTAAACTTAAAAATCAATTGATGTAGTCTATGTGAGAATTACTGGGTAAGAATACCTTGTTAAGAGCACTGTGTTCTCTATTGCAAGATATGAGTGCATCGCATATTAATAATAGTGCCACTGTGATTCAAACGAATGAAAGAACTAGGAATACAAAGATGTCCATCTGATTCTGTTATTCTCCTCTTCCTTACATAATCTCTGGAGTGCATTGTACTAGGGCAAAAACAAATCTGAGAGAAATACAAAAGAGTCATCCCTGTTGGTTTTCCTCCCGCAGAGTATTAATAAGTTTTAGAAATCAAATTGCTTTATTAATTTGATTAAGTTGAAGGAAAATGTAAGGCTCCCATGAATAATTCAAATTCCTGTCATATTCTAGAAAGTGATATGTAAAGCATTTTTATGTCCCAAAGGTCCCCTACAATCTACTGTACGTTTAATTTTCAATAATGTTGATTTATAGTGTTATAAAGCAAAATAATAAATATAATAAATCGTCCCTATATTTCCTGATATGAATCACTATAAAATAACTGTATAGTTTTACATTTCCAGTATGAAATATTAAATGCATAAATCAAAACAGGATTATTTTTCATCTGGTATTAGAGAGGATTGTTCCCCAGACTGACAAATTCATTTCCGAAAGAATGTTTCAACAAGAAAGTCTTGATTGAGTTTATACAGTATAATCCTGATTCCAAGAGAAACAGAATTATGAATACTAACATTCTGACTGTATCACTTAGGTTTTCATTACCACTAGGGTTTTTTCTAAGCAGTTAACAGGAAGCAAGACAAGACATCCCAAACTTAAAAAATAATAATTTCATAGCCCAATTAGAGAATACACTTGTCATTTTCTTTTTCTGTATTGCAATGCCTTCATCAAATGCCAAACTAGTATCTGCCATACAGCAACTGATTGTGCTACAGCCGTGCCACCAGACTGGCATTTTGATTACTTGATTCCACAACCTCCTCCCCCACCCCTCACCCCACACTCATACTCCAACAACTGTAAGAAAGGAAACCATGTGTGAATAACTGGAACCATGAAGGATGCTCTGCATTTAAAATGTGCTCAGCAACTCTATTTATCTCCTGACTTTTCTCCTGACTCATTTTAGGAGCTTCATTCAAGTCTGAATTTAGCATTAAAGTGATCAAATCTAAAATTAAGCCTGTTAAATAAGAGTTTGTTCTTTGTGTGAATGATGGAGTTTCTCCATTGGTATCTATGGAGTCTGGATGAATATTTATTTCAGGCAGTATATGGTCAATTAGTTCAACAAGAACATATCTAATTATTTCAGATAGTAACATTTTTAAGTGACCCAAACTTCCTACAATATGGGATTTCAGAAAACTATAACTCAAAATTAATCCAGAAGGGTAGGATGACCAGTAGCTCAGGTTATGGAGTGGAAGAGTAGCCTACTGGTTAGAATGCTAGCTGGGGAACCAAGAGACCAGCATTCAATTCCCACTAGTACTCCCTCCATTGTCTCAAAAAAATCCACATTATCAACGTCCTTGTTTAATGTACATTACCAAGTTTAAGTTACAATGTCAACCACTTTTGACCAAAAATAATAAAGCAGTATAAAAAACCTGTAAAATAAATAAACATGGCTCAAGCCTTCATCATGCATTCCTAGTGATTGCAATGAAATATTACATAAATATCTTCTATTTATTCCTGTGTTATTTTCTACTCTGGAAACTTCTAAACATGACCGACAGTCGCCCAAGAGCATATGGTTGGGAAGCATGTATCCTTGAAGGATACTAGCAAAAGAAGGAAGTTAGGGCATCCTGATAGGTCCCAATAAAGATAAAAGTAACCCCAATGCCCTTAAGTACAGAGCAGACAGAGCTGAAAGATTCCAAGTTACCTCTATCAACTGAGAACCAGATTAATATGAATAAAATACGACCTCCAAAATTTATTTATTTTTTTAGCATTCTTTATATACAGCCTTTCGGTTATATCAAAGTGGTTTACATTGAAATAGAACATATATTACATGGACCAGTTTAAAGAACTATACATCTAACTAGTTACAACGTTTCAATTATATACAGTAGATTGGTTCTTAGTTTTGTCATCATCTTGTTGCAGAGTTTTAAGAGCTGTAGTGCGTACTTCATAAGTCATTGTAGTGCTCAGTGAATAGGTATGTCTTTAGATGTTTTCTGAAGTCAGTGGTATCTGAAGTAGCTCTTGGTGGTGTGGGAGTGAGTTCATAGTGCCAGTGAATAAAATTCAAATACCCTGTGAAGTAGTCGTTGTGAAGAGGTGGATGGTTGAGAGTGTGTTCTAGTGGATTTTCCTCCTCGATCGTGTATCTGGAACTCTTTTGATTATTTCATTTAAGCATTCAGTGAAACGGTTATTTATTATCTTGAATGTCATCATTATGGCTTTATATTTTATTCTTGAGTAGATGGGAAGCCAGTGGAGTTCTTTTAAGGTAGGGGTGATATGATCGTGCTTCTTTGTTCCTGTAATTAGCCTAGCAGCTGTGTTTTGTGCAAGCTGCAGTATGTGAGTTGTGCCTTTGGGTAGACCCTGGAATATTATGTTGCTATAATCTAGCAGCAGAGTGATTATTTCCTGGCAGACAGATCGGAAGTGGTTTGGTTCTAGTATGGGTCATAAGTTCTGCAGAATCTTTATCTTGTAGTAGACCTTAGAGGTGGTTTGTTGACATGAGATTGGAGGTTGAGCCTCTGGTCTAGAAGTACACCCAGATATCTCACCTCATTCTTGATTGGAATTGAATGATTTCCGATTTGTAAGTTATTTGTAGGGTTGAATGTGGTGTTTCTGGTGATTACAAGGGCTTTGGATTTGTTGTAGTTGATTAATAAGTTGTATTGTGTCAGCTATTCAGTTATTTCTATCATGCATGAGGAGATTTATTTTATTTATTTATTTACATTCTCTCATATACCGTGCTATTCTGCATCAGTGCAGTTTACATTGAACAAACTGAAATTACATTGAACAGAGCATTATAACTTGGAGATAACTATTTTTACAGGGAGCATGGGCTATAGAGGGTTAAGTGGCTTGCCCAAGACCACAAGGAGCACCTGTGGGATTAAAACCTCCAGTCCTTCCGGCCCAAGGTTGCTGTCCTCTAGTAGGATTTGAACCCTCGACCTTCTGGCCTGAAGTACCTTGCCCCAACCACTAGGCCACTCCTCCACTCCAAGGTGGAGTGGAGATGGGAGAGAAGTGGAGAAGGGAGAGGTCTGGATTCGTGGTGTCAATTGATGAATATGGTGGTTCTGTATGATTTTGCAGACAGGCTGTATGTAGATGTTGAAGAGTAAGGCAGATAGTGCCTAGCCTTGAGGTAGTCCTTGATGTAATGAGAAAGGTCTTGATTTCCTCATCTTAATCTTCACTTCTGTTGTTCTGTCGGATAAGTAGGAGCAGAACCAGGACAGTGGGGTATCACTTATTCCAATCTCCGACAGCCTGTCTAAGAGTGCGGGGTGTATTATTGAGTCGAATGCCACTATTATATCAATGAAAATGAGTATGAATCCATGTTTGATGTTCTCGATCCCTTTAAGGATTGTGTTCATCAGGGATGTGAATAAGGTTTCGACTCTGTGGGATTCTCCGTGTTGCTGTGGATTCAGTGGGAAGTTTGTGTCTACATGGTCCTATAGTTGACGCTGAACGGTCTTTTCGATTATTTTGGATAGGAGTGGTATGCTGGATATTGGATGGTATGAGTCTGGTGAGCTTGGGTCGGATGCTGTGTTCTTTAAGAGTGGTTTTATAGACGAGATTTTGAACTGAGGTGGCATAAATCCTTGTGCGAGGGAAAGGTTTACTATTCTGCAGAGCATTGGTGCCAGCTCTTGCGAAATCTCTTTTATCCAGGTGGTGGAGCAAGGGTCAAGGGGTGAGTTTGTAGTGTTCAGGGCTTTTATTAGGTTATTGCAGCATTCTTCAGAGATCGAGAAAAACTTTGTCCATATCCTTGGTGAATCTTTTGCTGCAGGTGATGTTGATGAAGGGGGCAAATTTGATATGTTAAGTGGGCATGCAAGTTCGTTTTGGAGGTAGCTTGTGTATATTTCAGGGGTTAAGGTATCTGCAATGGCATTATGAGGAGTTTTAGTCAGGTCCTTGACTATTGAGAAGAGTTCTCTAGGGCGGTTCAGTGATTTCATTATGATGTTTGTATAGTGTTGCTTTTTGTGGTCCAAGATCAGCTTGTTGCATTCATATTGCTTTGTTCTGTACTCCAGATGATATGTCTGCTCCTTGCCTGTATACAAATGCTAGAAGTGTAAAAAATAAGATGGGATAGTTAGCACTAAATGAAAGGTTAGATATAACTACCTGGATTTCAGCAAAGCCTTTGATACTGTCCCTCATAGGAGGCTTATCAATAAACTCAGTAGTCCAAGGTGGCAAACTGGATTAGAAATTGGTTGACGACAGAAGGTGATGGTAAATGGAACTCACTCGGATGACGGGAAGGTGATTAGCGGGGTGTCCCAGGGTTTGGTCCTGGGCCTAGCACTGTTCAATGTATTTGTGAGTGATATTGCTGAAAGACTGAATGGAAAGGTATGTCTTTTTGCAGATGACACGAAAATTTGCAACAGAGTGGACTCCCCCAAGGGAGTGTGTAACATGAGGAAAGATCTACAAAAGCTGGAAGAATGGTCTAATGCTTTGCAATTAAGATTTATTGTGAAGAAGTGCAATGTCATGCACTTGGGCAGCAGAAATCCAAGGGAAATGTACGCGATAGGGGGGCGAGAGGTTGGTGTGCACGGATCAGGAGAAAGACCTTGGTGTGATTAATTCTGTAGATCTCAAGGTGGCAAAACAGTGCGACAAGGCGGTGGCAAAAGCCAGGAGGATGTTGGGCTGCATACAAAGAGGAATTACAAGCAGAAAGGAAGAGGTACTAATGCCACTGTATAAGTCACTGGTGAGGCCTCACTTGGAATGCTGTGTTCAGTTTTGGAGACCATATCTTGCAAAGGATGTAAAAGGACTGGAAACTGTTCAGAGGAAGGCAACCAAAATGATTTGGAACCTGCGTCAGAAGCCTTATGAGAAGAGACTTGAAGACCTAAATATGTACACTTTGGAGAAGAGGAGGGATAGGGGAGATATGATTCAGACCTTTAAATACTTAAAGAGAAATACTGAACAAACAAACCTCTTCCAAAGACAGGGAAGCTGTAAAACTAGAGGGCATAACATGAAGCTGCAAGGTGGTAAATTGAAAGGCAATGTCAGGAAATATTTTTTCACTGAAAGGGTGGTGGATGCTTGGAATGCCCTCCCAATGGAAGTGGTGGGGGCAAACACAGTGACGGAGTTCAAAGTGTCATGGGACAGACACAGTGGGTCCCTTTACAGCAACAGGATAAAATCAAAATAAACTGAACCATCTAATTTCTCAACAAACAGGGGTGTCTTACACGGAGTGGCAGGTTCACCCCTAAAACAAAGACATGGGGAGGGGTGGCCTGCACGAGTGGCATGTGCACCTACTCCTGCCATCTTACTGGGCAGACTAGATGGACCATACTGGTCTTTATCTGCCGTCATTTACTATGTTACTATGTTACTACTGTATGTAATTGCCATCTCAGAGATCTTGTGGAAGGAGGACAACCAATTGGACACTGTGATATCTGGGTGCCAACTGTATAGCAATGATAGGGTAGATCAAATTGGTAGAGCGGTTGCATTCTATGTTAGAGAGGGCATTGAATCACACAGGATTAAAGTTTTTCAGGAAACAAAATACACTGTAGAATCTCTATGGATAAAATTCCATGTAAAAAGGGGAAGGCGATGGCAGTGGAGGTATACTACCAACCGCCTGGTCAGAATGAACAGATCAATGATGAAATGCTAAAAGAAAACAGGGAAGCTAACAAAAGTTACAACACAGTAATAATGGGTGATTTCAATTACCCTGGTATCGACTGGGTCAGTGTCACAGCAGGACATGCTCAGGAGATAACGTTTCTAGATGAAATAAATAACTGTTTCTTGGAGCGGCTGGTTCATGAAATGACAAGAGGGGAAGCTATTTTGGAACTGGTTCTTAGTGGAACACAGGATCTGGTGCAAGAGATAAAGTTGTTGGGGTCACTTGGCAATAGTGATCATAGCATGATCGTGTTTGATTTAGTAAATGGAGGGAGGATGGCCAGGAAATCTACAGTATTACCTTTTAACTTTCAAAAGGAAGACTATGATACAATGAGGAAAATAGTTAAGAAAAAACTAAAAGGAGTAGCTGCAAAGGATAAAGATTTACATCAAGCATGGGCATTGTTTAAAAATACTATCTTGGAAGCCCAGACCAGATGTATTCCACGCTTTAAGAAAAGTGGAACCATGCTATAGCAAACACAAAATGTTCATCAGAATTGAGCCACATTTCTATTATCGTGGAGAAGCTGCATTACATTGTTGCATGATTTTGTTACTAAAATGGCTTTACTTTTTCCAAATGCTTCCTCTTTTCTTATTTCAAAATATGTTAGGCAGCAGAAAAAGCTGTGACTTGCCTTACAACATTGCATGTAATATGAGACACAGCTGACTGGCAGAAAATACACCATACTATACTCCCTTAGATGTGGAACACAATTTGGTGGCCACATTGACCCCTCATCTTCTTTATGTCTCTGCATCTCAGCTCCCAGGATCTGTGGTTGAATATTCTTTGTTTGGACCTTTAATGAAGATGTGCATCTGGTTGTGTAAGAAATGCAGTAATGATGCCCAGCCTATGCCACAGCTGCCATTTCAAGGGAAATTAGAGGATGCGGCATATTTTATACCTTCTGAATGATCAAGGTGAAATCAAGTCTGTGTGCAGACTTTGGGTTTGCACATATGGATTTGTATACATATTATCAGGTCATACATTATATAAAGTTACTCAGTCCACAAAATCTTAAACCAGAAGTGACCAAGGTCATGGACAAATATTCCTTTCTGAAGACGAGATGCCAAGAAGAAGAGATCATCAGAAAACTCAGATTCTTTTAAAAAAAACAATGGAATAATAATCTGGGGCTGTGTCGTAGTGTGGTGTGCAATGGGAAGGGGTTTTCTGTTCAATCACCAAACAGACAGTAGTTCAAGGAAAACAAAACTTGTTTTATTCAGACCCATTTGTTACACCTTCACAAAGTGGATCTCCCGGTCCTTCCTCCAGCCCAGTTAAAGTTCCTTTCTTGCCCAGTTAAAGTTCTATCTTAGTACGGCTTGCCTTGAAAGAACTCCTGGCTCCACGGGCCTCTATTGCTCCTGCAGCCTGCTGGATTTCTAACCTCACCTTGTGAGTCATGCCCTCCCAGCCTTGCACTCTGGCTGCAGGATCCCTTACAGGGGCCTGTTGATAATCCCTCTGGAGAGGGACGGGCAACACTCTATAGACCCCATAACAGGCTGAATTTAGAAACTGGAGAATCCTGTTGTTCAGCTTAATAGTATTTGAGTATTTCAGAAATCAAATGAATTTTAAAGGATCTGGGCAGTGTTCTAAAATTTGCTTTCTCATACAGTAAAGCTTGAAGTCTGCTATGTAACACATAGGTTATTGCTGCAGGCTTACTTAAAACCTGATAGCTTTTATGTCCTATCTTTGGTAGAATGGGGATGCTGCTGGTGGAGAAGAGGATGGAGAGGGGTGAGATTTTGGTATTGTAAGTTATAAAATATCTGTTTGGATCACAGATTATGTGGAATTACACATGAGGATTATTTGCAGTAGATTTGTAGACTGATTTCTTATGGTATTCATGTTGCTCGATTAATTAAAAAGCTTTTCTCTAGAAACACTGAGACCCAAAAGCGTTACAGCCATGCGGAGGGTACTTTTATAAGAGGGCATTAGGTTTGGAGGTAGAGAAGAAGTCTGTCTGATAAAGACAGATAAGGGTAAGTTTACAAAGCAGTGGTAGCGGCCTCCGTGCAATATCAGAGCTGTGGCCCCATTGAACTCAATGGGGCTGTGGCTCCAATATCTCACAGAGGCCACTTTCGCTGCTTTCTAAACATACCCCATAGTAGCATAGAAATAGTGCCTAGATTGTGGGCACTGACATTTATGCCTGCTTGAGAACAGGCATGAAAATTAGTTCACAAAGTATGTACATGCACACACATTTTATAAAACAAAGACGTAAATTGTGACTCCGCCCATGCTGCACTCAAACTCCTCCCTTGGGAACACCTACACGACAAGTATGCTACTAGGTGCACTATGCGTACATTTAGGCATCAACTAGTTTTGTAAGAGGCCGTTTACAAATACAAATCAGCTCTTTATGCTCAAAAAAGGTTTATCATATTATCCCCTTAATGTAGGGAAAACCAAAATTAGCACATGACATCTTAATATAAAATCTGCCTCTTTACAGATACAATTAGGATTTTAGGTAGAAAATTCCATCAGTATATATGGTACATTCAGGCATTTTGTCACTGTTTGTACTAGTCTCAGCTGAGAACAAGCTTTAACTTCAACTGCATGAGTTCTCCTTTCCTTTAGAAGAAGAAAGGCTCTTTGCTATGGGCAGAAAATTAATTACTGAGCATGAAAAGTGTGAAGCATGCTGTGGTCCCATATTGAGGGGAGCAGCCAAAACTGAATCAAAGCCCTTTTCTAGGAACCCTAGAGATAGATGGATGAACACAAACTAGATACTGGAGAACTAACAGCTGCTTTCAGGCTTCTAAACATTCTCTGTGGCTCAATCATATCTACTAATATGTGAAATATGTAGCCAACAGGGTACATGTAGTTCTTTCAACTGATTTTAATAGCAGCAATTATCTTAAAAGAAAGAAATTTCTCATAGCACTGCTAAATTGGCGAGCAGAAAAAAGGCAGAGGCAAGGGGTGCACTACCCCAGTGCCCTCCCACAATTGCTGTTCATCATTTTTTCTTTCAGCTCAAAGCTTGCTCCGTTGTGCTAGAAGTTACAGAGTCTCGTAAAACAATTATGGTTTGACAGTTTAAACGTGTTATTTTGTTCTTTTCAAGCACAGGTGCCAGCCACCAAGACAAACTGTACCCAGCCATTGCTTCCCCAATCAACGCAGCCATTGTTATCCCAGTGAGAGGGAGACCTAAAAATAAAAGCCATCTGCTTAAGCAGTTCTATCAGGTTAGGTCATGCCTGATCCTCGGGGCAAACTGCACTGCCCTAATCCCATTAAACATTTCTGCTTGCAGTACAGCACAGCATCAAACAAATCTGTTCAAAAATTCCAAGCAACAGAGCAAACAAGAAAAGCGCCAGGGAAGCCCAGTTATGAGAGAGGCTTTTTTTTTTTTACATTTAGATTCCATATGCTTTTATGTAAGCCGTATAGGAAGTTCTAATATGTGAGTTATAAATATTACTAAATAAAATAAATAGGAAAATTCCAAAAATGAATACAGAATGCAAGCTCTGATCAAAACATGCAGATTAGTGCAATGCAATTGTGCTTAATGTATGGTCAGTTATAATGCAGAGTGCTTTATACCATTGTATTTGTGTATCTTGTGTGCTTTCAGAACATCTTTGTACTGTCTTACTAAGCATATTGGGCCGAATATTGAATTGAACCAGCTGTGCGCCGTTACGGCGCATGGCCGTCCCCGCTGACCTCTAAACCTGAATATTCAATGCCGGGGTCATATGTGCTCCAGCATTGAATATGCGGGATCGCTGCACATACCCTAGAGCCGCAGAAGCTAACCGGGTAGATATTGCTCCGCTGCCCAGTTAGCTCCCGGGGTAAAACTAGACCAGCTTTTGCTTTGCATAGTTTTACCTGCAGGTTGCTAACTGGGTAGCGGTGCAATATCGCCACTACCCGATTAGCAACTGTCACTGCCTCCTCTCCTCCCTGGAATGCCCACGACACGCTAAGTGTTTAGCATCAGGGCATGTAGGGGAGATAATCTGGGATATTCAGTGATATTAAACGTGTTAGTGCTACTAACTGGAGTGGAGGAGTAGCCTAGTGGTTAGAGCAACTGCTTAGTACCCAGAAGATCAAGGGTTTAGTTCCTACTAGCACTCCTTATGACTTTGGGTAAGTCCATTTACTCTCCATTGCCTCAGAAGAAAAGGCTGACAATCTACTTCCAGTGATACATTGCCAAGAAAACCCAGAGGTAGCTGGGTCACTGTGAGTCACCACTGACTTGATGGCACTAAAAATAAAAAGTGTTGCTGAATATCCCATTCAGCAGCATTTACATGGTTTACAAGTCTGTAAACCATGTAAATGCCTTTTGAATATCAAGCGCGTTATCTTTATTATCATCAGAAGTTGGCATGATCTTTTGCAATAACAGTTCAGGCAAGCTCCAAAAGGTGTGGACTACCTGAAATATCAAGCAGGAATAAATAGCCCCCTGCACATGTTCTGCCATTTTTGAGGAGTTTATAGCTTTGAGGGCTTGTGTGCATCAGTGATGCTGAGAGCTAAGCTATTGATAGCAGGGTCTCCCAAGATAGACAGGTCTCAGCTGAGGTGCCAGACTAAGAAAAACTACCCATCTGGGCAGCAACAGAATGGGACGATGTTGTAAGTGGAGGATCACATTTCTGTGACAAATCCAACAACACTGGAATTAACTGCACAGAAGAAAGGTCTACTTTAATAAAGGTAGACATTAAAACTATATGCCAGACGATCTTAAACAATGGCCCAAGCTATATAAGGCCAAAACATCGGTCTTCCAGAATAACAGCCCAAAAGGCTCGTACTAGATAGCTCATATCTCAAAATTGGTCAAGTCATGGCAATATAAACAGCCTTTAAAAAAAAACATACATTCTTCTTTACAAATTTCAAGGATATCTATCCTTAACTATCCAGTACCCGACACAATATTGTATTTTGATAAGAAATAAAATATTTATCTGAGTCAGGGGGACATTTTATAAAGATATCTATACAGAAATTTCCTAAAAGGCTGAATAATCCTAAAGCATACTACCATCCTTAAATACCAGGCTCCCAAATCAAAAAGTCAGATGATCAAAAACTCCTCCTTCACAACAAAGTAAACCAATTAACAGATTGATTTAAACCCACAGGCTCAATGGATCCAACTCTATACATCCACCTATGTTCATAAAGCATTAGCTGTTTCCTATAATTACCACCCCTCCAAGTTTGTGGTAGATGTTCTAAAACCCTCCATCTAATATCATTAACTGAGTGCTGATAACACATCCAATGGGTCACTAACGGTGCAAATTCTCTTATTGTTGATATGACTCCTATGCTTACTCAACCAAATCCAAACTTTTCTTGTAGTACAAACCACATAAATCATCAAACAAGGACATATAATCATATATACAACATCCATAGTATCACATGAAGAATAGCTTCATTAATTATTAATTAATTAATGGAAACAGCTAATGGAAGAAAGCCCATCAACACAACTATAATTCAGGTATATGCCCTAAGAACAGCTGCAGAAGAGGAAGAAGTTGATGAGTTCTATGAACAAGTACACGCTGAAATTGACAGAACATGCAAACAGGATAGCCTGATAGTCATGGGTGACTGGAACACAAACGTTGGCAACAAAAAGGAAGGCAAAGCGGTTGGAAAACATGGACTTGGCAACAGAAATGAAACTGAAGAAAGACTGATAAAATTCTGCAAGACCAATGAGCTATTCATCTCAAACATCTTCTTCCAGCAACACAAGTGCCAGCTGTACATATGGACTTCGCCCAGTGGATTGTACAAATTGACTACATCTGTGGAAGACAATGATGGAAAATCTTGATAACATCAACAAAGACAAAACCTAGAACTGTCTGTGGTCCAGATCTCCAACTACTACTATGCAAACTCAAGCTAAAGTTGAAAAAGAGCAAACCACACATGAATGTAGCAAAATATAGCTTTGAGAATATACCACTGGAATTTAAAGACTGCCTGAAAAATCGATTTGCTGCTTTAGATATAAATGACAGAGTTCCAGAAGAGTATGGGATGACATCAAGAAGGCTGTGTTGGAAGAAAGCAAGAAGTCTCTACATAAGGTGAAAAAGCAATAACGGCCAAAATGGATGACTGAAGAAACTCCAATTTTTTTCCAGAAAAGCTAAAGTCAGAGGAGAAAAAAAGGCAATCGCAGAACTCAATAGAGATTTCTAACATGAAGCAAGACAAGACAAGACAAGAAGTACTACAATGACACATGCAAGGAAATAGAATCAGACCTATTAGAGGAAGAACAAGATCAGCTTTTCTAAAGCTACAAGAATTAAAGAAAAAATGCTACAAGATGTTCAAGGATCCATGCTGAATGATGCTGAGAAGATTAAGAAAAGGTGGAAAGAATATACAGAGTCATTATACCATAAAGATCAAGTAGACCAACAGCCGTTTCAACCTGTACCTAATGATCAGGAACCATTGGTGATGAAAGAAGAAGTCGAAGCAGCATTGAAAGAAGAAAAGTGACCCGACCAACTGTGGAAATCATGGTTCAATCACTCTGATCCCACATGCCAGCAGGCTTCTACTCAAGATCATTCAGCAGAGACTACAATCATACCTGGAACGAGAACTGCCTGAAGTGCAAGCAGGGTTCAGGAAAGGGCGAGAAATGAGAGACATTATTGCGGATGTGAGATGGATCCTTGAAAAGACAAAAGAATACCAAAAGGATATCCATATGTGTTTTATCGACTATAGCAAGGCTTTTGACTGTGTAAACCATGAGAAACTCTGGGCCACATTAAGAAGCATGGATATACCAGAACACTGATTGTTCTCTTACATAATCTTTACATTGATCAAGAAGCAACAGTTCGAATGGAAATAGTAGAAACAGAATTGTTTAAAATCAGCAAAAGTGTACAACAAGGCTGCATACGTTCCCCCTACCTGTTAAATTTATATGCAAAACAAATCATCATAGAAGCAGGACTGTATGAAGACAACCTAGGTGTGAAGATTGATGGAGGACTCAACAACCTTCGCTGTGCTGATGATACCACATTACTGGCTGAAAGTGAAGACGAATTGAAATATTTGCTTCTGAAGATCAAGGAATACAGTCTTAAAATGGGTCTACACCAGGGGCGGTTCTATCACTAGGCCTTCCTTGTCGGAAGGTTTATGTGGGCCGTACATCTCGTCTTATGAAGCAGAGATTGTTGGAACATAGATCTCTCATTAATAATAAATTACTATCTGCTCCGGTAACACAACATTGTTATGATAGTCATCATGACTTTCGGGATTTACGATGGCACATAATCAATCATATTCCGTGTTCTATTTGGGGTGGAGACCGCATACACCGTTTGCAACACAGAGAGCAATTTTGGATTTACCGCCTAAATTCTGTCTCGCCGGCAGGCTTAAACCTTGCTTTGGATTGGTGGAGTTTGATTGATTGAATTCCCCTTTTGACCAATGATAGCCCGTTTTCTGTTCAGGGTGGGAACGAGGCTGGGTTCAAAACTATGGAGGACAGAGTGTGAAATTCAGATGTAGGTGCAGGATGAAGGACCAGGAGTTTCGGAGGTCCGAAACACGACGTTGTGTACACCAACACCACACAAGGGTATACACGTCTTTTTGAACTGTCCTACATTGGAGTGCTTATAATTTGAGCAGAAGGATACAGGGTTTGGGTCCGGTATGGGCTTGAAGATATCTTTTCATACCTTGGAATTTAAGGCTTTTCATCGATTTGGATTTACTAATGGAAGAGACACGGAAAAACTTCAACCAATGATCCCGGACTTTAAGATAAGTTATACCTTTACTGTTGTTAAAGCACTTCTGATGATGCTACTGGGATACGCTGAGGAGGGTTTTGAATTCTGCCTCAGGAAATTTCAAAGAGGATTATCCTCTTTTTAAAAAGAGAAAAAAGGAGGGTTTGCTACGAGTGAGAGGGAGGGTTCCCTACTCGCATGGCAAACGATCCGCCAAAAAATTACGTTAAAAGATTAAGAAATACTGGGGCTGATTAAAGTGGTTTTTGCTTATCTCTTAATTGTTTATAGATGGTAGCGGGATAGCAATAACAGTCTTATCATTGTGTACTTTCAAGGGGGCGGCACTCCGGCAGTCGCAGCTGTGTTTATTTCTGATTTTGCCGCCTCTGGCCAACCACTGCCTTCCCGTCGCCTTTTTTCCCACTCAAGCTTGTCCAAGTGAGAAAAAAAGTGACAGGAAGGCAGTGGTAGGCCAGAGGCAGCAAAGTAAAAAATAAATACAGCCGTGACTGCTGGAATGCCGTCTCCCCTGCTTTTTTTTCCCCACTCAGTTCCTTGGAGAAAGGGCCGGCCTGTGTTATGTGTGGGAATGTCACCTGCACATGGCCTCACATACTCCTGACCAGCTAAAGAAGTATGCACTGAGGCTTGAATGGGAATCATGAGGAGGTCTGGGGCTTTGATCAGGAACAGCTGATGGTGTGGTGATCACAGCAGGGAGAGCAGTAGAGCATCAGGGAAGGAAGTGTCTGTTTAATCTCATCGGAGTCTCTAACAGGTCTGACTCTACCTCCACTCCACCCCACCACCCCCCCCCCCCCCACACACACACACACACATACCTTCCCCGATGGGGCTGTGATTGGGAACATCGTGGCCTTCCCCGATGCTCTACTGCTCTCCCTGGTGTTTTTGGGGTCAGCCACGATGTTCCCGATCACAGCCCCAGACCTCTCGATGACTTCTGCTCAAGTCTCAGAGCATGCCACCACAAAGTGACTCTCTCTACAGACTTGAGGCCTCACATCAATTTTTCTCTCTTTTTTTTCTTTTATTATGTGGATGCCGGGTCTCAGAGCCCAGAAGTAAAAAAACTACGCGGCTGCAAATCGCAGCCACAGGAGCACCAGCAAACCCCCAATGGCATTTTATTATTTTAAAAATATGCTGGCTTTTTCTACCTTCCACACAGCTACAGAAAATGAAAAAAAAAACACCTTCTTAGCTTCTCCCTGCAGCCCCGGAGCGATGCCAGACCCCCGGAGCAACAACACAAAAAAAACAAAACCAACTGCTTCAGCAGCCATCTTTGGGCACCCAACAGGTACCTTATATTTTTTTATGTTTTCTGTCTTTACTTTTGCTAGGTTACATTCTGGTCATGCCATACAGCAGTGTTGTGGGTCTTTAGCTATTGCCTGAAAAATATGCCTAAGTCAATGATTTAATAAAACCTAACCTCATAACATATTGTTCTGAGGACCCAAGATGGTGGACGACTGAAATTATCAACAGTTTTGGCCTTTATCATGTCCTTAATATTCAGCATGGATAAATGTAAGTGATGGCCATTGACTTCTCAGTTTCTGACCATCCTACTTCAAGCTTAGTTGAAAGAAAGTGCCCCTGTTTAACTTCTACGTACTGAGCGGCACTAGCAGCTACAACCTAGCACAGCCATGGGAGAAAAAGGAAAACGCTTCGGTGGCAATTTACTCCCGTGGCTGTGCAGAGGTGAACTGGGGTGCCTGATGTCAAGCTTCACCAACTCTCTCTTAAGCCAGTCAGGGGCACGTGGGGCCCCTCGTGGTGTGGGGTCATGTGTATGTGTGTGTATGTGTGAGGGGAGGGGGAAGCTGCTGGTACTGGAAGAGGACTGCTTCTGGGGCTAGGACAGGAAATGAACTAATGCAAGGGGATGGGGAGCCTGGGATTGGAAGAGAGATGATTTTGGGAGGGATTGGGACTAGAGGAGAACTGATTCTGGGTAGCTAGGATTGGAAATGGGCTGAAGCTGGCAGATGGGGAGAATGGGACTGGAAGGGAGCGGATGCTGGGAGTGGCTGGAACTAGAAAGTGGCTGATGCTGGGGGAGGAATAGAAGGGGGTGGGGATGGGGCTGGGGCTGGGTGGAGAAAAAAAGCTGGGGGAGTGAGGATGGAGAGGGGAACAGATATTTTGTGTGGGAGGGAAGAAAAATGGTCATACAGAGGGAAGAGTTGAAAGAGAGGGACATAAGAGTGAATGCTGGGGCAAGAAAGAGGAAAGACGGAGTTAATGAATATCTAAGAAGGAAATGACTGGATGGCGGAAGGGATCTAGGAGGCACAGAGGGGAATAAGAGTCTAGCGAAGGAATGAGAGGAGAAATGGGGGAGCTGGGCTGGAGGTTAGAAGAATAGATGGAAAGTTGCCAGAGGAAAAGTCAAAAGGGGATTGAGGACAGAGGGTTAAAATTAAGTGGATGAATGAATAAAGAAAGAAATGGAGAAAAGAACGAGCAGGGTTTTGTAGTAGTGCACCTGGAGGATAGTAATGCAGAAATATGGTAGCCTTTCTTTATCCTAATTGCACATGTAAATGGTTTTCAGACACTCATTAATAGGCGTGTTTACTAAAGGTTAATGTGCTTTCACAAATTTGAATGTATGCTAAGCACAGCAACATCTATTTATGTCTATGGCACTTAACACACACGAATGTTTAGTAAACAGGCCCCTAAGTCATTGCAAGGACAAAAAAGAGGCTTGTGAAGGACTCCTTTGAAAGACGCTTAAAATTTTAGATGGACAGCATATACATTTTAAAATAAAATAAATTAGATTTATATAAATTAGGCCCGGTAGATATGCAAATATTTGTGCAAACGAGGCCCTGCAATTAGTCTCCGCAAAAGACCCCACAACATCCTTGGGCCAACCCTGCTTGGAGGAACCAATAGTGGCTGTGTTTATTTCTGATTTTGCCCCAACTAGTTTATCTCTTCCTTTGTCACTAACTTTGACTTCTGGATTTCCTTCTTTCTTGAACCATCTTCCCTTTCTCTCATTCTTGGGTATTTTAACATTCACGTTGATGACCCCTCTGACTCTTATGCCCTAAAGCTCCTTGCCTTAGCCTCCTCATTCAACCTCCAAATGTGTTCTTTGGCCCCTATGCACCAGCATAGTCACCATCTCGACTTTGTCTTTTACTACAGCTGCTCACCATAAAGATTCAGCACTTAAATCCTTCCTTTATCTGACCATCATCTGCTAACTTTCACTCTTATTCACATCCCAACACAGTCTCAACCAATCTGCACTAACATATTTAGGAATATTCAGGCTATTGACCCAGCAGCTCTCTCCATTGCTCTCTCATCTCCTCTCTCAGTCATTGCAATTTTTCTGTCTTACATGCTCTCACTCCTCCCATTCCATGGCCTGTGAGGTATACTATATCACAGCCTTGGATGACTTCTAAAATCTACTATCTTCCTCTGCCCACTCTTCTGATTGCCTTTGGTTTAATTATCATGCCCACAATGACTTCATGCATTTCAAATTCATGCTAACCTCCTCTAAGTCTGCCATAGCACTTGCCAAGCCAAAGTACTATGTCCATCTGACTAACTTTCTTGCCTCTGACCCTCTCTCTCTCTCTCTTTGCAATGATCAACTCTCTCCTCAAAGTGCCTCCACCTCTGACCCCTCCTTCATTTATTGCCCAGGCTTTGGCTGACTACTTCCATGACAAGCTTCATAAGATTTTTTCTTGAGTTCTCCACTAGGTCACTAACATCTCTCCTTTTCCCTCATCCCTCTCAGATCATTTCCTCAAACCCTATCAACCTTCCTTCCTTTATTAAAATTACTGAGGCGGAAACTGCACGCATTCTCGCAGCCCGGCCCAGCAGCAGCTCTCCGCTTGAACATCGAGCCAGCTCCGCCTCCAGCCAGCCCAAGCCGGCCATCCACCCACCTCCATTCTGCCCAATCGGGGCAGCCGACGCCGACTTCAAAAGGAGCGCCATCGGGCACAGCAGCCAGATGACTCGCAACCCGGCCCAGCAGCAGCTCTCTGTTCGCGGATCGAGCCAGCTCTGCCTCCAGCCAGCCCGAGATGGCCGTCCACCCACCTCTGCTCTGCCCAATCGGGGCAGCCGATGCCGACTTCAAAAGGAGCGCCATCGGGCGCAGCAGCCAGATGCCTTGCAGCCTGGCCCAGCAGCAGCTCTCCGTTCGTGGATCGAGACAGCTCCGCCTCCAGCCAGCCCGAGCCGGCCTCCAGCCAATGCCAACTTCAAAAGGAGTGCCATCGGGCGCACCCGTGCCTGGCGGGCCCGTGTCTGAGAGCCTCGCCAGAGGGCCCTTTGGTGTGGCCCTTAGGCGGAGGCCAAACCTCGAGGCATACCCACTGCCAACGAGCCTCCCGGACAGCACAGCTGCCGAAACAAAGACACATCCACAGTAAGATACGTGAACTGCCTGATATGCTGTCTGATGTTTAAACTACCTGATAGTCTTGAATTGCCTGATATGCTATCTTATTCTTGAACCTCCTGCTACGCTGATTGATATTCTGTACTGCTCTGCCTGACGTCCTGCCAAATACACTATCTAACATACTGAGCCGCAACAGGACCCATTTGATTAGCCCTGATAGACCTACCTTCTTGTTGCCTGGTACCACAGAGTAAAACAGCCAAGATGGCACTCTGCCCCCGGGTATCAACCAGCTGCTGTATGGTTGTAGGCCTACTACACAGTGTCCTCTCCCTCACCGCCATCTACAACCCCGTCTACCAGTCCTACAAGGCTCGGGAATGAGATGGTCGGGTTCCTCCCGCCAACCAGCAGCTGATGCTAAGCACATGCTGCGACCACATCTACTCTATGCTTCCCTTCAGCATATCCAGAAACCTCAGATAGAGAAGCTCCCCCATCCCCGAAACCTGAAGTGCGCTCTCATAAATGCACTCTCGGTCCGCAAGAAATGGCCAGCTGTCTCCGACCTGGTGTCTGCCCATAACCTGGACATCCTCCTAGTCACCGAGACATGGCTATCCAATGCAGACTCAGTCCTCCTCCACCAGCTCATCCCCCCAGCTTCTCTATCTACACCTGTCACAGGATGGACCGTAGAGGCGGAGGAGCACTCATCATGACCAAAACAGAGCTACAGCTACAGCTGGCCTCTGTCACCAGCACAACGCACCTTGACTCAATCACCATAGCCAATAAGCACTGTTCCATCAACTTGGTCTACAGAGCCCCCTCCCCTTCCTCGGAGGACTTATCAACAATAATCGACCTTGCCTGCAACCCCAAGACCCCGCGCACACCAAAATGGTTACTAGGCGACTTCAATCTCCCTGCTCTCCAGGACACACACTCCAAAACCTTCCTTGAGGCACTTAAGGATCTGGGCTACCAACAAATAATCGACGCCCCCACCCACATAAAAGGAAACAAGCTGGACCTGATATTCGCCCTCGGTCAGCCATAGACACAAGACATGACCTCGTGCTATCCATTACCGCAGTCCCATGGTCAGACCACAGCTTGATAAGATTCCAGATACCAATGCACCCTGACCACAACACTGCCTGGACCCCAGCTGAAGTCCCTGCAGCACCATCAAGACACTTCTGGCCCTTCAACAAAGAGGAAATCCTAAACAATTCCCAGCCTCTCTTCATTCCGCTGACACACAGCCTCGACAAAATGATCTCCATATGGAACACTAGCCTGGGTGCCATCGCTCACCTACCACCCTCTAATAAACCACAAGGGAGAAGATGGAACACGCCATGGTACTCCCCAGAGCTACGGACATCACTCCTCCACCTAAGGAAGCTTGAAATACAATGGCGTCGATCGCGCTCCACTGAAGACCAGAGAACATACACCTCCCACCTAAGCAGTCACCGCGCAGCAGTTGCGGCAAGAATGAAGCAATACCATGCAGCAATTCTTCAACGCTCCCTAAATAAGCCACATGAGCTGTTCAGCCTAGTCAAGACTCTGACAAAAGATCCTTCTCCAACCCAACCAAGTTTGCCCGACCCACAGGAATTTGCGGACTACCTCCAGTCCAAAACAAGCCAGACCAGTAAGACTTCAAACTTGGCCCCCGGGCACGGGGACCCTTGCACGGAGACCCTATCCATGCAAGACAGCCATGACATCCTCACTACCTTCTCTGCACCTTCTGAGAGAGGCATCCAGGACATCATCACAGCCATCAACACTACCATGGCTCCAAACGACCCTTGCCCAGCATTTTGGATAAAATCACTGCGTGTGGAACTCAGTCCATTCCTGGCCAAGCTAATAGATTGATCATTCTCACCTGGGTCATTCCCACAAAGCTTGAAGCAAACCTCCATCAGACCACTTCTGAAAAACAACAAGTTGGACCCTAGGAAGGTGGACTCCTACAGGCCAATCTCAAGCATCCCCCTCCTGGCCAAGATAATTGAGTTATTCCTGAACATATGCTGTTAATCTACTTGTATATAGTTACCCTGTTCAAACCTGTACATATCCCCATGTTATATTGTAAGTCCAGTGCAGACCTCCTGCACTGCACAGTCGTGTTGGATGTAAACTGCACTGATATCGAAGAGCGCCGTATATAAGAAAGCTAAATAAATGAATAAATAAAGGTCATCCAACACCAGCTTCAACACCACATTGAGATAAGTGCGCCTCTCGACCCATGTCAGTATGGATTCACAGAAGCACATGGTGTAGAGACCCTACTAACCACTCTCTTCAGCACCTTAACAATCGGAATGGACAACATCTGACAAGGATTTGCCGTGATCTTCATGGATACTGCCGCAGCCTTCGATTCTGTCAGCCAAGACATACTCCTGACACGCCTCAGGGAGAAGGGGATTCACAATACTGCGCTAAGCTGGTGCAAGTCATACTTATCAGACAGATGGCAGCATGTGCACCACCACCTCCAAATCCTTCCAACAAGAACAAGGCGTACTGCAGGGATCCTCACTCTCGGCCCTCCTGTTCAATGTATACATGCAGCCCATCTGCGCTCTCATCCGCTCCTTCAACATCAACTCCCTGGTATACGCTGAAGACATACTACTTTACATGCCTTTCTCAACCGACCACCCTGACTTCACACCTCTAACAACCTGTTTCGATGCTGTCACCAACTGGCTCCACGCACAAAGGCTCAAAATAAACTTCAAAAAAACAGAGGTCCTCTTCGTCTCCAAGAACCAAGCATTTACCCTGCACAACTCACTGAAAGTACGAAACGCCGAGCTGCTCAGTAAGCCTACGGTATGGTACCTCGGGGTCACGCTAGACCAGCGGTTGGATATGAAGGTCCATATAAGCAACATGGTCAAAACAGTTTACCACAAGATAAGGACAACCCAACACCTACGACATCTGCTTGAGCCAGATGACTTCCGAACAATCTACCAGGCTCTAGTAATCCCTCACTTTGATTACGCCAATGCAATTCTGCAAGGGCTCCCTAAGAGCACACTGAACCCACTGCAGCTTGCAATGAATGCAGCGGCAAGGATACTGCACGGAGCCTCCAGGAGGGAACACATAACCCCAATACTAAAGCACCTGCATTGGTTGCCAGTACACTGCAGACTCTCCTTTAAAACACTATTGATGACATTCAAGGCCATCAACAAGTGCTCTTCCGGCTCCCTCACGGACCTCATCCATCCTGCCCCCTCCAACAGAGCCAGGAGATCATCTGCTATCAACACCCTGAGAATCCCAAAGAAAATAACAAATGTTCACAAACATCCAGAAACAGAGCCTTTGCCCTCTACGCACCCACATGCTGGAACGCACTTCCACATGCTCTCTGGGCCATCACCGACCTCGCCCAATTTAGGAAGGCACTAAAGCACCACCTCTTCCTCCAGTACTACTCTCATACAAATGACATATCCCAACCAGACACTCTCGCAAACCAGGCCCTCACCCCCCAGAGCACCAACACCACACGAGCGCAGCTCCTAGCTCAACATTACCCCCAGTCTAAAGAATGTGTACATAGTGACCTACTGCTATAAATATTGATGTAATACTGTAAGATGCCACCAAGTAATAGACGCTAAGTGTATATACCCTGTACATAGTTACCCCCATTAATCCCAAATTATCATCCCTTGTTCATTGTAAGTCCAGTGCAGGCCCGCCTGCACTGTTCGAATGTTGTTGACTGTAAACCGCACTGATTCCAAAGAGCACGGTATAAAAAAGATATTAAATAAATAAATAAAATAAATTAATTCTCTTCTTCTCAAACACAGTACCTGTTCCTCTCATCTAATTCCCACCTGTCTACTAAGTTCCAATTCCCCTCTGTCTTGAACCTCTTCTCTTTTCTCTCTCTACACTCATTTCCTTGGTGCCTTACTTTCTTCCCATGGTTTTCAGCACCATATTTACATTGATGACTTCCAGATTTACCTCTCTACACCAGAAATCTCTCCAGGAATCCCATCCCAAATTTCATCCTGCTTCTCTGACATTGATGCCTGGATGTACCACTGCCATCTGAAACTAAACATGGCCAAGACTGATCTTTCCCCCTAAATGCACCTCCCCACTTTCTCCCTTCTCTATTTCTGTGAATAACACTGTCATCCTCCCTGTCTCCTCGGATTGCAACCTTGGGGTCATCTTTGGCACTCCTCTCTCTTTCTCTGCACATATCCAACAGATAGCTAAAACCTGTTATTTCTTTCTCAATAACATCAGCAAAATTCATACCTTCCTCTCAGAACACACTACCAAGACCCTTATCTACTGTCTCATTACATCCCATCTAGACTGTTGCAACTTGCTCCTCACTGGTCTTCAACAGGGTCATATATCCTCCTCCTCCCCCCTCCCCCCCCCCCATCCAATCGGTTCAAAATTCAACTGCATGATTAATCTTCTGCCAGTGTTGCAATGCTCACTTAATCTTTCTTCTCAATTCACTTCATTGGCACTCTGCCCATTTCCACATATGGTTCAGACTTCTCCTACTGTTTCTCCTCACTACCTCTTCTTTCTTGTCGCTCCCTGCACCCCTCCTCGGCTATTCCACTCATCAAGCAAATCACTTTTATCTATTCCCTTCTCTTCTACTGCCAACTCCAAACTCCATCCTTTCCACCTTGCTGCACTGTATATCTGGAATTGACTACCTGAGTCGGTACGTTAGGCTCCATCTATAGTCCTATTCAAATCCAAGCTAAAAACTCATCTTTTTGAGGATGCTTTTGGATCCTGATCCCCTTATTCCTCTGTCTATCCTCAGGTGTATTTTAATCATTTCCTTTCAGAATTCCCCAGTCCCCAATTTGTTCTATTTGTCTTAGCAGATTGTAAGCTCTGTAGAGAAGGACTGCTTTTAAGTGTATGTGTGTAGTGCTGCGTATACCTAGTAGCACTATATAAATGATAAGTAATAGTAAGCAGTAGTACAGTATTTTATGTTCCATTTGAACATCTCCACACCCACTGTTCTGTGCGGATGCCACACTTGTGAGGCACCTCATTATCCTATCCACCACACATACATACAAGTCACATCGTTTGGGGACACATGTATCTTCAGAGACATGGAAGTGCCAATTTCAGAAGGCCCATGTACGTGCATGATGCCTTTTCTAAAATCGGCATTGTATTCCACATGTTTTGCTTTGCACATTTCCGCTGGTGCTCTTTTTTGAATCTTTGCTTCCCTGACTACTTTGCTAGCTTCTCTAAGATTTTCCAAATATAAATGCCTGTCTTCCTCTCTCTGTGATCTCTTGTATTTCATGAAGGCCTCCCTCTTTTTCTTCACCTTTTTAGCTACTTCTTTCAAAAACCATAAAGGTCTCCTTTTCCTTTTACCTTTATTTACCATTTAACAAAAAAGATTGGTTGCTCTTAAAATATCCCCTTTCAGTTTGCCCAGTTTTTCTACATCCTCCAGTTGTTCCCATTCCGCTAACGACTCCCTGAGGTATTGGCCCATCTTGGCAAAGTTAGTATTCCTAAAGTCTAAGATCCTCACTTTTGAATGCATTTTAGCAGCCCCAGTCCTAATACTGAACCTCACCATTTGGTGATCACTGGATGCAAAATGATCTCCCACTATAACATCAGAAATATTTTCACCATTGGTAAGCACCAAGTCCAGTATGACCCCTTCACATGTGGGTTCTGTTATCAGTTGCCTGAATAGTTCTCCCTGTAGAGAATCCAGGTTCTCCTTACTACTATTTGAAATTGCAGCAGGGATGTGCCAGTCAACAGATTACATTTTCCATGTAAATAGTTCTCCCTTGTTTTCCAAGTTGATAATCCTGTTATATGTAACTCCGAACAGTCTGTTGTTCTGGTTTTTGTTTTGTTCTCTGTAAACCGCGCTGATGTCGAAGAGTGCGGTATAAAAGAAATTAAAATAAAATAAATAAAATAAACATCTGGCATATTGAAATCCCCTATCAGTAGCACTTCCCCTTTTCTGGCAATGCTGCCTATATCTTCAATCCACTCTCATCCACCTCTTCTCCCTGTGACGGAACTGTGTATATCACGCTAATGCAAGTAGACGTCTCTTTCTCTCTTTCTAGTTTAAGCTACAGTGCCTCCTCTCTCCCTTTTAAGCCCTGTATTTCCATAGCTTTAATATTATTTTTTACATATAGTGCCACTCCTCCTCCCCTTCTTCCTACACTGTCCTTTCTGAATAACATATAGCCAGGTATAGTTACATCCCAGTCATGGCTGTCCATGAGCCATGTCTCTGTTACTGACACTAAATCCAAGTCAGCCTCTCACATTAAAGCCTCAACATCTGGGATCTTATTTCCCATGATATAGGTATTTATGCATACCGCTTTCCATCTGTTGCCCCTTTTACCAATTTCCATAAAGGTATTTAATGTTTCACTTATCTGGGGGCTTTCACTTACCTGGGAGCTCTCTTCACCCATTCTCAACAAATCTAGTTTAAAGCCCTCTTCAGTAGGTTAGCCAGTCTGCTACTGAAGACTTGTTGACCCTTCTTGGACAGATAGACACCATCTCTGCTCTGCAATCCTTGGAACAGGATCCTATGGTCCAGGAAACCAGAATGCTCCCAATGACACCATCTACACAGCCATGCATTTATCTCCAGGATGAGAGCTTCTCTGCCTTGGCCTTTACCCTCAACAGGGAGGAATGAAGAGAACACCACCTGTGTCCCTATCTGCTTTATCCTCTGTCCCAGAGCCATGGAGTCACTTTTGATACACTCAGAGGGATACCTGGCAGTATCATTTGTGCCGCCATGGATGAGCAACATTGGGTAATAGTCAGTGGGCTTGATGAGTCTTGGCAAACTCTCCATAATATCTCGGATTTTGGTACCTGGCAGACAGCATATCTCTCTGGACATCAAGTCTGGTCGGTAGATGGACGCCTCAGTACCCCTCAGAAGAGAGTCACCAACCACCACTACCCTTCACTTTCTTGTAGTCACTGATTCTGCAACTTTTGGGTGCTCAAGCTCTGGTTCTTATCTTTCCAGGGATGCTTTCACCTCCTCCTCTTCCAGAGCTGCATAATGGTTCTTCAGCTGGAGGAATTGGATTGGCGATTCTTCAGGCCCTGGAGACTCATGTCCAACCTTTGTCATTCTGTAAGCTCTCTTCTTCTTCTCTGCTGGAGAGCTTGAATGTTTCAAGAAGCATTTCATCTATGTACTTCTCACTGTCTTGAATGCTCTTCAGCCTTGACACCTCTTCTCTGAGCTCCTCCACTTGTTTCCTGAAAGTTTCAGCATGCAGGCATCCTGTACATGGAACCAGTCCTTCAACTGGCATTAGGACCTCTGTCTGGACTGAGGCAGAAGCTGTAATGGGGCAATAGCTTTGGCAATATGATTTTTCCAAGCCATTGTTCAGTTGGTGGAGCTTAGGTACCTGTTGAAGCAAAAGAGAGAGAGACCTACCAAAGTACCAGACGGTTTCCCAACTGTCCTTTCAGAGAAAAAGCAGTTAAATCTCTTAAATGTGTTCTAAATGTGTTATTCTAAGTCACTGTGTGTAGCTAACTGGGGAGGTGTGCTATAAAGCAAGGCTGCTCACATGGGGTGGGAGGGAGTTGGGGGGTAGGGAGGTAACTAACACCTGATGAGGTGTCAGTAGCTTCAAAGAGCTGAGAAAGATACTACATGCTGAGTTTTAAACCTATACCACTAAAGAAAATATTTCCTCTTTTGAACTAAAGCACCAAAAAGAATGTAACTTTGTTTTAAAAAATGTACCAAAACCCTTTTAAGAACTCTCAGACAGAGTGCTAGTAATTAAAAAGCCATGCACTCTTACCTTTGCTTGAAATATAGAGCCCCTGTTAGGAATGAGTCAACAGTGCAAGGCTCTGAAGCCTTTTATGCAGCCCTCAGTTGCTCTCAGTTCTTTCATAAGCTAATCAGGCCCACTAACCCCTGATGAGGTGTCAGTAGCTTCAAAGAGCTGAGAAAGATACTAAAGCAGAGTTTTAAAACTTGTATACCACTAAAGAAAATATTTCCCCCTGTTAGGAAAGCAGTTTTACCGGTTAGCAGACCTACCAACCAGTGCCACAGTCAATGAGATTTTCAGTGGCACTAAATTGTTTAGTGCCACTGAATATGCCCAGTTTGTTCAGCTGAAGGGCCTGATGCTAATGCTAACTGCTTAGCATCTGGGCATTCCGGGGGCCAAGTGGGGTCCAGCAGCAATATTCAGCTGCTGGCTGATTAACTTAAATTGGCTAAAGTTAGGCCAAAAAAAGAGCCTGCCTAACTTTAGGCAGTTTAGCTATCCAGCCAATGACGGAATATCACTGCTGACTGGTTAGCTAATTGGTTATCCAGGCAAACTGTATATTTAATGCCAGTGGCTGGATATGGCCCTCAACATTGAATATTTGGATTTAAATTAAAGTGGCAATAGCCAGCTCTTTAAGTGCGCAGGCTGCCACTGGAAATGCTCCCATGTGCTCATGGCTGTCTCTCGTCATGAATTTTCAGCAAAACTTATATGAACAGTGCTGCCAAAATTCCCTCTAAATGCTCCAGCACTATCCGGATATTCAAATGACAGCATTCCACCCAGCTATACATATATATAGCAGTGATAATCATAGCCAAAAAAAAGGATAAAACAGTTCTGCACACAACTGAATACAACCACTCAAGAAGAGCCAAAAATAACAACCTCTCTTACACTGCTTATAAAAGCTCTAATTAAAGCTCTATAAAAGCTCTAATTAAAGCTCTATAAAAGCTTATAAAAGCTCTAATTTTATAAAATGTTGTAAATGGTTGGGGTATCAACCAATGCTTTATAGGCAATTCAGGGCTAAATCAGTACAGAAACACTTAATAAACCCCAAAACACCTTCAATGTGTTGCATCATGATATACAGCACCCCATGTCATCAAGAATTTGCGGACTACCTACAGTCCAAGCTATGCCAGACCAGCAATGCCTCAACACCCGACACCTCCCTTGAACCTAGTTATCAAACACTCCTCACCATCTTCTCCACACCTCCCAAGCAGCGCATTGAAGACACCATAGCTGCAATCACACGACTACTGCTCAAACTGACCCCTGTCCTGCATTCTGGATTAAAGGTCTATGGTCTGACTTTAGTCCCATTATAGCCAGAATCATGGATCAATCCTTTGCAACAGGTACATTCCCTCAACCTCTCAAACACACATCCATAAGACCGCTACTAAAAAGCAGAAAACTTGACCCCCAGAAGGTAGACTCCTACAGACCGATATCGAGCATACCTCTGCTGGCAAAAATAATTGAGAAGGAAGTCCAGATGCAAATTCAAGAACACATTGAAACCACTGCACCACTGGACCTTTGTCAACACGGCTTCAGAGAGGCCCATGGAGTTGAAACGCTCCTTACCACACTATTCAACAACTTAATAGCAGGAATGAACAACATTCGCCAAGGTTTTGTCCTCATATTCATGGACATTGCAGCTGCGTTCGACTCGGTGAGACATGAGCTTCTGCTGGAACGTCTCAAGGAGAAGGGAATCACTCAAAAAGCACTAGATTGGTGCAAATCCTACCTTTCAGACTGATGGCAGCATGTATGTTCCGGGGCAACCTCATCAGATCCTTTCCACCAGAAGCAGGGTGTCCCGCAAGGTTCCTCCCTTTCAGCCTTGATGTTCAACGTATACATGCAGTCTATCTGCAACCTGATCCGGTCATTCAATGTCAACTGCTTGATATATGCAGACGACATGCTGCTATACATGCCTTTCTCAACTGAAAATCCAGACCTCTCGCCACTGACAAACTGCTTTAATGCAGTATCCGGCTGGCTCCAAACCCAAAACCTCAGGATCCAACACAGGAAAACAGAAGTACTCTTCATGACAAGGAATCCAAACTTCTCCACACCACCCTTTCTAAGAGTCAAGGAAGCAGATCTCCAGAACAAGCCTACGATCAGATACCTCGGTGTCACCTTGGATCAGAGACTAGACATGAAGGTACACATAGGCAATGTAGTTAGGGCAATGTACCATAAGATCAGATCCCTCAGACCCTTACAATCGCTGCTAGAGCCAGAAGACTTTAGGACAATTTACCAGGCACTGATCATACCACATTTCGATTATGCAAACGTGATCCTACATGGGCTCCCCCAGGCCACCCTAAATCCACTGCAGCTTGCGATGAACACTGCAGCGAGGATCCTATACGGTGCTTCCAAGAAAGACCATGTGACGCCCATACTGAAGCACCTACACTGGCTCCCGATACATATGAGACTCAGGTACAAAACCCTACTGCTTACATTCAAGGCCATCTATGGGCTTTCATCTTCATCTCTAACTGAGTTGATCCAGACCACCCCCACCAACAGGTCCAGAAGATCGATAGCACTCAACACACTGATAGTCCCAAAATCAATAACCCAATGCTCCCAGTCAACTGCAAGCAGGGCCTTCAAATTCTGTGCGCCCAGATGCTGGAATGCCCTACCTCCCAACATCCGTGCACTCCCCGACCTATTCCAGTTTAGGAAGGCCTTGAAACACCACCTTTTTCTCCTTTACTACCCGGTAGATAATGATGATATAGTCCCAACCACGTATACCACACAAGACACCCAGGGCTAGATCAATGTGGCGAACCCAACTCTGTTGCACGATTGTATATAGTTACCCTATGTTATTCAAGTTTTAACACCTGTTCATTGTAAACAGAGAGTACCCTAGGAAATGTGTAGTTCTTTGTTTATTGTAAACCGCACTGATGTTGAATAGCACGGTATAAAAGAGACTGGAAATAAATAATAAAAATAAAAATAAATAAATAAAGCAACACCACCAAGTGCTAAACGCAACAGTTTAACAAAAAATTTGCTCCACATCCAATGTTCCATAATTTATTTAGCTATGCATTTATTTTTTTTATTTAAGAGGTTTTTATACCGCTTTATCATTTTAGTCAAAGCGGTTTACACTGTAACTTAAACTTGGTTGTTGTTGTTAAGTGCTGTCGAGTCGGTGTCGACTCATGGCGATCCTCTGGATAGTTGTGTTCAGTCTTCAGTCAGGCGGCTCATTGTTGACAGAGTGGCACCCATAGCTGCTGTTATTGTATCGATCTATCTCATTGTTTAGACTTTGATATACTGCCCCGATGTAATGGGGCGGTATATCAAATGATGAAATAAACATAAACATAAACAATAAATAAACATTGCTGGCCTTCCTCTTTTGCATTGATCTTCTACCTTGCCAAGCATGATGTCTTTCTCTAATAGTCTCTCTCTTTGCATGATGTGTCCAAAGTATGAAAGTCGAAGTCTTGTCATCTGAGCTTCTAAAGAAAGTTTAGGTTTGATCTCTTCTAGTGCTGTCTGTTTTGTTCTTCAGGCAGTCCATGGTATATACAGTATTTCTCGCCAGCACCATAATTCAAAAGCATCAATTTTCTTCCTGTATATCTTTCTCACTGTCCAACATTCACATCCATATGACATTATTGAAAATGCCATGGCATGAACAAGTCGAATCTTTGTATGGAGAGAGACATCTTTGATCTTGAGAATCTTGCCTAGGTCCTTCATAGCCATTCGGCCAAGAGCAATTTCTTGACTGCTTTGATGCTTCTTTATTGAAAGTTGATCCAAGTAGGTTAAAGTAGTCCACTATTTCAATTTCTTCTCTATCAACGAAGACCTTATTGATTTTGCCAGTTGTCAGAATCTTTGTCTTCTTTAAAGTGCAGGCCCATTTTAAGACTATGTTCCTTGATATTCAGAAGCAAATGTTTCAGATTCTCTTTGCTTTCAGCCAGTAATGTGGTATCATCAGCATAGCAAAAGTTGATGAGGAGTTTTCCACCAACCGTCAGACCTCAGTTGTCTTCAAACAGTCCTTTTTCTCTGATAATTTGTTCTGCATATAAATTAAACAGGTAGGGGGAACGTATGCAGCCTTGTCACACACCTTTGCTGATTTTAAACCATTCTGTTGCTTCTTGTTCCATTAGAAATGTTGCTCCTTGATCAATGGTAAGGGTTGTGCAAGAGAACAACCAAGTGTTCTGGTATACCCATGCTTCTTAATGTGGCCAACAGTTTCTAATGATTTACACAGTCAAAAGCCTTGCTGTAGTCTATAAAACACATATAGATGCCCTTTTAGCATTCTTTTGTCTTTTCAAGGATCCATCTCACATCCGCAATGATGTCTCTTGTTCCTTGCCCTTTCCTGAACCCTGTTTGCACGTCAAGCAGTTCTCGTTCCAGGTATGGTTGTAGTCTCTGCTGAATGATTTTGAGTAGAATCTTGCTGGCATGTGGGAACAGAGTGATTGTGCAATAATTTTAATTTAATTTTAATTTAACATCTTTTATATACCGCACTATTTATAATCAGCGCGGTTTACATAGAACAAGAAAACATCAGACAGAATACAATATCTGAGTATTTTACATATAACAGGAACAATAACTTGGGTAAACCGGATCATCACTTGGATCATCTTTCTTCAGTATTGGTATAAACACAGATCTTTTCCAGTCAGTTGGCCATGATGTTGTCTTCCAAATTTCCTGGCAGAGCCTTGTAAGTATGGTAACAGCTGCATCCAATTGCTGTAATGCTTCAAGGGGAATACCATCAATGCCTGGCTAATTGTTCTTTGATAAGGCTTTCAAAGCTGTTGCGACGTTTCGCAAAATTAAAAAGTCATGGGATAGGAGACAGTGTACTATTGTGGATCAGGAACTAGTTAAAAGATAGAAAGCAGAGGGTAAGGCTAAATGGACAATTTTCCCAATGGAGAAAGGTGAATAGTGGAGTACCCCCGGGATCTGTGCTGGGTCTGCTGCTTTTTAACATATTCATAAATGACCTGGAAATGGGAATAACGAGTGAGGTTATCAAATTTGCAGATGACACAAAACTATTCAAAGTTGTTAAAACCCATGAGGATTGTGGAAAATTGAAAGAGGATCTTGATAAATTGGAAGACTGGTCATCCAAATGGCAGATGAGATTTAATGTGGACAATTGCAAAGTTATGCACCTAGGAACAAACAACCCAAACTATGGTTACACGATGCAAGGTTCCACATTAAGAACCACCACCCAGGAAAAAGATTTAGCAATCATCGTGGATAACATGTTAAAACCCTCCACCCAGTGTACACAGTGGCCAAGAGAGCAAATAGAATGCTAGGTATCATAAGGAATAGAATGGAGAATAAAACAAAGGATATTATAATGCCTCTGTATTGTTCCATGATGCGACCGTATCTTCAATACTGTGTGCAATTCTGGTCACCGCATCTTAAAAAAGATATAGCATTAATAGAAAAGGTATAGAGAAGAGCCACCAAAATGGTAATGGGGATGGAAGGATACCCCTATGAAGAGAGGCTAAAAAGGCTAGGGCTCTTCAACCTTGAAAAGAGACGGCTGAGGGGAGATATGATAGAGGTCTAAAAATTAATGTATGGAGTGGAACGGGTAAATGTAGATCAATTGTTTATGCCATCAAAATATACAAAGACTAGGGAGCATGCAATGAAGCTACATGGTAACCTATTTAAAACTAATAGAAAATATTTTTTCACTCAACATATAATCAAACTCTGGAATTTGCTACTGGAGGATGTAGTAAAAGCTGTTAGTGTAGCTGGGTTTAAAAAAAGGTTTGGACAAGTTCCTGGAGGAAAGGTCCATAAACCATTATTAAAGTGGACCCAGAATATCCACTGCTTGCCCCAATACGAGCATTGTGGAACCTGTGTCTTTTGAGGAAACTGCTAGGTACTTGTGACCTAGATTGGCCACTGATGGAAACAGGATACTGGGCTTGATGGACCTTGGTCTGACCCAGTATGGCATATCTTATATTCTTATGTTCTTCTTTCATCACCAATGGTTCCTGATCATAAGATATAGGTTGAAACGGCTGTTGGTCCACTTGATCTTTATCATACAGTGTGTTTCAAAAAGAATGACCCGATTATAAAACGTTATATTTATAGAACGACAAACATCTTGTGAATGAAAGGTGTGTTGCTCGAATGGGCGTGGCCTAGAGTTTTAGCAAACCGATGCTAGATGCCACTCCATGCATTGGACAGAATCCTCATGCAATTGTAGAGCATGAGCAAGATTCAGCAAAAGTAGACTTTTTTTGTGTGATTTTTCATACAAAGATTTATGGGCCATTCTTTTTTGAGGGAAACACAGTGACGGGACTGAGCTATGCTGAAATGCTATGGACCTGGCTTTTACCAAAACTTCATGAGGACTCTGATGATTTTGTATTCCAACAGCACGGAGCCCCACCACATTGGCACAACAATGGATGGCAATTCCTCAATGACACACTGCCTCAACACTGGATAGGGCACACGGGACCCCGAGACACTGCCCTACACTCTTGGCCTCCAAGATCTCCAGATATGACCCCATGCGACCTCTTCTTGTGAGGATATGTGAAGAAACATGTTTTTGTTCCACTGTTACCTCGTGACCTAGACGAGCTCAACAACAGGATATCAGCAGCAGTGAATTCAGTCAAAGAAGTTACCTTGCGATAAGTGTGGGACGAGTTTAGCTATCGTCTTGATGTTGTCCATGCTGCTAATGGAGGTCATATAGAGCATTTGGAATTGAAACTTTGTTATTATATTAGTATTTTGCACTTTGTTCCATTATTGTAATGCACTCTAATCAATAAATATAACGTTTCAGAATTGGGTCGTTCTTTTTGAAACACGCTGTATAATGACTCTGTATATTCTTTCCATCTTTTAATGATCTTCTCAGCCTCATTCAACATGGATCCTTGAGCATCTGTAATATTCCAATTCCAGGCTGGAATATTTTCTTTAACTCTCTTAGTTTAAGAAAGCCGATCTTGTTCTTCATCTAATAGTTTCTGCTTCTATCTCCTTGCATGCATTATGGTAGTACTTCTTCTTGTCTTGTCTTGCTGCACATTGGAAATCTCTGTTGAGTTCTGTGATCGCCTCTCATTATCCTCTGGATTTAGCTTCCCTGCGTTTCTGGACAATTTTCTGAGTTTCTTCGGTCATCCAATTTGGCTGTTTTTGCTTTTTCACTTTTTGTAGAGACTTCTCTCTTTCTTCCAACACAACCTTCTTGAGTCATCCCATAACTCTTCTGGAGCTCTGTCATTTGTATCTAAAGCAGCAAATCAATTTTGCAGGCAGTCTTTAAATCCCAATGGTATATTCTCAAGGTCATATTTTGCTACATTAATGAGTGGTTTGCTCTTTTTCAACTTTGGTTTGAGTTTGCATACTGGCAGTTGGTGATTTTCCACCACAGTCAATTCCAGGTTTTGTCTTTCTTGATGTTGGAGGGCTTTTCCTTTGTTGTCTTCCACAGATGTAGTCAATTTGATTTCTGTACAATCCATTGGGTGAAGTCCAAGTCTTGCAGAATTCTATCAGTCTTTCTCCAGCTTCATTTCTTTTGCTAAGTCCATATTTTCCAACCACTTTGCCTTTTTCTTTGTTGCCGTTTGCATTCCAGTCACTCATGACTATCAGGATATCCTGTTTGCATGTTCTGTCAATTTCAGCTTGTACTTGTTCATAGAACTTATCAACGTCATCCTCTTCTGAAGCTGATGGGAGCACCAAGGGACTAGGTATAGAGAGAGAAAAGGAGAGGGTCTAGAACTGAGAGAGTGATAGCAGTAGAGGAGGAACCACCAGAACAGACACTGTTAGAGCACTGGGAGAGATAAGAAGAGAATCAGGACAGTACAGAGCCCCTAAAACCAAGTGAGGACAATGTATCAAGGAAAAGGTGGTAGTCAACAGTGTCAAAAGCAGAAGAAAGGTCAAGAAGAATGAGGACTGAGAAAAGACCCTTGGATTTAGCCAGGAACAAGTCACTGGAGACTTTGGCAAGGGCTGTTTCAGTAGAATGTAAGGGAGGAAAGCCAGACTAAAGTGAATCAAGGAGAGCTTAAGAGGAGAGAAATTCAAGGTAATGGTGGCAAATTGCACATTCAAGAATTTTGGAAATAAAGGGAAGAAGGGAGATGGGTCAATAATTAGAGGGACAAGTAGGGTCAAGTGAAGGTTTTTTTGAGGAGAGATGCGACAAGAGCATGCTTGAAAGCTGCAGGGAAAGTTGCAGTGGAGAATGATAAATTGAAAAGGCGTGTGATGGAAGGAATGACAGAGGAGATGGAATTAAGGAGATGGGAGGGGACAGGATCAAAGGAATAGATAGTAAGTTTAAAGGAGGAAAGAAATGAGAAGTTCCCTCTTCAGAGATCTTAGAAAAAGAAGAAAAGGGAACAGAGATTGAAGGGAAAAGTTGGTATTGAAGAGGGGAAAAGAAGGGATGACGCTGATCTTGAGGGGAATTGGAGTATAATCTTGTGGACTTTGTCATGGAAATAGTCAGCTAGGGTTTGAACAGAAAGAGAAGGAGGGTTCGGAGACAGAGGTGCCTTGAGGAGAGAGTTGAGAGTAGAGAAGAGACGACAGGGTCATAGGCAAGAGAGTTAGTTAGATGGGCATAGTAGTTTTGCTTGGTGAGAGCTATGGTGGATAGGAAGGAAGCAAGCATGAATTTTAAGTGAAAAAAGTCAGAAAGGGAGCGGGATGTGAGCTAAATGCACTCAGTTGAGCGGACAAAAGAGGGAAGGTAGTGGGTAGTTGAAGACAGCCAGAGCTGAGGTATAATTCATCTTACAGGATAGACAGAGCAAGAGTATCCAGAGCAGAGGAGAGAGCAATATTATAGGAAACTATAGCTTCATCAACCAAGTTAGAAGACAAAGAGGAGGAGAGAGATGATGAGACCATTGTGGAGAGAGTCAGTGGATTGATAGCATGAAGATTCCTAAAAAGGTAGAAGGAGACTGGGAGAGAATGAGAAGGAGAATGATGAAGCTAAGCAAGTAATGGTCAGATAAGGAAAGAACTGAGGTATGGAAATTAGAGGGTAAACAATTAGAGAAGAAAACAAGATCAAGGCAATGGTTGTGCTGATGAGTGGGGGCAGAAGAGCAAAGCTGGAGGTTGAATGAAGAAGCAAGGGAAAGGAGTTTGGAAGCATAGGGGTCAGAAGGATTATTAACATGAATATTAAAGTCACCACGAATAAGGGAGGGGGAAGAAGAATCGAGGAAAAAGGAAAGCCATGAGTCAAAGTTAGTTGATCTAACTGCGATACCCTACCTCAACCAGATCTCCTCTGCCGCACTCGGCAGCATATAATCTAATAGTATATAGTCATGTATAACTTGTACACCTTGGCAACTAATTCCGTACAAATTGTATATAACCATGTATAGTCTGTACACCTTGGCAACTAATTCTGTACAAATTGTATATATGGGGCCCTCCCCCAATCTACTGAAATCAAATGTATACCTTGATCTGTGTGCTTTAATCAAATATGTATCGTATCCAAATGCTTGTCCCATGTTACGTAATCATTGACTAATCAAAATGTAAAACTGAAATCTCAATGTACCGTACAATACATTATGATTCTGTAAAGTAAACCGCTGCTGATCGTAGGAAGCAGCGGTATATAAGTGTTTACTAAATAAAAAATAAAATAAATAAATAAAATAAGAGATGGACTTGTCAGGTGGTCTATAGAGAGCAGCTATCCAGAAAGGTAAGGGATTTAAAAGATGAATGGAGTGGACTTCGAAGGAAGAAAAAGAATGAGAACATAGAGGTAGAGGGAGGGGTTGAAATTGGCAGGAAGGAGAAAGCAGAAACCCCACACGGAGCACCGGCCACCAGCAAAGTGACCACTGCGCTCCTCAGATCTAAGTTGCTGAGATTCTTTCTGAAAATTGGAATGATCAAATCACATACATTTTTTCCATATTTGAAGACAAACATAGGCAGAGATGTCAATACTTGGTGTAGGTTCAAAATATGACAGTGCTTGACAATACTAGCTCTAACTGTTCCAATGTTAGATGAAAACAGCAACACACAAACCATATGTGAGTCTGTTTGATGCTGTACTTTATTGGGTAACAATAAGGGGTATGTTTACTAAACGGCGGTAACAGACTCCGTGTGATATAGGAGCCGCAGTGCTGTGCAGAACGTATCTAACATTTTTAGCGTCCTACATGACAGATTTAAGTCTTTAGCGTTCCATATGACAGATTTAAGGTGTGCTCCTTTTAAGACCCCCTGAAGAAGGCTGTTTAGCCGAAACGCGTCGGGGCATAATAAACTAGGTTTTTCACCTATAACTGTTGTAAGTCCTGGTTCTGCTTTTTTGTTCTCTTATTGGTGTGCGGATACCTCTGCTCTTTTTGGTACCAATGTTAGATGAAAACAGCAGCACACAAACCATATGTGAGTCTGTTTGATGCTGTACTTTATTGGGTAACAATAAGGGGTATGTTTACTAAACGGCGGTAGCGGACTCCGTGTGATATAGGAGCCGCAGTGGCTCCTATATCACACAGAGTCTGCTACCCCCATTTAGTAAACATACCCCAACGTTTTCACAATGCACCCGCTAGCCCTAAGAATATGCCCTCTTTATAACTTGGGCAGGGTATCCCCATGCCAAAAAATGGATATGCATTTCAGCTGCCTGATTTTTGAACTCATGGATTGTGGAGCAGATCCTCCTTAAGCAGAAAAATTGTCCCACTGGTATATTCTCACAAAGTTTGAAGGGGATGGCAACTATCAAACTCTCGTAAACCTTTCCTGTCTGTGGGCTTGCGAAAAATTGAAAATGCAAAATGCTCCTAGGACATAGAAATAGTGAGATCCAAAAGGTTAATAGTATATGATGGCAATTAAACATAAATCTCAGATTAATATCACAGCCATTCAACCACCAAAAAAAGGACTGTAGTGTCTGAAGACACCTGCCAAATCAAAACAGCATCGTCAATAAAATGTCATCATCATTATCTATTGGTCAAAAAAGTGAAAGATGGTAAAAATGCTCTTCAAAAACTCCAACATATAAATTGGCCATTTCGGTGGCCATCATTGTCCCCATGGCCACCCCCTTAGTTTGTAGGGAAAACTGTTCATTAAACATAAAGAAATTACACTGCAATTTCAATAAAGCTAACTCCCGCAAGAAATCTGAGGAAGCCCATAGTTCACTGTCAGGTTACTTCCGCACAGTGTCATAAGTCACTTCTGGAATATTAGCATACAAGGCTTCAATATCAGCAGTCGCCAACAAGATATTATTCCATGGACCTGCATGTTGTTCAAGTTGTTTCATAATGTCTGTAGAGTCCTTTGTGGAAGAGGGCAGTTGTGTAGCCATACCACTTAAAAATGTGTCTATAAATATAGTGAGTGGTTTAAATAAAGAGCCTTTTGAGGAGATAATAGGCCATCCTGGAGGATTCAACAAACTTTTATGTATTTTAAGCAGCACATTAGAAACAGGTGTTAAAGGATGGTCAACCTTAAGAAAGTCAAACTCTTTTTGCGTCAGCATCCCAGAGGTTAAACCCCACTGTAATAAGCAGTCAACAGCTTCCTTAAACTGTACAGTCAGATCTGAGTCCAGTTTACAATGAAAGTGCTCACTATCCAATTGTCATTTGACCTCCTGCTCATAATAACTTTTGTCCATCACAACTATAGTCCCACCTTTATCAGCAGCTTTTATAACTATATTAGAGTGGGAATGTAAATAAACAGATCCAGGACAGTACATAAAGCCAGAGGAGGGGTGCTCCATAGAAAGATGCATAAATTGAAAAAGCTCTTGCAAGTACAACATGAAGCTCACTATTGAAAAAGTTAATACTGTGAATCATGATATAATCAGCACGAGAGGATATGCAGTAAAAACCCTATGATGCTTCAATACTTCAAGGAGTGGGCATGAATAAATGTTTAAAAGTACTGCAGACAGAGATGACCTTTGAGGTGCCCCCAGCTTCCGCTTTCTCTAGTCTGAAACAGCATCACTTATTCTAAGCTGCTAAACCACCTCTGAGAGAAAAGAATAAAACCAAGCATCCCCTCTGGACTAATTCCTAAATCGGCTTAATCTGCTCAGCAGAATAGAGTGGTTTAGTGTATCAAAGGCAGCAGATATATTGACATAAAATAAAAGGTGTCAGTATTTTGAAGACCTTGTAAAAGAGAATCAATCGCCGTTAACTGCAAGGTTTCAGGACTGTGACCTGGGTGAAATACACGTTGGCACAGGTCCAATATATTACGTTCATCCAGAAACATTTGTAGTCATTGCCGATCTACCCGCTCACTCAAATTTGCCACAAAGGGAGACTTGACACAGGGTGAGAACTGCTCATATCTAAAGTATCAAGAAAGAGATATCTGAACGACCAGACAGATTTTTAGGTATGGTGGCACTGAGCCTTCAGACATTGCAATGTAAACAATATCTTTCAACAACTTCCTCATGTGTCACATAGGAATTTGACTTTGCTGATCTAATGACACAAAGTCTCACCACTACCAGACAACTTTGTGTAGTAACGCAAAACCTTACGAACAGAACCATCTTAAGAATGAGGCAAACTAGATGCTTGCCTGGAGCAGTACCTTGTATGGGGCTGGCAAAGATCAGTTGTCGTCAGAGCAAAACAATAAATCCTCAAATCCAGACAACGCAAAGAACCATCAACATTTATTTCTACCCAGAGGCAAACTAGATAATTTAAAAAAAAACATTTACCTTGGTAAATAGCCATTTACCCATATATATGATTTTGAAAATTGCCCTCATTACAAATACTACTACCTATCATTTGTATAGCACTACAAGGCATACGCAGCGCTATATATGTGCATACATAAGAAAGTTTAATATTTAAAAGTGTGGCATCCATTTAAACGCACTTTTATAGGATTTTTCTGGGATGGATGATGTTGGGATAATCATGATTGTTTAATTTAATTAGAAAATTTTTGGGACCCCCTAAGGGCATGAAAGATAATTGAAAGTTTATGAAGGTTATCTAATACTATATAATAGCATCATCCCTGCCAACAAAAAATAATCTCATCACCTATGTAGGAAATCTATCATACCATAACAGCACCAACTTCTAGGACTCAAGCGTCATAAACCCTATCTATGAAAAAGCAACACTGTAAATATTACAATGGGCCTTGAAACACAAATATATCTCCTATTCGGGAGATGCAGATTGGAAAACAAAACAAAGCAAGACTGCTACAAATCCATATACAGAACAAACACGCTAGTAGAATATCTTCCCTTGATCTCACACACAGAACACAGACCAACCCTCACTACCTACCTACCTGAAGCCGTGTTCATGATTTGGACATCTGAAAATAGGCATTCAGATGTGCAAATCACAGAGAGGTCCCCGGACCGATTTTAGAAAGCCAGGTACATTGACATCCCCAGAATGAGCACGTCTATGTAGCATGGGGGGTCCAGTGAAGGCGTGGCTGAGGTAGTGCAACACAAATGCATGTCACTGTGCAATTTGAAACAGTATGAGCACGTTTGACCCTAGCTGTTGACATGTCCAGCTCTATCCCTGCCCCGGACCACAAATATGTTTCAAAAAGTGCTTGTTTCATGGCAGCAACCCTTGCAGGGGGAAGAGCAAAATGTGCTCTCATTATCACAGTACTTTTCCATCAGGTCAACAAAACCTGCATGTTAATTAACAGTCCTTTTATTTTTACTGCCCACGCTGCTGTACATCTGCAGATCTAAAATAGCAGGCTGGGATGTGCATGTATCTTAGCATAGATGTCTCCATTCTGAAATACCTTGGCCGACACTTCTATCTACCTGTTTCTGCAGCCACGCATTTTGGGGATATCCACATTTCTAAACTGGCCTGCAAACATGCATGTACCTGGCCATGCCTTTTGCACAGGCCTGTCTCCAGAAATGGTTGCAGCAATGTGCATCTTTTGGGGCAGAGGTGGAGCGATTTCAGATAGTATTTACACGTACCTCTCTTCACTGACACCACTCCCCCAGGATTTTGGACGTTATGACCTGGGAGTCTCATATTCTTCCTAGATGCCCCTTCTAAAATGCTACTTCAGGAGATCACAAACTGGAGATAGAAGCATTCAGATAAAAACTGAATTGAAAGCTTCAAAATTCCAGATTCTGTGTGCAATGCAGAACTTAAGAAACAGGGAAATAAATGTGTTTCCTTTTGTACTGTAGAAAATGCAGTTACAAGTGGTGCACATTCCACAAACTGACAGAGAAGAAATAAATAATTGCCACAGAAAAACAAGCAGGAAAACTCTATATAACCAAGAGGGGAAACCAGAGAATCCGCAGTTATAGCAGCAAAATATGTTGTATCCTGCCTCTAGGCCTTAAATGTAATATTGTAAACCACAAGAACCCTGAAAAGCCACAACCGCACAATATAAACAAGAGCAAAATCTTGAAAAGACTTTTTTTGTCAGACGGTCAAGAGAGGGAACAACCACTCTCTCGCAGCAAACATTCTTTTTTTAATTAAGTAAAGATATGTAGGCAAATTTTAAGATGTAAAATCAAAACTTTGAGTATAAACCAAAATGGCAGTGAAAAATTCCACCCTGACCCAGCACTATGTTTCAAGCTCACTGTAAATATAAAGGAGCTCTGCTTTAGGCTTCAAAAGGGGTTCCGCACTCGCCTTAACCTTAACTGATGAAGCCTAAAGCAGAGCTCCTCTATATTTACAGTGAGCTCATTAAGTAGTGCTGCGTCAGGGTGCAATTTTTCACTGCTCATCTTTTCAGCGGCTACTAAGCTAAGTACTGCCGTTTTGGTTTAAACTCAAAGTTTTGATTTTATATCTTTAAATTTGGCTACATATCTTTACTTAATTACAAAGGAAAGTTTGTTGTGAGAGAGTGGTTGTTCCCTCTCGACAGGCAGTCTGACAAAAACAGTCTTTTCAAAATTTTGCTCTTCTTTAAACTCAACCTTATATATAGGGTGACTTCAATGTAATATGACAAGAGACAATGCTAATTGTCAACAGAATTCTAGAATTGTCCTTTCTGTATTCTATAGTTTTAAACTTTTTGTATTATTGCTATTGTTTTTTACTTTTATTATTCTAACCACTTTGGGGGGTAGTGTCTAAGCAACAGTAAAATCATGGGGTGGGGGATATTCAAAGGCATTTTGGCAGTTTGCACACCTGTAAACCATGGAAATGCTGATGAATGAGCTATCCGTGAGTGCACTGCTGTACGCCTTGATGCTAACTGCTTAGGATCGGGGCGTCCGTGGGTATTAGAGGGTGGAGAGGAGGCAACACCCATCGCTAACCAGGCAGCAGTGAAACTGAGCCACTGCCCGGTTAGCCCCAAGCGGGTAAAGTCATTCGCGGCAAAGGCTGGACTAAATTTATCCGCAGAAGCTAACCAGGCAGTGGCTCAATATCGCAGCTGCCCGGTTAGCTTCCGGGTTCTGCAGTGACCTGAATATTCAATGCCAGTGTCCAGATAGAGCCCTGACATTGAATATCCAGGCTTAGAATGCAACAGCAATGGCTAGGCACTTTACAAGCGCTGGCCACCACCAATGAATACCCTCCCCCCACCATGGATTTTACCACCTCTTAATTTACTGTGGGAGCCACTAAACTGCAGTAAAGGAATAATGCAACTTGCGTAGAGCACCACAGCCTGTGTGCTCTTAAAGGAGCCATGTTTGGAAATAAATACCGGTGGTCTCATGTCCCCACCCGACTGGCACCACCAAGGAGTCAGGGCCAGCTCCCCACATGCCTCAATCCCCCAACTCCCTTAAAGGCAAGTTGAAAAATCCACCTCCCCTCTTGCAGACCCTCCACCCCCCCCAGACGCCAATCCCAAACCCCCCTACCTTCCCTAAGGCCCCTCCCCAGGCCTACCTTCCGTCAAGTCTGGTTACCCAGTGGTACCTAGACAGGAGCAACCCCCACTCGCTCCTTTTTTGGGCTGCTGCTGGGCTCAAAATGATACCCACAATTCCCTAGCAGTAGTCTCATAGTACTCAACAGTTGGGTCAGTGGTCCCTTATCACCCCTCCAGCATGAATCCTTACCATATGTTAATGGTGAAGCACTGCTTGATGGCATCCTTCAGTGGTGTGCAGTAGTGTTTCAGGAGACTTCTCACATCCCCCTTGAAGATGAAGACTTAGAACTTCTGAAATATGAAGGATGCAATTGGATAACGTTGGAGGGTGGTGGGGTCACATTTGAATGGGCAGCTGGTGTTGATGAAAGAATCTTGATGCTTCATGGACATTGATGGTGTAAGGAGTCTTTTTTTTTTCAAAGTTTTCTCCAAATTTTTCTAATATAGATTCACTGTGTAAATCAAGCATAGATGAACCTATATCCATAACTAATTAAAATATATAAATAAAACAAACAAGAAATTATCATGGTAGTTCACCTTTACTCCACTTCCTTAAGACGGGGTGGGCAAACAGCAAGAAAACAATGACTAGAAATACCTATAGCCATCTATAATTCCCCATTAACCCTTAAGAAGATCCCAGCATATGTCCTAAGTTAGTCTGATTTAAAGAAACAAATCAAGAAGAAACTAATTTCTAACAAATTTTTCTAACTGAAACAGTTCCACAAAGGTAAGGTTACCATATGAACCCGATTTTTGGGGATTGTCCCCAAATTTACACAAAAGTTCCCAATTAGTATTGCTCTAAAGAAAACCTGTCCCTGATTAGATGAAATCCATGATGCACATGCTCTCTCTCTCTCTCTTGCTCCACATATGCAGCACCAGGCAGCAGTCTATGGTGTGAAAATTTTACCTTATTCTGCCTGCTTGCTTGTACGCAGAGAGAGAGAGAGGTGAAACAGGACCCTGGCCTGCAGCAACTGGCCCCAGCAGTCTAGCTCTGCTGAAGTGTGCCAGTGCTGACCCGACGCCGACCTGACCCAAGCCGAGACAGGGAGGAGTCAAGCCCAACAGCGGTCCAGTTTAGCTGCATAGCACTGACTGCCTCAGCATACGATGATACTCTGGTAGCCAGCCAAGACAGCTCTGTGCTGCAGCCTGGAGAGCCAATTTTGCAGTGATACCTGTCACAGCAGAAGAATTTCAATTTTCAGCCATCACTCCACCTGCAGTAAGGGAGCTTAGACAGACCAGTGCTCCAGCCATATTAATATTAAAGTGGCCTGGAGGGGTTGGGGGGAGGGTGGCACGCAGCACTGCATTTTTTTTTTTGGTGCTGTTCACTGAAGCAAGGCAAGAGGACATGCTGGATTGGGGGAGAAGGAAAGAAAAAGATGATCAGCACGAGGGGGGGAGGGCAAGGGAAGCAAGAGGATAATGAAGGACTAGAGGAGGGAGAAAGGGAAGCAAAGGGGAGATGGCGGATGCTAAAGTTCCCAAGATTCTTTTAGTATATTATAATTTTTATGGTGGAAAATCATAGGAGGGAGGGGGAAGACACTGGGCATCTCTGCCCCAGCCCCCCCCCCCCCACTCAAGTCCACACAACAAACAATCTTTAAATTTAAAGTAATTCTTAAAAATAATTGGGTCAATATTCAGTGACACTTATTCCATTAACAGTATCTGCTAACCTGGTTAGTGCTGCTGAATGGAAAATTTGGCACTATCCTGATAGTGCCAGGGCATTCTGTGGGTGGACGGGGGAGGGGGAACCAGACATTATGGGGTCTATTCTGAACCACTAATAGCAGGGATGGACATCCCATTGGGACATCCATCTCCGCTATTGGCCTCCCCTGCCATCCCCATCCAAAGCCTCCCCATATGAACAAGGAGGTTGTACGGGGAGGCTAGATGGGGGCAGTAAGGGGACAGGGCAAAGGTGGAGTTAGGGAGGGCAGTGGGCGGTCTACAGCCCCAGATGTACAGGGATGATTCTGAAGTCGGCCCTGTACATCCGAGGCTGGCAGACTAGACAGGGAACTTATTCCACCCCCGAGGTGGAATAAGTCGCCCTAGACATTGGGGGACAGTTGGCCTGGGCAGCGGCAAATGGTGGAGGGGGTGAAAGAGATTCCCCGCAGCGTGACCCTGGCCATGGGAGGGCAGATCGGGGGTCGAGCTGCAGGGAATGAAGAAATCTGGGCAGGAGCCTGTATGTGCAAGCTGATCGGAATCAGATCCCGGACTGCATGTGCAGGCTTAGATGCGATTCTGATCCCGCAGGGGCTAGACATGCCCCGCAGGATCAGAATCCCATCTACCTCTGTGCAATCTGGTTCCACTCGGACACACAGAGGCCTGAATGTACAGATTGGAATAGGCCTCTAAGAAGGCAATTCTATATTCTCATAAGCACATAAGAACATAAGATATGCCATACTGGGTAAGACCAAGGTCCATCAAGCCCAGTATCCTGTTTCCAACAGTGGGCAATCTAGGTCATATGTACCTAGCGGTTTCCCCAAAAGACACAGGTTCCGCAATGCTTGTACCGGGTCAAGCATTGATATCCTGGGTCCCTTCTTAATAATGGTTTATGGACCTGTCCAAACCTTTTTTAAACCCAGCTACACTAACAGCCTTTACTACATCCTCCGGTAACAAATTCCAGAGTTTGATTACACGTTGAGTGAAAAAATATTTTCTTTTATTAGTCTTAAATAGTTTACCCTGTAGCTTCATTGCATGTCCCCTAGTCTTTCTATATTCTGATAATGTAAACAATCGATCTACGTTTACCTGTTCCACTCCGTTCATTAATTTATAGACTTCTATCATATCTCCCCTCAGCCGTCTCTTTTCCAGGTTAAAGAGTCCCAACCTTTTTAGCCTTTCTTCATAGGAGTATCCTTCCATCCCCTTTACCATTTTGGTGACTCTTCTCTGAACCTTTTCTAATAACGCTATATCCTTTTTAAGATACGGTGACCAGAATTGCACACAATATTCATGGTGCGGTCTCACCATGGAACGGTATAGAGGCATTATAATATATTTTATTTTATTTTCCATTCCTTTCCTTATGATACCTAACATTCTATTTGCTCTCTTGGCTGCCGCTGCACACTGGGCCGAGGGTTTTAACATGTTATCCACAATGACGCCTAAATCTTTTTCCTGGGTGGTGGTTCCTAATGTGGAACCTTGCATTGTGTAACCATAGTTTGGGTTGTTCTTCCCTAGGTGCATAATTTTGCACTTGTCCACATTAAATTTCATCTGCCATTTTGATGCCCAGTCTTCCAATTTATCAAGATCCTCTTGCAATTTTCCACAATCCTCTTGTTTTGTGTCATCTGCAAATTTGATAACCTCACTCGTTATTCCACTTTCCAGGTCATTTTTGAATATGTCAAAAAGCAGCGGACCCAGCACAGAACCCTGGGGTACACCATTATTCACCTTTCTCAATTGGGAAAATTAGCCATTTAGCCCAACCCTCTGCTTTCTATCTTTTAACCAGTTCCTGATCCACAGTAGTACACTGCCTCCTATCCCATGACTCTTTAGTTTTGCCAAAAGTCTCTGATGAGAGACCTTGTCAAAGGCTTTCTGAAAGTCCAGATACACTATATCAACTGACTCACCTTTCTCCACCTGTTAATTCACACTTTCAAAAAAACATAACAGATTAGTAAGCCAAGATCTTCTTTGTCTAAAGCCATGTTGGCTGCCTCCCATTAGGCCATGACTATCTACATGCTTAGTAATTTTATTCTTTATGATGGTTTCTACCATTTTTCCCGGTACTGACGTGAGGCTCACCGGTCTGTAGTTCCCAGGATCACCCCTGGAGCCCTTTTTAAAAATTGATGTTACATTGGCGATCCGCCAATCTTCAGATATTAGAGATGATTTTAATGATAGTTCACAGATTACTAATAGCAGGTCTGCAATCTCATATTTCAGTTCTTTCAACACCATTGGATGTATACCATCCAGCACAGGTGATTTTCTACTCTTCTGTTTATCTAATAGTTGTAATACATCTTCCCGATATATCGATATTTCCTTCCGCACCTTTAAATACCACTTCAGTCATGGGTAACATCCCTACATCTTCCTCAGTAAAGACCGAAGCAAAGAATTCATTCAGTCTCTCCGCTATCACCTTGTCGCCTCTTAGTGCCCCTTTAACCTCTCTATCATCTAATGGTCCAACTGACTCTCTCACTGTTTTTTTGCTACGAATGTACTTGAAAAAATCTTTATTTCGCGTTTTTGCTTCCGCAGAAAGCTTCTTCTCAAATTCTCCCTTTGCCTTCTTTATCAATGCCTTGCATTTGACCTGACAGTGCTTGTGCTGTTTCCAGGTTTCGTCATTTGGCTCTTTTTTCCATTTCCTGAAAGATGCTTTTTTGGCAACAACAGCCTCTCTGACCTCACCTTTAAACCATACTGGCAGTTTTTTGGACTTCCTTCCACTTTTCTTAAAGCATGGAATACAGCTGGTCTGGGCTTCCAAGATAGTATTTTTCAACAACACCCAAGCTTGATGTAAGTCTTTAACCTTTGCTACTGCTCCTTTTAGTTTTTTCTTAACTATTTTCCTCATTTTATCATAGTCTCCCTTTTGAAAGTTAAAAGGTAGTACAGTCAAACCTCGGTTTTCATGATTAATCCGTTCGAAAAAGTCTGACTAAAACCGAAACGTATGAAAACTGAAGCAATATTTCCCATAAGAAATAATGTAAATCCAATTAATCCGTTCCAGACACCCAAAAATATTCACAAAAAATACATTTTATAGAGAATAACTATATTTTTACATACAGAAAACAATGAGAAAATAATATAAATGACTAATGAAATGGATAAATGAACATTTAACATCACTGAAAGCAAGCTAAGTACAGTACTGTACAGTACAGTATGTTAACATCTGGCCTTAGCCACCCCTGACAAGCTGCTGTGCCCAGCTCTCTTCGGAATCACATTGAATTCAGTCCATTAAAATACCTTTACATTATCTGCTCAATGCTTCAGAATGGCAGAAAATCTTAATGATATAGCTTCAGACGTACCCTGCAAGAGAAAGAACTGCCTCCCACATTCATGCAACATCTCCTGCTTACGTTGACAGCTTTTCTTCCCTGCTACCGGGACAAAATCTCAGTCAAAAGACGTTGAAAACCGAAGCAATGCATGAAAACCGGGACAAAATCTCAGTCAGAAAAGACGTTGAAAACCGAAGCGTATGAAAACCGGGGCAAATGAAAACCGAGGTTTGACTGTACTGTGGATTTCCTTACTATCTCTCCTCCACTAATTAAATCAAAGGCGATCATGCTATGATCACTATTGCCAAGTGGCCCCAACACCCTTATCTCTTGCACTAGTTCTGGTGTTCCACTAAGGACTAGGTCTAATATGGCTTCCCCTCTGGTCAGTTTATGAACCAGCTGCTCCAAGAAGCAGTCATTTATGTCATCTAGGAACTTTATCTCCCTAGCATGACCCAGTCGATACCGGGGTAATTGAAATCACCCATTATTACCGCGCTGTAACATTTGTTAGCTTCCTTGATTTCTTTCAGCATTTCATCATCCATTTGTTCATTCTGGCCAGGTGGTCGATAGTACACCCCCACTGCCATCGCCTTCCCCTTTTTACATGGAATTTCAATTCATAGAGATTCTACAGCAAATTTTGTTTCCTGCAAAACTTTAATCCTTTCTGACTCAATGCCCTCTCTAACATAGAGCGCAACCCCTCCACCAATTTGATCAGCTCTATCATTACGATATAGTTTGTACCCAGGTGTCACAGTGTCCCACTGGTTGTCCTCCTTCCACCATGTCTTTGATATTCCAATCATATCTAACCTCTCATTTAGTGTTATATATTCGAACTCTCCCATCTTATTCTTTAGACTTCTAGCATTTGCATACAAGCATTTTAGAGACTGTATTTTATTCATATTAATTTGGCACAGTTCACACACATGTAGGGTCTATTTCATAAAAAGAAGTACACATTACCTTACTTTATAAAATAGGATGCAAATGTCAACATCTAAATTTGGAGAAAACACATGAAACTTATTCCATAATTTCTGTGTGCAAATATAGGCCCCTACCCATGCTCTTCTCAAGCTCCGCCCTTTGCGTACCCTAACCACATGTATGATTGATGGGATGATTATAATTTGTTAGATGAAAGCCAGTATTGAGAAACCTTATTGACTGCTGTGTTAGATCAAATATATTTCTAACTAGATAAAGGAAGGTCAGGTGCGCTGATATTGTTAGACATGTCAGCAGCATTTGATCTTGTAGAAGCAGAAATATTGATTAGTCATTGCCAACAGGTTGGCATTGGAAGTATTGTTTCAGAATGGATAAAATCCTTTATGGAGGGATGACGTTTTAAGATTAGATATGGAGATCATTGGTCAGAGAATCGTTATTTGTTATGGGGGGGCTGAGCATGAATATTGTTTGAGGAAAAGAAAATTAGAAGCCCCATTTTTTTGTTACAATTTTCTCATTGTACGGAAGAATAGTATGATTTTTCTTCAATGTAGTATTCTGGATCTGATACAAGAAAGAGCTAATGGAGGAGATCTAGGAAGGCACTGCTGAAATGGAAAGTTCACATTGGTTGCTTTGAAACCTTAGGGTCTGAATAACTACATTGTTTGGGTGGTGCTTGTTTGAAGGATCCTGACTGATTTTTGAGTGAGTAATGATGAATGGCTATTGCTGGATCTGAATAGATCGTTAGTAGAATTGCAAGCCTGCTATGGTTGAAGCTAAGGATAGAGCAAATGTCTGCTGGAAGAGATGTTTCATAAAAGTGCCGCTGACACAGCATTTAAGGCAAAATACAAGCCTTTGCTTGGCGACGGAATAGTGTGAACAAATGAGTTCTTTTACATTTATAAAAGATGCTTTTTTAAAAAAAAGTGAGATTGAAAATTACATGAAATAAGAATTGACTAAACAGTAATATACAGTAAGTATATTTTGAATATTGAAGAAGTTTTCTGGATTTGATTAGAGCTTAAATAACTTTTAGAAGGGGGAGAACATTTTGAGGTCCTCTCCTCCTCTTCTCTGCAAATTGTAACATAAAATGCTTCTGATTTTTTTTTTTTTTTGGTTACCAAGCCAGTGCTCTAACCACTAGGCTAAATCTGCCATTTCTCAAAAAATATAGTGCTTTTATGTACTGTACACATAGGCGCTCCTGGCACATATGCATACAAAGTGTACCTGCAGTGAAGCAGATGTAAGGGAGCTTTTTGGTAGGCTATTATAGAAGGACACAAAGGCGCACATGTTGCCTTTATAAAATAGGCCTTCCCACCCCAGGTTATAAAATTACCCTCTAAGGATGCAGCAGTAAAAGGACTTTTTGCAAGAAAACACGTTTACCTCAATAGAAATGCATCCCCCCACCCCCCACACACCCCAAATGTGGACAAAGGATGTGCATTGTGTTATCCAGTACATGTAAAAGGATGTCCCTGGGAGTGGGGGGGTGGAGTGAGAGCACACATGGAGATTTCATTTTCAGATTTTCACGAATATGTTGCACCTTCTTCCATGCAACTGCAAAGAATGAAGCTGTAAACATATCCTGCTCTTGCCTGCTGCTGTTGAGTTCAAAGGGAAACACTATCAGGAATTTGCCTTTGAATAGGAGCTTTCAGACCCTTCAGAACTCTGCAGACCTCCCTGGGGAGATTCAGATTTGTCCTCAAAATGATTTGATTTCATTTTGGGAAAGGTGTCCACATTTGTGACTCACAGAAACTTGTACTGTGAAAGAATCAAGGGGGGAAAAAACAAATGAATAATGTGGTTTGGGGTAGGGGGGTGAATTTAAATAGCCAAAACATAGTGAAAGCATTTGCTGTTTTCAAAAATCTTTGATAGAATTCAAAATCAGCTTCTTATGAGCAAAAAGCCCCCAAAACAGTGTAAACTTGATTGCCATTAAATTGGTATGAATATAGTCACTGAACGACAGGAATAAAATAAATTATGCAGATTGAAGCTAATTTAAATCTAGTTCAGTTTGAGTGCTTGCAGCACGAAAGAAGTATGCTGCTATTCAAATTCCCTAGTCAGGGATTTCTGCTTTTTTTTAAGTATTACTTTTATTCATTTTAAACCAGCAGTATTACTACTTTTTAAATAATTCACTTGACAGAACAAATGAAAACTGCCAAGACTTTCCCATTTCTTTATGGGTTTTCTCTTACACTCCGAAGGCAAACTACATGTTTAGGGATTTAAGAGCTTCCTCAGTTCGGTCACCTCGCATGCCTAACATTATAGATTTTATAGAACTAGAAAAGGGAAAGAAAGATGTTAGATGAGCTGTGTACGCTGATGCTCATAGCATGCAAAACAAAGTTCCATATTTAGAAGCTGTAATGGAAGAGGCTGACTCGGATACAGTGGCAGTCATTGAGACATAGTACACCGAAAACAACGATTTGGCCATAGTTATACCAGGCTATAATCTATTTAGAAAAGACAGGGTAGGAAGGAAGTTGATGGAGGAGTGGCACTAGATAATATTAAATAGTACAACCAGTGAGGTGAAAAAGTCACTGTAACTCACAACCATGAAATTTAGAGGGTTACTGCTTGTGTGTCAAGCCACAGAACTGCAGGGCTTATGAGGGAAGGAAGGGCACTGTGAGTTAGTATGGGAAGAGGGAATGGAAAATCTGTTTACCCTGGTGTGATATAAAGACCTCCTTCACAGGCAGAAGAAAGAGATTTTATTGAAGACTATCACTACTACTACTACACTACTTATAATTTCTATAGTGCTACTAGGCATACGCAGCACTGTACAAGGACTCAAAAAGACAAAGTCTCTGCTCAAGAGAGCTTACAATCTGCTAAGAAGGACAAACAGAACAACTGGGGACAAGAGAATTCTTGCAGAAATGTTTAAAATACAATGGTGAAGACAGGAGGATAAGGGGTCGGGATCAAAAGACAGCCTCGAAGAGTGAATGGGATCAAGAATGGAGCCTGACATATTGACTCGGGTAGTCTATTCCAGGCATAAAGTGCAGCAAGATGGAAGGAACAGAGTCTGGAGTATGCAGTAAAAGAGACGGGAATAGATGACAGTGATTTGCTTGATGATCAGAGTTGCCAGGGAGAGGTATAAGGAGATATAAGAAAGGAGAGGTAGTAGGGGATGAGGAAGTACTATTCGTAGGAGATTTCAATTTGCCAGATGTTGAGATGTTGATTGGGATATCACTGCTACCCTTGAAGATAGGAGATCCTGGATTCTCTACAAGGAGAGGTAACAGAGCCCATGTGGGAGAGGGAGCTACAGGACAAATGTGCTTACAAATGGTGAGAATGTTTCTAATGTAGTGGGGTAAGCTGGATGGGAACATCTGGGGAAAGCAGAACAACGGTGGGCAAAACTTAAAGGAGATATTTTAAGAACAACAAATCTTTTTGTTAGGAATGTAAATAAATTTAAGAGGAAACGTAGGCTGCTATGGTTTTCAAAAGAAGTTGCTGCAAAGAAAAGGAAAAAAGAGATTAGCCTTCATAAACTATAAGACATAGCAGAAAGAGGAAGACAAACAAAACCCAGAGAAGCTAAGGGAAACTGGTAAAGTAGTCAGGAAAGCAAAGATACAAATGCAAAAAAATATATATATATAGCTCATACAGTAAAACAAGGTTTTTTTAGGTATGTTAATTACAGTAGTTAATGCAAAGGACCAGGATTCTCCACTCACTCCTCAGGACACAACTAGCCAATCAGGTTTTCAAGATAACCACAATGAATATGCATAAGAAAAATTTACATGCACTACCTCTATTGAATTCAAAACTCTCAAATGCATATTCATTGTGGTTATCCTGAAAGTCTGACTGACTAGGTGTGTCCCAAGGATTGGATTGAGAACCCATGCTCAAGGGTTAAAGGGTGGAATATGTAGAAGCTGATGAGGATAAAGCAGAATTGCTTAGCAAATATTTCATTTCTCTGTTCACAAATGAAAAGCCGGGAATGGAACCTCAGAAAACAAACACAAATAGGAATGGAAGTGACCTAGAACTTGAACTATTTTCAGCAGATTGTGTTCGCAAGGACTAGCAAAACTAATAGTGGACAAAAGCAATGAGGCCAGATGGGATTCATCCAAGAGTATTGAAAGAACTTAGGGAAGTACTGGGGGCTTTGCTGGCTGACCTTCTCAATACTTTTTTACACTGAGGATAATCCCAGAGGACTGGAGATGGGTGAATGTGGTTCATATCAACAAAAGCAGAAGTAAGAAAGAGGTTGGTAGCTATAGATCATTTAGTATGACCTCTGTGATGAGTAAATTAATGAATATGCTGCTAAAGCATAAACAAGTAGACAAAGGTGAGTCGGTTGATATAGTGTATCTGGACTTTCAGAAAGCCTTTGATAAGGTCCCTCATCAAAGACTTTTGGCAAAACTAAAAAGTCATGGGAAAGGAGGCAGTGTACTATTGTGGATCAGGAACAGGTTAAAAGATAGAAAGCAGAGGGTAGGGCTAAATGGCAATTTTCCCAATGGAGAAAGGTGAATAGTGAAGTACCCCAGGGATCTGTGCAGGGTCCGCTGCTTTTTGACATATTCATAAATGACCTGGAAAAGGGAATAATGAGTGAGGTTATCAAATATGCAGATGATGCAAAAGTATTTAAAGTTGTTAAAACCAATGAGGATTGTGGAAAATTGCAAGAGGATCTTAATAAATTGGAAGACTGGGCATCCGCCCAAATGCAGATTAAATTTAATGTGGACAAGTACAAAGTTATGCATCTAGGAAAGAACAATCCAAACTATGATTACATGATGCAAGGTTCCAAATTAGGAACCACCACACAGGAAAAAGATTTAGGCATCATCATGGATAACATGTTAAAACCCTCCACCCAGTGTGCAGCAGCGGCCAAGAGAGCAAATAGAATGCTAGGTATCATAAGGAAAGGAATGGAAAATAAAACAAAGGATATTATAATGCCTCTGTATCGTTCCATGGTGCAACCACACCTTGAATATTGTGTGCAATTCTGGTCGCCGTATCTTAAAAAAGATATAGCATTGTTAGAAAAGGTACAGAGAAGAGCCACCAAAATGCTAAAGAGGATGGAAGGATACCCCTATGAAGAGAGGCTAAAAAGGTTAGGGCTCTTCAACCTGGAAAAGAGACGGCTGAGGGGAGATATGATAGAAGTCTATAAATTAATGAACGGAGTGGAACGGGTAAATGTAGATTGATTGTTTACGTTATCAGAATATAGAAAGACTAGGGGACATGCAATGAAGGTACAGGGTAAACTATTTAAGACTAATAAGAGAAAATATTTTTTCACTCAAAATATAATCAAACTCTGGAATTTGTTACTAGAGGATGTAGTAAAAGCTGTTAGTGTAGCTGGGTTTGAAAACTGTTTGGACAAGTTCCTGGAGGAAAGTTCCATAAACCATTATTAAAAGGGACTCAGGATATCACTACTTGACCCAATACAAACATTGTGGAAACTGCTTTTGGGGAAACTGCTAGGTACGTATGACCTAGATTGGCCACTGTTGGAAACAGGATACTGGGCTTGATGGACATTGGTCTGACCTAGTATGGCATATCTTATGTTCTTATGATGGTGCAGTTTCAGGAATCCAATGATCCGAGAGAACATGGTTTTTCTAGAGGTAGTTCTTATCGGACAAATCTGATTGATTTCTTTGTCTGGGTGATCAGAGAATTGGATTAGGTGAGAGTGCAAGATGTGGTCTACTTAGACTTCAGCAAGGCCTTTGACAGCAATAGGGGCCATAGGATAATGTCAAAAGGGGATATACTCAGAAGCTAAGGAAATATTTCTTTATGGAAAGAGTGGTAAATGCATGACATAGTCTCCTAGTGGAGGTGGTAGAGAAGAAAACTGTATCTGAATTCAAGAAAACATGAGACAAATGCAGAGGATCTCTAAAGAAAAAAAAGGAACTGTAAAGTTTAGTAGTTAGTATGTAAGGGCAGACTGGATAGGCCAGAAATGTATTAATGTATATAAAATGTATATAGTTCCGACAATTAATGCACAGTTATTTGTCTAAAGTTACAATGTTATAAATCTCTGTTCCGTGTAATATAATAACTATTATCTGTATAAAGTTAAAAATTCTCTGTTCCATGTAATGTATACATTAGTATACAAATTTGTTTACTTGTTCCATGTAAACCGCCCCTGATCTCTGGAAGGGGCGGTATAGAAGAAATAGATAAATAAATAAAATAAAATAAAAATATGGTCTTTATCTGTGGTCTTTTTTCTATGTTTTGATTCAGTATTAGCTATTTATGAATAAACTGAGTGCCAGTGGTTCTCCTAGCTCCCTCAGCACCCTGGGCGGGAGCCGTGATTCACAGTCGTCCCCCCCCCCCCCCGCCATGCCCACGGAGACAGCGCAGCATGCCAGCTTTATGCTAGTTTGCCACACTGCCTCCGTGGCCCTTGTGGATGTGAAACCCCCCTCAGGGCCGGCACCCAGGCCAGACTGCACCCACTGCCCCGCTCTTGGTATGCCACTGCTGACTCGAGTGCCCTGGGATGCACGCCAAAGTGACTGACTCGTTGAGTGGGAGTCACCAGAGAGTAGTAGCAAATGGAGTTCACTCTGGAGATAGAAGCATTACTTGTGGTGCACATCAGGACCTGGACCTTGTTCTTTTTAACATTTTTGTAAGCAGTATTGCTAAAGATATGTCAGGAAAGGTATGCCAAAATCTGTGACAGGGTAGACACTCTGGAAGTTTTGTTAAGATGAGGAAGGATCTAATGAAGCTTGAAGAATGATCAAGAATTTAGCAGCTAAGATATAATGCCAAAAAGTGCAAAGTCATGACTTTGAGCTGCAAAAATCCAAGGGAACAGTGCAGTGCAGGGGATGAAGTCCTTCAATGCATGAAAGAACGGGACCTCTGAGTTATCATTTTGTATAAACTTAAAGTACCCAAAAGGTAGAAAAGGCAATGGCAAAAACCATGTTTGAGACCTTATTTGGAGTACTGTGTACAATTCTAGAAACTGCACCTTCAAATGGATATAAACAGAATGGAATCGGTCCAGAGGGTGACTACTAAAATGGCCACTACCACAACAATCACTTATTTGTAAAGCTCTACAAGGTGTATGCAAAGCTGAACAAATACATTTATAAGATAGTCCCTGCTCAACAGAGCTTACAAACTAATTACAACAGACAACACAACAACTGGAGACTAAGGTAGACCTAGAGAAATAATAAAGATGCACATAGAAGGTGAAAAGGAGAGTAAGGGGGTCCAGGATCCAGGATCATGAGGCATATGCGGATAGAATTAATGATCTCAATATGTATACTTTGGAAGAAAGATGGAAATGGGGTGATATGATGCAGATATTTAAATACCTGTGTGGAATAAATGCACAAGAGGTGGCTGTCTTCCAGGTGAAAGGAAGCTCTGGAACAAGGGGTCATAGGATGAAGGTGAGAGGGAATAGACACAAGAGGGATCTGAGGAAATATTTATTCATGGAAAGGGTAGTGGATACATGGAACAGCCTCCCAGTGGAGGTGGTGGAGATAAGAACTCCACCTGAATTCAAGACAGTATGGGAAAATACAGAGGATCACGGAGGGAGAGGAAGGAATTGTAGAGGTTCTTATGGATGAGCAGACCAGATATGTCATATGATCTTTATCAGTCATTGTTTTCTGTTTCTAAATAAATCAGGATCCAGCTGGGATGAAATCATTGTTAATCACCTCCTTATTGCATCCATTTTGAACAGTTTTCTCCCATATCTATTGACAGATAATGGGCACTTGTTTTAGGACTCTCTTGCTGCCAAAAAAAGAAGGATTCAGTCCTTCTAACTCTCCCAACACTAGTTTACTTATGACTCTGACACTCCAAGAGTCCAGTGTTTAACCTGGAAAGTACCTCTAGACTAGGTGTGTGCATTATTTTTTGTGTTACATGCTAAAACTGACAAAAGCCATGATTTTTGGTTTGTCTCAGGTCAACTAATCAGCCGGGAATACTTGGAAAACTTTTAAAAATCACCATCTGATGACTTCATTTTCAACCATGCAGGCACTGCCAGACACTCTAAAGCCAATCTGGGAGGGTGTGAAGCCAAGGAGGGGTGACCAGCAGCCAGTATAGGGTACTTGAGCAAGTAATGCTGCAAATCTTTGACAGGCAGCCAGAGAATCCTCTATCCCTGTCTGAGTTCTGCAAATCCCATGAGTGATGACTGGGAGACACAGTACTGGAGACAGCCTAGCACAAACCCAACAGAACCATTTTGTCTCTGAGTGGAAGAGCTACTTGAGGTTTATGACTTGAAAGTAGGAAAAAAAAAAACAGCTTCAAATCTGTCTTTAAGGGAGTGGGGAAGGGCTCCTTGGTATTTAGCTCTTGAAAGCAGAAAAACAGACAGTTTCAAGTGTGTCTATGAGCCACTGAGGAAGGGGTGCTGGTTAGGGCCTGCTACTTAAAAGCACAAAAAATGAATTGAGATAAAAAGCCCCTTCGAGGGAGCAGAGTGTTCTTACTTCCCTTAGTTTTGCTGTGTCGGGGGGAGGGAGGGTGGAAGGGTAAGAGATCAGGAAAGTCAGATAGAGGCTAGCAGAAACCTGCCTTTATAGTTTCCCAACTGGAAATTGCTTTTACTTGGAAAGTGTGTGATTTCTACAGTGGTAGAAAGAAAGGACAATTTACTGTATTTAATGTATCTATTCCATTGTGCAATGAGAAAATGCAGTGGATTTTTTTTGTAACAATCTAGTTCATCTGTTGTCTGTAATAGCAGCTGTGGGAGGGGGAGAGCACCTTTTCTTACTGAATCTATCTATTCCACCCCAAGTTCATAGAATACAATTAAATAAAGCTAAAAGTTAAATAAAAAGTTAAATGACAGGTAATTCCTGCTCTGAAGAGCTAGGAATCCAGTCTGATAGGAACATTAACCTAGCAAACACATCCCCCCCCCCCAATCCTTTGAAGAGTGTAAGTGGGCAGGCAGGGTAACTAGGCAATGCAAGGCCTACCCCAGGCCAAACAGGTGATCCTGAGCACAGTATTGAGGCAGAACACTTGAGGTGATGGTACTCTAGGGCAGCACAGGCCTGCTGGTTGGTGCAGGGCACTAAAACACAGGCAGTCTCTGTTCCCAAAAGTATATCATAATGTTTGGAAAGTGCATGTTTGGAAGAATAAAATGGTTGTAGAAGAAAAGAAGTGATCAAAGGCGAGAACAGTACTGACAAAAGTGCGCAGAAAGACACGTCTTTCCCAGGGTACATTTATGGGCTCCTCTGCCAACAAAGTTAAAGAAAGATGTCTTTACATCTGGCGCAACAGTAAAAGAGCAGGTGTCTGGTGTCATCTCCACAGAGACAAAAGGAAGGCTGCCGGGTGAGGGAACACGAGAGAAGGGTCAGGTGAAGGCAACACATTAGAAACGCAAGCACACCATATTCCCTACTGAAAGTGTGTGGAGATAGCTTCTGCAGATACAGAATCTGAGGGATCTGCATGAGTGGAATTTACATCTGAATCATCAGATATTGAAAGTGTCCTGCTGAAGAGGATATTGAAGAGGTTGTTGTTAGCATGCTAACTGGTCACGAGTTAGAAAGTGATACTGCCAAATGCCAAGACCAAGAGCACTGCACAGGCAGAGGGAACAACAGAAACTGGGAAGGTGTCACTGGAGGTTTATGTCACTCTCGATGGCTTGTAGCGCTGTTATAGATGCATGCCTTCAAGTTCCAAGCAGGTTTGATTGAAAATAGATGGAAAGCCTCACTATTCCATTGCAGAATAGCTTCCCCATAAACTTTAATGGGGATAAATACATGAATGGTTCAGGTCCTGAACACAATGGGGGTCATTTTAGAAGCCTTTTTCATGCTTTGGATGTCCAAAAAGAGGTTTAGAGATGTCCAAAGCACAGAGACATCTCCAGAGCCATTCTATAATACTGTTCTAGGGATATCTCAGTAGATGCCCCACAGACATCCCCATCAGGCATATCCAGGCTTGTGAAATCACGCCTGCACCTGGACATGCCTGTATTTTTTTCAGACATTCTGGCTTAGACGTCCCAGATTGCACTTGGATGGATCTTCTAAAATTCTTCTCCATTCAAACAAGTATATTTTGACAAATAAAAATGAGCCTGAAATTCTTTGACATGCAAGAGTATCTTTTTTGTGGAGCACGTATCCAGGTTAAGACATAAAATTGAGAGGCCTATTTACTAAAGTGCAGTTAATATTTTGCAGTCCTTACCAAAATTAACTTGTGGCAGCTACAAAAACTCTGTGTTAACTGTTTAAGATGTTCTCAGCATTTTCATATTCAGTAGAGAAAAATGCAGAGAAAACATTTTAACCCTCATTAACTCTATGGAAGATGCAAACGGAATGTCTGCCGTCCTGGGTTTTCTTGGCAAGGTATGACCAGGCCTTTCTTTCAAGGCAATGGAGGGTACAGTGAGCTGCCCAAGGCCACAAGGTGTGCCAATGGGAATCAAACGCTGGTCTCTTAGGCACTAGGCTACTCCTCCACTCCGTATGGAAGATAACACAATGGAATTGGCTACACTTCATGAGGTGTCGCTAATTGTTCTGCATTATCTGCTATGTTGAACATTACCATGGAGTCACTACCTGTAAGGAGGAGTCCCCACCCATTGCATGCCCCTTCCATACCAGACATAAATAGCTCAACCAGAGCTCTGTGATCCTCAGTCTTGAAGGATTAGAAAAAGGGACTGTTACTTCTGGAGAGAGATCTGCAATTGTGAGTATATACTTCTGGGAATTTTCTGAAAGGAATTCTTTCTATTAAAGCTATTTAATCTGTGAACCCACTATTTTTTGTTAAATCAGTCAGGGCCTAGTAGCAGCAGTTTAAGTTTAAACACAGAAGAGAACTTTCTGGTTACATTTCATACCCAGCAGAGAGCTTATAGTTTTAATTTAATAGTCACTCAGGGCCTAGTATCAGCAAAGTATTTTTAGTTTAAATTTAAAACAGAGAAGAGAGCTTTCTGGTTAAATTTAGAACCCAGCAGAGAGCTTGTAGTTTAAATTTCATAATAAGTTAGAGCCTAGCAGCAGCAAAGAGCTATAATTTAAATCAAATAAGAATATAACTTACCTCAGCAGCACAGGACAGGGGACTGTGTAGCAGCCCTCTTTTAATAAGTGTTATTTCCCTCCCTCCCTCCCCACACCCACCCACCCCTGGGATAATCGTAGCTTTATAGGTACTTACACATCTTAAAAGACAGGAGGTGCTCTCAGGTGAAGCTTGTTACCCAAATCAGACATACACTAAGGACCTGAGATTAATTAAGCTTCAGGTGAACAAGGTATATTAAACGTATTAGGTACAGTTTTATTGGTATAAATATCCATAGCAACCCTTAGTAAGTAAAGAACTTAAAGATCTAAACAAAAACTTAAAACTAAGATGCAGACAGCAGTCCAGCAGCGGGATGGGGGCTTTCCAGTCTTTTGCATTGAGTGTCACATGTATGATTTTCTCCCAGTTGGTGAGAGGTCTTACTTGTGCACTAGGTGCAAGGAGCTCTTTGCTCTCAGGGAACGAGTCCGTTCTCTAGAGGCTAGAGTAGCAGACTTGGAAAACATAAGAAAGACAGAGAGGTACATAGACGAGACCTACAGGGATATAGTCCTGAAGTCCCACCTCCAGTCTGGCAGCATCCCTGTTGCCATGGAGGAGAGAGGTCACGTGATAGGACAGCATCACCCTGGTGTGGCAGGAAGTGATCCTGTAACTAGGACCTGTCCTCCAGGTGATGTAAAACCCTCTCACACCGAGGACGTTTCTCCAGGGCCATGTGCCCATGAGGGAAGGGTTAGGTCAGCTGTTATAGTTGGTGATTCGATCATTAGGCATGTAGATAGCTGGGTGGCTGGTGGACATGAGGATCGCCTGGTAACATGCCTGCCTGGTGTGAAGGTAGCGGATCTCATGCGTCAACTAGATAAGGTCTTAGATAGTGCTGGGGAGGAGTCTGCTGTCTTGGTACATGTCGGTACCAATGTCATAGGAAAATGTGGTAGGGAGGTTCTGGAGGCTAAATTTAGGCTTTTAGGTAGGAAGTTGAAATACAGAACTTCCAGGTTAGTGTTCTCCGAAATGCTTCCCATTCCACGTGCAGGACCCAAAAGGCAGGCAGAGCTCCGGAGTCTCAATGCATAGATGAGACAGTGGTGCAGAGATGAGGGGTTTGGATTTGTTAGGAACTGGGGTACATTCTGGGGAAAGGAGGGGCTCTTCCGAAGGGATGGGCTTCACCTTAACCGGGATGGAACCAGGCTGCTGGCATTAACCTTTAAAAAGAAGATAGAGCATCTTTTAAACTAGATAATAGGGGAAAGCCGACAGTCGCCCAAGAGCAGATGGTTCGGAAGAATGTATCCTTGAAGGATACTACCAAAAGCAGAGAGGTTCCAAAAAAGAGTAAAGTAGCCCAAATGCCCTCGAGTATGGAGCAGAGAGAGCTTAAAGATCCCAAATTACCCATGTCTACCAATAGCCAAATTAATATGAATAAAATACAGTCTCTAAAATGCTTGTATGCAAATGCTAGAAGTCTAAAAAATAAGATGGGAGAGTTAGAATATATAGCACTAAATGAAAGGTTAGATGTAATTGGAATATCAGAGACATGGTGGAAGGAGGACAACCAGTGGGACACTGTGATACCTGGGTACAAACTATATCGTAATGATAGAGCTGATCAAATTGGTGGAGGGGTTGCACTCTATGTTAGAGAGGGCATTGAGTCAGAAAGGATTAAAGTTTTGCAGGAAACAAAATTTGCTGTAGAATCTCTATGGATTGAAATTCCATGTAAAAAGGGGAAGGCGATGGCGGTGGGGGTGTACTATCGACCGCCTGGCCAGAATGAACAAATGGATGATGAAATGCTGAAAGAAATCAAGGAAGCTAACAAAAGTTACAGCGCGGTAATAATAATGGGCGATTTCAATTACCCCGGTATCGACTGGGTCAGTGTCACGGCAGATAAAGTTCCTAGATGACATAAATGACTGCTTCTTGGAGCAGCTGGTTCATGAACGAACCAGAGGGGAAGCCATATTAGACCTAGTCCTTAGTGGAACACAAGATCTAGTGCAAGAGATAAGGGTGTTGGGGCCACTTGGCAATAGTGATCATAGCATGATTGCCTTTGATTTAATTAGTGGAGGAGGGATAGTAAGGAAATCCACAGTACTACCTATTAACTTTCGAAAGGGAGACTATGATAAAATGAGGAAAATAGTTAAGAAAAAACTAAAAGGAGCAGTTGCAAAGGTTAAAGACTTACAACAAGCTTGGGTATTGTTGAAAAATACTATCTTGGAAGCCCAGACCAGCTGTATTCCACACTTTAAGAAAAGTGGAAGGAAGTCCAAAAAACTGCCAGCATGGTTTAAAGGTGAGGTCAGAGAGGCTGTTGTTGCCAAAAAAGCATCTTTCAGGAAATGGAAAAAAGAGCCAAACGATGAAACCTGGAAACAGCACAAGCACTGGAAGGTCAAATGCAAGGCATTGATAAAGAAGGCAAAGAGAGAATTTGAGAAGAAGCTTGCTGCGGAAGCAAAAACACGAAATAAAGATTTTTTCAAGTACGTTCATAGCAAAAAACCTGTGAGAGAGTCAGTTGGATCATTAGATGATAGAGGAATTAAAGGGGCACTAAGAGGCGACAAGGCGATAGCGGAGAGACTGAATGAATTCTTTGCTTCGGTCTTTACTAAGGAAGATGTAGGGATGTTACCCATGACTGAAGTGGTATTTAAAGGTGTGGAAGAATTGAAGGAAATATCGATACATTGGGAAGATGTATTACAACTATTAGATAAACTGAATAGTAGCAAATCACCTGGGCCGGATGGTATACATCCAAGGGTGTTGAAAGAACTGAAATATGAGATTGCAGACCTGCTATTAGTAATCTGTGAACTATCATCAAAATCATTTCTAATACCTGAAGATTAGCGGATCGCCAATGTAACACCAATTTTTAAAAAGGGTTTGAGGGGTGATCCGGGAAACTACAGACCGGTGAGCCTCACGTCAGTACCGGGAGAAATGGTAGAAACCATCATAAAGAATAAAATTGCTCAGCATCTAGATAGTCATGGCCTAATGGGAGACAGCCAACATGGCTTTAGACAAGGAAGATCTTGTCTTACTAATCTATTATGTTTTTTTGAAAGTGTGAATAAACAGGTGGACAAAGGTGAGTTGGTTGATATAGTGTATCTGGACTTTCAGAAAGCCTTTGACAAGGTCCCTCATCAGAGACTTTTGGCAAAACTAAAGAGTCATGGGATAGGAGCCAGTGTACTACTGTGGATCAGGAACTGGTTAAAAGATAGAAAGCAGAGGGTTGGGCTAAATGGCCAATTTTCCCAATGGAGAAACATGAATAGTGGTATACCCCAGGGATCTGTGCTGGGTGCGCTGCTTTTTGACATATTCATAAATGACCTGGAAAGTGGAATAACGAGTGAGGTTATCAAATTTGCAGATGACACAAAACTATTTAAAGTTGTTAAAACCCAAGAGGATTGTGGAAATTTGCAAGAGGATCTTGATAAATTGGAAGACTGGGCATCAAAATGGCAGATGAAATTTAATGTGGACAAGTGCAAAGTTATGCACCTAGGGAAGAACAACCCAAACTATGGTTACACAATGCAAAGTTCCACATTAGGAACCACCACCCAGGAAAAAGATTTAGGCGTCATTGTGGATAACATGTTAAAACCCTCGGCCCAGTGTGCAGCGGCAGCCAAGAGAGCAAATAGAATGTTAGGTATCATAAGGAAAGGAATGGAAAATAAAACAAAAGATATTATAATGCCTCTATACCGTTCCATGGTGAGACCGCACCTTGAATATTGTGTGCAATTCTGGTCGCCGTATCTTAAAAAGGATATAGCGTTATTAGAAAAGGTTCAGAGAAGAGCCACCAAAATGGTAAAGGGGATGGAAGGATACTCATATGAAGAAAGGCTAAAAAGATTAGGGCTCTTTAACCTGGAAAAGAGACGGCTGAGGGGAGATTTGATAGAAGTCTAGAAATTAATGAACGGAGTGGAATGGGTAAACGTAGATCGATTGTTTACGTTATCAGAATATAGAAAGACTAGGGGACATGCAATGAAGCTACAAGGTAAACTATTTAAGACTAATAAAAGAAAATATTTTTTCACTCAACGTGTAATCAAACTCTGGAATTTGTTACCGGAGGATGTAGTAAGGGCTGTTAGTGTAGCTGGGTTTAAAAAAGGTTTGGACAAGTTCCTGGAGGAAAGGTCCATAAACCATTATTAAGAAGGGACCCAGGATATCAATTCTTGACCTAGTACAAGCATTGCGGAACCTGTGTCTTTTTTATTTTATTTATTTATTTTATTTATTATTTATTTATTAACAATTCTTATATACCGCACTATTAGACATCAGCGCGGTTTACATTGAACAGAAAACATCCGACAGTTTACATATGTCTGGTCATTACATTTAACAGGAAGAATAACTTGGCGAAATAGGGAAACTAAATACAGTGCAGGGTTATCTGATAAAGGATATCCTGGTTAACTATATACAATAGTGGTACAATAGTATATGGAACAACTAGTTATTTACATTGTGAAGTTGGTCTGTTGCGGGAGTCTATCTGGTTTGACCACTTCTGCTATTCACCTGGGGATTATGTTCGGAGCTTTTGGGGAAACTGCTAGGTACGTATGACCTAGATTGGCCACTGTTGGAAACAGGATACTGGGCTTGATGGACCTTGGTCTGACCCAGTATGGCATATCTTATGTTCTTATGTTCTTATGTTAGCTATTTAAAACACTTATAGACCACATACACATGTGCAAGCCCATTTAATTCAGTTTTCAAATACATAATAAAATCATTTACATAAAACAACTTGGCATTCCTTGCTATCTTCACTACCAAAGAATCCCTAAGGAACTGTACTTCATTGTACCGGAAAGAGCCAAGTCTTAGCACATGCTAACTTCAAAAGCTCCACGTTAACTTAATGCAGATGCATGCTCTTAGCACACAGTAATTCCCTCATTAAAAAGGTAACAAATCTAAGCAAATAGATCCCTAAATTTGCTGCATGACAGCACAACATGGTAAGAGCAGTGTTATGGAGCTATCCCACAAGAGATCCTATAAAAGAGGGGTCAAGCCTAATAACACATGGCTATTTTTATGAAAGAAATATAAGGAAAGGAGAATCGGAAATATATCCGAAGAGAGAGTAAACAGAAAGGGCTGCAAAAGTCCACAGTTGTACCGACAATATGCTCTTTGGAAGCGCACAGGCCAGATTTTCTAAACAAGAAGAGCGACTGCAGCAACTGTCACACATGAAGTATCATGTAGGACTGAACGAAAATCATTTTCAGCTTACGGCTGATGAATCGATACAGAATGCACCTTTACAAAGTAAAGGCTTCTCTTATTTTCCTTTGATGACATCAGAATGCTGCATATTATAAGGATTTTGTTTGACAGGCGTTTTTTTAAGAGATTTGTTTTCACATTAATGTTTCTGCGGTAGCAGGACATCACAAGAGGTTCGAGCTTCTCAGCTGTGCTCTTAAGCAGATGAGACTGGCAAACCCAGCATGTGATGTGACAGTGCAGAATTAAGTTTGAAACATCACTTTAAAAAGGTTTGAGTAAGAAAACAAGGCCACTATCCATTTGATAGAAATCACGCTCGATAAACATTACCAGGCAGAGGTCAATGAATTCTACCCCACACATGAAGCAGGGGCATACAAGTATATTTGAAATGAATATTTGATTTCCTGTCACAATTTCTACCTTTATTTATTCTCTCCTCTGCTTAGAGATGGTCTATTTTCACTTTCATAAGGCCGGGAGCAGATTAAGGTTCACAACAGTGTTGTTAGTTATTTAGGACTTTGAGAAAATATCACAGAAAATCCTGTTACAGTCCCTCGCAGTTTCCAGTGATGGGACAGTAATATTCTTCTGTGATTTTGAGCTTTAGAAGCATTGGTGACAATTTGCACAAGGAGCTGATGGACTTAAGTGTGATAAGGTATTTTTGCCATGCAGTAAACAACTAGCACTATGGGATGCCATAAATATTATCACGGTTGCTTACAGTATGTGGATATGGTAGTGAGCTTGCTAATGAAGATATAATGAAAGCTTTAGGCACTCTGCTCCTTATACTTAAGTCTAAAATGGTGTGGTATTTACCACAGAATATTTTAGAGAAAAATTGCTCACCAGCGCAAAGGTGATATCAGCTGAAGACTACAGCAAGAATGAAAACTCACAACTGTCAGAACAACTTCTTTCCAGGGCAAGGACCTTCTGAAAGTGTTCCTGGAGCAAGAACAGGATGATGGGGCTGCGGGGGGGGGGGGGGGAGAGCTGGGAGGAGGTGGAGGACAAAGACCCTATGCAGAAAGAGACAAAACAAGAAAGAACGGTAATGGAAACAGAAGACATTAGTCTCAACATCAAATCTTCCCTCAGTGCAGAATTCATACCAAGATTTAGGTGACTGATTCAGGGATTCAGCCCCAGTACTGATAGTAAGCCCTTCACACTTGGGACAGACCTAGTACAGGGTTACACTGGCATTTAAATGAAGTCTTATGCTAACTAGAATTTAGAGGGAATTTGATAATTGCTCTCTAACACCCAATATTTACTGTGGGTTTGTTAAAACTTAACATTTGCCTTGACAAGGAGTTACAGGAGCAGCCGAGGACAAGGATATCTGAGAAACAGGTAGGGACTTTGGTAGGACTCTCTCTTTTACTTCAACAGGTACCAAAACTCCCCCAACTAAACTATGGCTGGGAAAAATCATATTGCCAAAGCTGTTGCTCCCATTACAGCTTCTGCCTCTGTCCAGACAGAGATCCCAATGCCAGTTGAAGGAACGGTTCCATGTGCAGAATGCCTGCATGCTGAAGATCTCAGGAAACAAGTGGAGGAGCTCAGATAAGAGGTAGTGAGGCTGGGAAGCATTCAAGATAGTAAGAAGTTCATTGATGAGATGTTTCTTGAAACATCCAAGCTCTCCAACAGAGATGAAGATGAGAGACTACAGAATAAAGAAGGTTGGACACGAGTCACCAGATCCTGCAAAATCAATACTTTGACTCCTCCAACCCTTGAATTAAAGAACCAGTATGTGGCCCTGGAAGTGGAGGAGGTGAAAGCATCCCAGGAAGGGTAAGAACCAGAGCTTGAGCACCCCAAAGATACAGAATCAGTGAACACAAGGAAGCGAAGAGTAGTGGTGGTTGGTGACTCTCTTCTGAAGGGTACTGCAGCATCCATCTGCCGACCAGACTTGATTTTATTTTATTTCTTTAAACTTTCTTATATACCACTTTCCAAGTTGTCAAAGTGGTTTACAGAGAATGTTAACTTATTACAGAGAACATGGGGGGGAGTAGTGAATACATTATAACTTTGGTACTTTTAGTAATGTACATACAAAGTCTTGGTTAAGTGAGTAGGTTGGGGAGGGGGTGGGGTAGGGAAGGAGTTCGGGTAGAATGGAGAGGGTAAAAGGGTGAAGTGTTTTAGAGAGAGATTTTAAGTGTCTATTCTGTAGGCTTCATGACAGAGATGTGTTTTTAGCTTGTTACAGAAATCAGAGAGGTCTTTGATGGCTCTTAAGTGGCTTGGTAGTGAGTTCCATGTTGAAGGGCCATATATTGAGAATGTTCTGTTACAGGTGGATTGAGAGCTTTTTGTTTTGTGGGCAGGTACATTAAGCAGGTTTAAGTATGGTAGCCTTCTTACTCTGTATTAGAGTCTGTAGGTACTCAGCCGATTGGTTGTGGATGACTTTGAACATAGTGGCTATTGCCTTGATCCGGGTCTGAATTAGCAGTCAGTGTAAGGTCCTGAGGATGGGTTTTATGTGGTCTTGTCTCAAAATTCCAGTGATAAGACAGGCTGTGGCATTTTGTGCTAGGTGTATTGTTTGTTTAGGGAGGCCATGTGACTATTGTGTCTGATGATCTTAAAGTAGCTAAACAGGTAGAAAAGGCGAAGGCAAAAGCTAGAAGGATGCTTGGGTGCATACGGAGAGGAATGGCTAGCAGAAAAAAGGAGGTGATAGTGCCTCTGTATAAGTCTTTGGTGTGACCTCATTTGGAGTATAGTGTGCAATTCTGGAGACCGCACCTTCAAAAGGATATAAATAGGATGGAGTCAGTAAAGAGGGTGGCTACTAAAATGGTTAGTGGTCTTCATTATAAAGCATATGAGGACAGACTTAAGGATCTTAATATATACACCTTAGAGGAAAGGCGGGATAGAGGTGATATGATTGAGATGTTTAAATACCTCCATGGCATAAATGTACAGGAGGGAAGCCTCTTTTAATTGAAAGCAAGTTCTGCTAGGAGGGGACATGGGATGAGGGTGAAGAGGGATAGATTCAGGACTGATATGCGGAAATATTTCTTCATGGAAAGAGTGGTGGATCCATGGAATAGTCTCCCAGTGCATGTGATAGAGATGAGGACAGTATCTGAATTCAAAAAAGCATGGGACAAACACAGAGGATCTCTAAAGGAAAAAAGGGGACTGTTGTAGTTGTTGATATGGAAGGACAGACTAGATAGGCCATGTGGTCTTTTCCTGTCATCATATTTAGCTGTATGCATGCATGCATACCCCCTACTGACACTATTCTTTGATTGTTTGAAGTGTAAACCGCTTTGATTTCAGGACAAAGCGGTATATAATCCTTTTAAATAAATAAAAAATAAATAAAATATTTCTACGTTTCTATATTTAATAATCAAAGTGGGGAGTAATTATAGCTTGGAAAACTGTTCTGAGTGGTCTAGGGTTAGTACGGGGCATAGTTTGTGGAGGGTCTTCATTTTGTTGTATGCTATTGTGATGGTTCTTTTGATATGCGATTGGAAGTTTAGTCTCTGGTCTAGTATGATCCCTGGGTATTTAACTTCAGATTTCACTTTGATTTCTTTGCTGTCAATCTTGATTGCTGCAGGGGGTTTGTAGTTTGGGTCATTGGTTAGGTGCGGAATTTCTGTTTTGTTGTAATTTATTGCAAGATGGTGGTTAGCCAGCCATTCCAATACCAATTTGAAGCAGTTTTTGATTGCTGAGTGATCTGGTCTTGCTGTGGAGAAGAGGGCATATGGCATCAGGTCATCCTCATATAGGTGGTATAATATGTTATGTTCCTTGAGGGTGCAGATTGGTTATATGTAGAGGTTGAATAAAAGATCCAAGAGGGAGGAGCCTTGAGATATTCATTGACTTTTGAATCTTCTCGATGTTTGGTCTCCCATCCTTGCTTGTTTAGTACGGTCAATGAGGTAGGATCTAACCCATTCTAGGGGATTTTTTTGAGACTCAAGTTTGTGTGAGGCGTTCAATGAGTTTGTTATGGTTTCTGGAGTCGAATGCTGCCATGATGTCTATGAATATGAATCCTTGTTGGAGTTTTTCAATTCCTTTGATTAGTGTGTTTAGTAGGGGGGTCAGTAAGGTTTCCACACTATGAGCTGGTCTGAATCCATGTTGCTGGGGGTCAAGGTGGGCATACGAATTGGTGTATTCTTGTAGCTGTAGTTGTACTGTCTTTTCTGTTATTTTGCCTGATTCCTCAAATGTAAAGATTAGCTGGAATTATATCTTCTATCCATTGGAATAGAAGATATAATTCCAGCTAATCTTTACATTTATTTTATTTATTTATTATTTATTTATTATATTTGCTTATATACCGCACTATTCGGTATCAGCGCGGTTTACAATATAACAAAACGACCAAGACAACATTCTGTTTGGTTTTACAAGGAACAGGAGTATCAACTTGGCTAACAGGGTTGAACTATATACAGAGATAATAATTACAACAACAGGGTTGTACTATATACAAGAGATAATAAATTGCAACAACAGGGATGTGGTGAATACATGAAGTAATAATTACAAGGATCTAAATGAAATCCAGTGATCACTTTAAACGATATGCGCCTGAGCTGCAGGAAGGAGGCTGGAATATACAAACACTAGGGAATGATTGTTATCTTAGGTAGGGTTACTTAGAGTCAGTTGTTGGCTGGGTAGTATTGAAGGAAGAGGTGAAATTTGATTGCTTTCCTGAATTGAGATAGGTCTACAATAGCTCGGATGTCTGGTGGTAGTGCATTCCAGTGTTTGGGGACGTAAAGACTGAAAGCTCTATTTGCCGTTGTGTTGTTGCATTTGGTTAATGACTTCGGGGTTATTAGTAGATTTAGGGTTGTTGACCTTCTGGATCTGTTGGGGGGCACTGTGTGGATAAGCTCATTAAGTGCCATAGAGGAGAGGCAATTGATGGCCTTGAATGAGAGGAGTAGGGTCTTGAATATAATCCTTCCGTGTATGGGTAGCCAATGATGCTGCTTTAGAATAGGAGTCACATGGTCACTTCTGTGGGCTCCGTGGAGGACCCTTGCTGCGGAATTCATGGCCAGTTGTAACGGGTTCAGTGTAGATTGAGGGAGACCTTGTAAAATGGAATTGGCAAAGTCAAAATGAGGCAGGATCAGTGCTTGGAATATTGTCCGGAAATCATCTGGGTCCAGTAGGGAGCGCAGGTGTCTGAGTGAACAGATTTTGAAATAAACAGCTTTGACTATGTTGCTTATGTGAGACTTCATGTCCAGATGTTGGTCTAGGGTGACCCCAAGGTATTTTATTGTTTCTTTGGTTTGCAATTCCGCTTCCTTGACTCTTATATGAGATGGTGGAATAAAGTCAGGGTCTCTTGAGATGAACAGTACCTCCGTTTTTTTGTGCTGGATGCGGAGGTTTTGTGATTGTAGCCAATCGGATATCGCATTGAAGCACTCTACAAGTGGTGTAAGGTCCATTTGAACTGTTGAGAAAGGCATGTATAAGAGAATGTCATCTGCATATATCAGACAGCTCACGTTAAATGATCTGATGATATTGCAGATAGGTTGCATGTATATATTGAACAGTAGAGATGACAGGGAGGAACCTTGAGGCACGCCTTGTGTATGATGGAATTGTTTTGATTCTCCTGATCCAGATTTTACATATTGCCATCGACCATCTAGATAGGACTTGCACCATTCTAGCGCAGTATTACGGATTCCCTTCTCTTTCAGTCGACCGAGGAGGAGCTCATGATGTACCGAATCAAAGGCCGCAGCAATATCTAAAAAGATGAGTACAAAACCTTGTTGGATGTTATCTATGCCTGTAATTATGTTGTTGAAAAGGAAGGTGAGCAGGGTCTCTACTCCATGATACTCTCTGAACCCGTGTTGGCAGTGATCTAGGGGAGCTGTGGAGTCTATATGATCCTGAATTTGCCTTTGAACCTCTTTCTCAATTATCTTTGCTAGGAGTGGAATACTGGCTATTGGTCTGTAAGAATCGACCCTTTGGGGGTCAAGTTTGGGGTTCTTCAATAAGGGCCGAATAGAGGTTTGTTTGAGTGCTGTGGGGAAGGAACCAGTAGTGAAGGAAAGGTTTATCAGTTTTGTGATGAAAGGACTGAACTCCCTGCGTAGTTCCTTTACCCAAAACACTGGGCAAGGGTCAGTTTGTGCTGTGGAGGTATTGATAGAAGCTATTGTATCTTCAATGCTTTTTCTGGATGGTGTGGAGAACTTGAGTAGGGGGGTTAAGCCGGTAGGTTCTTGACACGAGGCTGTTGAGATTTTGTTGGTCTGTATGATCTTTGATTGTAGGTAATCAGCGTATTTTTGCGGGTGAATATCCACGTGTTGTTCCAGAGAAGGTTCATTTGAAAGGGCTTGAACCAGGTTTATGCTGGAAATGAAAGACAAAGAAGAAATGGTGTTGCATTTATAATAAAGAAGAAACTTGCAAGAACTGTAACGAAATACAATGCAGTCAGCGAACGCTTAATCTCTATTCGTCTACGAGGATTGCCTATCAACACAACTATAATTCAAGTATATGCCCCAACAACAGCTGCAGAGGAGAATGAAATTGAAGAGTTCTATGAACAAGTACAAGCTGAAATTGACAGAACATGCAAACAGGATATCCTGATAGTCATGAGTGACTGGAACGCAAAAGTTGGCAACAAAGAAGAAGGCAAAGTAGTTGGAAAATATGGACTTGGCAACAGAAATGAAGCTGGAGAAAGACTGATAGAATTCTGCAAGACCAATGATCTATTCATCTCAAACACCTTCTTCCAGCAACACAAGCGGCGACTGTACACATGGACCTCACCGAATGGATTATATAAAAATCAAATTGACTACATATGTGGAAGTCAACGATGGAAAAGCTCTGTAACATCAACAAAGACAAAACCTGGAGCTGACTGTGGTACAGATCATCAACTACTAGTATGCAAACTCAAGCTAAAGTTGAAAAAGAACAAACCACTCATGAATGCAGCAAAATATGACCTTGAGAATATACCACTGGAATTTAAAGACTGACTGCAAAATCGATTTGCTGCTTTAGATACAAATGACAGAGCTCCGGAAGAGTTATGGAATGACATCAAGAAGGTTGTGTTGGAAGAAATCGAGAAGTCTCTACAAAAGGTGAAAAAGCAAAAACGGCCAAAATGGATGACGGAAGAAACTCTGAAAATTGCCCAGAAACGCAGAGAAGCTAAAGCCAGAGGAGAAAGAAAGACAATCACAGAACTCAACAGAGATTTCCAACGTGCAGCAAGACAGGACAAGGAAAAGTACTACAATGACACTTGCAAGGAAATAGAAGCAGAAACTATTAGAGGAAGAACAAGATCAGCTTTCCTAAAGCTACGAGAGTTAAAGAAAAAGTACCAGCCTCGAATTGGAATGTTACAAGATGCTCAAGGTTCTATGTTGAATGATGCTGAGAAGATCAAGAAATGGTGGAAGGAATATACAGAGTTTTTATATGATAAAGATCAAGTGGACCAACAGCCGTTTCAACCTGTACCTTATGATCGGGAAGCATTGGTGATGAAAGAAGAAGTTGAAGCAGCATTGAAAGCCTTATCAAAGAACAAAGCACCAGGCATTGATAGCATTCCCATAGAAGTATTGCAGCAATCTGATGCAGCTGTTACTGTACTCACAAGGCTCTGCCAAGAAATATGGAAGACAACATCATGGCCAACTGACTGGAAAAGATCTGTGTTTATACCAATACTAAAGAAAGGTGACCCAACTGATTATGGAAATTATCACACAATCGCTCTGATCCCACATGCCAGCAAGATTCTACTGAAGATTATTCAAAAGAGACTACAACCATACCTGGAACAAGAACTACCTGAAGTGGCCCATACGAATGCTGAAACAGCAGAGCAGACAGACAGCAACTGCTGAAGGCCCAATACTTAATCTCATACCCCTGTGCACTCTATTATGTGGGGGGGACTTCGCGTGCTTGTAAGCAGCGCTTGGGTGAACATGCTTCTCGGCTGCGCACAAGGATTTTGACAGCACCTTTGGTTGGTCAGTGTTTGGAGCAGTCACATCTTTTTGAGGAACTCTGTTGGCGAATTTTGGACCATGTGCCCCCCAATCCCTGGGATGGAGATCGTGTTCAACTTTTACAGAATCTTGAACAAAAATTGATTTTTCGTTTAAATACAGTACATCCAAGGGGCTTAAACATGCAGGTGGATTGGCACACTATTTCATAGCCATTCAGTTAGGGAAGGGGTTTCTGATTGGTGGCTCCTCTTCCTTTCTTTCTGATTGGTTTCTCTGTGAAAACTCACCTGAGGGGTGGGTTCCACACAGGTGGAGCGAACAAGCTGCGAGGATTGGGTTATAAGAACCGTTTCATTCAGAAGAGTTCTCAAGGCTGAAACTTTTAAACAGTGGTCTGACCTGAAGCAGGGGGCTTAAGGAGGTGTCCCCGAAACGTGTCACGTCGTACTTGTAACTACTGTTGGTTACAGTGAACAAACAGCCTGTTTTCTTCGACACGGCTAAGTATTAGCTGTTTTTTTATAAAAAGCTTTTCAAATTTCTAACTTGATTAAAAAGGACGGGCCACAGCGGTGAGAGGTGTTTTTCATCTACACTGGGCTGGCCATTCCGACAATAAAATTGTTCTGAATAATAGGTTATTATTAGCACTGGGTTTTGTGTTTGTGTTGGTGATTAGTGCCCTGGTGTATGGTTTTTGTGGAATTGTTACAGAGACATGTACATAATTTAGACATCAACGTACCTGTCTGCAGACATTGCAACCTTGACTAAACCTTTTAGAGTGACCCTCTTAGGGAAGAACAACCCAAATTACAGTTACACGATGCAAGGTTCCACATTAGGAACCACCACGCAAGTAAAGGATCTATGATTCATTGTAAATAATACATTAAAACCCTGCGCCCAGTGTGCAGTGGTGGCCAAGAAAGCAAATAGAATGCTAGAAATCATAAGGAAAGGAATGCAGAATAAAACCAAGGATATTATAATGCTTCTGTATCGCTCCACAGTGCGACTACACCTTGAATATTGTGTGCAATTCTGGCCACCATATCTTAAAAAGGATATAGAAAATTAGAAAAGGTAAAGAATAACCAAAATGATAAAGGGGATGGAAGGATTCCCCAACAAGGAAAGGCTTAAAATGTTAGGGCTCTTCAGCTTAGAAAAAAGATGACAAAGGAGAGGTCTATAAAATAATGAATGGAATAGAACGGGTAAACGTAGATTGGAAGTTTACTCGTTTAAAAAGAAGAAAGACTAGGGAATAGGCAATGAAGCTGCAATGTAGCACATTTAAAACTAATTGGAGAAAATATTTTTTCACTCAATGAATAATCAAACTCTGGAATTCATTACCCAAGGATCAGGGCCAGTGCTACCATTATTTGATAAGGTGGTAATCTAGAGTGTTGACCCTCCAGCGGTGCCCATTGCCACTGCTACCACCCCCTCTTGGGAGCTGTAGCTGTGACAATGGCCACAAATAACCCTGTGGCACTTACTTCAGTGCCATGGGGCCATTACTTCTTTCCCCTCTGATGCTCAAAGCCGACTTCCTGTTTGCAAACAGAAAGTCGGCATTGGGCGGTCCTAAGTGAAATGGCTTTGGACTATCTATGCACACATCTTTGACACAAAAAGAATCAAATAAACATCAACTAGAAAAGGGAATAGTGGGATATAGTATAAAAACTGAGACATTGCCAGCAGAAACTAACAATGTTTTAGCACAAGTAGCGTGGGTGCAACTAATGCTATCTCAATGGGTGACCTTAGTTGCTCCTGTAGCCATTTAGCCACGTAGAAATGCGGTAACTGCAGGAGGATGTAACTGCCTTCCTGCAGTTAACCTATGGCCTCGCGCTGGTAATGTAACCCACAAATATGTTAGCAATGCAGAGCTTAGGAGGCATGCCGCTAAATACGCCAAACAAGTAGGGCTCAACAGCACTCATCCAGCATCTCCCACTTCCACAAAAACAAGAGTGACTTTGCAGCTCCAACACAGGATTTTTCACCTTCACAAAAACAAGACAGGCCCAGTGGCCCCTACACAGCACTTCTCGCCCTCAGAAAAACAAAAGGGGCTGTGTGACCTCAACACAAAACCTCCCACTCCAACATAAACACCAAGAAGGGTTTAGCAATCCCAACATAGCTCCTGATACTTGCCCTCTGGACCAGCATGGTGTTAATTATTGGCACCGTTGCAGTTCAACCCTTTAATGTCCAATATCTCCTAAAAAAGTGGCCAGTGAAATGGTTTTGGACAATATATGTACGCATATTTGCTACATAAAAGAATCAAATAAAACAAGACCAATTAAAAAGGAAATAGTATAAAACTAATAAATTACCAGGACATGATTATTCTCATCCACAAAAAAAACTCACTCCATTCTTAAAAAGATATTCAGTGGAATGTTTTAGCCCTTGACCTCTTGCTCAATTGTATCAATGATCCAGAAAAATTCTTTATCTAAATTTATGTATTTAATCTTTTTCATTCTCTTATGAAATCCTTCCACCCCACAAAGCATACTGCATTTCATATGATATCGATCCTAATCTTCTTTAGTCTTGTCAAATCTATATAGATAACCAATGTCATACACACTGTTTAAACAACTATATAGCTAACTTATCTGTTTCATTCTGTCGTCATTATTCTTTCATTATCTCCAACGCTAATCCAGATGCCATCAATAGCGTTTCACACCAGCTTCCTCAGGGGGTCATATATTCAAACAATGCTGTGTGGGGTGAAAGGTCAATTCAATATATTAAACAAACTATTTATATAAACAATATAAATGCAAACTATGAAAATTAAACCAAAATCCACTGTCACTTAAACCAAACTTTAATCACGCTTAAACCAAACTTAAACCAAAATCCACTATCACTCATACCAAAAGCAGAATATCACCAACACCAGCACTAGTGACACCTTAAAACTTGCTTTCATAAAACACATATGTCAGGTTCACTCCCAAACAAGTCTCATCACATACAAGAGATTTCCTCAAAAACTGCCCACATTTACAGTACATTATATTCGCAAAATAGCTATCAAAAAGAGCCCCGACCGATACTAATTTTCCTCTTATTTCACTATACCAGGCAGTACAATAATAAATGCTCAGCATAAAAGACCTGGTGCATCACCACCGATACTACTTTTCCACTTACTTGGCTATGTCCAACATTATAATGGAAGGCAAAGACCAATGCCCACCATACTCTGTGGGAATCCCAAAAAACGCTGTACCGGCACCTTTAACATGTACCACGCCCCCAAAGCAAGACGTCAATGTCTCTCACGCCATTGACAAAAACTATAAAGACACAGGTTCAAATACAACCCCCAGCTTTAGCACAGGGTGCAACCATCCCAATTTTACTTATATCCACAGAATATTATAGCCTCATCAATTAGTTAATTTAATTCACTTCTTTGATGCCTATCCCAAAAAAACACAAATATATATAAGAGATTAAGCACAAGTCATGAATGATATTGACTTCCTTAATGAATTATTGTCCCATCAGCCAAGATTACATAAAAACTGTTGTCACAACACTCAAGCACTCACAAAAGGGCACTTTATCAGCGCGCCTAATGAAACAAAACACATCCTTGAAACATAACATCCACACATCCAACCACAATGGTTCATTTAAAAAAAGGAGAAAAGCCCTATCACAATCAACATTGCTGATGTTCATAACATCATAAGATCATAAGATATGCCATACTGGGTCAGACCAAGGTCCATCAAGCCCAGTATTCTGTTTCCAACAGTGGCCAATCTAGGTCATATGTACCTAGCAGTTTCCCCAAGGGACACAGGTTCCATAATGCTTGTATTGGTTCAAGCATTGATATCCTGGGTCCCTTCTTAATAATGGTTTATGGACCTTTCCTCCAGGAACTTGTCCAAACCTTTTTTAAACCCAGCTACACTAACAGCCTTTACTACATCCTCCGGTAACAAATTCCAGAGTTTGATTACATGTTGAGTGAAAAAATATTTTCTTTTATTAGTCTTAAATAGTTTACCCTGTAGCTTCATTGCATGTCCCCTAGTCTTTCTATATTCTAATAAGGTAAACAATCGATCTACGTTTACCCGTTCCACTCCGTTCATTAATTTATAGACTTCTATCATATCTCCCCTCAGCCGTCTCTTTTCCAGGTTAAAGAGCCCTAACCTTTTAAGCCTTTCTTCATAGGAGTATCCTTCCATCCCCTTTACCATTTTGGTGGCTCTTCTCTGAACCTTTTCTAAAATCGCTATATCCTTTTTAAGATACGGCGACCAGAATTGCACACAATATTCAAGGTGCGGTCGCACCATGGAACGATACAGAGGCATTATAATATCTTTTGTTTTATTTTCCATTCCTTTCCTTATCATACCTAGCATTCTATTTGCTCTCTTGGCCGCCGCTGCACACTGGGCCGAGGGTTTTAACATGGTATCCACAATGACGCCTAAATCTTTTTCCTGGGTGGTGGTTCCTAATGTGGAACCTTGCATCGTGTAACCATAGTTTGGGTTGTTCTTCCCTAGGTGCATAACCTTGCACTTGTCCACATTAAATTTCATCTGCCATTTTGATGCCCAGTCTTCCAATTTATCAAGATCCTCTTGCAGATTTCCACAATCCTCTTGGGTTTTAACAACTTTAAATAGTTTTGTGTCATCTGCAAATTTGATAACCTCACTCGTTATTCCACTTTCCAGGTCATTTATGAATATGTCAAAAAGCAGCGGACCCAGCACAGATCCCTGGGGTACACCACTATTCACCTTTCTCCATTGGGAAAATTGACCATTTAGCCCTACCCTCTGCTTTCTATCCTTTAACCAGTTCCTGATCCACAATAGTACACTGCCTCCTATCCCATGACTCTTTAGTTTTGCCAAACTAAATTAATATGTTAATATTCACAGTCCTGTTCTTATTCTTAATACTATTGATGTTAACTACCCACCCACCCTTCATAAACCTGAACCCCACGGGTGCACAGTATTCAAAACAAATCCACTTTTGTTCACATTTGAGGAGAGCACATTCCCTACTGCAACTGGCAGATCCCTGGGGCACATGATCAACACAAAAACATTTGAGATCAGTAAACAAATGACCCAGCTCTAAACAATGTTGTATCATAGGTGCCTCTTTAGCTGCCCGTAACAACGGGCTCTTTTGTTCTCCCATTTGCTTATGAAATATGCTGTTAGTGTTGCCTATATACACCAACCCATGTGGGAATTTGACTATGTAAACTACAAAACATGAAGGTGCATGAAGTCGAATGTCATAGAGTATATGTCCGGTCCCCATAGGAGAATTGGGTTATTGCTACCAAAACTTCACAAATAGAGCAATTTCCACAAAAATGGTGCCCAGCATTCCCCTCACCCCAGTGTATTACTGTAAGATTGAAGTTCAGAGGGACTCAACATTTCTTTCAAATTTCTGCATCTAGACCATGCAAATCTAGTGAGCATATCCTCTAAACCCGGAACCATCTGCACTATGGTAAAATGTCTATTAAAAATCCGTTGTATTCTAGAGCTCAGTGGAGAATATGGTGTAAAAAAATGTATAAGAACATAAAATATGCCATACTGGGTCAGACCAAGGTCCATCAAGCCCAGTATCCTGTTTCCAACAGTGGCCAATCTAGGGTCATAAGTACCTAGCAGTTTCCCCAAAAGACACAGGTTCCACAATGCTTGTATTGGGTCAAGTAGTGATATCCTGGATCCCTTTTAATAATGGTTTATGGACCTTTCCTCCAGCAACTTGTCCAAACCTTTTTTAAACCCAGCTACACTACCAGCTTTTACTACTTCCTCCGGCAACAAATTCCAGAGTTTGATTACACGTTGAGTGAAAAAATATTTTCTTTTATTAGTCTTAGATACCGTGACCAGAATTGTACACAATATTCAATGTGCGGTCGCACCATGGAACGATACAGAGGCATTATAATATCCTTTGTTTTATTTTCCATTCCTTTCCTTATGATACCTAGCATTCTATTTGATCTATTGGCTGCCGCTGTACACTGGGCTGAGGGGTTTAAAATGTTATCCACGATGGTGCCTAAATCTTTTTCCTGGGTGGTGGTTCCCAATGTGGAACCTTGCATCGTTTAACCATAGTTTGGGTTGTTCTTTCCTGGGTGCATAACTTTGAATTTGCGCACATTAAATTTCATTTGCCATTTGGATGCCCAGTCTTCCAATTTATCAAGATCCTCTTGTAATTTTCCACAATCCTCATGGGTTTTAACAGCTTTGAATAGTTTTGAGTCATCTGAAAATTTGATAACCTCAGTCGTTATTCCCATTTCCATGTCATTTATGAATATGTTAAACAGCAGCGTACCCAGCACAGATCCCTGGGGCACTCCACTATTCAACTACCCCCGGCTTTTTATCTTTTAACCAGTTACTGATCCACAATAGTACACTGTCTCCTATCCCATGACTTTTTAGTTTTGCCAAAAGTCTCTGATGAGGGACCTTGTCAAAGGATTTCTGAAAGTCCAGATACACTATATCAGCCGACTTCACTTTTGTCTACCTGTTTATTCAGATTTATTAAAAGTTGGCTGCTACACAGTACTATGCCCTGTGCTTCTAAGGTAATCTATGACCAATTTCCAGGGGGAGTCCCACAGCCCTTGCTTGGATAGAGGGAGTCTTGGGTTCTAAATTTAACCAGAAAGCTCTGCTGTGTTTTAAATTTAAACTGAAAGCTCTTTGCTGCTACTAGGCCCTGACTGATTTAACAAATAACACTGGGTTCACAGATTAATCAGCTTTAATCTAAAGAATTCCTTTTTCCCCAAGATTTAGAAAAATTCCCAGAAGTAAATACTTACAATTGTAGATCTCTCTCCAGAAGTAGCTCTTTCTCAGTCCACTCACCCTGCCTAGGGGACAGGAGCCATTCTCTAGTATTAAACTGGGCCCGCCTACAGGCCCTTTCTATTACTGGTAATGGATATTTTCTAGCCAGAAATTCATCCCTCAACCATTTAGATTGTAATTTAAAATCAGATACTGAAGAACAATTCTGTCTATAATGAATGAATTGGGAATATGGTAACCCCGTTCCCGAAGGCGCAAAGGGTGGACACTGGAAAAGTGTAAAAATGTATTGCAATCAGTAGCCTTTTGAATGACTACTACATCCAGGAAAGAAATACTAATTGGATCATGGTTAACAGAAAACTGAATATTTAAATCCCTAGAATTTATCCATGAATGGAACTGAAGAAGGTCAGCTACTTCACCTTCCCATAATAGGAAGATGTCATCAATAAAACGACGCCATACTTCCATGTTAGACATATATGGAGATGAATAAATCTACTTAGTCTCATAAGCATTCATATATACATTGGCAATGGAGGGTGTAAAAGTAGCCCCATTGTCACCCCTGCCACCTGAAGATATATCCGTTCCTCAAACTCAAAATAATTATTTCTCAGGGCTAAGTTTGTCAATTCTATTAAAAATATAATATGCCCCTCTAATAGATCCACCCCCCACCTCACCCCCCCCCCCCCAGTTTTTAAGGCCTCTCTTACAACTTCAATTGCATCTAGTTATGGAATGTTGGTGTACAGAGATGTCATGTCTAATGTGACTAACTGGATGTTATCATGGGTACAATATTTCTCACATTTCATCAATATATTAAGAAAATGGGTGATATCTCTAAGATAACAGGGAATAGTTTTTAACAGTGGTCACAATAAGGAGTCAATATATACAGACAAAGGTTCAAGCAGGAAACCCCTAGTTGACACAGTCCTGGAGGATTTTGAAGACATGATTATTGGCACCCTTTTAAACAATTCAAATCAGTTTGAACAGAACCACATTCCCATTGCGGTAAAATTAGACCTGTGATCAATTGGCAGTACTCATGTGACTTAAATCAACCAATGAATGATGGCTCTAATATTTAAAATGGCCATATTCACTCACTGTTCCAGTTTCACAATGGTAAAGACAAGAGAGCTGTCTGAGACCATCAGAAAAGCCATTATCATCAAACATCAAACTTCAAAGAGGTACAAGGCCATCTCCAAAGACCATGGGATTCCTGTGTCTACAGTTAGCAATGTTATTAAGAAGTTTCCTGATCATGGAACTTTCAAGAACCTTCTAGGATGTGGTGGAAAGAGGAAAATGAATCCAAGAAGTCTTCGAAGGTTAGTGCAAACTATTAGAAAACCACCACGTACAACATCCAAACACCAATCTGGAGTGGTGGCTTCAACCCGCACCATATGCTGTACTCTAAACAAAGAAGGACTTCATGGGCAAAGGCAAAGGAAGATCCTACTGCTCAAAGACAGACATAAAAAGGCATGCCTGCTCTTTACCCAAACCCACTTTGAGAAACCACAATCCTTTTGGGAAAATGTTCTGTGGACAGATGAAACCAACTTGAGCTCTTTGGCAATGCAGACCAGCGATACATTTACAGGCAAAGAAATGAAACTTTTAAGGAAAAAAAACACCCTTCCTACAGTTAAACATGGTGAAGGATCCATAATGTTGTGGGGCTGTTTTGCTGCCTCAGGAAGTAGAGGCCTGGAACATATTAAAAGAATCATGAAGTCAGAGGACTGCCAAGGTATTTTAGAGCAACATGTTCTACCTAGTGTCAGAAAGCTAGGTCTGGGTCGAAGGTCATAGGTCTTCCAGCAGGACAGTGACCCAAAACATACATCCAAAAGTACAAAATAATGGTTAAAAAGGAAAAAATGGACTGTTTTAAACTAGCCAGCAAGGAGTCCTGATCTCAATCCAATTGAGAACCTCTTTGGAAAGACCTGAAATCTGCCATTGATAAAAGGAATCCTGGAAACATTCATGAGCTGGAACAAATCACAGTTGAAGAGTGGGAGAAACTACCAGCAGACAGATGTATGAAACCTATAGATGGCTACAAAAAATGTTTGGAGGCTGTCATCATTGCTAAGGGTTCTGCAACCAAATATTAGTGAAGGGTGCCATAAATCCTGTCCAGGTCATATTTTGTTTTTTTCTCATAAATTACTACATCTGTGTTGCACAAACATTTTTTTGTTATATACATTTCAACATACTATTAAAATATTATGCTGACATACAGTTGGAATATTTCCAATTACTTCTCAAGATATTGTACACAACATATCTAGAATGCAAAGGTGCCAATAATGTTGACCACAACTGTATATATTCTGCAAATGCAAGATACTCGCATACCAAAGGACTAAAAGAAAAAATTAGAACCATAGCAGTTTATAACACCGAATTATAAAATTATACTGTAACTCATTTTATTTTGTTGTTATAAACTGTTATGGTTCTTGCTTTGTTTTTAATATATTTTGCATCTACAGAAACCTCTCCCTTGACATTGGGTGCAGAGCAGAACTAAGACATTCACCCACAGAACTCAATATATACAGGGTGGCCCAAAAAAAGTGAGAACATCTCGTAGCATATAAGTTATTTAAGAATTCAAAAAGACAGATGTAAACAATAGACAAAAAAAATGGCGACCGGAAATTGGCGAAATATAGAAGTTATATAGCTAAAAAAGGTAAATAAGTAAACTATTTAAGCTTTTAATTTACGAGATGTTCTCACATTTTTTGGGCCACCCTATATATACGTATATATATACATATCACGCCCCTGCCCCTGGCCTCTGGCTTAGAGGGATGAGGTAACGGAGAACTTCTCTTGGTGAGCTCAAATAAACTAGCTTTTCCTCAGGTGGATTCTGGGACATGTAGTTTGGCTCTTAAGAAGAAGTGTAGTCATGGTCCGATGTTAAGGCAAATGACAGAATTTATTTTAAAGTAAAGGTTCAAGTAAACTGTACACAGGAATTTTGTCCATTCAGGATTGTTTGCAACAGAGCATTTTAGATCAGTATAACTGCTTCACAGTCTTTTAAACACATGCAGCTGGTTAACAATGTTGCTCAGTCTTAGAGAAAACAGCTCTGCTCAGCAAGGTAAAAATGCCTCTTTTTAACCTTGTGTTTGTGAAGCACTTAACAACAAAAGAATAACTCAGTTCCTCTGGAACAACCTCTTCTTTCCCTCCTTCCTTTCAGGATAGGTTTTTAAACTCAAAAATGAGAAAACAAGTAACAAACATTCACAAGCTTTCTCTTCAGCGTGACTCAGCACTTTGCCTGAGAAATGCAAACACGTGGAGTTTTCTTCAAACCCAATTCCTGGTTCAATTCCAGTTACCTGCTTCTAGGAGACTTTCTCATTCAATGCTAGCCTTTAACATAATGATTCCATGCTTGTAGCTTGACACAGGGTACAGTCCATGGGGATATCTAGATCTTGCAATTCCTCCCCTGCCAACTCAATCTGCATATCCTCTGGTGTTGTTAGGGCAGTGTCCTGTTCTGAGCTCTGGACACAGTGCTCAGAATACAGCCTCCCTGGGGATTCTAATGTCTCTCCTGAACTCAACTCTCCCCGATAAAGACAGTCAGTACCTGAAGCACTGGGCAGTTCTCCCTGGTTGTGCTCGCTATGGTTCCTTGCCTCCTTCCAGCCTCTCTGGAACAGCTCTCTGTATTCCTCTCTGGATTCTCTCCTGGAGATCTGCAGGTGCTCCTGGTTCCACTCCTGATTCCCCTGAATCCTCTGAGTCTTCCGAACCTCCTGAGTCCTCTGAGCTTCTCCTTTCCTCTGAGCTTCTCCTTTCCTCCGAGCTTCCGTCTGCGCTGCCCCTTTCCTCTGCTTTAGCAGGGGTTTATATTTCCCTCTCCAGGGCTCCAGCCCTTTCTCCACTCCTCCCAGGTGATTGTAATCACCTCTCAAGCCTGCAGTTACGTCATAGGAGTTAGGGTGTGGCTGCCTGAACTTTCTATCCCTCAGATTTCTTTCTCTTTGAGGGGCCTGAAATCCATGCCCTGCAGGGATTTCTCCTTTCTCTAAGTTAAAGTCATTGGCCTTTTCTATATGCATAGGCTCAAAACAGGCTTCCTTGTCACAATATATATATATATATATATATATATATATATAATCTGATTCTGGTCATCTCAATAAGAACAACATAAACATTCTCCAATGCCAGGCATATTGAGAACTAATACAAAACCCTATAAAAGTCACCAAGGATCTATAGAACAAATCTACCATACCACCAACTTCCAAAACTCATACGAGTAGCTTATCCAGAAAAAACCAACACTATAAATATTACAGCGTGCCCTAGAACATCCATATACCTATTTGAAAAGCTGAGCAATTCAAATTACTACATTACTCCGCATGATCATGACCTTGCACGGCCCCTGCCTGCAGGACATGTACCCCCACAGGCAGAAGGCTGTGAGAGGCAGTGATCATGGACCAGAGAAGCAGTGCCTGCCCACTGGAGCAGCATGTCCCACAGGCAGGGGATGTGCAAGGCTACGATCACTACTCATAGCCTTCTGCCTGTGGAGCAGTGTGTCATGCAGGCAGGCTCTCCTCTAGGCCACCAGCGCTCCGCACGTTATCTTGATTGGGGGTGGTGGCTAGCAATGATGCCCTCCTGACATCAGCACCCCCCTGCTGTGCTTACCCAGCTTAACATGTAGCGCCAGCCCTGTCAGGGACGTCCACATTTGTGAAATGGCCTACACCCGTGCACCTACCCAGCCTTGAAGTCTACATAGGGCCCATCACAATAATCGGTTACTGGGCCATTCATTATTTGGGTTTGAGATGAATTGATTTCAGAATGTACTTATATGTGCCTCCCTTCACTGCTGCCACTCCCCAGGATTTTTGAATGCTTTTCTCTGGACGTCCCTGATTCTTCCTAGACACCTTTCTAAAATCCCATTTTTAGCACATGCTATTCAAGTGCTAAGTGCTTACCATGAAAAGGAGTGGGAAAATAAGCACAGAATAAGTGGATTATGAGCAGACAGCACTTCGCAGTTAGTGTGAGGTAAGTTTCCCTAAATAGAAGGTAGTAAGTGCATCCGTTCTATCAACAATGTTCTTACAATAGTCAGTGCAGTGTGAAAGAATTCCAGACAACCACCAAATGCTCCATGTTGAACCCTCCACTCCCTGAAACTCTCTAAAGGCACAGTCTTGAATCCCAACACCTCCCCCCCTTGAATGCTTCAAATTCAGCTCCCACTGAAACCTCCTCACCCCTCTGACACCCATCTGGCATTTTCAAGGGCTCTCTTTGGTGGGTAGCAGGGGCCAGGCACCTCTACACCATCAGTCTCTGGATTGAAAATTGCACCTCTGAAACCAAGCAGTTAGGTGCCCACTTTATGCACAAGCGATCACCGTAAGAAACAGGAAGCTGTGAGAGCAGAGAAGTGTTCCTGTGTCTCTCTCAAAGGCAAATCCATGAAGCAGAGTGCCAACAGCAGCAGGTACAGGAGGGAAGGAAGAGGCTGGAAGGGAGCTCACATGGGATTGAGAGCCTGGTAGGGAGCTGAAAAGAGGGGAAGGTGGAGGCTGGAAGGGAGCTGACATGAGGGGAAGTGGGGGCTAGAGGAGCACTGATACCTGGGGATGGAACTGGAAGGGTAATGGGGGGCTAGAAAGGAGCTGACACCTGGGGATGGAACAGGAAGGGGGATGGACAGAAGGGAGGGTTACTGGAAGGGAGCTGACATGGAGGATGGGGGCACTGGGACTGGAAGTGAGTTGATACCTGCAATGGTATTTGGACTAGAAGGGGCTGGACAGTGGGGAAGGAGGGAGACTGGAAGGGAATGGACACCAGTGACGGTGCTGGGAATTCAAGGGGGTTGATATTGGAAGGTACTAGGAGGGGAGGACATGAAAGGGGGCTGACACTGGGGAGGGTTATTGGGACTGGAAATAAGCTGATACTGAGGAAGGTACTAGGACTGGAAGGGGGCTAATGCTGAGGCTGGACAGGAAATGGGTTTATGCTGGGGGAACTGGAAAGGAGCTGGAAATGGAAGGGAACTGATGCTGATATATGTTGGGTCAGGTGGGGAAAGGAGGTAGAAACTGGAGGAGTGAAAATGAAGAAGGGAAGGAAGGAAGGAAGGAATGAAGGAAGAGAGGGAGGAGAGGGAAGAAGGAAGATATTGTGTGTGTTGGATGGGGGGAAAACACTGCTGCTGGCAGCAGTGAAGCAGATCTGATTTATATAAAAAACCAAAACACGCAGGTCTTTCTGCAGGTCTGGTCCCTCCCTCCTTTCTCTGATGTAGGTTGTGTCACAGAAGGGATGGATCAGGTCAGCCATTCAAGCATGGAGTTGCAAAAAGCCTTATTTGGATGGCTAGTCTGGTCCCGCCCTCCTCTGACATGAACCTACGTCAGAGCAAGGAGGGATCAGATCTGCCTAAAGCATGGAGTCGGAAGTTTTCTTTTGTTTTTTTTTAATTTGAGGGCTGGTCTGCTCCGCTGCTGCCAGTGCCACCGTGGAGACAATAAAACATGACAGCAGCAGGGCAAGAGAAGGCAGCTGCCTGGACGGAGGTATGGGTGAGTGGGGCATGCCCAATGTGCAAGTCGCACAGGGCGCAATTATGGCTTGGTACGGCCCTGCCTGAATCGGACTCCACATTCTATATTTGATGAGGGTCTGTGTTCTGAGTGTGTGACCAAGGCCAGGTGTTCTGTTAACAAGAAGTTTGTATGTAGGGATCTGTACTGTAGTAATTTGACTTGTTCAGCTTTTCAAATAGATGTATGGATGGCTAGGGCCCATTGCAGTATTTATATTGCTGCTTTTTTCTGGGTAAGCCCCTTGTTATTTATTTATTTCAGAGTTTTCAATACCACCTTTTCATGTAATCAAAGCGGATTACAAAGAACACAACTATTACATTAAAATATAACTACAATGAAAGGAGATAATATACAAAAAGATTATTGAACTTTTGAACTCAGAAAGAACTTGTTACATGTCGATTAGTTTACAGTAATGTTATAAATGACACAAACATATACGGATTTAGGGCGGGTCTAAGTACTGGAAAAAAGGGATTGAAATGGAAGAATAAGTTGGATAAAGTTTGTCTAGCTGGTCAAGTTATCCAAAATGCTCAATAAAAAGGTGTGTCTTGAGAGCTTTCAAAATGTGATCAGATCATTAGTAGATCTTAGTTTCTCTGGGAGAGAGTTCCATAATATTGGTGCAGCAAAAGAAAAAGTTCTATTACTTGTGGAGCGGTTAGATTTATGATATTCTGAGGGCACAAGTAGTGTGTTTTGTGTACATCCTCTTCTTAGTCGTTCATTTGAGGTCATTTTAATAAGGGTGGATAGTTCCAATGGCGCTATTTTCCTCAGCAATTTGTCATCAGCAATTTATGTTTAATTCTGCTTTGGAATGGCATATAAGAAGGGGGTGATATGTTCGGTGGAATGTGCTTTCAGGGTTATGAGTGCATCCATATGTTCAGCCATCCTTAGCTGACTTAAAGCTGTTTCAGAAGCCCTTGTAGAATAATATTACAATAGTCTATGTGGGGGAATTTACACATTAGAAGTCTGTTACATAAGAACATAAGATATGCCATACTGGGTCAGACCAAGGTCCATCAAGCCCAGTATCCTGTTTCTAAAGGTGGCCAATCTAGGTCATAAGTACCTACCAGTTTCCCCAAAAGGCACAGATTCCTCAATGCTTGTATTGGGTCAAGCAGTGATATCCCGGGTCCCTTTTAATAATGTTGACTGATTTTAACTTGTTGGGCATGGTCAGAAAAGTAAGATTGAAACCAACTAAGCGTGGAGCCATATATCCCAATTTTCTTGAGTCTTTCGAGGAGAATAAGATGATTAATCGAGTCAAAGGCAGAAACAATGTCTAAGAATATAAGGATAAATGCCTGCTTTGAATTATCAATTGATTGTCAAAGAGGGCTAGTAAAACAGTCTCAAAGCCAAGGTACAGTTTGACACTCTTTAATGACCGGGAGAAGGGGGATATGTTTGCCCAGCTATTGCTTCTATGTAACTGGTATCCCAGTTCTTATGACTTGCCCCACCCAACTAGGGACCCTGCCATTTTCCCAAGTCTGTGCCTCGGATACTGCCAGTTACACTGCCTGCTACGGACACTCTTCAAAGGACTGGATAAAGGGGGAGGGGTTGAACAGCTAATGCTCCTATGGGACTGGATTGGAAAGGCTAATGCCACAGAATCAAACTCCTGAACCAAACATGGATCCCTGCTACACAGGCCTCAGACCTGTCGATGCTATAGAATCAATGTTTGCCAAGTGCTGTATGTGTGTGGACACTGAAGACCATTGTTATCTGTTTTGTCGATATGCTGAGAACATGACTTCCAGATATTTTCCTAGCCTTAGAGCTTCTTCAATGACTATGGAAGATGCAACAATGTATTGGAACTTACTATCTGCTCCTACATTCCACTTCATACCTTGGACCCTATTGTGCAGGTGACCACCTCCTGAAAGTTGCTACCAAAGGGACACTGTGTGTCACCTAAGGCTGGTCTATCACTACTCAAGGACAAGCCAAGGCTCTTTCAGGTACCTCAGGTGATCTGTATTCTCTCTCCTAGCACCTCACATGGCTAGAGCAGCTGAAGTCCACATTATCAGCTAATCTGCCTGCCTAAATTTATGCTGTTTCGGAATCCAATACAGACCTTGCAGCATTCCTCCCTCCAGACAGAGCTGTAAGGCATTAGGTTTTGCATCTGTCGGTGATAGGGGTCCATTTAGTTAGAGAGCTCTATTCTGTGCATTCCTAAGTGCGGAGTGAGCCATGTGACTTTGGTAATTACCCTGAGTAACTCATTAGTGTTTACGTAAAGATTGCTATTAGTTGCTCCTACGAAACACTGCTACCACATTCCTTTGTAATAGTTTGTGAAATTGCTGTTTTCCTACCTTAATAAATCATAATATATGCAGAACACATCATTTTTTGCTAATCTATTGCCAACAAGCAACATGAACCCAGAGAGTTTTGAGCAGACACCCCTAGGCCTAACGAATGAGCAGATGTTTTAACAGGGGCAATAGCGTTTTCCAAGCATATTTGAGTTGTAGCAACTTTGGTACCTATTGAAAGAAATGAGGAAAAGAAAACCTACAGAAGTCTCTACCTTTTTCTTCAGTTGTCTTATAAATAAAAAGAAGGAGCTAGTCTCTTTTATGTGAGATCTAACCTTTATTCTGTCTCCCTGCGTGTAGTCCTGCTCGCCTGTTAATGGGGTATGCAGCAGTTTACCATTGCTCTTATCTAGCTCCATCTCTTCTACTGCCAACTCCAGACTCCATTTGTTTCGCTTGGCTACAATAACGGACTAGTTGAGTCAGTACATCAGGCCCCATCTCTGGTCCTACTCAAATCCAGGCGGAAAACCCAGCTGGTCAAGGCTGCTTTTTGATCCTGACCCCCTTATTCTTCTGTTTAACTCCCTTATGTCTTTTAATCATTGCCCTAAGGAACTACCCTAGCCCCTGTTTGTTTGTCTTGAATAGATTGTAAACTCTGCGAGTAGAGACTCTCTCCTATGTGTTTATGTACACAATGCGTATGCATTGTAGTGCTATACAAATGATAAGGAGTACTAGTAATATAGCTTCCTCAAATGAAATACCGGACCTGAGATTTTTTTTTTATTGAATACAAAACACGCTCCAGTTTTCTAAATATTCACAAATACATTGGAAGGTTTTCTTCAAAGGTGGGGGGGTTGGGGTTGGGGGTGAGAGAAGCAGAAATCTACAAAGGTCTCTGCTGCTGTCACCACACTAAGCTAATGCTTTAAGAGTTTCCTTCATTAACCACTTCACTGTTTTCTACTGATCTCATTATCTGTTCTTGTTAAAAAATCTTTATTATTCATAGATGCAAAAATCCAATCATTAAACTACCATAAATAATTCATAACACTTTGCAATTGTGTGCATTCATTTAGTCATTTGCCAAAATTGTCTGAAGCACAGCAGTTTCAAAAAGATGCAGCTAATGAAACCATACCTAGAAATCTGCAGAATGCTTTCACTGCAAAATGTGTAACAAGAAAAGTAGGTGGAAAACACACTGTTGATTTCTATTGATCAGCGATGGATCTATGCAAGTCTCTACTCAGGCCTACATGTGTGTGTGCTCATTGGGTTAAAAGGATTAACAAAAATTTAAATCTAGTACTTGAAACAGTCAACTTCTATGCATGTTACTATTTTTTAATTCTCTCATTTTCTGTACTGTAATTTCTTCAAGGTATGTATATATTTTCTCTGGAGGTCTTTTCTTTTGTGGTTCTATTATAATTTATTTGAAAAACCTCCTTAACCGAAGCAAGTTTATTGTCAATAACATCACCATTCTTTTTAAAATTTTGGAGTGGAGTGGAGGAGTAGGAGTGGAGGAGTAGCCTAGTGGTTGGGGCAAGGTACTTCAGGCCGGAAGGTCAGGGGTTCAAATCCCACTAGAGGACAGCAACCTTGGGCTGGAAGGACTGGGGTTTCTAGTCCCACAGGTGCTCCTTGTGGTCTTGGGCAAGCCACTTAACCCTCCATAGCCCATGTTCCCTGTAAAATAGTTATCTCCAAGTTATAATGCCCTGTTCAATGTAATTTCAGTTTGTTCAATGTAAACTGCACTGATGCAGAATAGCGCAGTATATAAGAGAATAAATAAATAAAATAACTATAGATTGCAAATGTTGCTTTCAGTATGCAGGTGCAGTCAAAAAAATAAAACAAAACCCATAAAATATAACAATTTAAAAGGCTATTAATGTAAAAGTAGCTATACATTAAAGGGGTCATTCTGATCCCATTTAGCGGGTCTGGACATCCGATCTGGATGTCCAGACCATTAAACGGCTGAAGCCCTCTTGTGGCAGCAGAGCTCCCTGCACATACAGGCCACTTGTGTGAGGAGCTATGCGTGGGCTGTGGGAAGAGCGAGAGGGGGCGGCAGGCGGGGCTGTGACCCCAGACGTACAGGGCCAATTCAGAGGTCAGCCTCTATCCAGGGTCACACAGTTAGACAGGGGACTTATTCCACCTTGGAGGTGGAATAAGTCCCCCTGGACATGGGTGGACAGTGGAGGCCGGCAGAGACAGAAAGGTGAGGGGTGCAGGGGGTTCCCCATAGCCTGACCCTGGCCTTGGAAGGCCAGATTGGGGGTCAGGCTGTGGGGAAAGAATCTTCTTGGCAGCAGCCGGTGATCATTGCTCCTGTATGGAGCTACGGTGCCATGGCACTGCGGCTCCATTCAGGGGCCTGGCTAATTTAGCCAGATAGGTGCTGGACATGCGGCTGATCAGAATCGGGGCCCAGCCTGCATGTCCAGGCTAGTAGACCTGATTCTGGTTCCGCAGGCACGTCTGGCCCCTGCGGGTCAGAATGGGGTGCTATTGCTGCACACCCCGATTTTGACCAGCTGTACAGGGGCAGGACGTCTACAACTGAATTGCCCCTAATTAATCATTAAAACAGAATAAGATGGTCTCCAGTACCAGGTATATTGTGAACTAATACAAAACCCTAAACAAAGAGCAAACCTACCATACCATACCATATCAGCACAAACTTCCAAAACTCACATAAGAAGCCCATCCAAAAAATTGTCACTGTAAATACTACAGGGCCCTGGAACATCCATACACCTATTTGAAAATTTGAAAACGTCAAATTAATACAGTACAGTATAGATCTTTATGTACAAACTCCATGTTAACAGAACACCTGATCTCAGTCACACACTCACAACATCAACCCTCACCAAGTACAGAATAAGTAACCATAATCTAAAGTAAAAATAAAAATATGTAGACAAAATTTAAACTGAAACCTCAAGAAGCCAGAGTCCACATGCAGTGCAACATCAGATAAATAAGAGATGCAGTTCCCCAATACTGTGTAAAATATAAAGATAGAATAAAGTCCAATCACTAAAATTAAATACAATTATTTTTTCTACCTTTGTTGTCTGACCATTTTATTCTCTGATCATGCTGGTCCCGATCTGAGGCTTCTGCTTTTCTGTGTTCTCGTAGCTCTTTTTCTGTGGTCTATGGTCCATCTGCCGTTTCTTATCTCTTCTTTTGTTTTCTTCACTTCCTTCCATCAGCCCATTTCCAGTTCCAGTAACCCTCCCCAGTATCAGCCCCCTTTCCAATCCTCCCTTCCCAGTACCTTCCAATGTCAACTGCCTTGCATTCCCACAACTGTCACTGTTGTCTATTCCCTTCCAGTCCCCCTACTTCCCCACTGTCCAGCCCCTTCTAGTCCAAATACTATCCCAAGTATCAGTTCACGTCCACTCTCAGTGCCACCCCCCCAGTCAGCTCCCTTCCAGTCACCCTAACCTCTGTCCATCTCTTTTCCAGTGCCATTCGCACATCAGCCCCTTTCCAGCCTCCTCCCCATTACCCAGCCACCTACCACTCCTATCCCCAAGTGTCAGCTCCCTTTCAGTCCCCCTTTAGTACATCCCAGGTGTCAGCTCCATTCCAGCCCCCTCCTTCCCCCACCATATAAGCTCCTTTCCAGCCCCTCCTTCCCTCGTGTCAGCTCCTTTCCTGCCCCCTCCTTCCACTGGCAGACCCTTTCAGTATCCGGTCTCTTCCAGTCCTATTCTCCCATCCCCCTGCATCAGTCCATTTGTAGCCCTAGCCCCTAGTTTTCTTCCAGGGCCAGCAGCACTCTCCTTCCCTCCCCCATTAGCCCATTTTCAGTTCCAGCCAATTTCCAGTCCTAACCCCTTTATCAGCCCACTCCAGTCCTAGCCCCCCATCAGCCCATTACCAGTACTAACCCCCCCCAATAAATCCATTTCCAGTCCCAGCCCCCCAATCAGCCCATTTCCCATCTTAGCCCACCAATCAGCCCATTACTAGTCCTCGCCCCCTTCCCAATCAGCCTATTTTCATTCTTTACCCACATCAGTCCATTTCCAGTTCTAACCCCCCATTAGCCCATTTCCAGTCCTAGCCCCCTTCCATCAGCCCATTTCCAGTCCTAGCCCTCCCCCATCTACCCATTAGAGTGCTACCCCTCCCCCCCCCCAAGGCAGCCAAGCCCAGCCCAACCTTCAAAGTGAAATTTAAGAAAGAAAAAAAAAAAGATTAGAGGAGCCGGAGCCACTGCCGCTGCAGCAGCAACAGCATGAAGTGCCCTGCTTCCCCTGCCTCCCCAGCAGAATCCTGCTTCAGTGCCAGCTCAGCTTTTCAGAGCAGCGAAGGGAGAGTTTCCCTTTCTCACGGTTCTGTTAGTTAAGCCCACTGGTGCTGATTGGAAACAGGTATCATCCACATCGTCAATCTGCGATCACTCCGCACCAGATGGTTCACTCTGTCAATGTTCTCAGCTGTCTTTGTCGTGGAAGGCTGTCCTGACTTGGGGTCATCCTCCACCTCCTCGCGGCCAGTCTTGAAGCATTTGTGCCACTCGAAGACTCACGGCCTTGACATTTCATCTACTCCATAAGCCTTTTGGAAAGGTTGGAGACACTCAGTTGGGCCCTTCTCCAACTTAATCAGAAATTTCACCTCCAGTTGCATGACAAAGCAATGGAGCAGTGTGCTACAAAGAAAACTGAAAAAGAAAAACAGAGTGAGAGAGATGAAAAATATTATAGCAGAATAATGGCAAGATGTTGCACAACACAGTGACATAAGCAGTTAGCCAATTGGCATTGAGTGTTGGGCATGGCTTCCACAGTCTCGTTTATTTTTTGTCACCTCATATGCAGAACAAATCATCAGAGAAACTGGACTGTATGAAGTCAACTGAGGTTTGAAGACTGGTGGAAGACTCATCAAAAAACTTCGTTAAGCAGATGGCACCTCAATACTGGTTGAAACTGAAGATGATCTGAAACATTTACTTCTCGACATCAAGGAACCTAGACTTAAAATGAGCCCATATGTTAATGTAAAGATGACAAAGATTGTGACAACTGGCAAATTCAATAAGTTCATCATTGTTGGAAAAGAAATTGAAATAGTGGAAAATTTTAACCTGCTTGAATCAAAAAAGAAACGACAGTCAGGAAATCCAACAATGCATTGCTCTTGACAGAATAGCTATGAAAGGCCTAGACAAGATTCTGAAGAACAGAGATGTCTCTCTCCATACAAAGATTCAACTTGTCCAAGCCATGGTATTTTCAATAACATCTTAAGGATGTGAAAGTTGGACAGGAGGAAAAGCAATGCCTTTGAACTATGGTGCTGACGAAGAATACTGTGTATACCATGGACTGCCTGAAAAACAAAACAAAGATCTTCACTGGCTACCAATCAGCTCACGCATCAAATATAAGACAGTCATAAACATATTCAAAATCAAACAACAGACATCAGCTCTCAGCTTACAACCACTCATACAATCCGATGGAAGCACACGACCAAGGAGGAAGGGCATGTCCAACCGTGTTAACACACCAAAAGTCTTCACCAAGGCCTGCAAGGACACTGCAGACCGAGCCCTTTCACTGGCTGCACCAGCAATTTGGAACGCCCTCCCAGATGAATTATGATTAACAACTGACAACAAGGACTTTCGGAAGCAGCTCAAGATGACCCTCTTCATCGAACACTACGGGGGCACCACATAAGCTGCTCGCCAGCCAGGACCACAGACTAACCCCCCCCCCCCCCATTCCCCCATGTATATAGTATTGTATAATAGCGCACGCTGTAAACAGCTCAACAAGAATCTACTTCATCCTACTACACACGCACTCACATTTTCACTGCATGCATACACAAAAATCCATTACTTGCTGATTGTTTGCTGTGTAGACCGCCTTGATTGAAGGAGAAGGCGGCATAGAAATCCTTTTAAATAAATAAAATAAATAAATAAACCAGTCAGTACTAGAGGAGATCCAACCAAAGTTTTCTTTAGAAGCTCAGATGCCACGACTTTGACTTTCTTACTTTGGACACATCATGCGAAGAGAGTGATCATTAAAGAAAGACATCATGCTTGGCAAGATTGAAGGTCAACACAAAAGAGGAAGGCCAGCAATGAGATGGATTAATACAATAAAAGCAGCTATGGATGCCACTTTATCAACAATGAGCAGCTGACTGAAGACCGAACACATTTTAGGACAGCTATCCAGAGGGTCGCCATGAGTCGACACCAAATCGATGGCACTTAATAACAACAAAAACAGCATCCTTCAGATGATCACTCTTTTTGCCTGGAAAATAAGATATATCTTTGGTAGTATGAACAGGAATAGCTTAGCAGAATGAATGGGCTAATTGTTCTTTTTCTGCAATTATCTATTACATATAATAAAATTAATTGGTGTATTTCACATTAAAAATAGCTACTGCTAAAATTTTAGATTACAAAAATATCCTAAAATATTCGGTCTCATATGTAGAATAAATGGGCTCAATGAAAAACAGACATCAGTCTTTAAAAACCATGACCAAATAAATTAAGTGCAAAGGTATTAGAGAGGGGGTAACCATTAAGGATGATTACAAATGCGTAGTCTTCAACCAACTGACCATATTTTGAATCCACTAGATATCAAGAAATTGTGTCATAAGATATCTGTCTTCAGTATTTTATTTAGCCTGTTGGTCACCAATAGTAAACAGATTATTTATAAGACCTAGATTTAACAGATGATTAGAAGGACTCCATATCTGTAAACTGGAACTTGAAAATTAATTGGTCAACTCTATGAATATTAATGAGAAAAAAGACTGGTACTAACCACCCTGAGAGGGGGCAAAATGCCAAAAGGACATTTTATATGTAATCATTGTACACAACTTTGGTCATTCCAGAAGCCGAATAAGCATTTGGATGTGCTCTGGGGACATTTATGTGCTAAAAACATCTACAGATGTATTCTGGAATACAGCGCCCATGCACATTTATCTCGCTTGAACAGGGATGTCTGCATGTATCCCTGAAAGGCCAGAACAGGGACATGGCCAGCCACAGAGACATGTACTGTATACCATATTCTCAAAACCTCCATGAATGTTTACAGCCTTTTCCAGAGACGTGCCCATTATTCCTGCCGGAGACATGGAATAAGACAAGGACTTAGAAAAATTTCTGCTGTGTTTTACAATTCGTCCCTAAGAGAGAGAGAGAGAGAGAGTCTGTGTGTGTGGGGGGGGGGGGGGGGTTTGAGGGTTGCACAGGAGGATCTGGTGTGCTGATCTGCAATTCAGGGAAGACATGAATGCCTGACCAGTACTTGGACCTTACAGATAGCCACAGTGCCACCAGGTTCCACTGTGATAGGGTAGCCATACACCAGCTGTGCCAACATCCCCCAGATTGTGCCATGAGGCCTACATCCTTACCCAGGCCAGGATCTATGCAAACTGCGAGAGTGGTGATATATCTGAAGGCTGGCTACCTGGTATGATGGCACAGGGATCCCCCTCCCTTGCCCACACAGATCTGACCAGGAGAGCATTGCCACAAAGATAGCAGATGTTTACAGACTGAAATAAGCCAAGACAGAGAATAGACATTGTATGGGGCAGGAGTAGCCACATGTAGGGAGCTGCTGTGAGAAATGCCAGTACCCAGGTATGTGGGAAACAGATGCCATAGCCAGGAAGTCATAGTCATTAGAGGAGCATTCTTTTGTAGCTCAGCAATTTTGTGCATCCTTTGGGGAATTGCAAGGTTAGTTTAGGTTGTTCTGAACCTGTTAAAGGTCCATACTTAGCATTTTAAAGAGTGATTATAGAGATGACCAATGCAAGAATAGCTGAAGCATTTTTATACTGCCAAGTAATTTTTGATGCAAGCTATGTCATGACAAACATGTTAATATTTACTTTATATTCTAATATATTAGAGTGCACTGAGATTACTTAACACTGTTCTGGGTATGAAAAAGACTAGCATATATAGTCTAGTTTGCATCAGTATTTATGTCTAGTTTGCATCAGCAAAATGTTGTCAGTGAGAACAGCGGCTTAGGAGATGCACGTTTTAACCCAGGAAGTGTGGCCGTCAGAGCTGTCCATGGGTATATTGTGAATACAGGCACGATTGGAAACAGGCAATTGTCCAGGATACAGTGAGCGTGGGATCATCCAATACCATTTCGGCATTTACCTGTGTCCTGTAAGATTAGCGGTGGGATGTGTTTCTCCACTTCACTGCATGGCCCATGCCTGCACCTGTGCTTGGTTCTCTCTGGGAATTCATGCACAGGCTGATGTGCCACGCCAGATACATGTAAAAGCCAATCCCAGAAATGCAGGCACGTCTATACCCACGGATGCGAAATTAGCATGGAATCACGCCTATGCCTGATTTAAATGTGTCCATCGAAAATAACCAGCCTACATGGAATCTACCTCTAGGTAAACTTAGGTGGAAAGCATTCTCTTTTATGAAACCAGAAAATGATAACGAAGGGCCTGATAGAGGGGAACAAGAGTAGTCTAGGGCAGTCATTACAAAAAACGCTCCAGATCTGAAAATAGGAGTGAAACAAAATGGAAAGCTGAGCACGGAGATAAGGGATGTTCAAGAGTTTCCAGCCTCTGCATCAAAGACTACTACACATGCTGATGCTGAGGATTCTAGACAATAGTCAAATTGCAGTAACTCTTTTGTGATCTGTTATTTCTTGCCCTTGTAATTTTCTGCTACTACTACTAACATTTCTATAGCAACAATATGTACATAGTGCTGTACAGATGCACAAAATAATCGCAGCCCCTTCCTGATTGAACCGACAATGTAGTGGAGACACAAAGACATGGCAATTTCTAGCAATCACCTAAGAAAAACATGCTTAACGTGACAGGTTCAGGATCAGGAAGAATCAATGACTTTTAGATTTAAAAGCATTCTCAAAGAACTGGATTTTAAAGCCGAACTGAATATGGTCAGAGATAGAGCATGACATGCCTACTCAAGAAGACCATTGCAGGTATGTGGTGCAGCAAGACAGAAAGTGAAGTGTCTGGATTAGCAATGGCAGAGAAGGGCACAGATAGCAGGTTCTTGCCCAATCAACGGGGGCCATGGGGAGGGTAAGGTGTGAGAGGAGAAGTAGCACTGAGCTGCAGCATAAATGTGTGACAACTTGATGTGATTCTGCAGGTCTACAGGCTGAAGACAACTTAGGCTTAGGTAGATACAGGCCACAACTTATGACAAATGCTGCCGAACAAAGGTAGAAGAGGGGAAGACGCTGACTCTTCTGACTACAGTAAAAAAGTGAATGAGAACAACTCTTATGAGAACTGCCAGTACCTCCAGACTCACAAGACAAGGGATTTGTTTCCATGCTTTCCCAAAGCAATCGGAGATGTGTCTTTTTGCAAAGTCACAACAATACTGAGTGGAAACGTACAGAGACTATGTTCAAAGTGCATGCAAAATGACAAATGTATAGGTGATAGGAAACAATTGAAATTTCTGAACAAATATATTCTATAATCTTATTGTCTTTGCATGAGATTTCTATCCTGAAAGAATTACATGGTTTTACTTTTGAGTGTTATTATTTTGGCATTGTCACCATTCATATGGCTAATTTTCCTCTCAAATCTGATAACAGATGCACATGTCGGAGAAAAGTACAGTACATTCATCTGAATGTGGAAGCCAATAGAGAGAAAATGTAGAGCCATTTTATTTATTTATGCAATCTATAACCCACTTATCCTCAGTTCTAGATAACTCAGTAGATTCACAATTAAGAACACAATATGTCTAATAATGCAAACTCGCTACCAACAATGCCAAAAATATAGAAAATGTACAGACCAGCAATACATAGTAAAACCCCACATCTAGAACCTAACATACACAGTTATCATTACATTACAAAAGCCAGTCTAAAATATAATGCTTTTAGTGGTTTTAAATATTAAACTTTGCTTTGTGCATATATATGTGCCTACTCTTCTTGCAAGTAAAAGAATGTGCTGATTGCTCTTCACATTTGTGAGGCTGTCAAGATCTATTGTTTTGCTTTGACTCCTGCAGCTATTCGTTGACCTCCATCCTTACAAGAATCTGTTGCCCTAGGAAACTGCCTAGTCTTTTCTAATAGTTGTGCCATTACACTCAGTCAGGCCAACAACTGAGAATACCCTTCATCGAGTTTCCACTAAACAGATTTTTAAAATTAAAGGAATATGCAACAATTGGATGCCATCCATCCTTAAAGCACATGGCAGCTTATACTGTACATTTTTAAGATAGTATTAAAATAGAAAGGTGCCTCATTCCAAGTACCTTTTGGGCATGGGTTGGTGAAGGGAGGAAGGGGGATAGGGTACATCTCAAGAGGTTTGTGAGGGAAGAAAATTAGATAGACAACTGGAGAATGGTTAACACTAATACCTGGAACTATAACTTCTACTCGTCGATCCATGGGACATACTCAAGAACAGATATGCTTTTCCTTCAAAAAGGTGTTGTGGCTCAAGTTAATAAAGTGGAGAATGAACCAATCACATGGATAGAACACGGTTCTGTGTGGATAATTCTAATTTTTGGAATATAAATGATTCACTACTAATGGATGTAAAGGGGGACCTGGAGAGAGCATTACAGCAATATTTTCACTTGAATAATAGATGGGGGGGTATCTCTAGAGATGGTGTAAGAGAGCTTTAAAGCTGTGGTTAATGGAAACTTGATTAGTGGGGTGCATTTAAAAAAAATAAAAGAGAAATTAAGAATTGCACAAGCTTTAATAAAGGAGGTGAGGAGCACATTGAAAACAGGAGAGAATGATGTGTTGGAAGGTGGGACATAGAAATATAGAAACATGATAGCAAAAGACGCCCACATGGCCTATTTAGTCTGCCCTTCCATACCAACTATGATAGATCCCGTTTTACTTTTAAAGGTTCTTTGTGTTTGATAGACTAGGGAGATTTGTTGACTCTTAAACAAATAAAGGCAAATTATCAGCTGGATTGAAAGGACCTGTTTCAATTTGTTCAGATTAGGCATTATATTCTAATGGAATGAGAGAAAGAAACTATTGGGGGATAAGATTTATTTTGAATGTTGGGGAAAATGGTGAGTCCAAAGGGATTATTTCAACGATCTATGTTGCTCTCCTCCTAATAACCCCAATGGACTTATCTAGACATCTTAAATAATGGGAAATCAGTTAAGGGCAGGAATTTGATAAGATGGAGAGGCAAAGTTTATATCAAAATATTGCTAAGATCCATACAGCAAATTTAATTTGAGGACATTTAGGGTATCTCATGAGCCTTGAAACTACAAGACCACCTGAACTTCCTCCACAGTGGGGCTCAACTGTGCACAGAGCCAAACATGGTGGGGGAATGTGCACTGTGCTGCTATCCAAAAGCTGCATCCAGCCACAATGAGTGAGAAAGAGGGAGTGGATGGCGGGGGGGGGGGGGGGTGAGAGAGAGATACACTCACTGGATGAAGCCAGTGGGGGAGGAGGGGTTATGAAAGGGAAAGAGACTATAGCAATTCAGGGGAGGGGACATGGGAGGAAGAGAGACTGAGTGAAACCTTGGAGGCTTATGAGAGACAGATAAATACTAAGTGAAGCCTTAGAGGGGCATGAGAAAGAGAAGCCTGGGGGGGGGCATAAGGTGAAAAGAGACTGGGTGAAGCTTTAAGAGGGATTATGAGAAAGAGAAAGACACTGAGTGAAAGCTATGAAAAGGATAAGAGAAAAAGAGAGAGAGACACTGTTGGGGGCTTTGAGAAAGAGAGAGATAGAGACAGATACTGGATGATGACTGGGTGGGGTCTATGAGAGATCTTTTTTTCTTCATATATTATGGGGCCATGGTGATATGTGAAGCAAAAAAGGAAGTTGTCTCAGATGCAGCTATAAAGGGTCACCGATATGCTGATAACAACTTATTCATTGGGGTGATGGGAGGGGAAGGAGGAGAAAGGCCACTGCCTTCTGTTGACACTCTGTAGTAGCAGGTTAAGGGCCAGTTTTACTAAACTGTCTTTTGCCATAGAAAATGGGAAAACAGTAAATAATGTCATTAAAAAAGGAGCTGTGATATACCTTTTTTTGGGTGGAGGGAGGGAAGTATTTGACTAAGATCTTGGCAGCTGGCTCCTAAATTACAATGGCAGATACCATATTTTCCTACGTGTATGTGTTCTGATGCTGCCATGCAAGTGGGTGTCCTCAGCTTTCCATTGGCCTCTAGGGGGAGATGATGTCCATCCCCTCTATCCATGCACATTGTGTGTTCCACATGGCATGGCTGATGGTGGTGGAGCAGTCATAACGTGTTGATTTGGGGGATGGCTGTGTGTGTCAGGATTGCATACCACAGCTGTTATGCATCAGTCAGTGGAATGATATGCACACTTCCCCCTAGGTCTTTTGAGAGGGGCATGGGTATCATGTGACCTTTGGGGATAGACACATTACTGGTGCAAAGACGTTCAAGTTCAAGTGGTGCTTATTATACCCATGGCCCATCTTTGCGGTCAGGGGTGCAGTCCACCAGTAGTTTTCTGCTTTACAAACGCTGAGCATCTGATGGTGTTTCATTTCCAATAATTCTTGTTTTAATCCTATTAAGGTCTAAGTCCCCTGAAGAAAGCTCCTGGCTGAAACACGTGTCAGGCTGACCTCAAGTATGGTGAATAAACTATTGTCCTTTCCATGGCTTTTTATGTCCTGCTATCTGTTGTGCCTGTTGATGCTGCAGGAGGGGTGTTCTCTCTTCTTTTGGTAGATTTAAATGCAACCAGCGCCAGCCCAAGGGGTTTTGCCATCCGAGGCAGACACCTTCGCCGTGCTGCTCCCCCTGAACCAAGCTGCTGCCGCTGATTCTGTCAGCGGGGTCGGTAGAGAGGGGAAGGCTTGGCTTGCCATGGTGGTGGCGGCAGGGAGGTCAGAAGCAGCAGACCATGTGTACCGAAGCATATAGCCTGCTGCGCTGCCAACAGAGGTCTGCTGCCCTAGGCAGCTGCCTAGCCTGCCTAGTGGATGGGCCATCCCTAAATGCAACATTTGAATATTGAGCTAACAGTTTCCAACTGCCTTTATTGTGTCTTTCTGTATACAATCCTTCTGCCATCAAAAAATTATAGTTCAGCCAAAAGATGTGTAGTCATTTCCAGCTATATCTTACAGCAGGCATGTCCAACAGGTAGATCGCGATCTACCTGTAGATCGTGGAGGGGTCAGAGGTAGATCACTAGCCCTACTGGGCTCCATCTCTCCAGCAGCTCGCCCCATCACCAGGAGAGAGCTCATGCCGGCAGGTCATCTGCCGAGGGTTTGCCGCTGCTGCTGATCCTTTGCCTGTCTTTTTTCCCTGCCTGCGAGAATCTTGCCTGCAGGTGTATTGGAGGCGCTTGTTGTTTTCGTGCCAATAGTGTGTGGTTACCCCAGGGGGCCGCCACCCGTGCCCCACAACGAGTCACCACAGGCCCGGCATCATACCTGGTCTCATGCCTCTCAGAATCACCCATTCCTGGCCCTGCCCCAACACCCCTTAGAAGTGTGTTATATACCAGGCAATATCCATTCACCCAGGCTTTACCTGAATACACTTACCGTATTAGTTGTGTCGTGTGCTAGTCATTGGTCGCTTTATAGTTCGCTTTCATTAAACGTTTTTGGGCAGACACAACAAAGTGTCAAGAATTTGGTGATTTTGGCAGGCTTTTCCAATTTTGTTCTAACTTGCCTATGCCTTGCCTTCAAATTGGTTCTAGCTACTGTGACTTTTGCTTGCCTCTGCAATTTTATTTTGCCTAGCCTTTGCGTTGATTCTACACTTTGTGCAGAATTTATTAAATCATGTGTGGTGGTATTTGAACTTGTTTGGCGGTATTTGATTTTATCTGGTTTGTTGGACAGGTGTTTGAGTTTTCTTGATGATTGTTTGGTGGTATTTGATTATTGGTGCCAGTATGATGAATTCTTATTTTTACTTTTAGAACTGCATGTGTGGTTTTGGCATCTCCAGTCCTTGTATTGCACATCATCCAGAGGTCTTCAGTTCCTGTTGATCTGTAATACTTTGGGACAGTGACAGCCACCACAGTATAACGAAGATGAGTGTTCCAAAGAAGAGCAAAACCTACCACTTTCATGATGAATGGGAAATGGACTAATTCTTTATCATGGTGAAAGACAAGTGTTGTCTAATTTGTAAGCCCCAGTATCCTTGCCCAAAAAGGGTAATCTGGAACATCATTATAAGGCTCTGCATAGCAATAAGTTTGATGCTGATTTTCCACCCAAAAGTGAAATTTGTAAACTGAAGCTCAAAGAACTTAAATCGAAATTGGCTATTCAGCAACAGTTGATAGAGAAGCCAAGTTCACATTCCTCAATGCAACCATAGCATCCTTCAAGGTCAGCAACCTGATCGCAAAGAAATGTAAACCTTTCACTGAAGGGGAATTTGTAAAAGATTGTTTTCTTGAAGCAGCTGACAATCTTTTTGAAGGATTTAAAAATAAGAAAGAGATCATAGCTGCTATTCAAGATGTACAATTGTCAAGCAACACCGGCGTGCGGTGAATAGAAAAGATTGTGGAGACACAACTGAACAATTGTTGGAGGATGTTTCAAATTGTGTTGCTTTCTCACTCCAACTGGATGAATCTACAGATATGAGAGACATAGCCCAGTTACTAGTCTTTATCCGGATGATTTTTGAAGACTTCAGTATTAAAGAAGAACTACTTGGAATGATTTCTTTAAAAGGGAGAACGACCGGTCAGGAAATATTCAGTTCTTTCCATTCTTTTGTGACAAAGTATAATCTTCCATTGCATAGACTTGTTTCCATCACTACTGATGGAGCAAGAGCAATGACAGGTGAGGTTAATGGTTTCATAGCCCTCTGTAGACAGCATGACGGCTTTCCAGATTTCCTTTCTTACCACTGCATCATTCACCAGCAAATTTTGGCAAGCAAGAGACTCAATACAAAGACTGTCATGGACATCACTTTCAAAATTGTAAATGCAGTTCGTGGAAGATCACTTCAAAGATGGCTTTTCAATCTTACTCTTGATGAAGGGGCAGTGGAAATCATTTTGCATACAGATGTAAGGTGGCTAAGTAGGCACACATTTCTGCAAAGATTTTGTGATTTGCTGAATGAAATAAGAAGTTTTTTGAAGGAGAGGGGAGATGACCAAACAGAGTTGGAAGATGAGGAGTGGTTATGTGATCTGGCATTTCTCGCTGACTTTACAGGCGAACTAAGTGATATGAACCTTGAACTACAAGGTAAAAGCAAATGCATTGGCGAGATGATGAGTACTTGAGCTAATGATGACTGACCTTGCAAACAACACTTTTGACCATTTTCCTAATATGCAGGACCATCTGGGAAAATATCCAAATTTTGTTTTTCAGAATGAGAACTAAGTGACAGAAATCTGTTCTGTTATCCAGAAATTCGAAAATAGTTTCTGTGACTTTCAAAAAATTGGAACAGTTCTGGAGTACTTGTCATACCCATTCAAAGTAGATGTGGACATTAAAGAAACTGCAGCTGCTATTAGTTAAAATTACTTATTGAACAAGCCATCTCTTGAAATGAAATATTAACCCTTAAAAATGACATTTTTCTCAAGACCTGTGCTGAGCAAAAATTGTTTTGGAAGCTAGTGCCTAAGACACATTTCCCAACTTGAGAAGATGCAGTGAAGCTGTACGCTCCTGTTTCGGTTCAACTTATTTGTGTGAATCTGCATTTTCCCATCTGAAAATGACAAAGAGTACAAAATGTTCCAACACGACAGATGAACTTATCCAGGATTCCCTAAGACTGGCCCTCATGCAATATTCACCCAACTTCAAAAAGCTGGTGGATGAAATGCAGGCTCAGACATTTCACTAATGAGCAAGAGCAAAATATTAAAGATTGTGCAAGATCAGCCTGGATCAATACTCGACCTAAATTTAACACAAATTACTCAATAAAAGTTAAAGTAATTAAGACAGTTAAAGAAAGTTATTACTCAATAAAACTTTAAGAAAAAATGTACTTTCCATTTCCCCTCGCAGTTCTTACTGGATCTTCGTCTCTCTGTTTTGTTTTAGCTTAATTTGCTTAACAGCTGATCACATCCAAGTAAATGACAGAAGGTTTGTTAAAAATGGGGGGGGGGGAATCCTCCAACTTTGTTGGATTAAAATTTAATTTGAAACTAATTTCAAACTTAATTTTCATGGTGGTAGATCAGCGGCACTTTTGGCCAGAAAAAGTAGATTACGACCTCTTCAAAGTTGGACATGCCTGTCTTAGAGAATCTGCATTTGTCTATATTACAATTTTTTTCTGTGCTTGTAGTGAAACATCTTTTCTATTGTCCATTGTGCTGTTCTCAACTATCCATCTCTCATCCTTAGGTTTAAGTTCACTTGTCCTCAGCTATTCCTGTTTCCAGTTTTAATCAATGTATAGTTCCTAAAATAACACTATCTCCCACAATAGTTGTGCATTTGTGGCTTGGTTTCTCTTGTTTACTTACCTGGTTCTTTAATATATTTTTCCTGTACAAATTCTGTTGCTTTTTTCACTCCTGGGCATGCTAGTAGATTCTCACTATGATAACTCTATTTACTGTATAATCTATTTCCATAAGATCCATTCCTCCTTCAGCCCTTAGGATATACAGTCTCAGCATATGCTAATTCTTATAGATTACTTTGTGGGCATAACAGAGTTTTTTATATTCATCTATGCAGTTTTTTCAAAATCTTTGAAGTGTCACTCTACAATTATAAAGCTGTCAGAGTATGGGAATTGCAAGTTGAATGATGGCTTGCATCTTTTTTTCTGTGCTTTTAAAAATACTTCTCAATTTTAGTTTGTTTCCTGTGATATTTTTGCTGATCTTTACTCTTAGTCATTTGTGTTGCATTGTTGTTCCTTCCTCTTCTACTAGATATTCATATTTAATTTCTGCTCAAGTTCTTTTATGTCACAGTCATCGGTCAGAGAGAGAAGTTTTCAGTTTAAGGTTGCTTTAGCACTTTTGTACAGGTCTTAAGTCATCTAAATGGCATCTGAAAATTGTTCCACTACTCATTGTTTTTCCGCTAAGTGACTATCAGAGAAGCTACAAATCATCTACAGATAGTAAGTGCATATTATCTATTGGTTTATATAGTTCCTCTAGTGTTAAGACCAGGGAGTTAATTAGAATAGTCAAGGATAGGAAGCAGTGTACTATTGTGGATCAGGAACTGGTTAAAAGAGGGAAAGCAGAGAGTAGGGCTAAATGACCAGTTTTCTCAATGGAGAAAGTTAAAGAGTGGAATACCCCAAAAATCTGTGCTGGGCCTGTTGCTTTTTAACATATTCATAAATGACCAGGAAATGGGAATAATGAGTGAGGTGATCAAATTTGCAGATGACACAAAATTATTCAAAGTTGTTAAAACACAAGAGGATTGTGAAAAACTGCAAGAGGGCCTTGATAAATTGGAAGACTGGGCATCCAAATGGCAATGAAATTTAATGTGGACAAGTGCAAAGTTATGCATCTAGGAAAGAACAACCCAAACTATGATTACATAATGCAAGCTTCCACATTAGGAACCAACACCCAGGAAAAAGATTTAGGCATCATCGTGGATAATACGTTGAAACCCTCCACCCAGTGTGCAGCTGCTACAAAGAAGGCAAACAGAATGCTAAGACTCATAAGGAAAGGAATGGGCAATAAAACAAAGGGGTATGTTTACTAAAACCCCGCTAATGTGCGGGCCGCGCTAGTGTGCGGGTGCCATATAAGGAGTGGGCGTTTCTTTCTGAAAAAGCAAAACCAGGATTTAAATATGCGCTAAGGTGCGCAGCGCCCATGTGCGCCCCGCACATTAGCGCATGAGAAAGCTGCGCGGGAAGCATAAGTGGCGCGCTGATGCATAAGCACAGGAACAGAGCCACAGCACAATGGTTAAGACACTGACCAATGGTGTAGGGATCAGGGTTTCAATCCCCCACAGTGCCCAATGAACAAGGCTGGCTGAGCCATTACCTGTTAGGGGTAATACTGTTTTAGGAGGCATTTTAATATTGGGCGGCATAAGGCGGCGCGCTGATGTGCAAGCACAAGAACAAAACCACAGCACAATGGTTAAGACACTGACCAATGGTGCAGGGATCAGGGGTTCAATCCCCCACAGTGCCCAATGAACAAGGCTGGCTGAGCCATTACATGTTAGGGGTAATATTGCTTTAGGAGGCCGTTTATTTTTATTGTAATTACTACTGCTAGCAAATGCACTCTCAAAGCAGTGTAACATAAGGTACCCCATAAGTTACCCCAGAGGGCACACTTTAAAATGCAGTGTCCGCCACGGCACCCTACAATGTTGCTGAAAGTGTGGCCGATAGGGCGCCATATAGGGTGCCCTATGAGGCAGGGCAAGGTCAGAGCACTGTTTCTGATGACAGCACTGTGCATTGTAACGCATGGAAATCTTAAGTAGGTGTGCTGACATGCAAGGAGGAACAGCAGTGTAGCACACTGGTTAAGACACTGAATGATGGTGCAGGGGTCATGGATTCAAATCCTCAGTGAATAAGGTTGGCAGAGGTATGTCCTTTTTCTGCGTGCAACTGTACAGCAATCTGTGCTGCCATCTAAAAAGAACCCCATCCTAGTGCCATATATTAATGCACCTTTTAGGGTGCACCAGAAGGCACATCCTAAACAACCACGTCATCAAAGGCGAATTATAATGTTCCCCACAGGCCATGTTGAAAGGTTGTCAACTCCCAAGGCATCATAGTAGGCACCCCATAAGCTGCCTGAATCGAAGGTGTGCCAGAAGATGCTCCAAGGATGTATAGGTGAACTCAAAAACGTTTGCCAAGAGCAGTAACATCCCCCAATGTGAATGGCAAGAGAGGTATGTGCCAAACACACATGTAACCAAAACACTGCACAGAGCAGAAAGGAAAGACAATACAAAAGTAAAAGAAGGATGTAGATCACAGCTGCTGGACCACACAAATCAGCTCCAGCCCATGTGGCAGCTATAAAAATGGACAAATATATCGGGGCCAGCTGGAGCCATGCACAGAGTGATGCTAATGTACCATGCTATAATGACAGTATGTGACAGAGGATGGGAAGATGTGTGCAGCAAAGGAGGCTGAAATGGCAGGATAGGTGAAATATCAGGATGACTGTGGAGTAGCAGTGCTATGCAGAGCACACACAGGAGAGGCAACCAGGGAGAGCTGCAATGCAGGAATGTGTAGGAGTGCAGGAAGTGGGTTAGCAGCATGCACATCAGGGTAGGATGGCACACAGCTGGCAGACAGAAGATGGATGGAAGGATGGTTCACAACTCAAATGAGGGTACAATGTGCTCACAGCACAGATCTGCACAGATATGACTGTCATACGAATGAAAACCACTTCTGCAGGACAAGCATACAAATCAAAGAGAACAGAGAGGAAGCACACCTACGACCACTACCACAAATGGCAATGCACAAACCGGTAGGCCACACCACCAACGTGAGCTCATTAGCAAAGGCTGCATACAAAAAGAGTGCAGAGCATCACACAAGACGCCTGCTGGCTGTCAGGACAGACAAACCCCCAACAGTAATCATGACCAAATGCACATGCAGATCTGCTGTGTACAGATCAGATCCCAGTCTGTTATTGGGACCAGGGACACATGCACACACACAATGAAATGTTATGCAGTGGATACAGCATGCAAAAGAGGAAAGAAACTAAACCCCAAGGGCAGCAGAGGACGCTCTGTGGAGCTGGTCAACAATCTGGATCAGGACAGGAGAGAACTCAACATGCAAACAGGTGTACCACACACCAGCTGAACCACAGCAATTCCAAACCCCCAGGTGCACTGCCATGTAAACACCATAAAGTAAGAGACCTATGTAACAGATAATATCTGATGGATAGGCAGCACAGAGGGCACACCTTGGTGTACAGTGAAGAGAGGGAAGGGTGTGTGTAGAGGTGATGAACCTGCTGGTACCTAATGGTCCAGTTAGCACAACAGAAAATAAAAAGATAAACCTCATGTGGGGATCAAACCTGCAAACTACAGAGTTATAACACATGCCTCTAACCACTCCCAGAAAAAGCACACTGAGCACAATGCAAAACAAATACCCCAAAGGGAGGGTGTGTATGGGAACCTGTAATACCCAGTGATGTGGCATATGGCTGGCAGATACACAGCTGCCACCGTACAAGGATGTGAGCACAGGTGGCCCATGTACATGACCAGCCAATCACTAGATACAAGTGTCAATGTGCTCAAAGAGTGGAGGAGTAAACTAGTGGTTAGAAAACTGGCTTGGCCACCAAGCAACCAGGGCTCAATTCACACTAGCACTCCATGTGGCCTTGGGCAAGTCACGTAACCCTCCATTACCTTGGAAGAAAGACCTGACAATCTACATCCAGTGACATTGACAAGAAAACCATGGAGTCTCTGGGTCACAAGGAGTCAGGACTGATTCAAAGGCACACATTGCATTGCATGTTTGTCACCATGATCAAGCAGCAAAAGAGACAAATGTCTGTCAAATACATATCTTTATTTGGGTTATTCATCACAGATAGTGTAGACAGTGCCATCATAATATCAAGGTGAGTGCATCCCTGGTGAAAGACAGAAACACTTTTAGCAGGGCAGCAACCCACCTCCTACAGAAAGGTCACTTGCTTGACCACAAATGAAGGGCAGGAGATATAATGTGCATCAGGTGCATGCTATGCACTGGGCAGCAGGCCCCCACCCCCCACCTGCTGCTGCATGCCTCAAATGTGTTACGCACATATGAGTGCATGTAGACAGTAGGCGCTGCATGATGAGGACCCAACACACATCATCTGTCCCTCAAAACATATCCATCTGGCAACACAGGAGGCAGACAAATGAAAACAGCATATGTTGTCACAATGTTTTAATGTTAAAAACACACTCTGAAAGTAATGTTTCAGCTCTCACCTAATGCCTGATCTAGGAATCAAAGCTGCAACAATGTAGACCCAAACAATCATCAAAAGCACAATGAGCATATGCTAACAGGTAGCACAGGCACATGAACACAGACAGAATACAAACTAAACTACCTGCAGAAACCTGCAGAGATAACACCATGAAGGAGGTCCCCCTGCACTGTTTGTTGGGTAGACAGTGTTTGGCCACATATAGCACGGTACATGGAATGCACAATTGAAGGAGCACAACGGTCACCCACACTGCCACACTCCAAATATAATGTGGTAATGTGAGTGTCCGTACCACAGGGCATAAACAGGACCGTGCAGACATGCAATGCAAGGTGTGTACATACATGCAGACTGTCACGTCTGCACAGTAAACAAACACAAGAACCAGCATGTGAAGATGGAAATGATGGGCAAACATCTTACAGGGAACCACACAGAAGCCATAGGTCCACATGCTGTGTTTCACAAACATAGTCAGTCATATGCACAAGCACCATCCACATTCCAACATGATACAGTGATGCCACACATGCACGTAAACACCCTTGGCCCATTGCAAACATCAATCCAGGATGGTGGTGTGCATGAAAGCATTGTTGTGGCAAAACCTGTATCATGTCCAGGTGGAGAGCAGGTGGACATAGACAATAGGACCGCTCCATCGTTGGCCCCATGCCACAAACATGGCTGTATGCTTGTGTAGAAACAAACAGATGAGCGTATCCTATGTGCCATGTCACACCCATGGCCAAAACTCAACAATAACACAACTGTGTAGGAATGTACCACATACAGTGTCAATGTCAGTCCCTGCTGCACACGTGGGGATCAGTACAGAGCGTCCAAAGTGCAAAGTGTATCTGCAATCCAACAGGTCAGGTTAAAACTGTTCTTGCACCTCTGGGCATGCATAGTCAAGTGTCACATTCCAATATGCCACAGTCCTTGAAAGTTCACATGTGTCCCCTACAATGAGCAGGACTCCCAGCCAGAGCATCGCAGCAACAGTGTGTTGGACAGCTATGTCATGGGGAAAGCAGCAGTCCAAGAGTAATACTGTCCATCCCAGTCATGTGTCCCACTCTCAGAGGTCAAACATCCAATGGCTCAATTCTCCACAAAAAGTTCCATGGTGTTGTGTCCCCCAACAGGTGGGTGATGGCGACGCCAGATGCACTGTAAGAGATGTGTCCAGTATGTCCTCTGCCCTGTGTCAGGAGATGATAAGTATTGTATTGTTAGACACCTTGCAAAAACAGCACAAATTTCAGACCATCACACCTTAGGAAATACAGAAGAAAGGGATGCAAAGGCAAACATTACATGATATCAACACAAAAGAAACCACATTTTGGTGACATCATGAATCGTAAACGCAGACACGGGTGTCACATGGATATGGTCATCTCCATGCTCATGTCACACAGGCATCTCACAGCTACACACTATATGCATCTGTTTCTGTGACCAGAGAGGCAACATGACATGCACATGAGACAAACATTAAATCATCAACAGGTAAAGTCAGATGTAATCCCCCAAATAACAAAGGTGCAACATACCTTGTGTGTGCATCAGGTGTACGTCATCGATCCCTTGAGCGACTAAACAGCCATATCAGGTCACAGTGAAGGGAGACAATGTCAGCAAAACGTGTAGAATCACCATGTCAAGCCACTGTTGATGCATGTCCACATTATGTTGATATCTGAGATAAAATAAAGGTGCTCAACAGTGGTCCCTCAGAACACAAGACACAGTTCTGCTCACAGCACACAACACATGTCGAGAATGTTCACAAGGTAAACAGCACTACGGTAGAGGTAGCACAGTCACAACCGCCCCCCAGGTGCACAGACCCCTCACAGCACATGATAATGTACTATGCCTGAACACTGCATCATCACACAGCCAACCCATAAACACGCACCCACACAGTATGCAACGTTCAGCGTGCCAGCTGTAACACATGACCTGTATGTGCACAAGTGGAGATTTGTAGACATAAAGGCCCAGTGAACATGCAGTGATACCCTGTTGTTGGCTGATGGTACAATGTTGGGGTAGGGAGCAAGTGTAGGCCACCACCAAAAAAAAAAAAACCTACACACACATGCAGTTCTGTTGTACATGTCCCAGAGAGAGTGTTGCAGAGGACATACTGAACACAAACACATGGGGATATGTGTGACAACAGCAAGATATGGGTTAGGGAGGTGTAAGGAAAAAAAGTGAACCACAACATCTGCCCAATATGACAGATCACTGAGGACATGTTTTCCCCCTGACTGCAGGCACAGACAATGTAGCTGTAGATCCACCTACCCCACACCACAGCATTCTGGCTGATGTACAGTCACATGCCAATGCACCACAGCAACAGCATCCTCATGAAGTATGTCCTGTGCAGTGGGAAGCACAAGAGAAACAAACATATGTCATGTTCTAGCTGTGCATCACACACTGCACCTTCCTGTCCCCAGCTGTCAGACCCCACAATATCACATACTGACTGACTGTTCATTATCACAATGTACAGATCTCTCACATGTGAGAGGCAGCACGGAGGTGTCGGAGGCTATCTACAGGTGTCTGTAATCTCTCTGTCCCCTCCCTTACCTCTCTGTTGTTGTACACTTAGGTCAATAGAGGTGTCTGCTCCCACCATGTTTCTGCCTCACCCCAAGGTCGCAATATTAGCCCGGGTACACCATATTGCCAACAATGCCCCATCTCCGTGTTTACTGTTGTCCCAATGTTGTCTGTTAACCCACTGTCAATTGCTGAAACACATGGAAATATGCAGGCGCACCTCCTGTATCCACTGGCCAAATACATATCCTGGTGTGTACATCTCATACCTTGAATAATATTGACAGCTGTGTGCTGATGATGTGCACAAATAGCTGGCAATGTCTGCGTCACGTCAGCAAAACCACACCCCCATGTCTGCTTGTGACCTGACCATGATGGCTGCATGTCATCCCACTGTGTGTCAGTGAGAATGTCAACTAATAAATGGAATTGCGTTCAATGTAACAAAGTGTGATAATATCTTTAATCCTTCAACATCTGTGCTGATAATTTCCCTCTTAATATTTATATTTTCTTCTCCCCCTGGGAGGTCTCAGACTTATAGCAGCAACTGTCCTTACGGCTATGCCGATTAAAAGGAACGGTATGCTAGATGGCATCAACGACCTCCTCTAGGGTATGCGGGGATGTTAATAGTAAAGAAGGCTGCTGATTATTTTCGGTTTGACTTCCTCAGTAATATAATCACATAAAGCACAAATACTTCCTTTCAGTTGCCTTCGTTCCAATGATCTTTGCCGCTAGAGAATTCAAATGTTCATATTGCCCCGTTCCCGACGCCTCCCCTCAGCGCTTCAGAGCGTTTCTCCTGCTGCGGTTCTTCAGGGGGTGGGGTATATTGCCTGGAAAATATATAAAGCACCATATCTTAACCTAAACCTATCATCCTACTATTAAAATTCTTTCTAAAATCTAGATCTAATCTTACTCAGGGCCCTAACATCGAGTACTCACAAACTGCTGCCCGCGTTGTATTCCAATTTTATCTTATATCACTTTTCCATGTGTGGTTTCTCATCAAGTAGAAAGCAAGAAAACGCCGCGCATGCGGACTAATTTCACAGCTGGGAATTTAAAGAGAACCTCGTTGGCGTCATATGTAAATGATCTTCAAAGCCTTTTTCAGCGTGAATCCTCCGCTGTCAGCTTAAATTAAATATCACCAATGATTTTATATGGTTGTGGTCAAATTCCAATTTATCAAAAAATGCTGGTCTATATAGTTCTATGTAATCATAGATCATACTAAGTCGTGAGTGAAATCTTAATTAGAGGCATGCTGCCCATTCTATCATCGCATTCAGACCATGCGGTGTTACTGTGTCCAGCTCGAAGATCCAGCGTTGTTCACGCTGGATGAGAGTTTGATCGAGCGTCCGATCTGTAGTACTTCTGATTATCTGTTCAATACAGAAACACTCTAGCTGTTCAAAACTATGACCTTGATCTAGGCAATGCTGAACGATAGGGGCTGCCACTGTTTTACAATGTATTTTACTGCGATGTTCTCTCATGCAAGTCCGAAACGTTCTTAAAGTTTTCCCTATATACAGAAGATCGCAGGGACAGCGAATGACATAAACCACCCTTGTGGACTCGCATGTAGTAGCGGAAACGATGTTGTAGTTTATATGACGATAATGAAATGTAGTCTTCTCGACTCTGATCGCGCAAATATCACACGTTCCACAGGGTTTGTGCCCTTTCTGCCTGCTATCTTCATCCTGAGTTGGTAAACAGGCTGGGCTCACATACTCTTTTAAATTACGGTGGTGCTGCCAAACTCACCTGTATCGCATCTCCTCGAGGCCTGCAAGGGTAGACAGAATGTTTTTATGTCTTTTTACAGTGCGTTCTATATCGCGGCTCAAAGGTGAAAATTTTGTTATTAAATTAATAGTATCCTGTCTCCCCTCTGATCTCTGTGGACGGGGTGTGAGTAATAATGTCCTATTATTATACAGCGCTCGGTGATACGCTCGTGTAACTATTCGATGGGGATAACCTCTCTGTAGGAAATTGGACTTCAGCTGCTGTGCTTGTTTCTTGTAATCTTGCTCACTGGAACAGTTTCTACGTATTTTTTTATGGCAGGCTTTGAAGACCGCTGGTTGAAAGATTCCCCATATCTTTCCAACATAAAGAGCTGGAAAAGATACATCGATGATATATTTTTGCTCTGGCAGGGGACAGACACTGAGCTATGTTCTTTTTTTTTCACTGGGTCAACAACTTAGATGACAATATAAAATTCACCTACAGCTACCATAAAACCACCATAACTTATTTGGATGTACAGGTTACGAGGGGTGTAGATTGTTGGTATACATCGATATACCGAAAACCCTCTGATAAAAACACACTGTTACATTATAAGAGTGCACATCCAATTGCATTAAAAGAGGGACTTCCTTTTTCACAGTTCCTACGTATACGTAGAAACTGTTCCAGTGAGCAAGATTACAAGAAACAAGCACAGCAGCTGAAGTCCAATTTCCTACAGAGAGGTTATCCCCATCGAATAGTTACACGAGCGTATCACCGAGCGCTGTATAATAATAGGACATTATTACTCACACCCCTTCCACAGAGATCAGAGGGGAGACAGGATACTATTAATTTAATAACAAAATTTTCACCTTTGAGCCGCGATATAGAACGCACTGTAAAAAGACATAAAAACGTTCTGTCTACCCTTGCAGGCCTCGAGGAGATGCGATACAGGTGAGTTTGGCAGCGCCACCATAATTTAAAAGAGTATGTGAGCCCAGCCTGTTTACCAACTCAGGATGAAGATAGCAGGCAGAAAGGGCACAAACCCTGTGGAACGTGTGATATTTGCGCGATCACAGTCGAGAAGACTACATTTCATTATCGTCATATAAACTACAACATCGTTTCCGCTAATACATGCGAGTCCACAAGGGTGGTTTATGTCATTCGCTGTCCCTGCGATCTTCTGTATATAGGGAAAACTTTAAGAACGTTTCGGACTCGCATGAGAGAACATCGCAGTAAAATACATTGTAAAACAGTGGCAGCCTCTATCGTTCAGCATTGCCTAGATCAAGGTCATAGTTTTGAACAGCTAGAGTGTTTCTGTATTGAACAGATAATCAGAAGTACTACAGATCGGACGCTCGATCAAACTCTCATCCAGCGTGAACAACGCTGGATCTTCGAGCTGGACACAGTAACACCGCATGGTCTGAATGCGATGATAGAATGGGCAGCATGCCTCTAATTAAGATTTCACTCACGACTTAGTATGATCTATGATTACATAGAACTATATAGACCAGCATTTTTTGATAAATTGGAATTTGACCACAACCATATAAAATCATTGGTGATATTTAATTTAAGCTGACAGCAGAGGATTCACGCTGAAAAAGGCTTTGAAGATCATTTACATATGACGCCAACGAGGTTCTCTTTAAATTCCCAGCTGTGAAATTAGTCCGCATGCGCGGCGTTTTCTTGCTTTCTACTTGATGAGAAACCACACATGGAAGAGTGATATAAGATAAAATTGGAATACAACGCGGGCAGCAGTTTGTGAGTACTTGATGTTAGGGCCCTGAGTAAGATTAGATCTAGATTTTAGAAAGAATTTTAATAGTAGGATGATAGGTTTAGGTTAAGATATGGTGCTTTATATATTTTCCAGGCAATATACCCCACCCCCTGAAGAACCGCAACAGGAGAAACGCTCTGAAGCGCTGAGGGGAGGCGTCGGGAACGGGGCAATATGAACATTTGAATTCTCTAGCGGCAAAGATCATTGGAACGAAGGCAACTGAAAGGAAGTATTTGTGCTTTATGTGATTATATTACTGAGGAAGTCAAACCGAAAATAATCAGCAGCCTTCTTTACTATTAACATCCCCGCATACCCTAGAGGAGGTCGTTCATGCTATCTAGCATACTGTTCCTTTTAATCGGCATAGCCGTAAGGACAGTTGCCGCTATAAGTCTGAGACCTCCCAGGGGGAGAAGAAAATATAAATATTAAGAGGGAAATTATCAGCACAGATGTTGAAGGATTGAAGATATTATCACACTTTGTTACATTGAACGCAATTCCATTTATTAGGTGACTATTAGCATTCTTAAAAAGACCATTTGATAAGTGAGAATGTCAAAGCATGGATAGCCTATATGTGCACCTTAAAAAAATAGCTCCCGGCACCACCACCACCACCACCACTGGCTCTGGAAGAGGGTGCAGCACCGCGGGGGGCGGGGTTTGCCATGTGGCAGGCGTGGGCGGCTACACCGTCGCTAATTTATGTTTCCAGCATCATGTGAACCACCGATGCATATGGTTGTCCCTGTTTCATTGATCATTTGAAACACCTATGTATATAGTTTTCCCTGTGATATGGTTGTGTGTGCCTAAACAGTTTAATACATCCTCCCTATCCCCAGGGGTCCTGAGAGCCCATCAGAGTGGGCTATCACTCACCCTGGTGATATGGTTCTGTGTGCATGAACAGTTCAATACATCCTCCCTATCCCCAGGGGTCCTGATAGCCCATCAGAGTGGGCTGTCAGTCACCCTGGTGATATGGTTGTGTGTGATTAAACAGTTCAATACAGCCTCCCTATCCCCAGGTGTCATGAGAGCCCATCAGAGTGGGCTATCAGTCACCCTGGTGATATGGTTATGTGTGCCTAAACAGTTTAATACATCCTCACTATCCCCAGGAGTCCAGAAAGCCCATCAGAGTGGGCTGTCAGTCACCCTGGTGATATGGGGATATGTGTCCCAAAGGAGCATGTTCAGTAGTTCATCTCAATGTGAGCCCAGCAATGATGTGCAGGATGGCATAAGGGGGGGGGGGGAGCTTCTGATCTGGACATAGAACATGCAGCACACATAATGAGCCGATGGAGGTAGGCATGCGACGTTCATGCACGTTGATCGTAAGTAGGTGTGCTGCCATACAGACATAGTGGCAGAGGTGTGGCACATTGTTTGCCAGACCGCCTTATGGTACAGGACTCGTGGGTTCCTTCACCCAGTGGGCTAATTAAATATGACTTGCTGGGACATTACTCTTTGATATCAGCAGTGGTTTGTGAGGCCTTTTGTTTTTGGATTTGTTCTGAAAGCAAGCACACTCACACAATGCAATAACCTAGGGTGCCACATCATGCACCCTATGAGGCACTCCAGAGGAAACATTATGAGGTGCACTGTCTGCCACAGCACCTTATACTGTTCCATTTCGGGCACCTTATAGGGGGCTTTTGAGAAACCTTCAGGCTACAGCACTGAGGGTGTTGTTGGTGGCAGCACCAAATTATATTACAAAGGAAAAAGCCTCGGACAGCCATATCAAATTACCCCACTGTGGGATCAAACCCATGACTTCTGGCTCTACACGCAGTGACGTCACAAGTGGGCTACATCTCCATAGCTGCTAACAAACCCCTGGCTGGCTACAGTAGGACTGCAGACCACCACATGACCTGTCTGCTTTGTTTACCAGGATAGGGTTAAACCACACATACCCATGAATCACTGCACATGCAAATCAGCAGTCTACAAATAACAACAGGATGGGGTATGCAGCCCCAAAACCACCTCAGCCTGGTAGGGAGTACTGAGCGTGTAGGTTACTGTCACAGAGTTGGTACTGACCGTCACATTGTGCGGGTCCTGTGCTCACCCTGAGGGTGAGAGGGGCCACCCAGCACCATGTCCACAGCACCTGGCTTAGCTGAGATAGGCTATGGTGTGAGTCCCCATCAGTGACAGTGTGTGATGGGTAGGTCTTGTAGATGCACTGCCAAATACACCTGTGTCCATCTCTTATTTCTCTGTGACGTTTAGCCCTTGAGCAATTTGATGCACCCACATTGGGCATATCCTGTGTGTAGGCCATGGCCACATGAGTTATGTGATTGGGGGGGGGGCAGGCGGCAGGCTGTTTGGACCCATAGATGGATTCTGTGGTAACACCCAAACTGCCCTCTAGAACTCAGGATCTACCACCAACAGATCCACATTACTGCAATGGTGCTGCTGGAGGAGACTAGCAACCAAGGTCCAGCTGGGGGACAGACAACATACAGGGCAGTCCATGCATTTTTGTGCACATACATAAGGTGATAGCAGACAGACGTCAGGCTTGGAAATGCTCAGCTGCTCACCACCACTATCTGACATTCTCCAGCAGCAAACACAGTGAAGCTGCAGCCGCTGCACCCTGCAAGGTGTTCCAGCCTTACACATACTAACTGCAACCAGTCTGCTAGCTAGCCCATAGTGCATAATACTGGAGAAAATGTGTGCACCCAAAACTGGGATGTCCGCACACCCACCAAGCGGATAGGTTAGTGATTGGGCCCCAAAAGGCAACCCATAGATATCACTTGAGAGAGATGCTGTTGGCAATATGGGAGACCTAGACATGCCATGGTGACTGCTCAGTCAGGGTGAGAGTGACCTTCCAGGAGGACATGCAGGGGCCACCCTGTCTGTGCTGCTGATGGCCGCCCACTACAATGTCCGAGCCATTGCCCTATGCCCTGTGCTCATGCATCCTGGCCAGGCCACCCAGTCGGAGGTATACCCACAGTACCTTGCTCCTCATTATGCACATTGGCAATCTAACACTGGACACAGCGCACACAGTGTGGGCTGAGTAAGGTGTTGCAAACAGCACACACTGGATGGACAGACACACAATCCCACACCTATGCCAGCACTGTGCTACTAAAGATAGTTTTTGCAGTCTAGGCCAAATCACCAGTCCTGGACACAGTGCAGAGATGGCTATGGCATGCAATACTGTTGGGGTCACTCCCCAGGGTGGGGAACACTGTCAGACACCAGACCTGAGACACACTCCACAGACATCAGAAATATTGGTATGATACAGCTCAATGAGCATATTGTGCTTAACGTAGGAATTGATATCTGCCAGTAATCACAGCAACATTTTGATATATGTGTAGCGTATTTCCAGGTTTAGGGTGGCAGTGCTAAGGTGTGCACGTACTAGTATTGTGAGATGTACGCAAGGCCCATTATCATGCCTGTCCAATAGGCTTTGGGTAATAGAGCCTGTGGGTGTGGTTATTTCTGCTCCTGTTGGCCGCTGCTCTCGGGCAGAGGTCCCCAACTCCAGTCCTGGTGGGCCATACACTGTTCATGTTTTCCAGCTGTCCCTAATGAATATGCATGAGATACATCTGCATACCATAGGGCCGGCGCATGGAAATGGAACAAAGGCATCTTTATTAGAAACAGCATAAAACGTGAATGATTTGTGGCCCTCCAGGACTGCATTTGGGAGAATCTGCTCTATGTAATGCGCATGTTTCTGATGTCTGTACTCCTTCGGGTAAAATATAGATGTATTGGCCATGTTTGCGTTTTCTGCACTAAAGGTTCTGTCTGTTTTACAACATTTGTGTGGTATGTAAAATGTGGGGACTGGGTTGGCAGGGCTGACACCTGGGATATGAACCTGTGACCTTCTGCTCCTGAAGGCACTGGCTGTGTGTGCTGCACCACCGTCTTGCCACAGAAGCAGTGCATTCCCAGGGGAGTCCATGGCTGTTTGTCAGACTGGCCCTGTCTGTTGCAGTGCACGGCACCCACGTGAAGAGGGCTAGGCCATGGTGTGCTGTGGACAGCTGCCACTGCCCCCTCCGCCACCAGTACCCCTCCGCCACCATGCTGACATGGCCTTATATTGGAGACAGCATAGAACCTGAATGATTTGTGACCCTCCAGGACTGCATTTGTGGGACTCTGCTGTAGGTAATGCACATGTTTATGTGGTGTGTGGTGTTGAAGGTAAAATATGAACATTTCAACCAAGCTTATGTTCTCAGCAGCAAAGGTTCAGTCTTTACTACCAGGTTTTAAAGGGGTAAAATTAAGGGGACTAGGTTGGCAGGAGCCATAGCCAGGATTTGAACCTGTGATCTTCTGTTCTTGCACACACTGTCTGTGTGCACTGCACCACTGTGTTGCCACAGATATGCTGTATTCCCTGGGGAATCCATGACTGTACATCCGACACGGCCTGTTGGTTGCAGTGCACGGCACCCACGTGAAGAGGGCTAGGTCATGATCTGCTGTGGGCACCAGACGCTGCCACCTCCACCATCAGTACCGCTCCATCCTTAGATTGGAGACAGCATAAACCCTCATGGATTTGTGGCCCTCAAGGACTGCATTTGGGGGATTCTGCCGTGGGAATGCACATTTCTATGGTGTTTGTGCTGTGTAGGGTAAAATATAGGTGTTTGACCCATGCTTATGTTCTCAGCAATGAAGGTTCAGTCTTTACTACCATGTTTTATTCATGGGTAAAATAAGGAGATTGGGTTGACAGGAGCCCCAGCTGGGATTTGAACCTGTGACCTTCTGGTCCTAAAGGCACTGGCCGTGTCTGCTGCACCAACATCTTCACACAGAAGCAGTGCATTCCCATGGGAGTCCATGGCTGTTCGTCAGACAGGCCCTGTCTGTTGCAGTGTACGCCACCCACGTGATGAGGGCTAGGCCATGGTGTGCTGTGGGCAGCAGCCACTGCCCCCTCCAACACCAGTACCCCTCCGCCACCATGCTAACATGTCCTTATATTGGTGACAGCATAACACCTGAATGATTTGTGGACTTCCAGAACTGCATTCGGGGGACTCTGCTGTAGGTAATACACATGTTTATGTGGTGTGTGGTGTTTAAGGTAAAATATGAACATTTCACCCAAGCTTATGTTCTCAGCAGCAAAGGTGCAGTCTTTACTACCACATTTTTTTAGGGGGAATATTATGAGGACTAGGTTGGCAGGAGCAACAGCCAGGATTTGCACCTGTGATCTTCTGTTCTTGCACACACTGTCTGTGTGCACTGCACCACTGTGTTGCCACAGATATGCAGCATTCCTTGGGGAGTCCATGACTGCACATCCGACAGGGCCTGTTTGCTACAGTGGACGGCACCCACCTGGACAGAGCTAGGCCATGGTCTGCTGTGGGCACCAGCCGCTGCCACCTCCACCACCAGTGCCGCTCCATCCTTAGATTGGAAATAGCATAAACCCTGATGGATTTGTGGCCCACCAGGACTGCATTTGGGGGATTCTGCCATAGGTAATGCACATTTCTATGGTGTTTGTGCTGTGTAGGGTAAAATAGAGGTTTTTGACCCATGCTTATGTTCTCAGCAATAATGGTTCAGTCTTTACTACCATGTTTTCTTCATGGGTAAAATAAGGGGACTGGGTTGGCAGGAGCCCCAGCTGGGATTTGAACCTGTGACCTTCTGGTCCTAAAGGCACTGGCTGTGTCCGTTGCACCACCGTCTTAGCACAACAACAGTGCATTCCCTGGGGAGTCCATGGCTGTTTGTCAGACAGGGCCTGTCTGTTGGAGTGCACTGCACCCAGGTGAAGGGGGCTAGGCCACCGTCTGCTGTGGGCAGCAGCCACTGCCCCCTCCACCAACGGTACCCCTCCGCAACCATGCTGACATGGCCTTATATTGGTGACAGCATCACAGCTGAATGATATGTGGCCCTCCAGGACTGCATTGAGGGGACTGTGGTCTAGGTAATGCGCATGTTTCTGGTGTCTGTGCTCTGTAGGGTAAAATAGAGGTGTTTGGACCATGCTTATGTTCTCTGCAAAAAAGGTTGGTCTTTACTATCAAGGTTTAGTGGTGGGTAAAATATGGGGATTGGGTTTGCAGCTGGGACTTGACCTGCTGACCTTTGGCTCCTGAACACACTGTCTGTGTACACTGCACTACACTGTGGCCACAGAGACATTGCAGTCCTTGGAGATAGGAAACCTGGCCAAAGAAATCAGAATCCCTGCTCTGCACAATTTCACTGTGTGCTCATTCACCTTGTATGGAGACAAAAGGGCAAATAAACATTAGAAATGGCCTCGAAAAAAAGGGAAATAAAACATAACCAAGCTGGGCAAAAGTGATATCAATGGGCAACAGTAAAAAACACTCCCAGGAAAGCTAAAAAAAAAAAGAGATTTTTGGAAGTGTCTACGTAGCGTAGACCCTTCCAAAAATCATTTCCTTTTTTTGGAGCTTTCCTGGGAGTGTTTTTTATTGTTGCCCATTGATATCACTGTTGCCCAGCTGGATTATAATTTTTTAGAATTTTGGTGTGGTCATTTTCTATTTTTATTTGCTATTTTGTTTTGTGCACATGTACCACACTGCTCACGTTTTGTAGGTTTCACTGGTTTTGCTGTACATTGCTGACAGAAATGGTTTCTCTTCCCTTTAAATCGGCTCTACCGCGAGGTTTTCATTCGCGGTATTTTTTTCATCGAATTTCGGCCACGCTCCTGTGCGGGGAGCCTCTCCCCTCCCACTCTCCACCCATTGACCCCGTCCCTCCACCCCTCGGGAGCCTTCCTCCGCCCTCAGAATGCCTTTCCACGCCTCTATCGCACATCAGCACGCCGCGCACTTGTGCGGGCCCCTTAGTGCAGCACGCATGTGTGCAGGGCACAAAAATGCACTATTAGTGTGCGCTAAGGTACCTTAGCGCATGCTTAAGTGCGCCCCGCACAATTGCGCGGTTTAGTAAACATACCCCAAAGAATAATATAATGCCTCAGAATCGTTACATGGTGTGACCTGATCTTGAATATTATGTGCAATTCTGGTCACCATACCTTATAAAGGATATAGTAGAATTAGAAAAGGTACAGAGAAAAGCCACCAAAATGGTAAAGAGGATGGAAGGATACCCCTATGAGGAAAGGGTTACAAGGAGTAGAGGAGTGGCCTAGTGGTTGGGGCAAGGTACCACAGGCTGGAAGATCAGTGGTTCAAATCCCACTAGAGGACAGCAACCTTGGGCCAGAAGGACTGGGGTTTCTAGTCCCACAGGTGCTCTTTGTGGTCTTGGGCAAGCCACTTAACCCTCCATTGCCCATGTTCCCTGTAAGTACTAGGGGCATGTTTACTAAACATTCCTAACGTGCGGGGCCGCGGTAGTGTGCCTGTGTCATATAAGGAGTGGGCGGATCAGGCTGAAAAAAGAAAAAAACTGACCGTGCGCGCCGCGCAAATGTGCGGGGCCCACATTAGCGCGTGGGAAGGCTAAGCGGGGCGCCGCTGGGCACATAGTGTTTCACTCGCGCTATTTTTTCCTTGTAAATTCGGGCCCGATAATTTGCGGGGAGCCTCTCCCCTCCCCTTTCCCGCCCATTGACCCCATCTCTCCGCCCCTCGGGAGCCTTCCTCCGCCCTCCGTTAGCCGTTCCACGCCTCTATCGGACATCTGCGGGCCCGTACTTGTGCGGGGCCCGTTAGTGTGTCGCGCACATGCGCGGGGGTTCATCGCACGTGTGCGGGGCGTTTAAGAGCGTTTAGAAGCGTTTAAGTGCCGCTTTTCCGTGCGCTATTGTGCGGCACGCACTTTTGCAGTTTTTAGTAAACATCCCCCTTAGTGTATGTGTCTCGTATCCCCCAATTGTGTTGTGACCACTTTGATTGAAGGATAAGGTGGTATACAAAACTGTCTAAATAAAGTTTAGGGTTTTTCAACTTAGGAAAGAGACAGCTGAGAGAAGATATGATAGAGGTCTATAAATTAATAAATGGAGTAGAACAGGTAAATGTAGAAAGGTTCATATGCCATCATAAAGTAGAAAGACTAGGGGACACGAAATGAAGCTACAGTGTAACCCATTGACAAGTAATAAGAAAATATTTTTTTTCACTTAACGTGTAATCATACTCTGGAATTCATTACCGGAGGATGTAGTAAAAACTGTTAGTGTAGATGGATTTAAAAAAGGTTTGAACAAGTTCCTGGAGCAAAGGTCCATGGACCATTATTAAAGAGGACCTGGGAAATCCACTTCTTACCCCAGGACAAGCATTCTGGAACCTATGTAGCTTTTTGGGATCCTGACAGGTATTTGTGACCTGGATTGGCCACTATTGGAAACAGGATACTGGCCTTGATGGACCTTGGTCTGACCCAGTATGGCATTTCTTATGTTCTTATGCAAATAAAGCTAAAGACAGCAGAGAAGTGTTTATTATAGTGACATCCATCAGGCATGACTGCATATAGGAATAAGAAAAAGTTTCAATAGCACACAGGTACCATTATGGGAACTGCTCTCGTTTGAAATAGTGACCTTATTGGAGATCATCTTAGTCTGCTGTTATGTATAATTAATTATACCAAGACATTGCATGACATGAAGCGAAGGTTGCGTGTGTCATCAAATGTCGGGAACCCCAAACTGAATTATTTTCTTAAACTGTTCATCTTATTTGTAATTTTATATAATAGATGGTTTTATAAGCTTCTTTCATACACACAGAATTATTCACATATCCCACTTCGTAGCATGTTATTGCTCTTTGCCTTTTCTCGTCTAAGCAATAGAAACTAACCCCCCCCCCCCCCATTTCTTTGGCCTGAAAAATGCATTGCTGAGCCTGTACTAGAGTATTGATATCATTCTTAAGGTTCTATTTTGTTATGTAATATTTATAAAAACTACAATTCACTTATATATGTTGCCTCAAGAAGAGCCACCACAATATGACTATAACAATAACTCAAAGAAATAGTACAACAATAGATGTACTTGTAGTTCACATTTCAGACAGAGTACATCAGATTTTTATTTATTTATTTAATAGGTTTTATATACCGCTTTATCATTTCAATCAAAGCGGTTTACATTGAAACTTAAACTTGGTAATGATTAAACAGGGACATTGATAACTTGGATTTTTCTGAGGCAATGGAGGGTTAAGTTAAGACTTATTCCACCTCCAAGATGGAATAATTCCCTGTCTAGATTACCGACCCCAGATGTACAGGGCCAACAACAGAATTGGCCCTGTACGTCCGGGGTCATGGCACCACCCACAGCCCATCCTTTCTCCACCTGCAGCCCACCCCCTTCCACCCACAGAGTTCCCCGCATAGCTCAGCTCCATGTGCGGAGAGCTCTGTTTCCCAGATGTAGGCCAGGCGTTTAGCAGGTCTAGACATCTAGATCGGACGTCTAGATCTGCTATTTGTGGTTTGGAATAGACCCCATAATTTAACCTAAACACTAAAAGAAGCTTAAAGTAAGCTGAGGATGCAATCCAACAAATTTGATCTCACAAGGCCAGCGTGGTATACAAATGAACTCAGAGATGACAAATTGTTGATTTAACAGGCCATTCACCAATAGTGGTCCCAGCAAAGTTCTGGAGAGTACTTAAGGCAAACTATTAACACCTCCATTTTATTCACATTTAAAACCAATCCATTTTGGCATAGCCAATGGCTAGGTTCAAAATATATCTGAGGTTATTTTGGGCTTCTACCAAACCATTCCCCAATGGGACTATTAAGAAAATGTCATTTGTGTACAATTTTACAAAAACATCATAGTCAGATAACATGTTACCTAAAGGTTATAGACAAACATTAAACAATTTGAGCAACATAGTTGAGTCCTCTGGCACACCATATGTCTTCCAACCCAGAAGAGTTCCCACCCCAGTTCACTTGGTAATGCCACCCTGAGAGAAATGAGAACTATGAAAAAAGTAGACCAGGATAACCTAGATCCTTAAGTCCTTGAGACAAATTTTATGACAGTCTACATCAAAGGTGGAAAAAATGTCACGTGACATCCAAAAAGCTTGACCTGAATCCAGGTCTTGATATAGCTCATTCAATAAAGAAAGGAGCTGAGTTTCTGTTGAATGCAACTTCTGGAAACCAAATAGAGAAAAATGAAGATGGTTAACTTGATAAAGGAATTCTGAAGCTGAACTATTTTTCACATTTTTGAATTTGTTTATGATATCATGTTGTCATTACTAGTCACCTTAACTATTGTACAGTTGTGCTCATTATTATTGGCATCCTTTCAGTTCATCCCCTTAATGTCCAGCATTGTATATAGTTGTACATTAGTTATTTAAGTTCAATGAAAACCGCCCCTGATCTCTGGAAGGGGCGGTATATAAAAACATATTAAATAAATAAATAAAATAAAATCTCCTAAAAAGAAGTTGCCAGTGAAATGGCTGTGGATTATATATGTAAACATATTTGACACATAAAAGAATCAAATAAAAGAAGACCAGATAAATGTTTATTTTGTATTAATTTGTTATTTATTTGGTGGATACTGTTTACTCTTTGAAGTAACAGTTTAGTTCAACAATGACTGAAATGCAGGGACTGATCAATAGCAAGTTGGTACTGCTCTTTAAAACCTAAATCAAACATCTGAGGGTTTCTCTATGCTAGTATTGTTGATTGTTTAGCTGTGACTTTTTTAATGTTTGGATATGTTCCTAAACTTGTATGAGTGAGTATATATGATGAGTAAATATTTATAGCCTACTCCTCGGAGACTGAGATCATTGTTTTTAGATATTAGGACATGATTACTGGCACCCTTTAAACAATTCAAATCAGTATGAACAGAAGAACCACATTCCCATTACAGTAAAATTAGACATACCTGTGAGGCATTCCTAACAGGGGCTCTACAGGTCAAATAATGGTAAGGATTCAAGGGTTTATTTTTATTAAATTGCTAGCTCTCTGAATGGGAGCTCTTAAAAGGGTTTTTGTATATTTTTTAAAGCAAAGTTACTTTCTTTTTGGTGCTTTAGTAGAAATTTCCTTGAGCAGAGTACGTTGTTGAACTCTAGCAACCTTCTCAGCTTTGGGAATTGCTGCCACCTAATCAGGAGTTAGTGGGCCTGATTAACTGAGAGCAGCTGAGGCCTGCATAAAAGGCTCCAGAGCCCTGCCCTGTTGAGGCATTCCTAACAGGGGCTCTATAGGTCAAACAATGGTAAGGATTTGAGGTTTTATTTTTATTAAATTGCTAGCTCTCTGAATGGGAGCTCTTAAAAGGGTTCTTGTATATTTTTTAAAGCAAAGTTACTTTGTGGTGCTTTAATAGAAATTTCCTTGAGCAGAGTAGGTTGTTGAACTTTAGTAACCTCAGCTTTGGGAACTGCTGACACCTAATCAGGAGTTAGTGGGCCTGATTACCTGAAAGCAACTGAGGCCTGCATAAAAGGCTCCAGAGTCCTGCCCTGTTGAGGCATTCCTAACAGGGGCTCTACAGGTCAAACAACAGTAAGGATTTGAGGGTTTATTTTTATTAAATTGCTAGCTCTCTGACTGGGAGCTCTTAAAAGGGTTTTTGTATATTTTTAAAGCAAAGTTACTTTATTTTTGGTGCTTTAGTAGAAATTTCCTTGAGCAGAGTAGGTTGTTGAAATCTAGTAACCTTCTCAGCTTTGGGAACTGCTGACACCTAATCAGGTGTTAGTTCCCTCCCTTCCCACCCACCCCTAGTGAGCAGTCTTGCTTTATAGGGCACCTCCCCATTTAACAAAGCACAGAGACTTGGAGCAGCACATTTTGAATATAATTAAAGAGATTTAACTGCTTTTTCTCTGAAAGGACAGCTGGGAAACCGGCTGGCACTTGGTAGATCTCTCGCTTTTGCTTTAACAGATACCTAAGCTCCACGAACAGAACAATGGTTGGGAAAAATCATATCGCTAAAACTGTTGCCGCCATTACAGCTTCTGCCTTTGTCCAGACAGAGGTCCTAATGCCAGTTGAAGGACCGGTTCCATGTGCAGGGTGCCTGCATGGTGAAGCTCTGAGGAAACAAGTGGAGGAACTCAGAGAGGAGGTGGCGAGGCTGAGGAGCATTCAAGACAGTGAGAAGTACATTGATGAGATGCTTCTTGCAGCAACCAAGCTCTCCAGCAGAGGAGAAGATGGGTGCCAACAGAATGTCGATGGTTGGACACAAGTCACCAGGGCCTGCAAAATCACCAATCCAACTTCTCCAGCCCTTGAACTGAAGAACCATTATGCAGCCCTGGAAGGGAAGGAGGTGAAAGCATCCCTGGAAAGGGAAGAACCAGAGCTCAAGTACCCCAAAGTTGCAGAATCGTGACCACAAGGAAACGAAGGGTAGTGGTGGTTGGAGACTCTCTTCTGAGGGGTACTGAGGTGTCCATCTGCCGACCAGATTTGATGTCCAGAGAGATATGCTGTCTACCTGGTGCCAAAATCCAAGATGTTACGGAGAGTTTGCTGAGACTCATAAAGCCCACTGACTATTACCCAATGTTGCTAATCCATGTTGGAACAAATGATACTGCCAGGTATCCCTCGGAATGTAACAAAAGTGACGTCATGGCTCTAGGACAGAGGGTGGAGCAGTTAGGTGCACAGGTGGTGTTCTCTTCAATCCTCCCTGTTGAGGGTAAAGGCCAAGGCAGAGAGGCTCGCATCCTGAAGATGAATGCATGGCTGTGTGGATGGTGTCATCGAGAGGGTTTTGGTTTCCTAGACCATTGGATGCTGTTCCAAGGGTTGCAGAGCAGAGATGGCATCCATCTGCCCAAGAAAGGTCAACGCGACTTCAGTAGTAGACTGGCTAATCTACTGAAGAGGGCTTTAAACTAGATTTGTTGGGGATGGATGAAGAAAGCCCCCAGGTAGGTGAAAGCCCCCAGATAGGTGATACATTAAATACCTTTATGGAAATGGATAACAGAGGTAACATATGGAAAGCAGTGTGTATAAATGCCCGTAGCATGGGAAATAAGATCCCTGATGTTGAAGCTTTGGTGGGAGTGGCTGACTTGGATTTAGTGGCAGTTACAAAAACATGGTTCACAGAAAACCATGATTGGGATGTAACTATACCTGGCTATACTTTATTCAGAAAGGACAGGGTAGGAAGAAGGGGAGGAGGAGTGGCACTATATGTAAAAACTACTATTAAAGATTTGGAATTACAGAGCTTAAAAGGGAGAGAGGAGGCATTGTGGGTTAAACTAGAAAGAGGGGAAAGAGAAATTTATTTGCATTGGTGTGATATACAGACCTCCCTCACAAGAGGAAGAGGTGGACAGAGAGTTAACTGAAGACATACGCAGCATTGCTAGGAAAGGGGAAGTGCTACTGATAGGAGATTTCAATATGCCAGATGTTGACTGGCACATTCCTGCTGCAGTATCATCTAGAAGTAAGGAGATCCTGGATTCTCTACAGGGAGAACTATTCAGGCAATTGGTAACAGACCCTACACGTGAAGGGGCCATACTGGACTTGGTGCTTACCAATGGTGAAAGTGTTTCTGTTGTTGTAGTGGGAGATCATTTTGCATCCAGTGATCACCAGATGGTGTGGTTCAGTATTAGGACTAGGGCTGTTAGAATCCATTCAAAGGTGAGGGTCTTAGACTTTAGGAAGACTAACTTTGCCAAGATGGGCCAATACCTCAGGGAGTCGTTAGTGGGATGGGAACAGCTGGGGGATGTAGAAAAACAGTGGGCAAAACTGAACGTGGATATTTTAAGGGTAACCAACCTTCTTGTTAACTTGGTAAATAAAGGTAAAAGGAAAAGGAGACCGCTATGGCTTTCGAAAGAAGTAGCTGAAAAAGTGAAGAAAAAGAGGGAGGCCTTCATGAAATACAAGAGATCACAGAGAGAGGAAGACAGGCATATGTATTTGGAAAAACTTAGAGAAGCTAGCAAAGTAGTCAGGAAGGCAAAGATTCAAAAGGAGGAGGAAATAACCAATGCAATAAAATGGGGGGATAAGACATTTTTCAGATATGTTAGTGAGAAGAGGAAGGGCAAAAGTGGTATTGTCAGACTCAAGGGTGCAGGGGAGAAATATGTAGAAGCTGATAAGGATAAAGCGGAATTGCTTAACAAATATTTCTGTTCTGTGTTCACAGATGAAGAACCAGGAGCAGGACCTCAGAAAACACCCACAAACAGGAACAGCAGTGAGGGACATCTTCAACTATTTTCAGAAGACTGTGTTCATGAGAAACTAGCTCAACTTAAAGTAGACAAAGCGATGGGACCGGATGGGATACAGCCTAGAATACTGAGGGAACTTGGGGACGTTCTAGCAGCTCTACTGACTGACCTTTTCAATGCCTCGTTGGAGTTGGGAGTGGTGCCAAAGGACTGGAGAGAGGCTCATGTGGTGCCTTTACATAAAAGTGGAAGTAAGGATGTGGTTGAAAACTACAAGCCGGTTAGTTTAACTTCGGTGATGAGTAAATTATTGGAAACGCTGCTGAAAGAGAAAATAGTGAGGTTTCTGGAGTCCAGTGGATTACAGGATCTGAGGCAGCATAGATTCACCAGAGGCAGGTCTTGTCAGACAAATCTGATTGATTTCTTTGACTAGGTGACCAGGGAGTTGGACCGAGGGAGAGCCCTAGATGTGGTGTATTTAGATTTCAGTAAAGCTTTTGACACTGTTCCTCACAGGCGACTTATAAACAAACTGAGCACCCTAGGGATGGACCCTAAAGTTACTGCTTGGGTTAGAAATTGGTTGGGTGGGAGGCGACAAAGAGTACAGGTAAATGGAGCTCACTCTGAGGAGAAGGATGTTACCAGTGGTGTGCCCCAGGGATCTGTCCTTGGTCCGATTCTTTTTAACATCTTTGTTAGTGATATAGCGGAAGGCCTATCGGGTAAGGTTTGCCTCTTTGCAGATGATACCAAAATCTGCAATAGAGTAGACACCCAGGAAGGTGTAGATAACATGAGGAGGGATCTAGCTAAGCTTGAAGAATGGTCTAGAATTTGACAGCTGGGATTTATTGTTAAAAAATGTAAGGTCATGCATTTGGGCTGCAGCAATCCAAGGGAGCAATATAGTATAGGGGGTGAAGTACTTTTGTCCACTAAAGAAGAGCGGGACCTAGGCGTGGTTGTGTCTGATGATCTTAAAGTAGTTAAACAGGTAGAAAAGGCGACGGCAAAAGCTAGAAGGATGTTTGGGTGCATACGGAGAGGAATGGCTAGCAGAAAAAAGGAGGTGATAATGCCTCTGTATAAGTCTTTGGTGCAACCTCATTTGGAGTATAGTGTGCAATTTTGGAGACCACATCTTCAAAAGGATGTGAACAGGATGGAGTCGGTGCAGAGGGTGGCTACTAGAGGATCTTTAAAGGTAAAAAGGGGACTGTTGTAGTTGTTGATATGGAAGGACAGACTAGATAGGCCATGTGGTCTTTTTCTGTCGTCATATTTCTATGTTTCTATCAATTGCCAGTACTCACATAACTTGAATAAAGCAATGAAAGATGGCTCTAATGTTTAAAATGGTCACATTTACTCCCTGTTCCATTTTCAAAATGGTGAATATGAGAGAGCTGCCTGAGACCATCAGAAAAGCCATTATCACCAACCATCAAACTCCAAAGGGGAACAAGGCCATCTCCAAAGACCTTGGGATTCCTGTGTCTACAGTTCGCAATGTTATTAAGATGTTTTCTGTTCATGGAACTGTTAAGAACTTCCCAAGGAGTGGTGGGAAGAGGCAAATTAATCCAAGAAGTCTTTAAAGGTTAGTATGAACTGTTGGAAAAACACCACATACAACATCCAAAGAGCTTAAGGCTGATCTGATGTAATCTGGAGTGGTGGTTTCAACCCACACCATACGCTGCACATAAACAAAGAAGAACTTCATGGGCGAAGGCCAAGGAAGACCCCACTGCTCAAAAACAGACATAAAAAGACATGCTGATTTTTGTCAAAACCTACCTTGAAAAGCCACAGTCCTTCTGGGAAAACATTCTGTGGACAGATGAAAAAAAACTTCAGCTCTTTGGCAACACAGACCAGCAATACATTTACAGGCAAAGAAATGAAGCCTATAAGGAAAAGAAACTTCCTACAGTTAAATATGTTAGAGGTTCCATAATGTTGTGGCGCTGTTTTGCTGCCTCATGAACTGAAGGCCTGCAATGTGTTAAAGGAATCATGAAGTCAGAGGACTACCAAAGTGTTTTGGAGCAAAATGTGCTACCTAGTGTAAGAAAACTGTCTGGGTCAAAGTTCATGGGTCCTCCAGCAGGACAATGACCCAAAACATACATCCAGAAGTACAAAAGAATGGTTAAAAAGGAATAAATGGACTGTTATAAACTGGCCAGCAATGAGTCCTGATCTCCATCCAATCGAGAACCTCTTTGAAAAGAGCTGAAATCTGCCATTGATAAAAGGAATCCTGGAAACATTCATGAGCTGGAACAAATCACAGTTGAAGAGTGGGAGAAACTACCAGCAGATAGATGTATGAAACCTTTAGATGGCTATAAGAAATGTTTTGATGCTGTCATCATTGCTAAGGGCTCTGCAACCAAATATTAGCAAAGGGTGCCATTAATCTTGTCCAGGTCATATTTTGTGTTTTTTTCTCAGAAATGACTATATCTTTGTTGCACAAACATACTATAAAAATATTATGATGACATACAGTTGGAATATTTCCAATTATTTCTCAACATATCTTCAATGCAAGGGTGCCAATAATGTGGTTTATCGAAGAACAGTTTACATCACCTTCAGCTGGTACAGAATACTGCGGCTAGGCTAGTGACAGGAAAGAAAGAAAACACCTGTCCTTGCAAGCTTGCACTGGCTTCCAGTCTCAGCATGCATTTCATTTGAAGTGCCGTACCTGTTACATAAGACACTATTTACAGGTTATCCACATTATCTTTCCCAGAGATTCATTCATTATGTTCCCAACAGACAGTTATGGTCTTCTCAACAATCACTTTTTCAATTGCCTTCTTTCTTTCTCAGATATGAAATAGTGTTTTCAGGTATGCTGGACCTTTCACATGGCATTCTTCATCTGTTGACATGAAGAATACTAAACAGTATATATCTTTTTGGAAATCTTTGAAAATATGGTTGTTTACTCAACATTTTACATGTTGAAGTGATGGATTTGTAAGATATTACTGTCTGCTACCATTTTTATGTTGTTTGTTATTTTATCTTTTTTGTATACCACTTTAATACCTTACTCATAAAAGATGCATTGGCAATAGGGTGATAGGAAGTCGGCAAAGAAGCATCAGCACTTTTCTTCAGTACAGGGTGCAACGCCACCATCTGCTTTAAGCAACTAGGTACAAGGCCCTCAGAAAGAGACAGATTTATCAGATCAGTCAGTATGGAGCTACTAACTTATCTCCAGTCTGGGCAGGAATCAAGATGAGAAACAGTTTCATTATGGCAAGAAATTGAGGTTTTATTACCCTGCTCAACCACCATAAAGTCTCCACCCAGGGGTTCGGGATGGAATTAGCACCTCGTGGTATATGATAAGATAAAAAGAATGTAGCCCCAGCTATTTACAAACACAGCCCCTCATACTCAATATATAAAGATAGTGATCCCCACTTAACAATCAGAGATTCCCTATTAATCATTACACCACTCCCTCTTTTATCTTCCCAGGAAGAGGTTATTGCCTTACAGTGAGGAAAACCTTCTGCATGATCAGGTCATCAGAACTTTCTACTTAATTATGAGGTTTAACTGGTGGAGGGTAGATATCACTATTTATTGGTCGGGAGCTTTTATGTTTCTTCTTAATTCTAGGGAGTGGGAAAGGGGGAGCATGGGAGCCATCAAAGTAATTATCGGTCGCCAATGGACTCTCAGTAACCTCCACATAAGGCTTGAGCATAGGGCAACTACTCAGTCTAGAGTTCTTGTCCTTTTAGCTAAAGGTCAGCATTATAAAGTCTCTTCTCATAATAGCTTGGGGGAAGAAAGGACTGTTTTACAAATGGGTCTAATTAATGTGACCTCAGTTAAGAATAAGACCCAGTTCTGGCTAATTTAATTTTAGTTGAACAGTTTTCTGTCTAGTTTGTTACTGAGACATGTGCTGGATGTCACAAGCTTAATTAAATACAAATTTCACGTACATTTTGAGAAGATGCCTATACATATTACATCTTACAAACTCCAGAAGGAAGTTCTCTTTGGTACAAGCAGGGCCGGATTTACCTATACGCCATGTACGCCATGGCGTAGGGCCCACAGCCGGCAGGGGCCCACAAAAAAAGAACCAGGTAATTTTTTTTAAACTAAATTTAAAAAAAAAACCTGGTGGCTGCCGCTGCGGGGCCCCCTCTGCTGCCGCGGGGGCCCCGTCTACAAGCTGGTGCGGTCGGGTCGGGTCGGGTCGGGTCTCTCTCCCTCCCTCCCTCCCTCCCTCGCTGCAGGCTGCGAGAGACGTGAAGATAGAGCGTCTCCTCGCGTCTGTGTTAAGCCCGCAGGGGCTGATGGGATTTCCCATCAGCCCCTGCCGGCTTAACACAGACGCGAGGAGACGCTCTCCTCCCTTCGCGTCTCTCGCAGCCTGCAGCGAGGGAGGGAGGGAGAGAGACGAGACCCGACCCGACCCGACCGGACCGCTTCAGCTTGTAGACGGGGCCCCCGCGGCAGCAGAGGGGGCCCCGTGGCGGCAGCCACCAGGTTTTTTTTTCAAATTAAATTTTACTTTAGGCCGGGGGGGGGGGTAGGACTGGTAATGGGCTATGGGGGGGGTAGGACTGGTAATGGGAAAGGGGGGGGTAGGGGCTTGTAATGGGCTATTGGGGGGGATGGGGATGGAATTGTACTGGGGGGGGTAGGGCTGGTAATGGGCTACTGGGGGGCTGGGGCTGGAAATGGGCGGGGCTGGGCTGGGCTGGGCTGGGCTGGGGGGGTTAAGGCTAGAGGTGGGCTGATGGGGTTAGGACTGGTAATGGACTGTGGGCTGTTGGGGGGGCTTAGAACTGGCAATGGGCTTTGGGGGGGGGGTTAAGACTGGTAATGGGCTGTGGGCTGATGGGGGCTGTCTGGTAATGTGCTATGGGGGGGGCGAGGACATGAACTGGGCGGGGGTGATAACACTGGAGGTGGGCTGATGGGGTTAGGACTGGTAATGGGCTGTTGGGGGGGTTAGAACTGGTAATGGGCTTTGGGGGGGTTAAGACTGGTAATGGGCTGTGGGCTGATGGGGGTTGTCTGGTAATGGGCTATGGGGGGCTAGGACTGGAAATGGGCTGGGGGGTTAAAACTGGAGGTGGGATGATGGGGTTAGGACTGGTAATGGGCTGTGGGCTGATGGGGGGGTAGGACTGGCAATGGGCTATGGGGGGCTGACTGGAAATGGGTTGATGGGGTTAGGACTGGAAGTGGGCTGATGGGGGGTTAGGACTGGTAATGGGTTATAGGGGGGGCTTAAACTGAAAATGGGGTGATGGGGGGTTAAGGACTGAAAATGGGGTGATGGGGGGTTAAGGACTGTAAGTGGGGTGATGGGGGGCTAGGACTGGTATTGGGTTGGGGGGTTGCTAGGACTGGAAATGGGCTGATGGATGGCTAGGACTGGAAATGGGCTGATGCAGGGACTAGAAGGGAATGGATGCTGGGTGAGGCTGGAACTAGAAGGGAGCTGATGTTGGGGGAGGATTAGAATGGGATGGGGCTGGAAGAGTAAAATGGAGAAGGGAAAATATATTTGTGTGGGAGGGATAAAAAATCTACAATTGGCCGGGTGTTGGGAGAGTAAGTGGGGATTGAGGATGGAGGGGTAAAATTTGAGTGGATGAAATAGGAATGAGGAAAGAGCAAAAGGAGAAAGATTAGTATGTTAAAGCAGATGTAGAGAGAGAATGGAAAAAAATCTAGAAGAGAGAAGAAAGGACAAATGGACAGCAGACGATGGAGAGTTAGCAGAAGACACGAAGAAACCAGAAGAAAGTGGCTGGAGCAATTGCAGCTGAAAAAAATGCACAAAAGGTAGAAAAATATCTCTTTATTTTGAATTTATTAATTGGAATATGTCAGCTCTGGTAAATGTGCATCATTAACATCTGCGCTTTGTTTAGTACAAGAGCAAATTAATGTATAGTTTTATTTCTACAGTGTTGTACATTCCAAGTTTGGCTTTTGGGATTCCCAGTTTAATTATTGTCTTCCTATTTCTAAATTGTGATTACTTGTTTGGTGATGGTCTATGTTCTGCATGTGTAACTGAGCTGAGGTGTTCTGTTTATATAATTCCTATTTGACATTGCCACTTGTTCTCTTTCCCCAGTAGGTCATGTATTGTTGTTCTCTGAAATGTATTGGTTTAATATTTGCAGTGTTGCCTTTTGATTGGTAGAGTATGGTGCTTTGTGAGTCCTGGTAGTGCTGTTAGGATACGGCGGGTTTACTATGGGCAGTGTTTGTAGTAGTTCCTAATGTGTCTGGCAGTTGGCACTGGATTATAGTAATGTAGAAATCTTTTAGTCTTTCTTTATCCATACACTCATTAAGAGGCACGTTTACTAAAAGTTAGTATATGGTAACATTATGCAAATATTTATGCAAATGAGGCCCCTTATGCAAATGAGGTCCGCACCCCCCTTGGGCCGCCCCTGCTGGGGGCCCACAATTTTTGTTGGCGTAGGGCCTCACTCAAGGTAAATCCGGCCCTGGGTACAAGTACTATGGCAAGCATTAGCAGTAAATCTGAGAGACTGAGAGTGAACCTCACTCCTATCCTGGCTTAGGAGTGAGGTTCACTACTGTCATGGTATGTGTACAATTAGCCACCAAAGCCAGAGGTTATTGATAGTGATCAACTTAAAGCAAAAACCACAAAAACAGCTCTGCAGTAACCGGGTAGCCGGACCCGCTCGCACCCCCCATGAGTCCATGCCCCCACCTCCTCCTACCAACTCTTTCCCCTTATCCCCACAAAAACAATTACAGCCATTATATGGTAACAACTGGTCGCAGCTTTATTCCAAACAACATCATGAACAAAACAGTAATACTGGTCAAAACAACCCCCTCCCAGCAGAGCCACGTGTCACCAGCCGTGCAATTAGCAAAGCAACCGCGACCTCCGCTCAAGCCAAGGTCACCCGACCGGCTAAGTTCCTTCCACCCCTATCCAACTTCGCCATATTAATAGCAAAAGTCTTCCAGGGGTTGTCCGGGTCAAGGGCACCCTGCCCTCGCCCCAAGTCGCCTAAGGCTCCGGACCCCGGAAACCTCCGGGATCCCGCCACCGGCACAGGTACCACACCTTACCTATGATGCCCCCCCGGTCCCCCCCCTTAGGAAGCTGCGACCAGCATACCTAACCGCGCACCACCTTCTCCAATGCCTCCTGCCAATCATTCAGGAGCAGATCCATTCCCACCGGAGAAAGGTGCACGCCATCCCCTCTGAATAACCCGGCACAGGCCACTTCGACCCAAGGATGCTGCACCTAATACCCCCCTTGTTCACACACCCATCTCCCGATCTGCCTATTAATTTTTGTTAAACCCTGTGACCATCGCCTCTCGCCCCAGCACGCAGGCCACGGGATAATATCTGACCATATTAATACAACACTTTCAAACATACGGAGAACCACAGCAAAGTCCTTTTTGGCCACTCGGATTAACTGCTTACACGACCAAGCAGCCAAATCATTGCCTCCCAAATGCACAAGCAGAATTGCAGGAGGAGTCCGGATACGCCCATGGTGACGAAGCAAAGGCAGCAACTGATTCCACCGCAGACCTCGCTCGCCCAGCCATGAAATCGCCACCACTGCTGAATTCAGTCCCAAGTTCAGCCCAATAGGCCGCTCTGCCGCTCGCTGCCCGGCCCAGAACACAAATGAGTGCCCCAACATCCAGCATTTCCGCTGACATAGCCCCATATCTGAAATGAAAGCACAACATTAGTATTAAACCCCCCCCGGATCCCCCCCGAATCGACGCCTCAAAACCGCACGTACCCCTTAAACGCCCGAGACCGCCATCTGCCTATACCCTGAATCTGCTCCCCCGTCAAACCCAAGGCCGCAGCACTGGTCGCCGCCCCAATGCGAAAAGAGTGCGTAGAATACCGCTGCGGATCTTCGCCAAGCTGCCGTAACACCAACCGCAAAACCGCTGTCACTTGATAACGCGTCACCGCCCGAAAATCCCTATGCACAAAAAAAAACCCTTCCCCCCGCGGACGCACCCCCAAATATTCCCGAAGAGCAGACACCGGGCATGTATGCCCACCGATCTCGCTCAATACCACCCATAACCCCTTATCTGACTGGTCCATTTTGGATTTTGCCAACAACACGCATACCATCCCCTTTTCAAGCCACACGTGTTGGTAGAGCAGGCCCATACCCCCACTGGCCCTACCCGATTCGACAGCCAATTCACCCACCCGAAATGCCCCGAAAAAAGCCAGACAAAAAAACACCCGAAAAAGAACCGCCTCATACTGCGATGCCGCAACTCCGGGCAGCTCCTGGCACAAACCCAGGAGTAGCTCATGCGTAATAGGCCGCCGCTGATCCCGCTGCAAAGGCTGCGACTGCTCCCACCCTAGCAGCAACCGCCGCGCCAATGACCCACGGCCCGCAACTTTCCAACCCGCCGCTCTTGCAAAAAACTACTTCTATTACTATTACTACTTCTCTGATGGAATCAAACATGCATATTTCTGTTCACTTAAGAGTCGTTAACGTAGAAAAGACCCATAAAAACTAAGTGCAGGATACATGACAAACCCAGGAGAAGAATGAAAAAGTACTGGGGAAATAGTGTCTTTCCCGTGTTTATGCACTAAACACTTAATTTAAATTTTTTGCATTGGAGGGGTTTATTGGATAAAACCTAAAATCAGGAGTCCTACATAGTTAAGAGATGCACAAAGCAATGGAGATGTCTTATTTCCACTCCTTTAATTAAGAATGCCTTTGAGTTGTATTAAGCAAAGAGAAACCAATGTGATTCCTTTAAATAGGTCTATACCACTACTCTAGCATGGCACTGAACAGTATGCAATTGCAGGAATCACGTGACATTGTATATTATTTAACAAAAGCCATGATGACCTCTGCCATTGTTGGACTATGCCCTTTACTGAAATTTGTGTTTGAAGACTAGTAGTAGGACTCTGAAGATTACCCTGGAGAAGTGTCCTGAGGATCTTGGTATGTATCTATGTGCTTTCCTCTGAACATTTAAGTAACTTTTAGGGTTCCCACACAATTGAGGAGTCCAATGTATGTTGCAATGGTTTGTGACAAGTATTAATGGTTTTGTAGATACAGAGATCTTGCTGTGCTGTGAGCTAAATGGGGGCTTCTTTAACCCAGTCCCCATCATTACTCTTTTATGGGGCTTAGGAAGTCAAAGCAAGTCACCCTGGATCCTAGTGCCAGGAGAGGGAATTCATTGACTCTTAGGTGCAAACAGTTACTCGTGGATGACAAGATAGAAAGCATTGGGAAACTAGTCCTGAACAATCCATTTTCCTTTTCAATTTACTGGTCTACAATTTTTTAAAATTTGTCTTCTTCAGAGACAAAATCTGCCAATTCTTATGGATTTTTTTGCGTTGAATTAAAAAAATGGCTTTAAAAACCGCTGATTGCCTACTTTTTCTAAGATATAGCGTAGTTACTCACCTGTAACAGGTGTTCTCCAGGAGCAGCAGGAATCAGTCCTCACTTATGGGTGACGTCGGCGCCGACGGAGCCCTCGCGGAGCAATTTTCCCCAGCTTTCAAAGAAAGCCTTTGGGAATTGCAGCGCGCATGCGCGGTCGTCTTCCCGCCCGAAGGTGCCATCTTAGCCAGTCAGATGACATAGCTAAAAAAGACAGCATAAAAATTTGCAAAAAGAACATAAGCAGACGATTGCAACTCCAAGGGGAGGAGGGAGGGTAGTGAGGACTGATTCCTGCTGCTCCTGGAGAACACCTGTTACAGGTGAGTAACTACGCTTTCTCCAGGACCAAGCAGGAAGTCAGTCCTCACTTATGGGACTCCCAAGCTCAAGGCTACCGGAGACCCTAAGCACAAAAATGAGCTCCCTCTAGCTCAGCAGCACAGAAGGAAAGAATCTTCGCTGAATTATCACCCACCGGTAGCCCACATCCGGGATGGAGGGTAGGAGTTGCTCAGACCTCAAAGAGATTACGGAGGACTGCCTGTCCGAAAGCACTGTCCCTACGGGACTCCCTCTCGAGACAGTAATGGACCGCAAAAGTCTGGCTCGAAGACCAAGTAGCGGCCCGGCAGATGTCTGCCAGCGGAACAGAGCGGAGGTAAGCCACTGATGTGGCCTTTGCCCGAACACAATGAGCCGTGACTCGACTTTCTAAGGAGAGTCCGGCTGCCCCATAAGCCCAAGCGATACAGTCAGCAACCCAGATGGACAGAGTACGCTTGGAGACCGGGAGCCCCAATTTATTGGGGTCAAAAGACACAAAAAGCTGAGCAGCTTTACGGTGCTCCCGCGTACGGTCAAGGTAGAAGTTCAATGCCCTTCTACAGTCCAGGGTATGGAGGACCGTCTCAGCTCGGCTGGAGTGTGGTCTGGGAAAGAAGGTTGGAAGTACCACCTCCTGATTCATGTGAAAAGGGGAGACCACTTTAGGCAGAAACTTAGGGTGAGTCCGTAGGACTACCCTATTCTTGTAGAACCGAGTGTAGGGGGGATCAGACACGAGGGCCTGCAATTCACTCACGCGCCTAGCGGAAGTGAGGGCTATCAAGAACAGCGTTTTCCAAGACAGAAAACGGAGGGAACAGGTAGCCATAGGTTCAAAAGGCGGACAGGTGATCCGCTGTAAAACCACATTCAGGTCCCAGTCAGGTGCTGGCGGGCGCAGAGGTGGTTTAAGTAGAAGGAGACCTCGGAGAAACCTCGCTACGAGAGGGTCGTTGGAGAGAGGTCTGCCGTCCACCGGCACATGATGTGCTGAAAGAGCACTGAGGTGAACTTTGACGGAGTTGGACTTAAGTCCCAGATTAGAGAGGTGTAGCAAGTACTGTAAGATCACCGACACCGGGCAGGAGAAGGGATCCTGAGACTGTTGGGAACACCAGATTGCAAAGCGACGCCATTTAAGGGCGTAGCATTTGCGGGTAGAAGTCCGTCGCGAAGCCAAGACGACCTCCTCCACCTCCGCCGGCAAGAGAAGAGGAGCAAGGACTACCCTCTCAGCAGCCAGGCCATGAGGTTGAGAGACCTGAGGTTGGGGTGCAGTAGGGACCCCTGATCCTGAGTGAGGAGATCCGGTTGTACCCCCAGAGGGAATGGATCCTCCACCGCCAGTTGCAGCAGGAGCGGAAACCACGGCTGCCTGGGCCAGCGAGGGGCCACCAGGATCATGAAGGCTTTGTCTCGGAGAACCTTGAAAAGAGTCCGAGAGAGTAACGGGATGGGAGGGAAAGCGTACAGAAGGCTCCCCGACCATGAGATCAGAAAGGCGTCCGCCGCAACCCGAAGGGGGTGTGGCTGACGAGAGCAGAAGCGAGGAAGCTGCCGGTTGTGAGGACTGGCAAAGAGATCCACCATGGGGAGACCCCACCTGAGGAAGAGCTTCTGAACGATCAAGGGATCCAGACGCCACTCGTGCGGCTGGAGGACCCTGCTGAGTTTGTCTGCCAGGCAATTTTCTTGGCCCGGGAGATAAACTGCCTTGAGGAGAATGCCGTGACTGACGGCCCAAGAGCAGAGTTTCTGTGCCTCCCGGCAGAGGAGGAAGGAGCCCGTGCCCCCCTGCTTGTTCACGTAGAACATGGCAACTTGATTGTCCGTCTGGACAAGGACGGACTGTTGGGAGGTCAGGTGGGAGAAGGCCTTGAGAGCTAGGCGGATCGCCCTGAGCTCCAGGAAGTTGATCTGCTGAGCAGACTCCCACTTGGTCCAGAGGCCCTGAGTACGTGCCTCTTGGCAATGTGCTCCCCAGCCCAGGAGGGATGCATCGGTGGTCAGCACCCGGGTCGGCTGAGGTGACTGGAAAGGCATTCCTAACATCAGGTTCGGCTGCCGGAGCCACCACCGGATAGACGAGACCAGCGGCTCGGAGATGCGCACTAGGTCTGCTAGGCCGCCTGTGGCTTGTCGCCACTGCCGGCCGAGACACCATTGAGCAGGCCGCATATTCAGGCGGGCATTGGGGGTCACATGGACGGTTGAAGCCATATGGCCGAGCAGTCTCAGGAAGCGCCTGGCGGAGACCAGGGGCTGGCTGCGAAAGCGGTCGGCTAGGTCCATGAGCCGCTGAGCCCTGTCGAGCGGTAGGTACGCTCGCGCCTGAGGAGTGTGCAGTCTTGCGCCGATGAACTCGAGATCCTGTGAGGGGAGCAAAGTGGACTTTGCGAAGTTTATGACAAAGCCCAAGTGCTGCAGCAGAGTCACCGTGCGGTACGTGGCGTTGGTGACCTCCTGAGCGGACGCTGCTCTGATGAGCCAGTCGTCGAGGTACGGAAAAACATAGAGGCCGTGAAGCCGGAGATGGGCCGCCACGACCGCGAGACACTTTGTGAAGACTCGCGTTGCGGTGGACAGGCCGAAGGGCAGTACTCTGTACTGGTAATGATTTCCTGCCACCACAAACCTTAGGTATTGGCGGTGGCTGGGGTGAATGAGGATGTGCGTGTAGGCATCCTTTAGATCCAAGGAGCATAGCCAATCTCCCTGCTGGAGGTAGGGCAGAAGGATTCCAAGGGTAAGCATTTTGAACTTCTCCCGCACAAGGAACTTGTTGAGGTTGCGCAAGTCCAGGATGGGTCTGAGGCCTCCCGTTCTCTTTGGTATCAGAAAATACCTTGAATAGAAGCCTTGACCTCTCAGGTGGTGTGGCACCGGTTCCACCGCCTGTTCCTGCAGAAGACCTGCTAACTCCTGAAGGAGCAACTCCCTGTGCAGAGGGGGGCGCGGAGGCTCTCCCGGAAAATAGGAGGGAGGGATCTGATGGAAGTGGAGGAGGCAGCCCTCCCGCACGACCTGAAGCACCCAGGCATCTGTGGTGATGCTGGACCACCTGTGGGCGAAGTGAACCAGCCGGCCTCCGGTGCTGGTGGGGACCAGCGGGGGGGGAGAGGCTATGCTGAGCGAGTCAAAAACCCCCACCCTGCTGAGCAGGGGCTGGTGGTGCAGGCTTGGGGGCTTGCTGCCTACGGGACCCGTTACCCCGTCCCTTGGCCTGCTGGCCCTGTTGGGGAGCTGCAGGGGCCTGATAATGGGGGTATTGTTTGTAGGCAGCTGCCTTCCTCGGGTAAAAGGACTTTTTTCCCGAGCCCTTCTTTTTCTGGGAAGGGGCGGAGGTCTTCCTAGAAAGCCTGGTCCTGGTGAGAGTCTCAGTCTCAATTTGTGCAGCCTTTTCCGCCATGGGCTTGCCAAAGAGGTTTTCGCCTCGGCAGGGGACATCGACCAACTTGTCCTGTACCCAGGGTTCAAGGTCGGACGACTGAAGCCAAGCCTGTCGGCGGGCACCGATGCCGGCTGCGGCTACTCGAGCCGAGGCTTCAAAGCCATCATAGGCTGCTCGGGACATGAACTTCGAGCATTCCCGAATACCCATGGACAAGGCCAGGAACCTCCGCAAAGGCTCCTCGGAGAGACCAGCGGAGAATCCGGCTAGCTCTTTAGCCAGATCCCTGAGATACATGCCCATGTATAGCTGGTAAGTCTGGACACGACAGGCGAGCATAGAGCCCTGGAAGCACTTCTTGCCAAGGCCATCCAGGTTACGGGCCTCCCTTCCAGGAGGCACCGAGGAGTGCATCTTCTGGCTCTTAAGACGATGCATGGCCGATTCCACTACCATGGAATGGTGTGGCAACTGCGCCTTTTGAAAGCCAGGGCTCTTGCGGACTCGATAGATAGAATCGACCCGCTTGCTCAGGACCGGCGAGGAGGCCGGACTCTCCCACATGCGGAAGAGTAGTCGTTCCAGCATAGGAGGAACCGGCACAGTAAAGTGTTCCCTCGCGGGAGAGTCATACTGGAGGGCGTCGAGCTCCTCGGCTCGAGGCTCCTCCTCGGGATCCGCAGGGAAGGCCAAAGCCTTGGCCATATCCCTAACAAAGTCCGAGAACCGGGCATCCTCCGGGGGGGACTGCTTCCGAGGCTCGGACTCCGGAGAGTCCGATGGGACACACCGAGTCCGGAAAGAATCAGGTGACTCTTCCTCCTCAGACTCCCAGACCGACTCCGACGAGGACTCGGTGGGGTCGGCCCGGGCAGGGAGCGGCGCCAGCCGCCCCGACGCCGAGGGAGTCGGCGTCGGCGACCTCGGTCCCGAACGGGAGGCCGAGGGCGACCTCGACCGAGGATCGACTCGAGTTCTCATCGACTCGAGGATCGGCTCGGTCTCCGGGGTCGACTTGGACGTCGACGTCCCGGCGGTCGGGGCAGCGACGCCAGCGAAGCCAGCGAGCAGTGCCCGCTGCTGGTCCATGAAGGCAGACAGTCTGCTCTCCAAGGCCGTCAACCTGAGTCCGAGCTCAGGTGACCCAGCAGCCCCCGACTCGGGCCCCGACGGCGTCGGGCCCGACGTCGGCTGTCGCGGAGGCGAGTCCAGAAGGACTACAGGACTTACCCGGGCAGGCATCTCCGACTCCAGGCGAGGTCGCTTCGGGAGGTGTTCCTTCTCCAAGGACCCGGGGCGGCTGTCGGGGCTATGCGACCTGGCCCTCGCGGAGCCAGGAGCGTCCACCGACGCCGCCCTCGCGGGTTTTTCCTTCCGACGATGGTCCCCGGAGGGAGAACCCCGGTCGGAGGAGCTCCGGCGACGGTCCGAGCTGGAGCCCTTTGACACGGAGGCCTCCGACGAGGTCCGGGTACGGCTGGGGTCAGCGAAGATTCTTTCGCGCTGATGCCGCCGACTTCTCAACGCCTTCGAGGACAGTTTGCTGCAGGGCCCACAGATCAGTTCCTCATGATCCGGGCCCAAGCAGCGGAGGCAAAAGTCGTGTGTGTCGGTTAGTGACATATTTCGGTCACACCGACCACACCGCTTAAAGCCACTGGCAGCCATCGGGGGAAAAAGGGCCCCTGCGAGGTCAAAGGACCGGGCTGCCAGGGAAACCGAAAACGAAAGCTGACTAAGTCAGAAAAACCGAAAAAACGTTAGAGGACTCGAGACCGGCGTCGCGAGTCCGGGCGGGAAAACGATCGGCGTCGAACCGAAAGAAAAAAGTATAAAATAAGAGGAAAATCAACTTTTTCGCGGGGACAAGACGGGGACGTCTGCAGGGCTCCGCGGAAAAAAGAAGACTGGCTAAGATGGCACCTTCGGGCGGGAAGACGACCGCGCATGCGCGCTGCAATTCCCAAAGGCTTTCTTTGAAAGCTGGGGAAAATTGCTCCGCGAGGGCTCCGTCGGCGCCGACGTCACCCATAAGTGAGGACTGACTTCCTGCTTGGTCCTGGAGAACTAAGCTTTTCCATTTTACACATATATATAATGTATTGGTAGTAGAGTTTTAATCAAAAATTATTATAAACCTAGGTCTTTTCGTGTGCTTATGGTTGCCATATACATAACCTTGATAATATTTCACCTGTTGTCTTTGTTTAAAAGTTTAAAAATCAGGCAAAGGGTTATTTTAATACAATTTATTACGAAAGTATGAAACAGAAAGCAAGAAATGACTATGTATGCATTAGTATTCATTTCAGACCTTATTCAGTGCCTACTCGGCGTTTCATGGCTTGCCTCTTGTATTCTGTAAATGGAGTTTCTCTTGTCACTGTCCAGCAATAGTCTGCAAGCATTGACGGGCTCCATTTGCCTTGATAGCTTTTCTCCATCACTGCAATGTCCTGATGAAATTGTTCGCCATGCTCATTGCTCACTGCTCTGCAGTCCGGTGGAAAAAAAATCAAGATGAGAGTGTAAAAAAGGTATCTTTAGTGACATGTTGCAGCCAAGACTTTTGTATGTATGGAGGAGATTTTCTACCAACTCCCTGTAGTTGTCTGCCTTGTTGTTTCTGAGAAAAGTTATTGCTACCAACTGGAAGGCTTTCCATGCCACCCTTTCTTTGCCACATAGTGCATGGCTAAATGCATCATCTCAAAGAAGTTCACGAATTTGAGGCTCAACAATGACACCTTTTCCTTAGCTTCAGTTAGTCCTGGAAATTTCCTGCTGAGATACTTGAAAGCTGGTTTTGTTTTGTCCATGGTCTTGACAAAAGTTTTCATTAAACCCAGCTTAATGTGTAAGGGTGGTAACAAAAACTTCCTTGATTCAGCAAGTGGTGGATGCTTCACACTTTTCTTTCCAGGCTCCAATGACTACTGGAGAGGCTAATCTCTCTTGATGTAGTGTGAATCTTTTGCATGACTATTCCATTCTCAGAGAAAACAGCTGTAGTTTGTGTATCCTGTATACAGACCAAGCAACAGAGCAACGACTTTCAAATCGCCACAAAGCTGCCACTGATGCTGGTCTTAGTTTATGCATCTCAACAGCTGTTTTATATTGTCATAGGTTTCCTTCATATGGACTGTGTAATCAACTGGAATAAAATGGCAAAGCATTGCCATTATGCAGCAAAACAGCTTTAAGACTCGTCTTCGATGAATCGATGAACAGTCTCAGCTAAGTTAGGATTGCATCATCCATGATTTCTAGGAATAACATGGTGCAAGTCATATCATGTATGAAGCAATAACACCTTCAAATTGCATCATTCATTGTTTTGCCTGAAAAGCAAGTACTGTCCAAACAAAAGCATAGATTTATCCCAAATCCAGTCAAAGATGTGCATGTATTTTAGTGATTTATGGCTTAAATTGAGATCCCTTCCCATTATCACTCGCATATCCTTAGCACTTCCAAAGTTGAGGTCGTATGTACTGACCTAGTAGTATAAATTGAAAACTAGAGCCAATAAGCAATTTTAAGCACCATTTTCATTCTCAACAACCCAGACTTAGTAAAGTGTAACTGAATTTATTTTGGAAGCATTTTGTCTGTCGAACAGTGCTATCTGTGTTTGAAAGTTTGCTTTCATCGGGCATGCTAATTTATGTGAATCACAATTTGAACATTTAGACTCTGAGGGCTCAATATTCAAAAGGCATTTACATGGTTTACAGCCCTATAAACCGTGTAAATGCTGCTCAGCAGGATATTCGATGGCACTAACATGCCATCCCTGATCTTCTCCCCTACATGCCCCGATGCTGACTGCTTAGCATCAGGGCATGCCATGGGCATTCTGGGGCGTATTGTGGGTGGCAACAGAGGTTGAGTAGCAATATCTGGTTAGCTTCAAAGGGTAAAAGATAAACTGCAAATGCAGACCTGTCTTTACCCACAGAAGCTGACCAGGCAGCGGTGCAATATTGCCACTAGCTGGTTTGCCTCTTGGGCTTCTAGCCATTTGCAGCGACCCCGGATATTCGCATATGACTCCAGCTTTGAATATCTGGGGTTAGAGGACGGCAGCAATGGCTAGGTGCTGCACTAACCATCCTAACAATATCGGGCCCTGAATACCTTCTGTTGCATTTTTCTTCATGGTCTTTCTTCATGATGTTTTGTTGTTTCCATTCTGTTAAGTAGAAACAGAATAGGCTGTTAGATAAAGAGCACCAGGCTCCTTCCTGTTTCCATACTTCAGTCTACCTGTTCTTTGCAACTACTGAACAGAATTGGACCAAGGAATGATCTGCTGATTAATCATTTGCATAGGGTTAGCTTCATTTATCATTATCCTCTGATGCTTGTCACTCAACCAGTTTCTAAATGTTTATCACCTGAAGATGAACAATCAAGAAGTAGGTATTTTTTGTAAGGCTTGTTTTGGACAAATACAGTTTTTATGCACAGCGAGCCTGGGCAGTAGCATAACACTACAGACAGGGGAAGAGTCTGGCAGAAGTTGATGACCAAGCAGCATTTCAGAGTTTTATTTTGGGTGCAAATTTGGATTTAGCACCCTCTTCCCGGGGAAAACATAGTGCACTTTTTAGATGGCGAGTGTGGTCCAAAGGTAGGTGGGAGAGAGAATTTCATGGATCCAGAAGCCCATTTGGAGACTGGGATGGGAAGATTATGACAAGTGGATTCTCAGTTTATTCAGCAGAGGGAATGCTACAGGGCCTGTAGGCAAAGCCCAGTGGTACACATTAACACAGGCCATCAAGAAACTTAACAGCACCCCTTGAAGTGTAGTTAATTTCTCATCTTAAAAAGAACAGTGATAAAACTAATTTTATCAAAATAGCATGTGTCAGGGTATGCAACTCTGGTCCTAATGTAGTGGTATTCAACCCAGTACTTGAAACACATCCAGTCTTGTGTTGTTCCCAAAAGATTCACAATGAATATGCAGAGATAAATTTGACTACAAAAGAGGCAAAAAAGGCCTAGGGTGACTGCTTGTTAGTGGCACACCAAAAAACTTGCTGTTGACATGTAGCTGAAAACAATAATTTTGAGATTCTTTCTTCCAAGTTGGTGGTGCATGCACACTACTATAGATGCTGCACCAATAGGAGATAGTGCATGTAACTCTCTCTCATGTGTAATCATTGTGTTGTTGTTAAGTGCCGTGGAGTCGGTGTCGACTCATGACAACCCTCTGGATAGTTGTCCTAAACCGTGTTTGGTCTTCAGTCAGGCAGCTCCTTGTTGATAGAGTGGCATCCACAGCTGCTGTTATTGTACTGATCCATCTCATTGCAGGTCTTCCTCTTTAGGTTAACCTTCAATCTTGCCAAGTATGATGTCTTTCTCTAATGATCCAATTCTTCATACGATGTGTCCAAAGTATGAATTCAAAGTCTTGTCATCTAAGCTTCTAAAGAAAGCTTAGGTTTTATCTCCTCTAGTACTGACTGATTTGTTCTTCAGGCAGTCCATGGTACAAACAATATTCTTCGCCAGCACCATAATTCAAAGGTATTGATTTACTTCCTGTCTTTCTTTTTCACTGTTCAATTTTTGCATCCATATGACATTATTGAAAATACCATAGCTTGGACAAGTCAAATCTTTGTATGGAGAGAGAAATCTGCCAAAAGCAATGCGTCATCATATTTTTTGACTGCTTGTCATTTCCTGATCCAAGCAAGTTAAAATTGCCTATTATTTCAATTTCTTCTCCATCAACAATGAACTCATTGATTTTGCCAGTTGTCAGGATCTTTGTCGTCTTTACGTTAAGATGCAGGCCCATTTTAAGACTATGTTCCTTGCTATTGCGAAGCAAATGTTTCAGATCATCTTCACTTTCAACCAGTATTGTGGTTTAATCAGCATAGCGAAGGTTGTTGATGAGTCTTCCACCAATCTTCACACCTCGGTACCTTCACATGGTTTGCAGCTTGTTGTGCTGTGAGGGCTTGTGTGCATCAGTGATGCTGAGAACTAAGCTATCAGTAGCTTAACTACTGGCAGGGCCTCCTAAGATGGACAGGTCTCAGCTGAGGTGCCAAAATAAGACAAACCACCCATCTGGGCGGCAGCAGAATGGGATAGTGTTGGTGGTGGAGCTGGCAATCTACTTCTCTATCTTGCCACGAAAACCCAATAGATAGTAGTCATTGTAAATATCCTGAAAAACAGATTGACTGGGTGTGTCCCAAGAAATGGGGTGAAAATCAGCTCCTTAATGAAAATGCATGAGATTGATTTGCATACACTCTACCCCAGTGGCATGCAAATCATTTCATGCATATTCTTATCCTGAAAATTTGACTGGTTTGGAGCCTTCGAGGATTAAAGTTGCCCATATGTGGTATATGTTAACAGCTTTGTGCATGGACATTACCTAATTCCACACGACCGCTTATACTCTTAACTATCTTGGCCCCTAAGCATTGCTCTTAATGTGGCTACACCATGTACACTCTGTTACTTTGTCTTAATTTTGTCTTCTGTTTAATCTAACTTTCCATTTTTGGTCTATTGTCATATATGTAATTCTTTCCACCTTGTCTTATGTTTGGTTTTCTCCTTGACCCTCAGGACTGCTAGATATAAATGCAAAAACAAGTATGTGTGTAAAGGATATACAGATGAGATGGTGTAAAAAGGTTGGTTATGCAATAGGTAGGGTACAATGAACAGACAATATGATGAAGAAACTGATCTGTAAATAGATGCATAAGTAACCTGCAACAGTACTGATACATGGCATGTGAAGCCAATCTCAAGCACTTCATGTTAACTTCCTTAGGATATAATAACGTATAAAATATGGAACTGTTATTGGTAATAGTCATTATAATATATGAGACATGTTTGTCCGATATTCTAGAGTGCTCAGATATACGTGTTTTGTGCGTGTGTGTATATGTATTTCTTTATACCGCCTTACCTGGGAATCAAGGCAGTTTACAAGGAACATTACAAAAATTGTTTACACAGTACTTTGGTAGTTGAACACATTAAATGGTAAACTTAAAATGGAGATTAAGTTGTAGTATAACTATACTGAACCTATTTACATAGCTTGTTGGGGAGTGGGGATGTGGGGCATAGGGGAGTAAGGGGGGATGGACGAGAGAGTTAGGCTATTGAGGAATTGGGAGTGTGTGTTTCACATATATACCCGTGTATATTTGTTAAATGGCTCCTCCTGCTACACGAGATGATAAATCCCCATGTTCATGCACCTCCTTATTTGTATTTTAGAAGCAGCTCAATTCGACATCTTAATACCCATTTCCACATACTATCTAAAACATGCCTTCACATATACACATATGAACACATATTTATTTCTCATATATAACTATATAACCATATATAGTTCACATTTATAACTATATATACCCATCTATAAGTGTTCAGCTATATAAAGAAAAAAAGAATAATGCACAGCCTCTTGAAATTGCAAGTTGCCCAATGCATATTATAGTGAACATTTCAAAAGGGTAGCCATGTTAGTCTGGAGTAGCAAAATTGACAGATGCAGGCGGGAACCTTATGGGCTAAGCAATTTATAGACGCATGAGTTTATTGTATCATCAATATCATCTGCATAGATTTGGGAATAAGTCCAACCACCTTCTGTCTGGTATAATTAAGACTGGGGGAAGGCAAAGTCTTGTAGGGGCTCTCAGGGATGAGCACGGCCAGGTTCAGACTACTAATGGAGCGATGGAAACTATCTTCTGCTCTTTCTATCTGAAGTTGTATCAGGTTGAGTCTGGCACGGTTGATGTGGCATGGGAATATTTGACTCGTATTGCCCTTCTGCAGTTATCAAACCAATGGGAAGTACTAAACCTTCTTATTACAGCGGCGGAGGTGTAGCAAGCCATCAAGGGACTATGTGCCTGCTGGACTCCTGGTCCAGATGGCTTTTGGGGGTTGTTTTATAAATCATTATCTACTACAGTTGCGAGTCCCTTGTCGGCCTACTATGGAGACATGGTGTATAGGCAGTGTTTCCACTGTGAATTACTGTTTTCCCTAAACCTGGGCATGATACGTTGTCGCAGGGCTCTTACCATCCCATCTCACTCTTGAACATGGACATCAAGCTGCTTGCTAAAATTATGGCTGACTTCCTGTTTCCGTTTTTACCCCGGTTTATTCCTGAGTTCCTGGTTGGTTTTGTGTGGGGTCACTATATCATCAAAAACATGCGGTGGATTGTCTCTATATACATGGGAATACAAACTGGCCTTCTGTCTCTTCTAGTCAGTTTTGATGCTGAAGAGACATTTGATTGCGTTCAATGGGATTTTATATATCAAAAGCTTGAGATAGTGGGGATCTCCAGTTTCTTTGTGGATGTCGTTTGTCTTTTATATTCTGACCTGCATGGGACAGTCTAAGTTAATGGCTCACTAACAGTTGATTTTCTGCTCTGACAGGGGACCCAGCAAGGGTGCCCGTTGTCCCCTTTGCTTTTTATTCTTACGTTAGAGCCCCTACTGGCAAGGATATGGGTGCACCCTCAGCTTTCTGGTGCTCAGATTGAAGAAGAGGAGTTCCTGGTTTCCACTTGTGCTGATAATCTCTTGGCCTACCTTAGTCATCCTTAAGTTGCCCTTCCTATTTTGTTGGAGGACTCCATCTGTTTAGGACCTTCTCTGGACTCAAATTGAACTTGGTTAAGTCTGAAGCCCTCTCTTTACAGCCGGATATTTGCTCTGAGTGGAAGGGTAATTTCTACTCAAATAGGCTAGTGGATCTTTTAAATATCTTGGCATCAGCTTCCTGTGGAACTCACCTGCTTATGGAGTAGCCGCCTAGTGGTTAGAGCACTTGCTTGGGCACCAAGCAACCAGGGTTCAATTCCCACTAGCACTCCTTGTGGCCTTGGGCAAGTCACTTAACCCTCCATTGCTCAGAAAAATCCAAGTTATCAATGCCATGGTTTAATGTACATTTACGAAGTTAAAGTTACAATGTAAACCACTTTAATTGAAATGATAAAGCAGTATAAAAAAACCTGTTAAATAAATAAGCTAAATATACAGGCATTCCTGTCAGATCTTCAGTCTCAGGTGAAGTGGTGGCAAGACCTTCCTCTATCCTGAGGGGGGCGGGTGTTGCACTTTTTAAGATGGCCCTTTTTCCCTGCTGGCTATATGTATTCCAGGTTTTTCATCTCTTGCTCTGCAGGTGAGATCTTTGGTGCTTTGACTGAGCTCTGTACATTTTCCTTTGGTGGGGCAGGCAACCTAGTATTTGCCTCAGACTGCTGCGGTGACACTGGGATTGTAGAAGACTGGGTGTACCAGACCTTTTCCAAAATAGTGTTGCCTATCTCTTGTGCAACATCCGCAACTGGTTAGGAGAGGCTGATGATTATACTCCCCTCCAACTTGAGTGAATGTTAGCTGCTACCTTGGCCCTTCATTATGTCCTCCATTCCTCAAATTGAGCACTTCCATGTGCTATGTGCTCCTGTTTGGTAATTTCTACAATGCGTTGATTGTGTCGGATGGTCTGTCACCACTGTCATTCTCAACCCTTCTGTGACCCCATTCCTTCCATTCTATGGTAATAGAGACTTTTCTCCAGGGATGGAGAGTGAGGCCTATCGTCGGTGGGAGAGCCATGGCATTGTAGGGGTGGAACAGGTAGTGAATGAGGATGGTGCACCTTTGGATTTCTTGGAGTTGCAGGCTCACTTTGGTTTAACACTGTTCAAATTTTTTGATATAAGCAGGTTCACAGCTATCTGCAGTGTCTGACCAGGATCTTCTTGAGGTGGTGTGTTCGAAGGTGGAAGAGCTCTTATATTCAGGGATGTCAACCGCATGTGAATTGATACTCTGCAGTGGGTATATTTAGAGTTGGAGATTGCCCCTGATGAGTCGGAACTGGCTACTGCATGGGGGTGGAGTTGGGTTTTTTTTTTATTGCAGAACAGGATGTACTTGAAGCCGCCTGGATCATTCCAGAGTTGAGTGGTTATGCTGCTTATCGAGATCTGCAGTACAAATTGCTTCAGTGGGCCTATTATGTGCCACACAGGACTTTCAAGGCTAGATGTAGTGCTTTTCCTGATAGTCCTTGATGTGTTTTACTGAAGCTCATCTGAGCCATACGTTTTGGAGCTGCCCAATGGTGATGCGATTTTGGGGTGTGGTACTTCATTACCTGACTTTCCTCCTTTATTGTGATGGAACCCTTGTACTGCAGGTAGTAGTGCTGGGCTTGGTCTCCTTGGTGGTTGGGGCATCTGGTCCTCAACAGCGGTGGATTAGTCGGGCACTGTTGGTAGCACGGCAGGTTATTTTCACAGTTGGCATTCCTCATCTAGTCTGTCATTATGGGTGTGGCGCAATAATATCCATGGGCTGATGGCATTTGAACATGTTGGAGAGCAAAGAGGTGGATGGCTGCGGGAACAGTTTCTGGTGGATTGTGAGCCTTATATTCAGTCCCTGACCCCCATGTGTGCAGAGTAGGATTTTTAATGTCCATTGAACTAGTACAGTAGGGATGGCCTTGTGGCTGCAGTGGCGGTCCCCTGCATGGACTCTGGAAATGGGTGGAGGGAGTGAGTTGAGAGGTTTGGACGACTATGAAGGGGTAGTGTCTTAGATCCATGTGCCTTCTCAGTGGCCACTCTATTGTTCTGTTGCTTCTGATCCCCCTTTTGTATAACCTTGGGGGTGTGTAAGAGTCCACCTCCCCCACCCCGAGGTATGACTCTGCAATCTTTTTCAAGGACAGTGAGGGATCTGAGTGCCATGTGGTTACTGGGGGTGGGTGAGGAGTGGGGGAACTGGGGGGACATACATTTGTAAACAGATTATACATGTGCATTATGCATCTGTTTTATATGCAGTGTATATTGTCATTTGCTGTGTGGATCTGGTTTTGTTCTGTGTTTGTGTTTCACTGCCATTTTGGCTAATGAAAATGTTTATCCATAAAAGGGCAAAGGACCACTTCTTCAGATGGATCTGATAAAATGGACTTTTGTCCTTGAAAGCTCATGACTCATTGTATGTTATAGTAATTCTCTTAGGGAAATTTTGTTTCAGGTCTGCAATACAGATGTCTAATGTTGACTGCTGCCAATCAAGAAAGTAATAGTGGATTTGATACCTAGCATATATGTCTGGGGTGTATATATATTACTACAGAAATATCCAAGTGGGTATGTTATAGATTATACATTTAGGATCTTATATATTTTTCTGCACAATTACTAATAAAACTGTATTGTGATATCACAAAGTGATGTAACAGCAAACAAAAACAAAGTTTAATCTAATTTAAGTAAACCATTTTCAGTTACAAAGTAACTAGATAAATCTACAGAGTTTATCAACTTAATGGGCAGGGCCAGATGGTATACCTGCTGAGGAATGAAAAAGAATGAGTGTTGAAACAAATTATCACCATACAACCTATTTGTGAGATGGGAAATCTGATCACATAACAGCAGTCAAACACAATTTAATCAGGCAATGACTAAAAGTATGTAGTGCAAGGAAAATCAGATGGACTGTCTATAAATATCAAGACTGTCCAGTGAATAGACCAGATTTGGTAGCCCTTTGATCTGGTGAGGTCATTTTAAATGTAACCAGATACAGTTCTCTCATCACAGTTGTATGTATTATCAAAAGTATGCAGTTGTTAATCAATAAAGCTATGACCATTTATTCCCACAATAAAAGCTATGACTGTTTAAGAGCTAATATTGAATTGTTTAGGACAATGTGTGGAGACCTTGGGCAGCAACAGAGCCTAATATGGCATGCCTTATATTAGAGAAAGAATAGGTAATAACTGGAGTTAGGGACAACGAGGTGGAGTATTTTAAATCACCCCTATCTGCTAAATGTCTACTTTGTTATTGAAAGATTACGAAAACATCCTAACATTCTTTCTTGTAGCTGCCATTGGCTGTTCATATTACAACAGTATTTTCTCGGGGCCTATGTGAGCTGAGTTAGCCAACAAGTGGCTATTACATTCCACACAAAGAAGGGTCTCTCTATAAAATCTTTTGAAAAAGTGAAAATTGAAGACCATACTGGAGTGTTATGCCCAGGACTGCAGAGTAAAGCAAATTTACTGAAATGGATGGGTTAAACTTCTCTTGCAGTGCAACTTCTCAGTAGACAGATCAGTGCAAGATTCATCAGCTTTCATGGTAACAAAAACATATTAGATGAAGTATTTTGGAAAACTATAAATAATATTTAGATGGTAAAGGGTGCACATTACAGATGTTACACTTTGAAACACCTAGGGCACTTCTGTACATGTCCTTGGCCACGTCTCATTTTAAAAACCGTAGTTAACTTCACTCTTACTCAGCCTACCAATGGGCAACCAAGGGGTGTGCAAAAAAATATCTTAATTAAAAAAAATCATTCAGGGAACACAGAACAGATTAAAATGACTACAAACTTTAGATTTTTTTTTTATTTAAGTATAATTGTACGGACATGTGTATATACAAATACAGATCTTTTTTTTTTTTATTTTTACATTTTCCTTTACGTTCAGATAATGTAAGCATTTCAAAATAGCACTCAATGAATAAGTGCAAAGAAACTGCAAAGCAGGGCAGTACAAGCACAGGACCACACTGAGTTGGACTTTCAGACCCAGATGCACACACAATGGGGTGACTTCAATGGGGGTGTCAAGAGAAAGCACGGAAAGCAAGTTTTGTAGACTCGTGGGTAACCTCCAGCATGCCAGCATCAATTAAATTGTACAGACAATGGCCGCAAGCCTGTTGTAAGGAGATCTGTGTTACGTCTGAGAAGCTTGAGGGCAAATGCATGGGAAACATTAGTGATGCCAAACCAGAAACAGATCTGTCCATTCACCACTAGTCCAAGTTAAAAACAGAAAAACATAGAAACAGACAAAATATAAAGCTAGCGACTATAAATGCAAGTAAAGTGAATGAATGGGAGGAGCTGACTCCTTTCCGGAGTTTCTGACAGAAGCATGTCTGTTCCACGAGAATAAAGCATACTGAATTTTGTAAAAAAAATTAACAGGTATAGTATAATTTTTCCTTTGGGGGATTATTGTACACAGGCAGAGAAATCATAAACCAAAACGGTCCAACATTTCTTTTTTTTTTTTTTTTTTGGTTTGGAATCGAGTCCATGCACATGCCATGCATGATACTGGCAACACCCCCTTCCTTCTTGATGAACAACTGTCCAAGGATCAAAACAGGAAAAAAAATTCCCCAGTACAGAACAAAAGTTAAATCTCCAATGCTTTTTAGGACCAACATGCTGAAAAAACACAGGGCTCCAACATCAGACCTATAAACACTGAGGACAAAACATTGATCATCAAACGTCATGTTGTTCCAGGTTCTGACATTGTGAAGTCGTGAGAACGGGCGAGCGGGTTTCACAGATGAATTCTCTATGCTGTGGTGTCATGGCCACTTGCATCCCAGTTCACAGCCATGACGAGATTGATGCCTCAAAGCTCTGTCTTTCAGAACCATTGCACATTTTAATATCCAGAAAGACGTATTGTATTCACTTACAAAAGACATAAGAATCAAATTAATACTTTATTATCAAACACTATATACAACAGAGGTTGCTAATAATACAGAATTTAAAGAAAGTAACTTTTTATATATTTCAACTTTGTGTTTTCGTTTTCCTTTGCCATCCAAGAAAGTACAGTACAAAACAATATTCTAAACTAACATGAAATGTTTCCTTGCCTAGTAAAGGATACACAGTATCCACTGAACAGACTAGTCCAGGAGTGTGGGTCACTGAGGCAAGCTGTCTGGGCTGGTGGGGGAAGGGAGTTGAGTACTGCAATTCTCAAATTAGTTTTTAGATTTCATATGTAAAGGGTCAATTTAGATCTGCCGTGATGCCCATCAAAAGTTCCAAGAATTTAGAAGATCAACACCACTCTCTGCTTCCACTAACCGGAGTTCGTGAGCTGCAGCTTTATAAGACTGGGAGTTGTCTGATGCCATCAAGTACTGAAATGGATGTCTATCTAATGAGCTAACTACCCACAAATATACTGTTTTATGTAGAATACCACTTTATCTATTAGATTTTATAGCCTTTCAATTATTGATTTAATTAGCAGTGGCAATCTGGTGAAGCGGGTGTTGAACTTAACTGCATATAATGCTAGTGAGGACAAAAACCTTCCAAATTAATTTTAAAAGCGGGTTATATGCAAGTGCATTATTTCATCATCATTTAAAGATAAAGTGATAGAAAACCACAGAAGTCACCAACTCTGTAACAAAATGAGGTCTGTTAATATAATTACTACTAACTGCTTTCAATCAACAGAGCTCATTTCTGTATGCTTTATCAGCATGAAATATAATTTTTGGACTATTAGTCAATTCCTTCTTAGGCATATTTTTCTTTTTCCTACTGACACTGAAAGCTCTGCAGGTCTACGTTGATGGAAATGCAGTGTGCCTTGCTATGCACAAAAAGAAAATGTTAAAGCACTAGTTTCTCAAATCAATTCTCAGGGCACATCAAGCCAATTTTTCAAAATATCCATGACATTAACTTACATACAAGGCATCCACCTTATGCAAATCGATCTTGTACACATTCATTGTGGATATCCTGAAAGCTTAGCTGGGTGTGTTCCAAGGGATGGGCTTAAAACGCCTGACTTAAAGGGATTTTTTAAAAAAGTGCCATGAAGTCAATGCTGACTGCCCCTGGGTTTTCTTGGCAAGGTATGACCAGAAGTAGATTGCCAGGCCTTTTCTTCCAAGGCAATGGAGGGTAAAGTGACTTACCCAAGGCCACAAGGAGTGCTAGTGGGAATCAAACCCAAATCTCTTGGGTACTAGGCTGTTGCTCTAACCATTAGGCTACTCCTCCAGTTCAAATGGGTGCCTTTGAGTCAGTGTTGACTCTTGGCAACCCAGTAGTCCCTGGGTTTTCTTGGCAGTGTGACCTGAAGTAGATTGCCAGACCTTTCTTCCAAAGCAATGGAGGGTTAAGTAACTTACCTAAGGCCACAAGGAGTACTAGTGGGAATCAAACCCTAGTTTCTTGGTTACCAAGCCAGTGCGCTAACCACTAGGCTACTTCTCTTAAGCATATATGGGATTTAATCACTTTAATAATTCAGTGTGCTTTTTTTTCTGTTTGTTATACATCAGTAAATTTGTCAAAAGGGTTGCAAGCTTTAAGAAGCCAACACTGTATGAGTGTACTGAATCAATACAAACCCCTACATCAGGTATTAATAGTCACATTGTATGGTATCAGGTGGACCCAGGCTCTGACTGAACATCTGCACACACCCCTTGTGTCACAATCATACTTCTTTTCCTAACTCTATCTTAGATGGATCAAAAATCTTTCGAGGAGCGCTTGCTATGTTCACACAATGTTGTCCATTATTACCAATTTATTTTATCTATATTTGATTTTGTAAAAATAACATACAAAATTTGGTATTGTCTTGAAATAATGTTCCCATCTGCTTTGCTCACATTGAGTATAATCAAGGCTTTGTTTCAATGTACATGTCATGTAGTGTTGAGAAAGTTTTAAATGTTCAAGAGTCTGGCCCCATTTCATTATAGTCCTTCAGTTCAAAGTTCAAGGCAACATAAGTAACAAATGCCTACATGTAAGCTATCAGGTGGCAAACCTTTTAAACTCTAGCCATGACCATATTTAGATTCACTACTGTAATCGCTTACTCCATGAAACAGGCCTTTCCTCATTCTTGTAACAGCATCAAGAGTTACAGCTTCTCCCACATTTAAATAATACAAGCACATACAGTCAATTCTCAGCATAAAATATTTCTAAATAATGCATTTTCTAATCTAGTTATCTTTAAAAAAATATTTTGTTAAAGTCTTTGGGAGCCCATCAAGTTAACCTTCTGCAGACAAACATGTTCTCTCTGCAATGTTGACTATGTCTGAAAGGGAAACAAATACAAACTGGGCTTATGAAATCTTCTTCCACACATTGCCCCTCGCCTTCCAGATGTAATGCTTATTACTTCCCAGGCAGTTTCTAGTTTCACCATTTACATAATTGATATTGTTTCCCAGGGTTATGGAACTTGTATGGAAAAGAGGCCAAAACCCAGGTGCACACTGGGAACCCCAGTGTTAACTTTGGCCACTGTTCCCATTAGAAAACAATGTCACCCAAGGCAGTGCCCATGGCCATCAACGTCAAAGCCAACCTTGGGGAAGGTCACTTTATTCACACACAAAAAAAAGCCTCTATGTTTCAACAATGAAAACAAAATGTAGCACCATGGTGATCTTCTTTGAAAGCAAGATAACTGGTATGCTCTACCCACAATAAAATTAGAGGCACTCACACCCCCCTTGTTCAATTACATCTGAACTTATTTCCTGCGTACACCAACACTCTTAAGCATAAACATTTATCGTCATGACAGAAATTCTTCTCTTTTGGTGCAAGTTCAAGAATGCTCAAAGACAGTGATACAAGGAGCAGAAGCTTTCTTTGAAGATGGCAGTTCAGTTAGAACACCTAGAATAAATGGTGCTCGTTACATCTATTCTTAACATTTAGTCCTGGCATTGCAGCATGACGCCTTGCACGATCACCTGAATAAGAAGGCATTCATATCTTATTGAGGAATAAAACACTTCTGAGTTTCCACCCATTTCCTCATTCTTCGCTGACTGTATCTGCCACTATTTCTCCTTGTTCAAGATACTAATAGCACAGTGAGTTAACAGTGGTGATTTCCTAAAGGAGAATGCACATTAAAATAAGAATCACTGGTGTCATATAATTTGGCATTTTCATTTGGAGTCTTTTCGGTTTTGGGAGGGAGGGGAACAAGGAAACTATGGGAATAGGGGCAAGAGGATGAGCTGACAAGGGTTTGTTTGTTTTTTGTTGAGGCTGAACCCCCCCCCCCTAAAAAAAAAGTTGACATCTGCAAAACCAATAAAACGTCCCTTTCTTGGGCTAAGCAGTTAGTGGGATCTCTGATATTCCAAGACCCTGATGTTTCCTGTGATGGCGTTACTGAACACGCTGTGCTATAATGTCAAAAGCATTGCCAGGAGAAACAGTAGTGTTGTCAAAATCCAACTGGGTATTCTTGATGTTTGTGCTGCATTGTCACCACGGGACGGTTCGGCCGACTCATGTACCGTATCATCTGTTGAAAAAAAAAAAGCATATACTTCCATGAGATTTTACATCCTTAAAAACTCTCTCAGCAACTACTGCTAGGAGATGCCAATACTCTCTGTAAAATAGGGTAATACAATTTGCATTGTAATTCAAATCATCAGAAATAGGGTCTTTTCTTTTAAAATAAAACATATTTACACCAATTCCCTTGCCTTCTCATTACAGGAAAATCTGGATGGATTTCGGTATTTCCTTTGGTAGAGGAATTAAATCATTTTTTTGTGCCTAGTAAACAATAAACCCATCAAGACCTTCATTCATACTGACAGTGGCCAGTCTGGGTCACATGAAGTACCCAACAGATTCCAATAAGAAAAGCTCTTCCACAAGATCATTCCCAGAACTGACATTCAGAAACTCATCTAAACCTCACTAAACTCAGCTACACTACTAGACTTGACTATACTATCTGGCAGCAAACTCTATAACTTAGCTATGCATTAACATTAAAAAAACCTTTCTAAAATTTGTTTTAAATCTGCTACCTGTTAGCTGTGTGACATACATCTTAATCTTAATATTATTTCATAGAGCAGTCAACCATTTCCTATTCACCTGTTCCATATCACACAATGTTTTAGAATTAGCATATGCCCCCTATTATCTATTGTTTGATATTTATGGTATAAAAATTTCTACTTAAGTGTCTTGTTTTGTCTTTCTTCATAAAGGAGCTGTTCCTTTTTTTTTTTGCCCTAGTTCTGCTATATCTGTTTTAGGATGTAGCAACCAGAACTGCATACAATATTCAAGGCGTGGTCGCACCATGGATTAATAAAGTGGTATTATGATATTCCCAGTTTTCCTTTAAATTCCTTTCCGAGTAATTGCTAAAATTCTGCTTGTTATTTTGGCCACTACTGCATCTTGAGTTGAGTATTTCAATGTATTGCCCACAGTGGCTCTAAGGGTTCTGCACTTATTGCGCATTTAGCACAAAAATTAACATGCGGTAATTGCAAAGCCTCCATGGTACTGTCGGGGGCATGACCAGCATGCCAGTTACCACAAGGATGTGATCCGTAACACGTACTAGACCAAAGCGCAATTACAGTAGGTACATTTACCGACACCCACTGAGGAGGCAGTAAGGGCACCCAAAGTAATTGCAGCATTGACAGTGTATGGCAGTTGCCTCCACGCTAATCGCAATGCACCCTCCATGTCCACTTTCTTCCCCCAACCCACCCAGTCCCTGCCCCATCACATGATGTGTGGTTACCATGGAAATTAGCACAAAGTAACTGTTATGCCAACGCGGTAGCAGTTGATGCGCACCGTGCTGACAGTGCTAAAATGTACATTGACAGCACAGAGCTCTTTAGTAAAAAGGCCCCTGAGATCTTTATCCCTAATATGCAACCCGACACTGTGTACTCATAGTTAGCCTATTAGTATCTACGCTATCATATATCCATTCTTTTATTTTTTTAATTTTTTATTTATGAACATTTCTAATGTACACCAAGCAAAAGATATTTGAAATAAGGAAACAGGGAAATACAAAGCAAAAATATAAGAATAAATTACAAAGGAAAAATAAAAGAAAAAGCACTTCCCTTTAATAGCCCACAATAAAGGCGAGGGGGACCCAATCACAAGAATGAGGCTAGATCAAAATACAATTCAAATTACAATGAAGGCAACTGTTTGAAAAGAAAACAGAACAGTGTGAGTTCTAAACTATCAAAACATCTTAAAGGAGAGCCAAGCTTCAGCCTGATGGAACCGTGACAACCAGCGAGCCAAAAGGGCTCCGCGAATCCAGAAAGGATCACAATTGTTTAGGATCACAGAACACATACCTAGAATTTGCAGATTTCAACAAACATTTACAAGGAAACCTTAGAAAAAAGGAAATACCCAAAGACTCCACTTCAGAGTGCATCATGAGAAATTAATGCCTCTTAGTTTGAGTTACATAAGAAATGTTGGGATAGACCAAGATCTTCTGACAAAGGAAAAGTTTCTCTCTATTATGAGAATAAAGTCTAAGAGTCCAAGCTCTATTGGGCTCCAGGACAAAGGTGATCATCAAAGTTGCTCTCTGAAATCTTTCCACTGCAGAATCTTCCAAAACTTGAGTTAGAATGAGCGTATCCATTGATGTGCCTTCATGGCCACTTTCCACAGCAAAACTACTAGACCTCTTTCTTACAGGGAGATAAAGAGTAGTTACTCACCTGTAACAGGTGTTCTCCAGGAGCAGCAGGAATCAGTCCTCACTTATGGGTGACGTCGGCGCAGACGGAGCCCTTGTGGAGCAATTTTCCCAAGCTTTCGAAGAAAGCCTTTGGGAATTGCAGCGCGCATGCGCGGTCCCCTTCCCGCCCAAGGATGCCATCTTGCTCAGTCTGATGACATAGCGAAGAGACAGCAAAAAAAGTTAGCAAAACATATAATAAGAATGACTGCAACTCCAAGGGGAGAAGGGAGGGTAGTGAGGACTGATTCCTGCTGCTCCTGGAGAACACCTGTTACAGGTGAGTAACTACTCTTTCTCCAGGACCAAGCAGGAAGTCAGTCCTCACTTATGGGACTCCCGAGCTCAAGGCTACCGGAGACCTCAACTGAAAAAAATGAGCTCCCTCAAGCTCAACAATACAGAAGGAAGGAATCTTCTCTGAATACGAATCCGGTCGGTAGCCCAACACCAGGGCCGGAGGGTAGGAGTTGCTTAGACCTCAAAGACATTGTGGAGGACTGCCTGTCCGAAAGCACTGTCCCTGCGGGACTCCCTCTCCAGGCAGTAATGAGCCGCAAAGGTCTGGCTTGAAGACCAAGTAGCGGCCCGGCAGATGTCAGCCAACGGAACAGAGCGGAGATGAGCCACTGACGCAGCCTTCGCCCTGACACGGTGAGCCGTGACTCGACTCTCTAAGGAGAGGCTGGCTGCCCCATAAGCCCAGGTGATACAGTCAGCTACCCAGATGGACAAAGTACGCTTAGAGACGGGCACCCCCAACCGATTGGGGTCAAAAGATACGAAAAGCTGGACAGCTTTTCGATGCTCTCGCGTACGGTCAAGGTAGGACAAGGCTCTTCTACAGTCCAGGGTATGCAGGACAGTTTCAGCTCGGCTGGTATGCGGCCTGGGAAAGAAGGTCGGAAGAACCACCTCTTGATTGAAGTGAAAAGAGGAGACCACCTTTGGAAGAAACTTAGGGTGAGTCCGTAAGACCACCCTATTCTTGTAGAACCTAGTGTAAGGGGGCTCCAACACTAGAGCCTGTAGTTCACTCACGCGCCTAGCGGAGGTAAGGGCTACCAAGAAGAGGGTTTTCCAGGAGAGGAAACGCAGAGGGCAGGTAGCCATGGGTTCAAAAGGCGGACATTTAAGCCTTTGCAAGACCACATTGAGATCCCAGTCAGGAGCTGGAGGGCGCAGCGGGGGCTTAAGCATAAGCAGGCCCTTGAGAAAACGCGCCACCAAGGGGTGCGCGGAAAGAGGCTGGCCCTCCACCGGCGAATGATGTGCAGAGAGAGCACTGAGGTGGACCCTGACAGAGTTGGATTTGAGGCCTAGATCGGAGAGGTGAAGCAAATATTGCAGTACCACCGATACTAAGCAGGCAAAGGGGTCCTCAGAGCGCTGAGAACACCAGACCGAGAAGCGACGCCATTTAAGGGCGTAAGATTTCCGGGTGGAAGGTCGCCGAGACGCCAGGACGACAGCCTCCACCTCCGGAGGAAGTAAGAGCGGAGCTAGGACTAACCTTTCAGCAGCCAGGCCATCAGATGAAGGGCCCGGAGGTTGGGGTGGAGGAGAGTACCCTGATCCTGTGTCAGTAGATCGGGCTGAAACCCCAGAGGAAGAGGGGTGTCCGCCGCTAGTTGCAGGAGTAGAGGGAACCAGGGTTGTCTCAGCCACCTGGGCGCTACCAGGATCACGGAGGCCCTGTCCTGAACAACTTTGAACAGCGCCCGGGACACAAGTGGCATGGGAGGAAAGGCATACAGTAGGCCCGTGGACCACGAGATGAGGAAAGCATCCGGCGCTACTCTGAGAGGATGCGGGTGCCGGGAGCAGAACCTGGGAAGTTGCCGGTTTAGAGGACTGGCAAAGAGATCCACGGTGGGGAGGCCGCACCGGCGGAAGATCCGCTGGACAACTATGGGGTTCAACCTCCATTCGTGCGGCTGCAGAATCCGGCTCAGTTTGTCGGCTAGGCAATTTTCCTGCCCGGGCAGGTAAACAGCCTTGAGGAGGATGTCGTGGTCGACTGCCCAAGAGCACAGTCTCCGAGCCTCCCGACATAGAAGGAGGGAGCCCGTGTCCCCCTGTTTGTTCACGTAGAACATGGCGACCTGGTTGTCCGTCTGCACCAGAACAGACCGACGAGAAGTGAGGTGAGAGAAGGTCCGCAGAGCTAGGCGAATCGCCCCAGCTCCAGGAAGTTTATCTGCTGAGCAGTCTCCCAAGGCGTCCAAAGGCCTTGAGTGCATGTTCCTTGGCAATGCACTCCCCATCCCAGGAGAGAGGCATCTGTCGTGAGCACTTGAGAAGGTGGAGGAGACTGAAAAGTCATGCCCAGTACCAGATTGGGCAGGTGAAGCCACCACTGCAGAGAGGAGACCAGGCGGTCGGAGATCTGTATTAAGTCCGACAGTCTCCCTGTGGCCTGATGCCATTGAGTGCGAAGGCTCCACTGAGCAGGTCGCATGTGCAGACGGACATTCGGGGTGACATGGACCGTGGAGGCCATGTGACCGAGCAGTTGCAGGAATTGTCTGGCAGAGGCCGGTGACGCGCTGCGGAACCTGCCGGCCAGAGTCATGAGCCTGTTGGCCCGTTCCAGAGGCAAGGAGGCCCGAGCCTGCAGAGTGTCCAGCCGTGCTCCTATGAATTCGAGATCCTGAGAGGGGAGCAAAGTGGACTTTTCGAAGTTTATGACGAAGCCCAAGTGCTGAAGCAGAGCCACTGTGCGTTGAGTGGCCTGAGTGACTTCTAGGGAAGACTGTGCCCGGATGAGCCAGTCGTCCAGGTAGGGGAAGACGAAGAGGCCTTGAAGCCTCAGGAAGGCTGCCACCACTGCCAGGCATTTCGTGAACACCCTGGGAGCGGAGGAGAGGCCAAAGGGCAGTACGCGGTACTGATAATGATTCCCTGCCACCACAAATCTCAGATATTGCCGGTGGTCCGGATGAATAAGGATGTGAGTATAAGCATCATTTAGATCCAAGAAGCATAGCCAATCTCCCTGCCGGAGGTAGGGCAGTAGGATTCCAAGGGTAAGCATCTTGAACTTTTCCCGCTGCAGGAACTTGTTGAGGTTGCGCAAGTCCAGAATGGGTCTGAGGCCTCCTGTCCTTTTCGGAACCAGGAAGTACCTCGAATAAAACCCGTGACCCCACAAGTGCTGGGGTACTGGCTCCACAGCCTGTTCCCGGAGCAGACTTTGCAGCTTCTGAAGGAGTAAGTCCCTGTGCAGAGGGGGTCTTGTAGGCTCCCCTGGAAAGTAGGAAGGAGGTACCTGGTGAAAATGTAGGAGGTAGCCCTTTTGAACCACCTGCAGCACCCAGGAATCGGATGTTATGGCTGACCACCTGTGGGCAAAGTGGGTCAGCCGGCCCCCCGTGCTGAGCAAAAGTCACGGAGGGGGAGAGGCTATGCCGGCATAGTCAAAAAACCCCACCCGGCTGAGCAGGGGCCTGTGTAGTGGGCTTGGGGGCCTTCTGCCTACGGGACCCGTTGCCTTGCCCCTTAGCCTGCTGGCCCTGATGGGGAGCTGCTGAGGCTTGATATTGTGGGTGGTGCTGTTTATAGGCAGACACCTTCCTCGGGTAAAAGGACTTTTTCCCCGAGCCCTTCCTCTTCTGTGAAGGGGCAGAGGTCTCTCTGGATAGGCGAGTTCTGGTGAGAGTCTCGGACTCGAGTTCTGCCGCCTTATCAGCCATGGGTTTGCCAAAGAGGTTTTCACCTCTGCAGGGGACATCGACCAACTTGTCCTGCACCCATGGCTCGAGGTCGGATGACTGAAGCCAAGCCTGACGGCGAGCACCGATGCCGGCTCCGGCTACTCGAGCCGATGCTTCGAAGCCATCGTAGGCTGCTCGAGAAATAAATTTTGAGCACTCTCGAATACCAGTGGACAAGGCCTGGAACCTCTGCAAAGGTTCCTCGGAGAGGCCAGCAGAGAACCCGGCAATTTCCTTCGCCAGGTCTCGAAGATACATGCCCATATATAGCTGGTATGTCTGGACTCGGCAAGCAAGCATAGAGCCCAGGAAGCACTTCCTACCGAGGGCATCCAGGTTCCGGCGGCACCGAGGAGTGCATCTTCTGACTCTTAAGTCGATGCATGGCCGATTCCACCACCATGGAATGGTGCGGCAGTTGTGCCTTCTGGAACCCGGGGCTCTTGCGGACTCGATACATGGAATCGACCCGCTTGCTTAACACCGGCGTCGAGGCCGAGCTCTCCCACATGCGGAAGAGCAGGCGCTCCAGCATCGGAGGAACCGGCACAGTAAAGGCCTCCTTCGGGGGAGAGTCATACTGGAGGGCCTCGAGCTCTTCGGCTCGGGGCTCCTCCTCCGGATCCGCGGGGAAGGCCAAAGCTTTGGCCATATCCCTCACGAAGTCGGAAAACCCGGTATCCTCCGGGGGGGGACCGTCTCTGACTCGGGTGAGTCGGAGGGGACGCACCGAGTCTGAAAAGAACTGGGTGACTCGTCCTCCTCCGTGTCCCAGCCCGACTCCTCCGTGGAGGAATCGAGCGGCTCCGTGCGGGCAAGGGCCGAGGACCTCCGCCCCGATGCCAAGGCCGGCGTCGACGACCTCGATCCCGAACGGGAAGCCGAGGGAGACCTTGGCCGAGGATCGACTCGAGCTCGTATGGACTCGAGGATAGGCTCGGCCTCCGGGGTCAACTTGGACGTCAACGTCCCGGTGGTCGGGGCAGATGCACTGGCGATGCCGGCCATCAATGCCCGCTGCTGGTCCATGAAGGCAGCGATACTGCACTCCAAGGCCGTCAATCTGAGATCAAACTCAGAAGACCCAGCAGTCCCCGACTCGGGCCCCAACGGCGTCGGGCCCGACGTCGGTTTCCTGGGAGGTGAGTCCACGAGGACTACAGTACTCACGCGTCCAGGAGACTCCACTTTGAGACGAGGATGCTTCGACGACCTCTCCGCCTCCGAGGACCCGGGGTGGCTGGCGGGGCTATGCGACCTGGCCCTCGAGGGACCAGGAGCGTCCTCTGACGCCACCCTCGCGGGTTTCCTCTTCCGACGATGTTCCCGGCCGGGAGACCCCCGCTCAGAGGAACTCCGACGATGCTCGGGGCCGGAGTCACGAGACGTCGAAGCCTCTGACGAGGTCCGGGCCCGACCGGACGCGGAGTCAGAGAAGATACGTTCCTTTTGTGACTGCCGACTCCTCAATGCCTTCGAGGACATTTTGTTGCACGGACCACAACCCACTGAGTCATGATTGGGTCCGAGGCAACGGAGGCAGCAGTCATGTGTGTCGGTAAGAGACATAAGTCTGGTACAGCGATCACACTTTTTAAACCACTGGCAGCCATCGGGGGAAAAAGGGCCCCTGCGAGGTCAAAAGACCGTGCTGCCAGGGAAAAAGAAAAAAAGTGGCGGGAACGCCCATTACAAGGGACAAAAAAGAAAAAATGTGAACGGACTCGATATTGGAGTATCGAGGCTGGGCGGGAAAGAGACACGGCGTCGAACCGAGAAAAAAACAAACTAAAGAAACCAACTTTTTCAGCGGCGATCACAAACAACGTCTGTAGGGCTCCACGGAAAAAAGAAGACTGAGCAAGATGGCATCCTTGGACGGGAAGGGGACCGCGCATGCGCGCTGCAATTCCCAAAGGCTTTCTTCGAAAGCTGGGGAAAATTGCTCCGCGAGGGCTCCGTCGGCGCCGACGTCACCCATAAGTGAGGACTGACTTCCTGCTTGGTCCTGGAGAATATACCTTAGAGGTGGGAAGAATAGCATTCTCGGGAACCTCCAAAAACTGCTTCTTAAACAAGTCCACAGGAGAAGTCACAGAGGATTTAGGAAAGTTAACAAACTTCTCCAATTGCACATGAATACTAGCATTATCCTATACTAAGGACTGAGTCATAGACTGAAAAGTTTGTACCTCAGCATTCAAAGTCTCCATCTTTGTCTCGGCCCAAGAACAAGCTTCCTCTTGTAACTTAAGCTGACCCTGAAGAGCATGAGTGGACTCCTCAACTATTTCCAGACGCTTGGAGACCAATCTTTCCAGCGAAAGGCTGTTCATATTGCATCCAGCGTAACCACCGCAGGTTTCCCCAAGGTGCTGGCAGACTGACGTTTTCCTGAGGAAGGCAGTGATGAAGCAACCCAGATTTGCTGGGCGGGAAGATCTTCCAAGGTAAATGTCGACTCCTGACAAGCCACTCATTCTGCTTCCTACAACCGAGCCAGCCCTCTCTCCCTGCACACTGGATTTGTCCAACAATACAGGATGCACTTCTACAGCCGGCAACTTCCCCGCTCCAGGCTCTATACCAACCAACTGGGTTGGTGGGGGCTGAAGTTGCTCCAGACCAAGCAGCAGACCAGGCCCAGTGGAATTCGCTGCTCGGGGCTCAGACTTGCATCTGAGACTAAAAGGACTGCCTCTAAGCCAACTCCAGCACTCACCCCCATAGTTGTCGATGCCCCAGCGGTCACAAACTTTGTGATAGGTTGCTGATCAGAGGAAGGATCGCTCACAGGGTAAATCTTTACTTTCCCCTTTCTCTTCCCCATCAAGGACCAGTGAAAAACCAGCAAGAAGGCAAAATATGCAAGCAAACACACCAAACAAAGTGAGCAGGGCTACCACAATGCTGCCAACATATCCATTCTTAATATGGATTTTTATCTTTGCTTGATGTACTTAGCAATAATGAGTGGGATGTTTCAAGAAAAATGAACCTCTCTCTTGCATTAAAAATTCAAGCTTAACTCAATCTTGACCTCCAAATTGTTCTTACTACTCTTAGGCATATGTTATTTTATTTATTTATTTATATTCTCTTATATACCGCGCTATTCTGCATGTTTACTTATGTATCTAAGCAGTTAGTGTGGGATTTAATGGAGGTTGTTAATGCTGTCCCACAGTAATAGCTACTGCATCCTAAAAACACAGCCAGCATGCTAAGCATTCCATGCTAACTGCTTACTGAGCTATGAAGAGAAGAACTGGGTGGGTTATGGGTACAGAATGGGTGTGGACAGTATTTGCAGTCAATGCATGGTACTTTATCACATGCTAACTGTCTCAGCTGCCCATAGCGCAGGTGCACTTAATTTGGCAGCTTGACCCCTATAGGTAGTACCACAAGACTGCCACTAGTTTTTAGAGCTGCCAATTTAAACTCAGGACTATAATGGGGCAGGAGCATCCAGGGACTGCTTGTGCCCTGCCACTAACCTACCAGGGAAATTCCCAGTAAATATGGGGTGCATCAAGATGCCAGGGAGGGCCAGATGATGCTCTCTGGGGGAGCGAGGTGGGAGATGATGCTGACTGGAGAGGGGATCAGTGACATAGGGGTGATGCTGAAACAGATGGGGTAGAAGAGGGGGTCTTACTCAGGGATTGGGATCTAACGCAAGGCGGCAAGTTAACTACATTGGGAAAAGGTGGAAATGCACTTGCCATGCCATCTGATGATGCCTTTAGTATGCGGATAAATATCTGCCTTGTACGGTAAATGAGGGGCAGATGCTGGGCAAACACCCAACATTTACCATGCGGGCTTAGTACTCACTGCACATTAATTTTTGCACCTAATGCACAATATGTGCAAAAACTTGCCACACTTCAGGAAATGGGTCCCTTAGTTTCCAAAAAATCAATAATCTGATTTCAGGTCTTAAATCATCCTTTAAAATACCCAATATATAAACCTGTGCACAATTCTGGGAGTGTTGCATTAAGCAAAATTTATATTCCACTAATCCCACAAATGTTATCCCTGGTTGATACTGAAATGTGTTGCTTTTTAGACTATTTCTAGAGGTTGGGAAGAAAAAAAAAAGAATCCCTCTCTCTAAATATATATATACATACACACTTACACACACACACTCAAGTACATTTATATCTGACATATACAATCTCATTACATAAATTCACTTACCGACAGCTGTATCTTACAAAGAATGTGCATGTATTAAAAATATGTTGTAGATATATATGTATATACACACACAGGGTCATTCTGAGGCGCAAATACTGGGGATGGACATCTGCTATTTGGCCCTTCTGCCGACCCCGACTTACTTACCTGCACGTTGTACGGGGAGGTTAGACGAGGGCGGGAAAGAGGCGATGTGGGGAAGGAGTTAGGACAGGCAGTGGGCAGTCGGCGACGCCAGATGTACAGAGCCGATTCCAATGTTGGCCCTGTACATCTGTGGCCGGTGGCCTGAACAGGGAACTTATTCCACCTCTGAGATGGAATAAGTTCCCCATGTTGGGTGGATTGGGCAGGCTTGGGGCGCAGAAAAGGCGGGAGGGGGCAGAGAAATTTCCCCGCAACCCGACCCTGGCCTTGGGAGGACATATCAGGGGTCGGGCTGCGGGGAATGAACATTTCGGTCCGGCGACCGGGGATTGCGGCTCTTGAATGGAGTTGCGGTGAAATTGGCAACTGGCGCCATGGCGCTGTGTCTCCATTCAAGAGCCCTGACTGAGTTAGCCGGGGAAGGCCTGTACATGTAGGCCGACCAGAATCGGGGCCCTGGCCTGCACATATAGGCCTGGATGCGATTCTGATCCCGCGGGGCTAGACGTATCCTGCGAGATCAGAATCCCAGCTCACTCTGTGCGTCTGGTTCTATCTGGGCACACAGAGGCCGGCATGTCCAACTCTGAATCGGGCCCACACTGTTTTATATGTACTGTATACTCATGGATATAAAAAAACATATAACAGTAAAATTAACAAACCTATAAATCCAAGAAGCAAGCATAAGTTAGACTCACAAATGACAGATCATATATCATCATCATTTATTATGTGAATACTCGTAATCATTTATAAATCAGTATAACATATTCTCTGTAACAAATATGGAAAAACTGAAGACAATGCTGTAATATAGCTGAAGACAATGCTATATATAGCTGACCTTTAAGCGCTTGAGTGAATGAAATTCTATGCAGGTACTGTCAATAGAGGTAAGAATATTTATTTATTTATTTAGTATACATTTGTATACCGCTACTTCCAGCGATCAGCAGCGGTTTGATTACAGATTGGAAATTGTCAAATCATGACAGGAAATTTTTGAGGTATAAACACATTGATTAGACAGGAAAGCACAGCACACAGAGAACTATTATGTCATGCCACACTAAGTCAGACCAATGGTCCACTGAACCTAGCATCCTGTCTCTGACAATAGATAAGCCAGGTCATTATTTCCTAGCACCACACTACTTACAAGTTTATAAACTTATGATATTCTCAGTTATCTCCTCTCCAAGCTTGAGTTCTAACCAATCAACCCTTTCTTTAGGAATCCTTTCTTCCCCTCCACCATGTGGTTCTAGAATGCTCCCTACCCCCACATGCACAATGTGCTAGCTGACAATGCTGATCACAAAAATGTTAGCAAAGGGATATAAAAACGAATTATAAGAATGTTAATTTATGTTTTATTTACCGACCAATTGTCGGTTATTAGTAAAGGCAGTCGTGGCATCACAACTTCAGCACTATGCGGACAAGTTCGATGCACTTCACAATATTCAATCAGCGTTTCGATCACAGAAATCACTTTGGCTAATATATTACATGAGATCAGGATGGCAGTAGACCAGGGTTGTCAGATTATTTTGATGCAACTCAACCTCTTGGCAGCATTTTATTTGATCAATTATGATTTGCTGCTGAAGAGGATGAGTCGCTGGCCTTAAACTGGTTTTCTGAGACTGTAAGAAAGAGAAGATGCACTGTTCTTTGGAAAGATAAAATTTGTCTAATGATTGGTCACTAACATGTGGCCTCTGAGAAGTTCCACCACTATCACCTCTTTTGTTTAAGTTGTTCTAAAGTGAATTTGGTTCTGTTCTAGATGGACTACACGCACTATATTTTTCATACGCAAACAATATTCTTCTCCTTATTCCATCTCAGTAGTCACTGAATTCCACATATAACTTACTGAATATTTGTTATAAAAGGTTACAAGACTGGATGAGCTCTCACGTTTGCTACAGAACCCAATTAAAGCCAATTTGCTGTGGTTGGGAGGCAATGCTAGACATTATCCAATAATTACCATTTTTTTCTATCCCTCTTATTTCTTCATTAAAAACTATAGGTGTTGCCTTTGACTCAGCCCTATCCTTTGAACTGCACCCAAAAGTATTCTGTTGCACATTATTTGTCAATTAAGGCCATTTATAAATAGAACATCTGTTTGTAGTTGTTCGAGTAGTAAAAAATGTTAGTGTAGCTGGGTTTAAAAAAGGTTTGGACAAGTTAGGTCCATAAACCGTTATTAAAGAGGACCAGGGAAATCCACTGCTTACCCCGGGACAGGCACTGAGGAATCTGTGTCTCTTTTTGGGAACCTACCAGGTACTTGTGATCTGGATTGGCCACTCTTGGAAACAGAATATTGGGCTTGATGGACCTTGGTCTGACCCAGTATGGCATTTCTTATGCTCTTATGAGTTGTTATAGTATCTCCATTTTTAGTACTATAACGTTCTTTTTATCTGAAAAAACTGAGTGAGCTGATACAAAGACTGCACGTGTTATAGAACACTGCAGCCACATTAGGGAGATAGGTGATTCTCATGATAAACTAATCTGTGGCAACTTGTATTGCAGAATAGTGACTCCCGAGGTAAAGGAATACCACAGCTCATGGTAAATTGCGATAAGCTACATTATTCCAAGGAAAAAATAACTTCAACTTTACTGTTCCCTGGCCCGATGCTCCCTAAGAGGAGTGGGGTAGTCCAAGGGTCCCCACTTCCTGGCAACACAGCCTCCCCAACCAACCCTCCTCCATGAATAACGCAACCTGCAATGATTTAGTGCAAGCTGTGGTATGAATTTGAATAATGAGGCAATTTGCATGCTGTGTAATTCAACACATGGCGCAGTGGCAAATTATGCGTTACAGTAAAATAATGCACACTATTGTTAATTTGGGTTATGGGCCAAATAAAGTGCATTGCTGCTGTAAAACGCTTTAGTAATGACCTCCTTTAGATTTGAAAAGTACATGGGGGGACATGCTACCCTATTCCAATCCATGCTAGAATAAAATTTAAACTGCTTTGCCTCTCTTTAAGTTCTTATATGGGCAGGTGCCTAGTTATCTGTCTCAACTGATAATTTTAATCCATTCGGACTGATGGGATCTTCTAAACTTAATTTATTGCACCTTTTACACCTGAGATGTTACCCTCCCCCTCCCCCAACCAACTTGTACAAAAGCTTTTTGGTATTGCGCTGTGCAAGTTTGGAATGCATTATCTGAGATGATTAGGGAGGAATCAAATTACAAATGTTTTTGGCATGTGTTAAAAACGTATTTATTTGGTCAGTATTTAACATTTTCTTGATGCTGCATTTTAATATTAGATTCTGAGGGGGTAATTTCTCCAAATAGGTTTGTTTTGCACATTGCCAATATCCAAAAGGTTATTACAGGTGCAATGTCATATCAATCAAACAACATATCACTTGTAGGAACTCCTGGTAGAGGATTCCTTTAGGGACTCATCCACTTTTTAATACAGATTGGGGTTTAATTCCTTAGGAGCCTTGTAAGGTGAGGACTTTCACTGATTACCTATAATATTTAGGAAATTTATCTATTATTAAAATTTCTGATTTTTCTCTCAATTGTCCCTCTTCTCCTTATATTGTGATATTTTGTTTCTCCCAAGACATCTGGCTATACCCCAGAAGAAGCCATTTGGCAAAACGGGGCCACCTCAGTAGAAAGACCAGGTGCTGTTTTCAGCATTAACTTTGGCAATTAAGCCATTTGCAATAATTTGCCACAAGCATTTGGAACAGAGATAAGTGTCTAGAATTCTGGTTCATAGAGTGGACCATTAAACAGATGGAACGGGGCTATTTTTGTTAAATATGCATAAATTAAAGAAAGAGTGGAAAAAACTGAAGGGGTTTTTCTGACCAATGAGGACTGGTGCATTATGTAAGATTGAATCAATCTTTGATGCAAAAGACTAACTGAGGTCTTTTCCCCTTCATGGTTGGAGAGTCATTTATAAGTTTAAGATAAATGATAAGAAATTTCTGCAAGTTTGTCTCGATATTCATTATTTAAGAACAAGGAGACTATATGGAGAGTTAGTTTTGCATATACCATAACAGCAGCGAACTTTACTCCTAAGACAGGGTACATGGAGTAGGATCTCAGCCTCTCAAATTTACTACTCACGCTCACCGTAGTAATTGCATAATGCCAAAGAGAGCTCCCTTCTGGAATTTATAAGATGTAACATGTAAAGGCAACTTGTCAAACATGATTGAAAATTCTTCTTAAATCAAGCCTGTGGCTCCCAGTAGGATGGGAAACATTTCTATATTTCTGCCACATTTTCTTAGTCTCTGACTGCCATTCTGGTATTTTTCTCCTTTACCACTATGTCAGGTTTCCTCGCATCCAGTTTCCTATCCATCAAAATGGGAGTGTCCGAAGTTATAAAAAAGTCATCATTCACTGTAATTCTCTTAGGGTTGTGATCTCAAGTGCTCTTCTAGTACAGTGATGTTGTAGTGCTTACAAAATATCCAATGGATGAGACGTGCAATGAGCTACAAGATGAGTAACTGCTTCCAGCTCTTACAAAATCTGCATATGTCTGTTTTACAAGTTTTCTTTATGCTTGCTGTGAACTCCTCATTCGCAGTCCACTATCCTGGGCTGCAACTCTCTTTCTTAGGTTTCAGCTCACCTCTCCTGGATTGATGGATAAATGGCTCCTGGAGTAATGCTTTGAATTTTCCACTGTATTTATGCATTTGCACTTATTCCTCTGCTTTTGTTCTTCCATTTTTTGGTGAGCTCTTTGTTTATCCTCTGTAATCAAATACAAGGTTTGCGGCATAATAGTAGCAGTACATTATCTCTTTTTTTCCTTCAGCCCTCTTAGTTTTTCATTTGTTTCATTAATTTCTGTGGTTTATCTCCTGCAGTAGTGGGTCCACAAACAAGCCCACCATGGCCTAAGGCTGCATCAGGGAGGTTAGCTTCTCCTGAAGGCTTTGCACTATTGCTACAACCATCATTAGCCCTAGTGCATGAGCAACAGGTGGGCACCTTTTTATCTTGGGTGACGTATGTGGTCACTATGTGAAGGTATTCATCGCAACTGGAGGAGAAAAAGTATTCCATCATCCTTTTGACTGACTGGTTCTTTTGATTGCTGCCTTATTTTGATCTGATCTCTGTCTATGTTTGATTGTATTCTCCCTTGAACTCTTGGCTGGTATTGGTGGAATATAAATTAAATTAAATTAAATTAAATTAAAAAATACATTAGCAATGTAGGCTATATACAACTAAAATTTTACTAAATCAACACTGTCTTCCTCTTTTTTTTTAGTTCTCTAGGAATAGATTCTAAAATGTTGCATGACTTTAAAGAGATCAATATGATTTTCAAAACAAATCTCTGGTCTGTGTATCTGTGTATAAAGACCCCTGTATAAGAAATATGATATTTTGCTTCAAGATTTCAAGTCTATACGTAGAAGAGTCATTGTGGTCATCTGCAGTTTCTTTTGTTGTCCACTTGTTAATGGTATAATTGACCACTAAAGGTCCAAGGCACAATAGCTTGTTAGAACCTGCTGATCTATCCAAACTGTTTAGAGATTAGCTGCTATACAGCAAATTGTCTTTAGGGCTGAGCTATTTGAAGATTATGAGTAGCTGCACTACTAGAATGAATATGGTTAAGGGTAATTTAGAACTTGCACCTAGATAATGTGCATGTTCTCATGTATACTTCACATCTATTATGAAAGTAAGTACGCGTGCACTTCACTTTATAAAATAGATCATAAGCGCAAATGTACAAACCTATGTTATGCTACGGTCACTGACAATAGCTTTAGAGCTGGTGCAAACAACCATGCCTACGTTTTACAATTATGCCCGCAAGTTAAAGATTTTTCTAAGCAAGTGAAAAATTGCTTGCTCCTCCCATATGCATGCCCATAATGAAAGTACACGAAATGCACACTAGACACGCACTTTCAAGCCAGTCACTATTTTATGTGAGGTCATTCATGTGCATAAGTCGCTACTTGTGTGTGCAAATGACTAAAATTCTGGAATTTATGTGTGTTGTTTGCGTGTATATCTAGGTGGTCCTTATAAAACGACACTAAACTGAACAAAACAACTCTCAATAAGATATATATATATACTTTTGTGCCATGCTATCGAATCGTGATGATCTGCCACTTGGGAGTACTAGAAGACAAGATGCTATTATGCAGATTAGATAATTAAGCTTCCTAACGTGTATTACTAAAGGAAAGCCATTGCCAGGAGGAATCCTTGATTTTTTGTAGGCTGTGATGCTTTTACTAAATTAGTATAAGATGAATCCAAAAATTGTGTATATGAGCTTTCAAAGTAACATTAGTTTCTTCAGATGTCATCATTAGTGTCTGAAGAGACTTATGTGATCTCACAAGCTAAAAAGAGCTAATAGTGGTCTGAAGAGAGGCAACACAAACCTAGAAGAATATTGTTTTCTCTAATTTTCTAGAGTTCTGCACTTTAGAAGGAGCCCCATAAGCAGTTAAATCTCAAGCTGTTTGAAAGAGAAATGTCTGGCCATCTACAAGCATCTAGAATATTCTAGACCCTTTCCTTCAGGAGGTATAGGAGCCCTAGATAAGCTGTGCATGTATGCAGTGTGCATACTTTAACTACTTGATAGCCATCACGTACCACCACAACTAAGGATGTATAGCGCTTACCTTCTTGTTTCTTCTTAAATTCACTATCAGGCCAATCACATCCCACTGCAGAACTGAACTTTTCAGCAGCAGTGCTCAGTACCTTTGTGAATTTGGTACTGAGCACTATGCAGGTTAAAAGATTCAAGAGGAAGGAAAGAGGGGAAGGAAAAGGAAACAGAGAAGCAAAGAGCGGTATGACAGTCAGCTAAGGGTGCATGACAGGAGTGAGGAAGGTTGCCAAGTGGGAGAGCAAACAGAATAAACGATATCAGGGGCAAGGAAGAGAAGGGTTAGTGGAGGAAAGACGGGAATGAGAAAACATCATGAACTTGAGAAAAAGAAATGAAATGCATACAGCTAGGTAAGGAAAAAGAAAAAAATACAAAAGGAACAAAGACAGACAGATGGGGAAAGATGGAAAAGAAAAGAGGTCAGACAACAGAGATAGGGTAGGATAGGGCAATCAATTAAAACGAGATGATCCAAGAACAAGACTAGAAAAGCACGTGTTTATTTGTGAACAGGAAAACATCTATTGTAACATTGCACACAATGAAATATAAAAATGACTGCTGCAGAGTAACATCTTATTACTTCTCCCATTAGCATGTCAAAAATTGTGGAGAATCAAACTGGGAAAAGAAGCTCTATACGTTCCCTCCCCCCAAATCTGGGAAAAAACAACCTATGATGCTCCACGTTACGTCACTTGAAACTAAATGCAATGTACTTTCAGGTGATACAAAGACTCTGCAAAAGAAAGCTGCAATTCCTCTTGCACTGAAGTAAAATCTAGAATAATGCAATATAACAGCACCAGTTCAAGAGGTAGATTTGGGGGCAAAATCTTGTGCAAGAAAAGTTGTGCTGTACATTTCTGTACACACATATTGTCAAGCTTCTGAAAATATAATTGGCAGTATATGCCTAATTGTTCATACAAAGTTTTTACAGAATGGGTTTTCGGATTTCAATTCAATTCGTAGCACTTCTAAATCCAAAATTAAAGCAAGTTATGGTTTAGGCACCATAGATATTTCCTTGCCCCAGTAAGGTTATAGGTTAAGTTGGCATCTGAGGCAGTGAAGCAAGACATGACCTGCCTAAGATCGCAAGGAGCATCAGTTAGCGGGACCTATCCGTAACGTTTCCGATAAAAACAGTGTTTACATCATAAGCCATGTTAACACAAGTTACATTTCTTGATAAAACAGAGAATGATTTTCATGAATACCTGACTCGGCTTTCTTGTTAAAAGTTCTGTTACTCATAACTTCCTGTACCAAGCTGTCATTCATTCCTGAAAACATCAGAGCTCGTTTCAGAAAATGTAACTTTGTAATAGGATGTTATATTTTTCAAACATTGCTGTCAAAGAATAATCAGGGAATGCCCTTAGACAGCTATAATGTAGCACAGAACCCAGCTCTTCCCCCCCCCCCAAGTGAAAACAGTGAACAAAAACATATAAACCATATTTAATACAGGACCTATGCAGATAGGTTTAGGGAACTCCAAATGTATTTTCTAGAAGACAGAAGGGAAATGGAAGCTCTAATAGAAACTCTGAAATTGCTTTATGGCTGCTTTTATATTGATCTGAAACATCTAGCAGCCTTTAGTTAATTCCTTCCTTCCTAAGGAACAAAGTAGTATATATGCATTTGGAATAAAATATTTTTTTAGTAATATACTTCTTTTTGGGAGGACCTGCAATATGGTGTGTCTCAGAAATTAAAAATGCCACAATTGCAAGCAGGCATGGGATGGGGGTAGATGCCATGGGTAAATAAAGGGAGGGAAGGTGACCAGAATAAGATCTGCAGTGACAGTAGGAAGGGCCAAGAGCTCCTTATCTGCTGACAATCCCATATTATTATGTACCTTAATTCCCTCACCACAGGTAAAACAACATATTCAAATTGTGGTAAATGGCCACTTTTTTCTTTGGACTAACCTTAATACAGTTTTGAACTAGCTTTCAAAGGTTAAAACCTTCTTCCTCAAGTTAGAACAGGTTTCAACTTTCAACCATTAAAGAGGACTAAAATGGCAACCACACCACTTTTTTCAGTAAGGGTATTAATTCTTTGTTAATAAAAGTATTATTGCATCACTATCAGGTCTATGATGCCGCTGTATCTCCAAAGTAGTAATGGGTAGAAAAAAAACCCCATGCAAGTAAAATCTTTCACTAGTCCCTAAAATCAATGGGGCCAATTTTCAGAAGCCCTTATCTGGATATGCACAAAATATCTCCACAGACCTCCTGCTATCAGATTAGTGCGGGTGTGGTCCATGGATGGAGCGAGCCCATTAGCGGCACCAGCGACTATCCACATAACGGTGATACTCAGTTGCTATTGGCCCGATTCTGTCCCATGAATGGCGGGGATGGACATCCCAATGGGACGTCCATCCCCGTTATTCGTGCCCTCCCCGCCAGCGCCTAACCTCCCCGCCGGTTGTATGGGGAGATTAGACAGGGGCAGGGCGGATCAGGGGTGGAGTTAGGGTGGGCAGTCACCAGCCCTGGACATACAGGGCCGATTCCAATGTTGGTCCTGTCCGTCCAGGGCCGGCGACATGTGTGGGGAAGTTATTCCACTTCTGATGTGGAATAACCTCCTTGGATGTCTTTTTTCGGCAGGCCCAGGGTGCAGATGAGGCAGGGGGATCCCAAGGACATTCCCCACAGCCCAACCCTGGCTTTAAGAGGCCAGATCGGGGGTTGAGCTGCAGGAAAAGCCTTTGTTCGGCCGGCAGCTGGGATTGTGACTTTACAATAGCCACGGTGCCATGGCAACCAGACGCCATGGTGCCGCGGCTCCATCGTAAAGCCCTGACTGAGTTAGTCAGGCTTTCCCTGTACGTGCAGGCCGGGCTGAATCGCAGTCCCGTTCTGCATGTACTGGGCTGTTTGTGATTCTGGTCCCATGAGGCTAGACGTGCCCGGCGGGTTCAGATTCGCAACCCCGTCTGTACGTCCGGTTCAAACATCTGGGATGGAATGAGCCTGTGTCTTAATAATATCTGTCCTTATGTGACTAGCCTATCCACATAACTTAAGAGAAAACAAAAAGCTATTCTAAGTGCAATCAGGATAGGCTACCCTGACAATAGCTGAATATGGCTGCTATGTTCAGAGTCACCAGCACTGACTGCTCTAGCTGGATATGCAGTGCCGGCCACTCTGAGGGTAATCTTATAAAGTCCTGTACAGTTAACACATTTTTATTCATGTATTTCATGCCTATTTTATAAAGTAAAGTATGTATGTATGTACTTTCTATTAGAAAATAGGGGTGCAAGTGTTCAAAAATGTATGTTAAATCTAGGTGTGATCACTTACATCAGCCCTATGGCTGGAATAAATGGCACTGCCTAGATTTCTCAAGAATTACAGTACCTGAATGGAGCTTCCTTAATCGCCTAGCTGCTACTCACTATAGGTGGTATATCAAATAAATAAACTATTACAATTTATGCACATACTTGTATGCTCTGCCAATGTGCATGCCCACAGCAAACGTTTGTGCCAGTCTTATGCACGTACATAACCTAGACCTCCCCTTGGGGCTTTCCGGTGGTGCTAGCGGTGAATGGAGGAGGCGAAGTCTCCCTGGGCTCTTGCTCAATGCTCCAGCAGCTTTCAAAATGGCGCTGGTAACCTCTAGCAGTAGTCTCATTGTACTGAACCCCTGAGGTGGCATTAAGGGCAGCCTTGCTACTGGCAGTCGTGACAGTTAGGGGGTTATTCTGTGCTATTCGGGCTTTCATCTGGCTGAGACTAACTTTCCCACCAGTTGTGCGGGGAAGTTAGACAGGGGCGGCACAGGGACAGAGTCTAGGCAGACGGTGGACAGTCACTGGCCCTGGACTTACAGGACCGATTCTAATGTCAGCCCTGTACGTCCAGGTCCGGCGACATGTGCAGGGACGTTATCCCACCTCTGAGGTGGAATAACTTCCCTGGACATGTCAGTTTTTGAATGCTGGGGCACGAATGGGGCAGGGGGGCCAGAGGACATTCCCCGCAGCCCAACCCTGGCCTTAGGAGGCCAGACTGGGGGTCAGGCTGCGGGGAATACTCTGTATTTTGCAGCGGCCAGCAAAGCGTCTCTTCAATGGAGCAGCGGTGCCATGGCAACATGATGCCAAGGCACTGCAGCTCCACTGAAGAGCCTTGACTGAATTAGCTGGGGGCAGTCCTGCATGTGCAGGCCAGACGGAATCGCAGTCCCGGCCTGCACGCGCAGGACTGTTCGCGATTCTGATCCCGCAGGGCTAGACATGCTCCGCAGAATCAGAATAGTGATCCCCTCTGTACGTCCGGTTCAGACCGGACGTACAGATGGAATCTACTGTACGTCTGGGACGGAATCAGACCCTTATTGCATGCAACATCCCGCATTCTGTCATGGACTGCCACGCCCGCTCTCGACCCATGCCAGTGCAAGCATCGCACAAAATAGCACATGTTATCATGCCCACACAGTAACAGTTACTGTTATTAAAAGGGCTCTATAGACACTACCCCACAAAAGCAGCCAAGATCAGGGCTACAATGAGCCCATGTACATTTATACCTGCCTACACCTGACTTGTGTGAAAGCATGTGCATTCTTATCACTACACAATTTCCCACAAGAAGTCATGTTGTATGAAGCATTTTACCCATGTATAAAAACATATCTTCAGCTAGAGGTTAATTATTGGCTTTATAATGTTTCTCTTGCTCTCTATGATGTGGACTAGATGTGTTATTTTTCTTTGTTATTATTACTGTAATCTATCTCCTCTTTTTAGGAGATTTCCTATCATTTATTTGTTTTGTTTAATTGTAAATACATTGAAATGCTTAATAAAAAGAAAAAAAGCCTTTAGCTCTGGAATTCATTTCTGGAGTATGTAATAAAAGCAATAGAACTGCATTTAAAAAAGGCTTTGACAAGTTCCTGGAGGCAAAGCCCATATATCATGATTAAGGTAGACCTGGGATCCTGCTAGGTACAGTACTTGTGACCTGGATTGGCAATGCTGGACACAAGATACTGGACTTGATGGACCTTTGATCCTACCCGGAATGGCAATGTCTTATGTTCCTGTGTTCATGAGGAGCTAGCTAAACTAAAAGTAGACAAGTGATGGAGACAAATGAGAGTACTGAAACAACTTAGGGAAGTTCTAGCGGCTCCATTGCCTGAACTTTTCAATGATACTTTAGAGTCGGGCATGATCCCAGAAGGCTAGAGACGGGCTTGCGTGGTCCCTTTACACAAAAGCAGGATGAGATTGGGAACTACAGGACAGTTACTTTGATCTGTATGGTGAGTAAACTAATGTAAATGCTGCTAAACAGAGGATAGTGAGGTTTCTGGAATACAATGGATTGCAGGATCAGAGGCAGCATAGTTTTACTAGAGGTAGATCTTGTCAGACAAATCTGAGGGAGAGCTCTAGACATGGTGTACATCGATTTCAGTAAAGCCTTTGATGCTGTTCTGCACAGACAACTTATAAATAAATTGAGCACCACAGGGATGGACTCTGAAGTGACTGACCGGGTTAGAAATTGGTTGAGTGGAAGGCGAGAAAGGGTACAAAAGCATAGAACTCTGTCTGAGGATAAGGATGTTATCAGTGGTGTGCTGCAGGGATCTTATCCTTGGTCGAATTCTTTTTAACATTAATGTAAGTGATATTTTGGAAGGGTTATCAGGTAAGGTCTATTTCTCTATACAACTTTATCTAGAAATCAAAGTGGTTTACATATAACAATGTTAGCATATTTTGTTACATAGAACTTTGAACTAGTGGCTCGTAATGATTTAGGGGCTTGTTTACAAAGCCGCGGTAGCAATTCGCGATCGTTATCGGAGCCGCGGCCCCATTGAAATCAATGGGGCTGCGGCTCCGATAACGATCGCGAATCGCTACCGCGGCTTTGTAAACAAGCCCCTTAGTGTATTTAGAGGTCTACAAAGAACATGTTAAGTAAACATAAACAAACAATAAATGTTGGTAGGATTCTTGAAACCTTAACTAATTGGAGCTCTGCTGGTGTGAACTCTTGGGTGAATACATGCGATGGGGAAGTGTTTAATACATGTTTCTATAAGACGTTTGTGTATAGTTTTTAAAATGTTCTATGAATAAGTGAGTCTTTAGTTCTCTAAGGAACATTGTGAGTTCAGTGATACACCTTAAGTTTTGTGGGAAGGGCGTTTCAGAGGTCCGGCACGTGCATTGAGATTGGGTAGTTTGATTGCTTCCAATGGCAGGGCTAGCTTGTTTTGTGTGCATCTTCATTTGGCTCTATTAGTTGGTGCCCTATGAATGATGGATTTCAAGTAAATTGATGATATATTGTTATGATTTTTAATATGCTTAGTTGGATTATGTATTTAATATGGCTTGTTAGTGGCAGCCAATGCAGTTGTTTCCATATTGGTGTAATGTGGGCAGCTTTTGATGCTCCCGCTGTGTGCTGTGCCATTTGAAGTTGATGTAAGGTATATTTGGGTTGCCCTTGGTAAATACTTTTGCAGAAGTCAAAGTGTGGGAAGATTATATCCTGGAATACTGTGCGGACGTCATATGCTGTTGGTAGTTGTTGTAGGTTTTGTAGGATTCTTATTTTGTTGTATATTGCTCTGGTGGTTTTGCTTTGTATGATGTAAGGTTTAGTTGGTTTTTCCAGGGTTATACCTAACTATTTCACTTCTTTATTGAATTCCAGTTCTGCATCCTTGATTCTTTAGGAGGGGTAAATGCTTTGTTTTCAGAGGTGTGCCTCTTTGCAGATGATACCAAAATCTACAATAGAGTGGACACTCAGAAAGGTGTAGAAAACATGAGGAAAGATTTAGCAAAGGTTGAAGAATGGTTGAGAATTTGGCAGCTGAGATTTACTGGAAAAAAATTGCAGGTTCATGCATTTGGGCTGCAATAATCCAAGGGAGCAGTACAGTACAGGGGGTGAAGTACTTCTGTCCATAAAAGAAGTGTGGGGCCTAGGGGCAAATGTTGCTGATGACCTTAAGGTTACTAAGCAGGTATAAAAGGCGATGGCAAAAGCTAGAAAGATGCTTGGGTGCATAGGGAGAGGAATGGCCAGCAGAAAAAAGGAGGCAATAGTGCCTCTGTATAAGTCTTTGATGAGACCTCATTTGGAGTAATGTGTGCAGTTCTGGAGACCGCACTTTCAAAAGGATATAAACAGGATGGAGTTGGTGCAGAGTGGCTACTAAAATGGTCAGTGGGCTTCATCGTAAGGCATTTGGGGACAGACGTAATGATCTCAATATGTATACTTTCAAGGATAGATGGGAGAGGGGAGATACAGTATGATAGAGACATTTAAATACCGCTGTGGCATAAATGCACAGGAAGAGACCCTCTCAATTGAAATAAATCTATGCAATGAGGGGGTATAAGATGAAGGTGCAAAGGGATAGACTCAGGAATAATTTGTGGAAAATTTTCTTTACAGAAAGAGTTGAAGATGCACATAATAGTCTCCTAGTAGAGGTGGTAGAGACAAAGGGCCCAATATTTGAAGGGCAGTTACATGGTTTACGTCCCTGCAAACCGCGAAACTGCCACTGAGAGGGATAATCAATGGCACTAACACAGAGCCGCTGAATATCAGTGATTATCTCCTTTACATGACCCGAAGCTAACCACTTAGCATCGGGGCATGTTGGGGGCGTTCCAGGGAGGAGCGGAGGTGGCAAGTGATAACCAGGCAGCAGCGATCTTGCATTTTGCCCAGTTAATGACCTGCGCTGCAAAAATAGGCGAGGAAAACCCTCATCTATCTTTAAGGCACAGGAGCTAACCAGGCAGCATGCGATATTGCTGCTACCCGGTTAGCTAATACGGCTTCCGGCATGTGCTGCAAACCCCAGATATTCAATGTCGGGGCTGCATATGACCCCGGCATTGAATATCCGGGGTTAGGGGACAGCGGGCACAGCTATGCGCCATAGTGGCGCATAGCCTGCCTAATTGAATATTGGGTCCAAAAAGCATATCTGAATTCAAGAAACCATGGGACAAACACAGAAGATTTCTAAAGGAAAGAACGGGGCTGTAGAGCTTAGTACTTGGTATGGAAGGGTAGACTGTATAGGCCATATGGTCTTTATCTGCCATCATGTTTCAGTTTATAAAATTACTCCCTTAGAATATTAAAAACAAGTGACTTTTTTGTGAAATTTTTAAATTATTAGTTGCTTGAACTGGGCTAGCCTGTTGGCTCAGTGGCAGCGTTGCCCACTGCATTATGAAAAATCCAAGTTTAACTCATGGGTCCAGCTTCACCATGGATGATGCGGATATAGCATTCACAGTTTCTGGGGAGGTGAGGAGGAGGGGGAAGATGGTGTCGATGGAGACTCTTGTTTGGTGAGGGGTAGTGGAGCAGCTTTTTGGTTGGAGGAACCAAACGAACCAAACTCCCTAGGTTCTCTAGTCGCTGATGTTGTCTTGGGCAAAATATTGGTCAAGCCATGTACTGGCTAGAACTATGGTACATATGTACCAAGTTCTAAAGGGAATCATGCTCTATGGCTGCAATGTGTAGGCTAAAGAAAGTTATAAAAATAAGGAGATACCCTAGGTGGTTGTAAATGGTGTTGGATACCAGCTCCAGCTGAATTGTAAGCCATAAGGAGCAGGGGGAAAATGCCAGAAACCAAAAAGATGTAGGTTATAAAAGGATACTAAATTGTTCATGTAGTTGATTTACAGAAAAGAGGATGCACTTTAAAAGCTGCATTGTGTTTGTCTACAAAAACAATTTGCAGACTAAGCCACCCTGACACAATTTAGACTTTCTGAAATGAAATAAAATAAGAACTGAAAGGGAATGTAACAATTTGTAACTGTACTCATATTTTTCCAAAGATTCTCCCTGCTGGTAAATATTTAGCTCTAAACATTTACTCCACTTTCAAGGGAATCACAGCTAAAGACAAATGGGCTGAAATTTAAACGCCACAGTCGGCGTTCTTTTTAAATGCTGGCTGTAGCACGTAAATTATGTATATAAATTATGTATGTAAATTCAGCGTCGCTATCCGGATAGCAGTCAGTATTTATTTATTTATTTATTTAACATTTTCTTCTATACCGCGCTATTAAAATCAGCGCGGTGTACATCGAACAAGAATACTGCAATGTATATAAATAACATTGAGTTTACAAATAACAGGGAATTGAACATGGGGGAGAAACGGGGAACTAAATACATATTAACTCAAACTATGTACAATGCTCTAATGTAACTGGGTGTTGCATTAGTTTTGTGAAGGTTGGTAGGGTTTTGGGGGACTGCCTATTATTTGTGGTGTTGACGTGCAGGGGCGACTGGGTGTGGGGGGAAGTTTGCAGGTTGTTAGTTGTGCTTCTATCGCTGGAGGTTTCTGAGTAGCATTTTGTGAACAGGTGGAGCTTTATGGCTTTTCTAAATAGGATGAGGCTTTTTATTCCACGGATTTCGTGGGGGAGTGCATTCCAGTTTGACGGGGCAAATAATGAGAAGGCTCTGTTGGATGTAGCTTTTGTGCACCTAGTCATTAACTTAGGGACTGCTAATGTGTTCGTGCAGTAGATCTTCTGTTTCTGTTTTCTGGGGTGCCATGAATTAGTTTGCTGATTGGTGTAGGGGGGTAGTTATTTAGGGCTTTGAAAGTGAGGACCAATGATTTGTATTGGAGCCTGGCATGTAGAGGTAGCCAATGCAATTCTTTCATGATGGGTGTTATGTGGTCGGATCTTGACGATCCGGAGAGGACTCTTGCGGCTGCATTCAAGGCTAAGCGGAGGGGGTTTAAAGTTGATTGTGGGAGGCCGTGCAGGATGATGTTTGCAAAATCGACATGTGGAAGGACTAGTGCCTGGAAGGTTGTCGATAGTCTGTGAAGTCCAGTAGGTGTCGAAGGTGGCGTAGAGTTCTGATTTTATGGTATATTGCCTTTGTGATGTTTTGATATGCGTTGTCATGTTCAGGTGCTGGTCCAGGGTGATGCCGAGGTAACGGATTGTGGATTTGGACTTCAACTCTACATTGCTGACACGTAGTGATGAAGGAGGTATGAATTTGAGGTTCTTTGTGACAAACAGGACATCTGTTTTACTGTGATTGATCCGTAAGTTTTGTGATAATAGCCAATTGGCTACTGCTTCGAAGCAGTTGATGATTGGGGAGAGCACTGGTTGGTCTATCAAGAACGGCATGTAAAGGAGGATGTCATCAGCGTATGCCAGGCACTTTACGTTGAAGGATCGAATCAAGTCACATATCGGCTGCATATAAATGTTGAACATCAGGGATGATAAGGACGATCCTTGGGGAACTCCCTGTGTTTGCAGAAATGGTTTGGAAGATGCTTGGCCAACCTTGACTTGTTGCCACCTATTAGATAAGTAGGATTCACACCATTTTAGCGCTGTGCTTTGGATCCCCTTTTCTTTTAGGCGTTGTATAAGTATGTCATGGCTCACCGAGTCGAAGGCGGCAGATATGTCCAGGAAGATGAGGACAAAGCCTTGTTGTATGTTGTTGATTCCTGTGATCAGATCGTTGAACAGGGTTGTGAGGACAGTGTCTACTCCGTGTGCTTCCCTGAATCCGTGTTGGACAGGATCCAACGGTGCTTGGGTGTCGATATGTTGCTGGATTTGTTGTTGAGCGGCTTTTTCGATGATCTTAGCAAGCTGTGGGATGCTCGATATTGGTCTGAAGGATTCTACTTTCGAAGGGTCTAGTTTGTTGTTTTTTAGTAGGGGCTTGATAGAGGTGCTTTTGAGACTCTGCGGGAATGATCCAGTGATAAAGGACTGGTTCAGTATGTTAGCTAGGATGTTGCTTATGTCATGGCGAAGCTCTTTGATCCAGCTGGCTGGACAGGGGTCATTAGGTGCAGTGCTGGGGTTAACAGAGGCAACAATGTTTTCAACCTCTTTAGTGGATACTGCGGTGAAGTTGCATAGAGGAGTTGTTTGAGATGTTTTAGATGGTGTGGAGGGGTTATTGGTGCCTATGTTTGTGTTGGTCTTGATCATCTTCGATTGTAAATAATCTGCATAGTCCTGAGGTTGAGGCATTGGAGGGTGGGCTGAGACAGGCTCTCCTGTTATGGACTTTACTATATTGAACAAGGCATGTGGTTTGTTGATGGAGCGTTTTAGTATATCAGTGTGATAGAGTTTCCTTTTTTGCGTTTATCTTCGCACGGTGAGTTAGCAAGTATGAGTTATAGGCGGTGTGTGTGCTTCAGCGGATTGGGTTCGGCGCCATTGTCTCTCAAGTTGGCGTAGGTGGTGTAGAGATGTTCGTAGGTCCATGGAGAACCAGGGTGCATGTTCTCGTCGTATTGTTGTCTTCGTGGTGTGAGATGGACAGGATGCATCTCTGAGGTTTTCATCCCATTTTCATCCCATCCCAGTACTGAATATACGTGGAAGCTGTGAGGATATATGTGAAAATTGCCACTATCCAAATAACACACTTCCCCCTTGTTCTGCCCTGGGAGTATCTGGATAATGCCTGAGTGATCACAAATGACTTTCAGAAGCATTATCTGCCGCTGAAAAATTAATGGAGAGGGACTTTTGAAGGGATGTCCAGGATATATGGGACGTCTAGAGCAGAATGTTCAAGAACTGGGAGGAGTGGCAGCAGTGGCTTTCGAAATCACTCTGTTTTCATCCCAAAAATTGAACATCCCTGTAACCAGTTGCAAAGCCAGGTCCATGCATGAATGTAGGCCATTTCAGAAATGTAGACATTCCTGACCTGCATGGCTTCAGAACGGGGGACTTGGGCATCCAGCAGAGGTATCCCAGGCTAGATTCTCAGATAGGTGGTGGTGGGCCAGTAAATTGTTTGATGTACATATTTACACTCCGGTTTATTCGGGCAGGAAATAATAATTCTGGTGAGTTAAGTGAATTTTGTGCTTCCACCTGGAAGCTTGACATCCATGAAACAAACATTTTTTTCACCTTATTCACAGTCAGAAGCAAGTATAGGCATGGACGTCTCAGCAACCATGACTAGAAGTGTTTGTGCCATTCTGAAATTATACCATGATGTGCATCTCCCTTGTTTCACCCAGACCACGCCACCACCTTACCCCTTTAATACATGGACATTGTTGTGCTGGAGTCGTCTATGTTCTTGGCTTCTAAAATAGTCCCAGGGACATCTCCAGGCTTTGCATGTCAAAATGTCAGTTTTCAGACATCCATTTCATGAATACAGTTTCTAAAATACCCCCCCCCCTTGTTTATCTAGGTATATGTGAAGAAAGAATACATTTGTAGAGTATTAAAATTAGATTCAAACTCTCTTCCTCCAACAAAACTATTTTGTCAAAGATGTGGTAAATAGTCTGGGCAATAAAGGAACTGAAAGAAAGATACTCAGCGCTGGTGCATATCTGACAAGTGGCCACTCCTTGAATATTGTGTACAATTCTGTTTGCCGTATCTTAAAAAGGATATAGTGAAATTAGAAAAGGTACAGAGATGATCCACCAAAATGGTAAAGAGGATGGAAGGATACCCCTATGAGGAGAGGCTTAAAAGGTTAGGGCTCCTCAACCTGGAAAAGAGACGGCTGAAGGGAGATATGATAGAGGTCTATAAATTAATGAATGGAGTGGAAGGGGTAAACGCCATCAAAAAATAGAATGCAATGAAGATAAAATGTAACCTGTTTAAGACTAATAAGAGAACATATTTTTTCACTCAGCGCATAATCAAACTCTGGAGTTCATTACTGGAGGATGTAGCTGTTAGTGTAGCTGGGTTTAAAAAAGGTTTTGACAAGCTCCTGGAAGAAAGGTCTATAAACCATTATTAAAGAGGACTCGGGAAATCCACTGCTTGCCCCAATAAAGCATTGTGGAACCTGTGTGTTTTTTAGGGAAACTTCTAGGTACTTGCGACCTGGATTGGCCACTGTTGGAAACAGGACACTGGGCTTAATGGACCTTGGTCTGACCCAGTATGGCATATCTTATATTCTTAAGCAGAACTGAATATCTGTTTTCACCAGACTGCTGTTTTGCAATTAGTTAACAGCAATATGCAGCCGCTAATCAGATTTCAAAACTGCATGAAGTTAGAACAGTCTTTCATCTGTCATCCCTGCTCTACCCCCAGAATGTCCCGTGACATCCGAATAGCACTGGGGCATTTAATCACTTAAAGGCATGCTAGTCAAGTTGAATGTCCTGGGCAGCGGTCTGCAAGCCACATAAATCCTTTTGAATAAGCTCACCATGGATTTTTGCGTGTACGTTTGGGAAACTACCTATACTAGGTATATTTTTATTAAGTGTCCAGAAATTTCTAAATCTCTTTTCAATCACGTTTTCTTCATCTTTTTATTATTCTAGCTCACACTCACTTTTCTTGCTCCTTCGCTCTACTCTGTCCTGCCTTTTCATCTCATTCCTTCCGACATCTCCCATTTATATTTTCCCCATCCTTTTTACTCTCCATCCCTCCAACATCCCTTCTTTTTTCCCACATTTGCTTTTTTTCTCTCTATTCCATTTTCCTACCTTTGCTTCTTTTCATTTCATTCCTTATCATCTTCTGCTTCCTCCATGTCACTTCTCAGTTTGCTATCAACAATGCTACAGAGACAAAGACTACATGCTCCCATTATCTCCACAGAACCACCAATAGCTTAGAAAGTTAAATGCTAAAGGAACCTTATCACGGTACAAGGAAGGTTTCTCTGCTTTCTCTCTCTGCCTGCAACAAATACAAGTCCCAAGGACAAAAAAAGAATTAATATAATGAAGTGGAGCAGACCGGAAATGATTAAGAGCTTAATGCCCCTCCCTCTCCCCACCTTTCCATCCAAAAAGATCTGATTTCTCACTCTAGGTTAAATGTATGAGGCACATCGATGTGGAGTGCTGTAGGGAATAATTTTGCATATATTAAAGCTCAAACATTTGGGAATATGTAACTGACTTGAAATTGGGTCAACTAATTGCTAAAAGTTCTGCAACCTCAAAAGATATACACATAATCAGCTGGTTCTATTGATAGTGCAATAAACAAAACCCTCACGCACACAACCTCCATCTTCCTGTCACAGCTCAAGGGTAGATTCTGTAGCAAGAGTTAGAAAATTTGATTCTATATTTGCATGTTAAATAATCCAATTTAGATTTTAGAAAAAAAGCAAGAGGGGAGGAAATAGTATGCGAAAGGATGTGCTCTCAATGGGGGCAAGTTTAATTGTTTGCTATCTGTATAATACATCCTTAGGCTTGAGAATAAAGGTGTGCATTTTCTTTTAACTATCTCAATAGCATTTTTTTTCTGGATAACAGGGTGGGGAATTCAATTAGGCTGCAGTCCAATTCTTAGTGCTGTGTTTGTTTTTACTCCAATTTCCCTTGAAATCTTTCTTGGATCTTCATTTTTGTGATCTAAATTTTCTGGTTGCTACGAGGTGCGATCAACAAGTATTGAGACTTCTACAACAACACAAAAAGTATAACACTGACAGTTATTGCACTCAGCCTCCTTCAAAGTAGTCCTTTCCGATAAAACGCACTTCTTTCAGCATTCCTTCCACTGCTGGAAACAATTTTGAAATGCCTCTTGTGTTATCCTGTGAAGCTGCTGTGTCAAGTTTTACTTAATGGTCTCCAAGTCATTTAATTTCCTTCCTTTCAGTGGTAATTTCAGTTTTGGAAACAAAAAAAAGTCACAGGGTGCGAGGTCAGGTGAGTATGGAGGCTGACAGACCAAGAACTGCTGGACAAGGTGTGATGCATGAGCTGGGGCGTTATCGTGATGAAGCAACCATTCACCACTCCTGTGCAACTCTGGCCTCTTACGATGAACTGCATCTCTGAAATGAGTCAGAACGTGGACGCAGTACTCCTTATTGATGGTTTGGCTTTTTGGAGCATACTCATGATGAACAATGCCCAAATAAAACTGTGAGCATGACCTTGACATTGCTCCTCACCTGACAGCTTTCTTGGGTCTGGGAGAGTCTGGAGTCTTCCCTTGTGAGGACTGAGCCTTAGTTTCCAGGTCACAACCATAAACCCATCATTCATCACCAGTAATAATCTTTTTGATGAAATCTGAGTTATCTTCAACGCATTCCAACAACTCCCTGGCTGCAGATAGTCGATCTTCATTTTGGTTAAGGGATAGGAGTTTCGGCACAAAGTTTGCAAACACATCTCTATCCCCAAATTGACAATAAGACTGGACTGTACCATCCTGAAACTGATGTCCATTTCCTCAGCAAGCTCCCTGTTAGTAAATCAAAAATGTAACCATATTGCAGCACACACTGCACCAACTTTGTCTTCATTCCTACTCATGGATGGTCTTCCAGAACATTCATCACAGTCAACACTTTTGCGGCCCTCTTAGAAAAATTTGTACCAGTCATAAATTCAAGCATGACTTATGCATTCATCATCATACACTTTCTGTAACTTCTTGTAAGTCTCTTTGTACGAATCTCCGGCAGAATTTAATGCAAATTCGCTGTTTAATTTTTTCACTCACTGTAAACTGACAAACTGATTTTACACAATATCAAACATCACATGATTAAAAAAATTTACAGGTGTGCTGTAGCCATGCTACACCCTGCACATGCAGAGCACATAGCTACAGTAGTGGCCAAAAAATTAAGGCGGAGTCCAAAATATCAGAATTTTATTAGAAAAGTACATGTTATTCTCACTTTCATGGTCAAAAGCTTTAAGAACCAAAGATATATATGTCATTTTCAAAGTTTTATTCAGGAAACAATATATGTGTCAATATTTGATAGGGTGTCCATGATTTTTCAGCACAGCCAGGATTCTTGTTGGCATACTAGTGTTTTACAGTATGCCGGAGTGATTTTGTTGACCCATACATGCTGAGTATGTCCTTTAAATCTGCTTCTGAAGTTGCATGGTGTGGTGCCACCTTTTTCTTCATAAGATTCCAACAGTTTTCAATTACATTGAGATCCGGAGAGTTTGATGACCAACTTGGTAGCAGTTCGATTTGTTGTCCACGAACCATTTTTTGACTGTTTTTGCAGTGTGGCATAGTGTCGAATCCTGCTGAAATATAGTTGTGCCAGAAACATTTGTGTGTATTTTAACTTTACTATTCAGCACGGATATGTATTTTGCAGCATTTGCTCTTTCACCTTTCTCAAAAATGTGCAGGCCACATCGTCCATTTGCCGAGATACCACCCCATACCATGACCGATGGTGGGTGTTTAACAGTCTTGATCATGTACTTCGGATTTAGTCTCTCGGCTGCTGGTTGACGGACATAGTTGTAACCACTCCCACGTACTTGTTGAAATGTACTTTCATCTGTGAACATTATCCTCTCCCACCATTCAGCAGATTTGTCTTTCATCTTGCTACAAAACTGTATGCGGGCAGCAATTTGTTTCCTGGTCATCATAGACTTCTTGGCAGGTCTTCTGGCCACGAGTATGAATTCATCCACAAGCTGTCGTTGGACAGATCTGCCACTTATCTTTATCCCTCGATCATTAGCTAACTGAGCCACACGTTGAGATGAAGTATGTGGACTAGATGTACTAATGCTTTTGAGGAATTGGTCATCTCGCCCAGTAGTTATCCATCTGTGCCCACATTTCGAACGACGTGTAGGGCCACCTGATTTCAAAACATTCTGAACTGCACACCTTGATATATGCAAATGTTTTGCAATAGCACATTGCAAATATCCTTCAGCATGCAGTGTGACAACTTGTCCCTTTACATAGTAACATAGTAAATGACGGCAGATAAAGACCAGTATGATCCATCTAGTCTGCCCAGTAAGATGGTCGGAGTAAGATGGCAGGAGTAGGTGCCACTCTGTGCAGGCCACCCCTCCCCATGTCTCTGTTTAGGGGTGAACCCACCGCTCCATGCAGGACACCCCTATTTGTTGAGAAGTTAGATGGTTCAGTTTATTTTGATTTTATTCTGTTGCTATAAATGGATCCATTGTGTCTGTCCCATGCCATTTTGAATTCTATCACTGTATTTGCCCCACCACCTCCATCGGGAGGGCACTGCAAGCATCCACCACCCTCTCAGTATTTCCTGACATTGCCTTTCAATTTTCCACCTTGCAGCTTCATATTATGCCCTCTCGCTTTACAGCTCCCCCGTCTTTGGAAGAGGTTTGTTTGTTCATTATTTCTCCTTAAGTATTTAAAGGTCTGAATCATATCTCACCTATCCCTCCTCTCCTCCAACGTGTACATATTTAGGTCTTCAAGTCTCTTCTCATAAGGCTTCTGACGCAGGCTCCAAATCATTTTGGTTGCCTTCCTCTGAACAGTTTCCATTCTTTTTACATCCTTTGCAAGATACAGTCTCCAAAACTGAACACAGTATTCCAAGTGAGGCCTCACCAGCGACTTATACAGTTGGTATTAGAACCTCTTTCTTTCTGCTGGTAATTCCTCTTCGTATGCAGCCCAACATCCTCCTGCCTTTTGCCACCGCCTTGTCACACTGTTTTGCCGCCTTGAGATCTACAGAAATAATCACACCAAGGTCTTTCTCCTGATCCGTGCACACCAATCTCTTGCCCCCTATCGTGTACATTTCCCTTGGGTTTCTGCTACCCAAGTGCATTGACTCTGCACTTCTTTGCATTAAATCTTAATTGCCAAGCATTAGACCATTCTTCCAGCTTTTGTAGATCTTTTCTCATGTTAAGGACTCCCTTGGGGGAGTCCACTCTGTTGCAAATTTTCGTGTCATCTGCAAAAAGACAGACCTTTCCATTCAGTCTTTCAGCAATATCACTCACAAATACATTGAACAGTGCCGTGCCCAGGACTGAACCCTGGGGCACCCCGCTAATCACCTTCCTTTCCTCCGAGTGAGCTCCATTTACCATCACCTTCTGTTGTCTATCAGTCAACCAATTTCTGATCCAGTTTAACATCTTGGGACCCATCCCCAAACTACTGAGTTTATTGATAAGCCTCCTATGAGGAACAGTATCAAAGACTTTGCTGAAATCCAGGTAGATGACATCAATCGCATGCCCCTGATCTAGTTCTCTGGTCGCCCAGTCAAAGAACTGAATCAAATTTGTTTGGCAAGATCATCCTTCGGTAAAACCATGTTGCCTCGGATCTTGCAACCTGTTGGTTTTGAGAAAGTTCACTATTCGCTCCTTCAGAAGCGCCTCTATTACTTTTCCCGCCACCGAGGTAAGGCTCACGGGCCTGTAGTTTGACACTTCTTCCTTGTCATCACTTTTGTGTAGAGGTAAGACATCAGCCATTTTCCAGTCCTGAGGAACTACTCCTGCTTCCAAAGAACTGTTGAAAACATCCTTTAACTGCCCTGCAAGAACCTCTCTGAGCTCTTTCAGTATCCTGGGATGTATCCCATCCGGTCCCATGGCCTTGTCCACTTTCAGTTTTGCAAGTTGTTCTAACACATCATCTTCTGTGAACGGTGTGGTATCTACTTCATTCCCATCTTTGTATTTGGGAGTCACAGTTGGTCCTTCTCCAGGATTTTCTTTAGTAAAAACAGAGCAGAAGTATTTAGTTAGCAATTCCGCTTTTTCAATGTCCCTTTCCACGAGTCCATTCCCAGCACTTCTGAGCCCTGCAATTCCACCTCTGATCTTCTTCCTTACTTAAAGTCATTAATATTGCACTTTCTACCCATCTTGATTGTATATTTCACATGCAACTTTCAATCTTTTCCTAGTTGTAAAAATTCAAAACTTCATCCAAGAAACCTACTACAGAGTGTAAGTAAACTAAAATGGACGTCAGACGCATGGTGTGACTAATCGCCATGCTGAACAAATAAGTAAGCACTTGTGACATCTCCACAGTACATTATTTAAAACCCTTTCTAGGCCAAGCCCAAAACTCTTGGGATCCAAAATTCTGACTAAATATTCCTATCAAATGGTATATAATACATGACCATAGCAGAAGGAAAATCACTATTAGAACATATTGAATAAGACGGGTACAATTTTCCTGAAATATGCAAAAATTAACCCGGCTGCAGAATGTGGATTAAAATTTTAAAGTAGGCCTTCAAAGGGTTAACAATAAATGGTAGAAAAAGATACCTGCTTTAATTTTTTGGCCACTACTGTATGTCACTGCATGCTTAACAGCATCATGGTGCGTCATATTGTTAAACAACTACACTACAAGTCTCGATACTTTTTGATCACACCTCGTATGTATTTGTTTTACTTATAGGACTATAGAGATCAGAAATGTGCACTACAATGTAACCAGGTGTTTTTTTATATTCAGGTTATTCTTGATGTAACTTAAAATATGAAAATTAGAAATAGAATTTTCTGACATTCCTTGTGTGATCAGATTATTGGGGGGGGGGGGTTGGGAGTGCGGGATTTTAGTGATCAGCACTGAGAAGGGAGAGGGAAAGGAAATAGAGAAATGGAGGTGAGATTTTAGGGGGAGTGGATTAAGGAAATGAGGAGCTTCAGAATGGGTGGATCAAGAGCAGAAAAAAGGGTGAAGAGGAGAGGAAAATAAAGGGGGAAAAGAAAAATCCAGGACCAGGACAGAGGGTGAGCACTCTCCCCTTACACCCTCTCTACTTCCCACTGCAAGATTTCCTCCTCCCCTAACCTCGCATGGTGCCATGCCTTAGACTGCCTCCTCTCTGCTGCCTGTTTCTGGAGCAGTTTGGAAAGGTGGAGGATACGGTAGTGTCATTCAATTCAACCAATGGCACATGGGACTGAACAACAGATTAGCATGGGGAGGGGGAGAGGTGCATCAATTACCTTGCAGTGATTCCACAGAGATTGGTGAATTCCACATTAAAAGTGAGATTGTTATATATAATAATGAAAAAAGGGAGCAGGTCAGGACACAAGACCCACAGAGCCAGGAGGATGGTTAAAGGAAAGTGCTTTATTTGCAGGGAGTTCACAGCAGTGGTAACAGAAACACAGTTCTCCCCTCCCCCAAAGTTCCTTCACTCTGGACTCCACAACAGTAGCAGAGAAACAGTCCTCTCTTCCTCCAAAGTTCCTTCACTGTGGGCTTCACAGCAGTAGCGCCACAAGCCTGCTAACCAACATGGAAACACCACGGCCCCTACCTTCTCATCCAATCTCCTTAGAGGTAGGTATATGACTTCGTACTCTGGAACACCTCAGGATCTTCTCTCTCCCCCCTTGTCTCATCCCTCTTGGTTAAAGGGCTGCTCTCAGCCATACCCTTCCCAGCAAGGTTCAAGCAAGGTTCCTTAAAGGGGCCCGGCTTCTGGTGCTTAAAGGGGCATGTCCTTAGTCTGGCTGGAGGTATATCAGTGCAAGGGATGGGGAATTTCTCATACACCCCATCACACAGCTGATGAGGATTGCAAGGCCCATCCATTAAGCTCATTTCCCTTCCTTCTGTAACACTACAGTTCTCATTTCATCTCCAGTTACAATTCTAATATGCCAGTAGTTTCCAAACTTGGGGGTCAGGACCCCAAATGGGGTCACATCAGCAGCAGGTGGGGTCAGAGAAACATGACCATTTCCCCTTCTCTCTGGGCTTTCACTGTGACCTATGCCAAGTAGTGGCCATCATCAGTCAGCATGTGGCTTGTGAGCCAGTGAATGTTCATTGGTCCTTGCTCCCGCCTGGGTGAGCTTCCTGGTGGACGGAACCCTGAAGGAACCCTGTGCTGACTGCTGCAGAAGTGGCCACTACTGTCGCTGCTACCCCCCTATTTGAAATAAGTTGTGGAGAAGGAAGAGGAAGCAGGCTGGAAATCTGCTATTTTGATTTCATCATGATGTGGGATCATGTGAATTTTCAGTTGTTAAAAGTGAGGAGGGCAGGGGACAGAGAGAGTCATTGCAGGTGGGAAGAGATGTGTGGTGACTTGGACTAGGTGAAAGTAGTAAAGGCTAAGGGAAAAATGTTTGGGGAAGAGAAAGTAGCGATTTGGGTATTAGGTGGGGGGGGAGTGGGAACTGTGGGATTGAGAGGGAGAACAGAAATTCAGGGTTGAGGAAGAAGAGTGAGGGAGATTAGGATAGGAGAGAAAAATAAATTTCTAGGGGGGAGAGAAGGAACTTACAGGGGGTGAGCAGGGACTGGGGATTGAGTGGGAACTTGGGGGGGGGGGAGAGAAGGACACAGGGTCTGAGATGTTGAGCTGGAGGGGAGAAAGAGGCTCTTGGTGGGATGGGGAGAGCAAAGACTTCAAATGGGTGCTGGCGTGGAAGTGAACAGAGATTGGGGGATGAAGTCAGATGGCAGGAACTTGAGAAAAACTAGTATGAAAAAAATTCCCCAAGCCGATATTTTCTTTTTATAATATACCCCTGATCTTACCACCTTGTTTCTTAAAGATAGGTACTCAAGTTCTAAAACGTTCTTATTGTTAATGATAAAGCATTCCGACCACTAATGACATTTCATCTCTCATCGCACTTACTCTTAAAACTCATACCTGCATGGAAAAATTCTGTCATCTACTCATATGCCATGTATGTTTGAAAAAAATATATATTACAGATTTTAAAATTACACTACAAGTAATAAGCCTGACTGGTCCATGACATAAACCATCAGTGAAACTTGACACAGTGTTTTGATAGGGACTTAAAATGACAAGCTATTTTTCTGTGGCTGCAATATTATAACAAACACCTAATGGTCTTTCTAATAAAGCCAAAGGAAATCCAAGGTGCACCTCTTTGCAGGTGTTTCAGACTAAGGGAGTGGGAGGAAAAAGGTAATTACTTAGAAACTGTGGGAAGAGAAAGCAACAAAGGAAAGTTGCTGGAAGGAGAGAACGGGAGATGGATTAGAAAAGGTTTAAAAGCTTGAAAGGTTATAGTGGTACATTACAATGAAAAACATTTTTTCATTACAAATATGGGAACATTAGCATCGGGCAAACAGATGCAGGCTTTTGTGGAAGCTGACTGTCCCATACAACTCGCAAATCAGTGATTTTCTTCAATGAAACCAGGAATTTTATCAGTAAATATTCTATTTATTGAAAAAAAATTATTGATACATGCAGCAGGTGTAAGGTCAAATGAGTAATGATAGCCTATCGGCCCATGAACATAATGAATCTACAGTGAAACCATTTGATATTTTATGCACCAATTTTGTTTCTGTCAATACAGCTCTTTCTTTGTTAACTATGAAGAGCTTGTCATACAGTACTTTTGAAAAAATGAATATTGGATACTGCAGAGTACAAATTTCAGCCTCAATATGGAGGCTTCTTTTCTAAGATGTTTATAAATTATAACATCATTAATTTAGGCCATCAATATTCAGAATGTGGGATTATTAAACACTGCAGCAGCCATCCAGAGCAATTAAATATCCTCTGGGTATTTAGTGGCGGTATCTGGAGAGTGGCTGACTATCCAGATTGCAAGGCCACATCCGATAAGCACCACTATTGAGCTGCTGGACAGAGAGGAACTTAGGTCTGTTTTTTGACCAGCCTAAACTATCCAGAAAGCGACTGAAAATATCTGGATAGCATCAAGGCGGCCTGTGGAGATATTCAGTAGTACTATCTAGATAGCGCTGCTGAACATTGCTCTCAGTGCCCTTATCCACATAACCTGTGTGGTTACCCAGGGAAGGGCTTTTAAATATTGGCATCCACGTTTTTATTTTCCATCTAGTTAGGGGTACTTTCAGATTACAAAAAAGTCAGTGTTTATTGGGGTTTTCGTAGCACTGCTAAGCACTTTTTATCTATTTGTGAAGCTGCAGAGTCTTTAGCATGAAAAAGGCACTAAAATAGAGTTCTAGGTTAGTAAGTTTTACAGCAGAGTTCTTCCCTTAACCCAATTGTGCATGTAATTAATTGAACCTTCTTCAAAATAAATGAACATAGTTCAATGGAGATATGCTCTAGGACTGATGAATGAAGCTTTATTGGCTGATTTAGCACTTTCTGTCTGTCATATTAACCTATAGTTTTAGAATGCTAAATCATCTATTAAAATGTCACCTATTTCATGAAGTGAAATCCTAAGGCATTCCAATGGAATACCCAGTTGACAGCAATATAGCTAGTTAATGAATGAAAGATGAAGCATGATTTAGTCCTAGTGCAGATTAGGGGTGTCCTTTAATTTAACACAGATTACAATACTATTTTGGACAAAGCCAAAATGGCGGACATGGGTTGCTAGATGCTGGATTACCTTCGGATTCCTCCTATGTGTAAGTGCAATGGGCAAGGTCCCAGCCATGCCCCCAAAGTCTGAGAAACCAGCCCTGGCGGGTCCTATTGAGAAATTTATCCAGTGCCCTGGAGCAAATATTTCACCCTCCAGAATGGAGCCATGTAGTGGTTTGCTCGATGCAGGTCGCACCGAGCTCTGCTTAGGCTTAGAGATCTCTTTCAGTCCAGAAGAACGGGTTCCCCCCATGATAGTCGATGATACACTCTGCCTTATTTGGCCTGAACAGTCAGCCACTACCTGAAGAGGTTGTCAGTGTTCTAGCCCAGAGAGGGCTGGCAGAGATGGGGGAAGTGCTTTCCCACAGGCTTTGATGGCCATGGGTGAAGAGGGCATGGGGAGTACAGCTTTCCTACATCATTGAGGAAACAAAGGAGTTGCTATGGATTGTGCAGCCTCTCAACTTACTCCAGATCAGCTTGGCATTTCTGTGCTGCCTCTTCTGTTCTCTTTACTATGACCTAACACATACACTCTTGAATCTATCTGATAAGCCATCTCGAACTTGGGGCAAGTATTTGCACCTCATATTAATCAGTTACACATAAAACTTTATGCGTCTGATATAATGTTAGATAAGCTTGAAGTAATAACTTGAAGCTTGGATAGGACAGTCCTTATTGTTGAAGAAAAGACTGTAAGGATGCGAGTATTTGAGGACTCACTAGTTAAGGACAACATTTTATTAAGGATAACATTTTATGAGCTAAGGTTAAAATCCTAGAGCACTCAGTGAGACAGTTTAACCTAAGACAGATAAACATTCCTAAATTACCGCTGATATCTCATAGAGAACTCTTTAAGACACTTAACCAAAATCCTATAGCTTTCTCCTGAGGCTATGGAGGTCATTTCATATTGCGAATAGCACCTGTGTACATGCAGACCAGAAGTGAAGGCTGCAAACAGCTCCCCAAGCATATTCCGCAGCCTATGTGCCCTACACGTACACAGCGGTTATGTGGTGAGCACTTTACATGGGCGGGAGAGGGTGCAGCGAGGGAGTGGCCAGGTGCCGGGACATACATGGGTATACAAGAACGGCATGTGTACATTCCCCGGCACCCCGATAGACGAACATTCTATTCCTGCCCAACGGTGGAATAAGGGCTGTCACCCGCCTCGACTATTGTAATGTTTCCCTGGCTGGTCTTCCCCAATCCCAACTGCAACGCCTACAGAGAGTCCACCACACCGCAGCCCATATCCTTACCTGCTCTTCCCGTTTTGACCACATTACCCACCTTCTCATACGTCTACATTGGCTTCCGATCCCATTTTGTGTACAATTTAAGTTTCTCACATTCTTCCACAAATCCATTTATTCCGACACTCCCCTCTACCTCGCCGATTTGATCCACCTTCACACTCCTCACTGCTCCCTCTGCTCAATCCATGCAATCCATGCAAATCCTGATCCTGCCTTCCCCCTCCCAAGCCCATCTCAAATCCACACGCTCCTCTGCCTTCCACTTCCTCGGTCCCCGTCTTTGGAATTCGCTCCCCCCGGACCTCCGCCTGGAACCCTCCTTCAAAACCTTTAAAGCCCTCTTAAAGACTCAGCTTTTCTGCTCAGCTTTTGATCTTCCCCCACCCCCCTCCCGTCTCTCCCCACTCCCCCGGTAATCCCTTCTACCTGATTGTCTCCTGTTTCTTTTTCTTATTTATTTATTGTTCTTATATACCGCACTCTTAAAAATCAGCGCAGTTTACATACAACAGTATTATGCAATAAAAGCACTTACAATGAACAGGATAGAATAACTTGGGGTTCAACAGGTGGTAACTATGTACATCAATTTACATCTATCTACAGTCTGTATTATGTACTTCATTGGTAATTGTCTTACGTGTTGATGGTTGGTGGTGTGTTAGGTGGTGCCGTGTTGGAGGGCTGTGAATAGTGTAATAAAAAGAGGTGATGTTTAAGCGCTCTTCTGAATTGGGCTAGGTCTTTGATGGCTCTAATGGGTGCAGGGAGTGTGTTCCAGCAGCTGGGGGCATAAAACTTAAATGCTCTGTTCCTGGTTGTTTGGTGCATTTTGTTATTTCGCTGGGAATCGAGAGAGTGTTGACTGTGCATGTTCTCCTTTCCCTATTTGCTGGCATGGGGTGGATGAGGTCCATTAAAGCAGTGGGGGCCAACTTATTGATGATTTTGAAAGTGATGATGGCCGCTTTATATGATATTCGACAGTATATTGGTAGCCAGTGTAGGTCTTTGAGGACTGGTGTGATGTGGTCAGCTCTGGAGGCTCCGCTCAGGAATCTTGCAGCCGTATTCATCGCTAATTGTAGGGTGTTTAGACATTAGGCCATGTAGGATTACATTAGCGTAATCAAAGTGGGGGATCACCAATGCTTGGAAAACTGTTCGGAAATCCTCCGGTTGAAGCAAGGGTCGAAGATGTCGTAGGGTTCGTATCTTGTGGTATATTTGCTTGATTATGTTATTGATGTGTGTTTTGAGATTGAGCTGTTGGTCCATAGTCACACCTAAGTAGCGGATGCTGGGTCTGCATAAAAGTTCTGCATCTCTTGTCTTTATGGTTGTCGGAGGTATGAAAGCCTGGTTCCTTGTCACAAACAGAACTTCTGTCTTCTTAAAGTTGATTTTGAGACTTTGGGAGAGGAGCCAGTCGGTTATAACATTGAAGCAGTTTATCAATTGGGTGAAATCTGGGGTTTCAGTTGTGAATGGCGTAAAGAGTAATACGTCGTCTGCATAGAGTAGACAAGAGATGTTAAATGATCAAATTATTTCACATATCGGTTGCATGAAAATATTGAATAGTAGTGCGGAGAGGGATGAGCCCTGGGGTACTCCGTAGTGTTGTTTGAATGGTATGGAGGTTGTAGATCCTGTTCTTATCTGCTGCCATCTGTCAGTTAAATAAGATTTGCACCAGTGCCATGCTAAGTTACTCATCCCTTTATCGTGCAGACGAATTAGAAGTTGTTCATGGTTGACAGAGTCAAATGCTGCAGTGATATCGAGGAAAATTAATGCGTATCCCTGTTTGATGGAGTCAATCCCAGTGATGAGCGTATTGATGAGGATGGTGAGTAGTGTCTCAACACCGTGAGATTCTCTGAAACCGTGTTGGCTTGCATTGAGGGGGGCATTAGAGTCGATATGATCGTGTAACTGTTGTTGAACCTCCTTCTCGATTATCTTTGCTAGTAATGGGATGCTGGATATGGGTCGGTATGAGTCGACCTTCCGAGCATCTAGTTTGTTGTTCTTTAGGAGGGGCCTGATGGAAGTCTGCTTAAGGCTTGAAGGGAACTGGCCAGAGGAGAAAGAGAGGTCGATGAATTTGGCTATTATCGGACTGACTTCGTGGCATAGTGCCTTTATCCAGAGAGCTGGACAAGGGTCGTTAGGGGCAGTAGTAGCGTTGATGCTTGAGATGATGCTTTCAATTCTTTTTTGTGACGGTGTCAAGAAGGTGGAGAGCTGCTTGGGTGGGTTCGTGGTGGGGCAGGATAGTGTGGTTTTACTGACGTTACTGGTTTTGGCTATCAGGTGGTTGGCATAGTCTTGAGGGAGTATCAGCATTGGTTGTGAGGCTGATGGTTCCTTAGTTAGGGACTTAACTATGTTGAACAGGTCATGAGGCCTGTTTAGTGATCAGTTTAGTAGGTCGGAGTGGTATTCTTTAATTTTAAAGGATATAAGGTTTTGATGGGCTTGCAGGTTAGAATTGTAGAGTGTCAGGTCTGATGTGGCTCAGGTGCATCGCCATTTTCTTTCCAGTTTCCTAAGGGCTCGAAGAGAGGTCTTTAATTCAGCGGTGTACCAGGGTGCTGATCCCTTATTATCTGATTCCTTCTCTATGACGTGTGGTCTCGTCCAGGTAGGTACATCTGCAAAGGTACTCAGGTTGTTATTCCACGAGGCCAGTACATCTTCCAGGTTCTGTGAAGTAGTCTTGATGTTGGGAAGGACATTTTTGATGATGTCCTCACCATCAAAGGGTCTGAAGCGTCTGGTATAGGGTGATGAATTTTCGGTTGGTTCAGGGGCGTTTTCTCTTTCTTGGCATAGGGGTATTTGGAAGCTGATTAGGTTATGATCAGACCATGGTACAGGTGAGATGGTTATGTTGAACTTGTGGTCGGGATTTAGGTCTGATCGGGGGCTGAAGATAAGGTCTAATGTGTTCCCTTTCTGGTGTGTGGGGGCATCTACTATCTGATCGTAGTGTAAGTTACTGAGTGCTTCTAGGAGGGCTCTGGAGTGGGTATCATGTAGAGCTGGGAGATTGAAATCACCCAGTATCCAGTTTGGTTTACGTGTGTTTTGGGGGTTAGATGCTAGTTCGATTATAGTTGCGAGATCGTCAGTAGATGGGGATGGAGATCTGTATATTAAGTTAATTGTGTTGTATTTGTTGGCAATGGAGATAGTATTGAGGTGGGTTGAACTGTTGGAGCAGACTGTTTGATAGTGTAAGTCAGTTTTAACTAGAATGAATGCACCACCACCTCTGCGGTCGGTTCTATGATATGCATGGATTGTGAAGTTCGGGGGGGTGAGGTGATTGATGAGGATTGAGTCAGAGCTGTTGAGCCATGATTCTGTCACCAGGAGCATGTCTAGGTTGAGATGTGATATGATAGCAGGGATGACTGGCCACGTTTTGCGGACCGATCGTGCATTTATGAGGGCACATCTAAGGTTGCGTGGGTCTTGGTGTTGCTTGGTTTTGGTGTGGTGTAGAAGTGGTATGTGCATTAAGTGGGGGTGTGAGTTCTGGGGGTACTCTGGAGGTGAGTGGTGTGACTTGCTGTGTTCTCTCCTTCTATGGCTTCTTATGATGAGAATTGGGCTATGGCTGGTTGTCCCGGCGAGAGAACTATTATGGTATAACTGAGTAGGTATAGAGTGCCTATGATTAGGCTAGGGGAGGGGGGCATTTTGGCTGTGTGCAGCCGAGGGTCTCCTTGTATGGAAGCCTGGCCGTGTGGGGTGTGATTGATATAGTCACAATTTCTTGTTCGTACATCCTCTTCTGCCTGTCCTGTAACAAATTTGGCGTTCTTTTCTTTTTCTAAGCAGCTTTTTTATGCAAATTGTGAACCGCTCAGACGCTAATGCAATGAGCGGAATATTAAGTTCCTAAATAAAGATAAAGATAAAGTATGAGGATCAAGGCTGTGGCTCCGGTGGACCCAATCAAGACCTTGCCGACCACCAACTGCATGCGGGCACTGGAGTTCAGAGGCTGCACAGTGGACGATTTGCTGCCATGGTGACAAGACATCATGGTGGACTTGCTCCTTTGCTTGCATGGTCGTGCGGAATCGGGTCTAACTCGGATCTGTCCAAGCGTCATGTGTGCCCAGGGCCTAGGCATCTAGCATTGTTTCAAACATTTATTATTTACCTACTGTTAAAGTGCTTTAGGAGAAAGCTCAGAATCAGAATCAGGCTGCATTTAAGAAATATCAGATGTTTCAGCAGTTTTGGAGGCATCAGATTCTGAACTTGCTACTCCAGCAGACTTTGATGATTATACTCGCTTTGAGTTCCGATTGCCAATTGATCATATTGGCCCTATTGTTCCATCACTGGCTCCTGGTTATATTGTGCATACACTATAAGGTCCTTCTTCTAGCATATAAGGCCTTACATGAAATAGCTCCTGATTACTCTCTATGCCCCAACTCATCCACTGCGCTCCATACATGGAAACAGATTACATATATCACCTTCTACAAAGGTTAAGTATGAGAGAATATGATGATCTGCTTTGGCAGATGCTCTTTGAAACAGTCTACCTCATCATCTGAAGCAATATAAAACAGCTTTAAAAACCTATTTATTTGATCTGGCTTCTGTATCTTCAGGGCAGGATGTGTGATTCGTGCTGAATGTGCCTCTACTCTGTTTCTATCTATGTTTTCAGGTGCTTTTACCTTATCTTTGTATATATTTTCGAGTTCCATTTCCTTTTTTACTTGATGTTAATTTTATTGTTATTGTAAACTGCATGGTATATACTCTGAAATGCGGTGCAGCATGGAAATAAACCATAAACCATAATTGCTCCTTCGCTAGTTTTTTTTAGGCATCAAGAGGAACTTTTCTTAAAATGAAAACTTAGAATGTTTCCGGATGTCACGAGGGAAACTCAAAAGAGGTGAAAGGATTTTCTATCATTGAGATGGGAGTTCTTTGACTGGGAACGTTGTTTTTCCTAAAATTCCTCTTCTAAACGTATCGTTAAATATAAATCTGCTAAATATGTATTTTGTTATGCTTCTCACCTTTCTGCTTTTTTAGCAACACAGCATAATTTAGCTGCTGTCTCTGTTTATTTTTTTTGTAAGGCTGCATCCGTATATATATGGGGGGCTATTCAGCGGGAATGGCTAATGCGGTTTCCACGGCTAGCCATTGCTGCTTAAATGTAAACCTGGATATTCAATGCTAGGGTCATATCGGGCCCCATTAAATATCCAGGTTGCCCGGAGTGCCAGGAAGCTAACTGACAAACTAAATATTGTCACTTTCTTGGGCTTTAAGCTATTCAGCTGCCAGTAAGTATAAATATAAGCACCAATGTTTAACCATTGACTAACTTTATAAAGAATCCATATGCTGATAGCGATCAGGTCTCAGAGTCAAATTCGGCTATACACTGAACCTACTTATATGGTACAGTGAAATGCCCTTAACACATCAATGACCTGTAGGTGTTGCTATTATTTAATGGCTTTCTTTTATTGCTCAATTATTTTTATCGTTATATTCTTCTTATCAGTTTTTCTTAAAAAGCTAACTGGGCAGCAGCAATATTCAGACTTTTCTGCAACTTGCTTTCACCACTTTGCCATAACCGGGTAGCGGCTAAATATTGTCGGTGGCACCTGAGGATATTCAATGGCACTAACTCTGTTAACTAACTGTGTAAGTGCTGCTGAATAGCCCAGATAAGGGAGATTAACATATGAGATGAACATCGGGCCCATAATGTTTATTTTGTGCTCTTAGTAACTTATTTACCGCTTATTATTTGATGGTGAGAATACTTAATTACTATTGTGTATAGTGAATTGACTCGCTACATATTGGTGGACTTTAATTCTTAAGATGAGAGCCTTCAAGTTTTATGCTCCCTCATGCTGGAACGCACTCCCACCTGCCATCCGTGCTATCACAGACCTCACCCAGTTCAGGAAGGCACTCAAGCTCCACCTTTTCTTACTGCACTACGGTACCACCCAACAACTACCCTTTCACCGACACCAGTCTGTCACCCTCAATCACCTCATCCCAACCACCACACACGACGCCAGCACCACACAATAGAACCACTATCCCCAGCAGATGCATACAGACAGCAACCTGCCTTAGCCTAGAGTTGTAGATAGTTTACCCAGTTCAACCCAAGTTCTTATATCCTGTTTTATGTAAGTCCAGTACGGTTTCTCCTTACTTATGGATAATGTTTCTGTTATATGTAAACTGAGCTGACTCGAAGAGCGCGGTATAGAAAAGACTTTAAATAAATAAATAAATAAATAATGAAAGAAGACTTTTTGCATTTATATAATTGTTCCTTTTACTCTGTCCTTTCACTGAATTTTGCTGCCCAAGCTTTTTTTTTGCTCGACTAAGAATAGTAAAAGTTGCAAAATATGAAAGTAAAAAAAATAAACCCAACACAAACATCATAATTTGTTACTATATTTTGTGTTATATGCAAAGTGAAAATTAAAGAAAAAATAAATTGCTACCAGCTGATGCACATTTTCATGTACAGTAATGATGTGCTTAGGTTCATGGTAACCATTACCACAGGGATGTGACCGTTACCCCACTCTGATTAGCATGATTACTGCCACTTGCAAGTGGGGGTGCTTAATGGGTAGGGGGAGGGAGAGTGGTTGTAGAAAGCACATTAGCATAGGAAGACATATAGTATGCAATCAATGTTGCCATTAATATGGATGCACCTAATGCCACCACAATAGGTGGAGGTAAGTGCACCCGCAGTACTGTATTTCTGCCATGCATCCACTCGTTAACTATTAGGAACACGCTGGTCATGCCCCCAACAATTAACGCAGAGGCTTTGCCCTTAATACATGTTAGTGTTTCTGCTAAACACACATTAGGGAAAAGGGCCCCTCAAGGGCCACGTTTAGTAAAGCTTAGTGCATACTAACTGACATTAACATGCGCTAAATGCCATGTGACTTATAGGAATAAAATGGGCTGTACAGCAGATAGCACATGATAAGGTCTGTTAGTGTTTGTTAAGCTTTAATACACATGGTCCTAAAAGCCTTTAATGTGCGCTAAAATGCACAAAGGAAACAAAAAGTCCCTGCATGTCTCTATTTCCGATAAAGGTAATGTAGAATAATATTAGACTCTGGTTGCAATTATATATCATCTTTGTACAACAAAATATTTCAATGTAATTCTTAGAAATGAAGGTCAAGAAACAAGCTCAAAGGAGTTCAGTTTGCTTTGAACAGATGAAAGAAATAATATACTCGAAAGTTTATCACAATTGCATTAAGTTACTTTAGTAAACAGGGATCATACATAACTTGCATATATGTGGGACTAGCACTCACTCTGTGGTTTTTAGAAGAGCCCGGTTTCCTCTCTGAATAACTCTGACAGATATTCAGGGAACTGAACAACTCAGTGTCTTACCTATAATCTATTAAAAATCTGAATGCACTGAAAAACCTCTTTCATATATTTAATTTTCTGAGAATAAAGATGCTGAAAGATGTTTGTACATCAAAGAAACTTATTAGCTATCCCCTCTTTTCTAGGCAGCAAATAGAATAGATTGATCTGCCGCTGACAGCTGGTTAAGTGCTATGCTGAAGCTTAGTTTATCTCTCTAGACTTACTGAATCAGTACATCATGCTCCATTTCTGGTCCTATTCAATTCCAGGCTAAAAGCCCACCTTTTTGAGACTGCTTTGAAATCCTAATTCCTTATTCTCTGTTCATACCCATGTTGTTTTTAATCACTTCCCATAATAAATGAAACTCCGTAATCATTTTCTATCATCATTTGCCTGTCTTGAATAGATTGTAAGCTCTGTTGAACAGGGATTGTCTCTTACATGCGTGTGTACAATGCTACGGACGTCTAGTACTGCTATGGAATGAAGTAGTAGCACCTACCTCAAAAGAAAAGCATCTGGAAGAAAAGGACACATTAAAAAGCTCAAACCAGTATGACCACAGTCATCTCTGATTTTGCCCTGAAGGAACGCCTATACCTAAGATTGGTTTCACAGAAAAGTCACCTTGACTTTGTGCTACCCGTGAGGCACGTACACCCTATAACTCCAGGTTATCAAAGACAAATAAGCACAACTAGAATTGCACTGCAGTCCTACTGATTCTGGAGTCCAAATCTGGGACAGGGTTTCAGAATGCAGCAGGAAGGTAGTGTTGAAGTGATCATTTGCTGCCGATTATCTAATACAGCAGTTGATGAGTCTCGCTCATCTTAAAGAATGCACTCAAGAAATAATTCAGCTCTTAAAGTTTTAATGGTACTGTATCATCTTCATCTGTAAAACCTCTACACTGTATTTGCTGCCAGAACTTTCATCTTCATTTGGAAGAACTTAACTTACAAAAACTACATAAAAGCCTCCAAAACTTAAATGGTGTGTATTTGATTTCCAAAATGCTATTACTCTATTAACTGTCGGGTTCTTTGAAACTGAGAAAACATGAGAATGTTATCGAATTGGGATCCATGGAATTGTTCCACCTCCTTAAAAACTTGACATGAACTTAGCCGTGGTCTGGAATGCTCAGTTTTTTCCTACTTCCTGCCAGCCCCCTCAACTTCAACAGGATCCAGAAAGTCTGCCTGACCCATCCTCAAATGTATTCCATCCATTTGGACCCTTTTTACAGATAGCAGCTAAGATTAAACCAAAAAGAGAGACCATCCCCCACCCAGGAAACATCACATATACTATTCACAAAGTTCATTTTAAATAGAGAAAAAACAAAGGTCAATGTTAACTCTTTGGACAGAGTTCGACATCGCTCAAAATATTTTTCATGAATGAAATCTATGCTTTCAGCCTAAATCATCTTTTCAGCTAAGGGAAGGCTTAAATATTTTGGAAAATCCAGCGCCTACTGCACTCTAACATCTGAAGGAGAAAGGCAAAATGGAGACCGCGGTGTATAAAAACCTACCAACAAGACCGACAGCGCTGTGCAAATAACTCATTTCAAGAAATTGGGCATGCATGAACCATGTATGTGTGTTAAATAAGCAGTGGCCAGGTATGTTGAATTTTCAGACACATCACGTGAAAGAAAATATGTCACACACAGTTTAGGTAGACAATAAATCCCCCTCTCCTCCCATCTCCACAGACTCATAGGGTTAGAAAACAATGTGTTCAGCTCATCAGCATGCTAAGGGAACGGGAGCTTCTTACATTCTGAGCTTTTCTGTTGAAACGCTGTAATTTATTAAACTATACAGCACAGAGAAGGAGCAACAGCTTGTCTCCCATGCATTAGACAAGTACACCACAGGAATGAGGATTAACTTAACTAGCACTAGCATTAAGGAGGAAGAGCTGAGAAATTGTACCATGCAAGGCATACAAAGAAGCAGAAATGAAAGAAAATAAAACCAAACCAAAAAAAGCAAAGAAAAAAGTACTGAGGCTCCAGCAGAAAGGACGCATTGGTTAAAATAGATTCTCTAAGCATACTAACCTGCTGGTTCTAATGAATTTTCTACTTTGTCGTTAACATCGAAAACACGATCATGAACACCTATAGTTTTCATACAGCTGTCTATAACAAAAATAGAGATAACAGCCAAATATGTTAGTGAGACACCCTTAAATCCCCCACTTTCCTTCCTTGTTTTGTGTTTTGTTTTGTTTTTGGTTTTTGTTTTTTTGTAGTTGCTATTTTTATCTTTTTGCCCCCTTTAAATCAGTGGCACTCCACAAAGTGCCAGGTAATTCTTCCCCTTGCCGTATGCAAACAACAATCTGAGAAACAACAAGTTAGCAACAGCTTTCTAGGTACTTAAAAAAGCTTAATGAAGAATGGTAAGAAAATATGATGAAAACTGAACCACAAATGTTGATATACGGAACAAATAACACAAGGTTTTTAACAGTAAAAATTGTACCGCTCTTTACCAGACCACACAGTAAAGCATGCGCTGCAAAGCCGCCCTCCAAAGCTTTGTGCAGAAGGACTTACTTGCTGGCCGTACATAGACTTTGAGCTTTAAGCAGGATCTCCGTCCATTATCTGGAATTGCAGAAGCTGTAAAATAAGAGAAAAGAGAAGGAAAAAAAACCAAAGAAATATATTTACTTTGGGTATCAAGCCAAATGTTCTGTGTCCTCCTTTATTTTCTAAATGTGTGAACATATTCCAAGAAAAAGGATAAATGGAGTGTAGCAATGCCAAGGGGCTTGACTCCATATCTCTGTGAAAGCACATGAGAGAGTGTCTCCCCAACCTTTAACATGTTTAAATGGCAAGAGAATGCTGTGTGCGATTATTGGGAAGCTTTTCTTTTTCCTTTACCAACAACTGCCCAGCACCTGCCACTGTAATCATTTTTTAACACATGGCTACACTGGAAAATTGAAAATTAATGACAAATTGAAATGGTTTTCTTGCAGTGTTTACCAATGGAACAATGAACACTCAGGCTCCATGCTGTAATGGGGCTCTCAACCTGATGCTCAATAGCCTACTGTAGGTCACAAAACCTTGCAGGTGGGGGTCACAAGATGGCATCTGTTGGGAACGTCGATAGCATAATCAGGTTGCTCAGTTAAAGCATATTGCTAGCTCTTGTGGTGGTATCAGATAAAAATGCAAAGCTTTAGTTCTTACGCCATACATAATGCAAAACTCATGGGGGAAAAAATCTGTACTAATTGTAACTTTCAGCGATATTATTTCATGGCACTTCTTGTGATTTTGTTATTATAACTGCTAAAATAGCAACATTTCTGAATGTATAGCAAGCCATTACCAGATTTTCATCAAACTGCTTTAAAAATCACGTTTTCTTCCAAAAAGGGGAATGCTATAGGAATTACAAATAATTTTGTCACTTAAGTTCCTTACCCACTTAAAGATTATTTTTCAAGTCATATCAACTTTCGGTTTTATCTATGAAGAAGGGAACTGTTGATTTAAGCACAGCAGATTGGGACCTCATATCCTGACAATACATACAAATGCAATGAAGGAAACAAAAATGACACAATAACTTTTCAAGGATTATAAAAAAAACTGTTTAAACACAATTATAGCACCACCACCACCAAAAATGTATTTATTTATTTAAACTTATTTTTCTACCACTTTTCTACCATTCAAAGAGGCTTACAGATAACCAAGAATCTAAAAGGCCACAGGAGACGCTCTGTTGTACAGAGAACTGAACAGTATAACAGTAATATTAATAGAAACACTGAACTATTTACAGCTTAAGTAAAGTGTGTAAATTTATAACAATTGTGTTACAGTGGTGTGAAAAAGTCTTGCATAGGTAGAGCCGAATTGGCAGTTTTAGTTGTTTGGATCACAGAGACAAAATGTCTTACAATTTACAACCCTTTCTGATTGCCATTTTCTTTCCTTTTGTACAAATCTGACAAATTTGCCATGACTTGAGCGTTCTTTTATGACTGTTTAATACTCATGTTCGTTTGGTTGTGAACCTGTGCACAAAGATGCAATGTGTGCCCAAAATGTTGTGTTTTCTGTTCCGTGTATGTTGGCAGTGTGCATGTTTTCTTAATTTCATTAGGTAGCCCTGAAAAGGGCTGTTTTTTGTTGTCGGCCATTAGTACTTGACGGGCCAGCCCTTGCTCTTTCTTACCAGATGGCATCTGTCCGGCATGGAGTGGACCAGTTGACGATGTGTTCTCACAGTATGATGCAATTCCAGGCTACAATCAATGACTCAATCAGCTCTCGCTTGGTCCGTGGCTGCTTCTTGGCAATCTCAACTGATTCCTTGTGCCAAAGATTCTCAAACAGGTTGAGATTGGATGAAGTCAGTTTATTTTCTTCCAGTCGGCGACAGTTTTTGCTCAGTGGCTAAGTGCATTGTCATCCTGGAAGAAATAAGTGCCAGGAAGCAGTTGCTCAGCAGATGGCAGCAGGCACGTCTGCAGAATTTCTGTGTATTTCGCTGCATTCACCATCCTGTCAACAATATAGAGTCTTCCAACACCACTGGCTGCCATGCATCCCCAGATCATGATCTTGGTTGGATGTTTCATGGAGATATTCAAGCACTCTGGTTTGTATTCTTAAGCTTTAACCTCCTCACAGAGGTTTGTCTTGGTCACCCAGAATGCAGAATGTGCTTTCGAAGCTGAACAGAACTTGCTCCCAGTCAGGCTTGCTCTATTTTGAGTACTTGGATGCCCCTTCAATGCATCTCTTCCTCCGTTCCACCATTAGTAGGGGCTTCCTCCATGCCTTACAGCTCCTGAACCTGTACTCCAAGCATCATCACCTCATAATGGAAGTGCAAACACTTCTTTCAATATCGCAGAACACTTTTTCTTTCATTCCTGCAGAAGCTCAGGTGAGGTTAGCTTGTGGTTGCCAAGAGATGTCCTTATCAGTGCTTTGTCATCCCTCTTCGTTGACTTTTTAGGCTGACTGCCATAATGTCGGTCCTGCGTATTTCCTGTCTCCTTATCCTTCTGCAGAATGCGGACAACTGTGTTCTGACAGCCAATTTATGCTGCAATCTGCAGGCTGGAATACACCTCCTCATGCAAAACCACCACCAGGACCAGGTCCTCCATTGATAGAAAATGCGACCTTAAACCCTGTACGCGGCCAAAACACTACTCACTGATTGGCTATCAAATATGACTGGCTGAGGAAGTGATTCGATCCCACTTTGACACAGAATCCGGTCGATTGTACTGGGACATCATTTCCTCGTGACTGCCATACAAAAGTTCAGAGACAAGTAATTTTGCATGCAGAAATGGCTTTCAAATTAAATTTGCAACAAAACAGTATATAATAAGCCAGGAATCTGCCAAATAATTTGGAAAGATTATCAAAATAAAGTTGAGAATAGCTTGGTTATGTAGCCTATGCAAGACGTTTGCACACCACTGTATGTGTTGGGACTAAATGTCTGTTAATGGTGCATGTGTAGGTTGTTCTAACAGTATTTTACTAGGGCAGTTGAATCTCTGAGTCCAAGATAGTTATGTATTCTTTTTGGAAGAGATATGTTTTTAGTTTTTTTCCGGAATTCGGTCAGGTCTGAGCACCCTCTTAGGGGAGGGGTTAGGGAATTAAATAATGTGGGAGTAAACAGGGTAAATGTCCGATTACAAGTTGACTGCCTGCTTCTAATCTTCTGGGTCGGGATTGTGAGTAAGTAGAGGGTGTTCTTTCTTCTTAGCCTTTCGTTCTTGGGGTTTGAGATCAGGGTCTGAAGGCAGGGGGCAGATTCCTTGTGTAAGATTTTAAATATTATGGTGAGAGCCTTGTATCTAATTCTAGCAGTGATGGGGATCCAATGAAGCTGCACCACTATGAATGTGATGTGAGCATGGTGCAGAGCTCCAAAGATTATTCATGCTGCTGTGTTCTGGGCCATCTGTAGTGGATGAAGGGTGTGTTTAGGTAAGCTGTGGTAAATAACGTTACAATAGTCCAGGGTAGGTGTAATCATAGCCCGGCAGACAGTTCGGAATAGTGCCTGTTAATTTATTGCTTCTATTGGCACAATATTTGTATTATTGGAGTCTCAAAGCAAGTCTGGTTTTCATTATAACTGTAATGGATATTCAAGAGTTGTACTTGCATGCAAGCTGCATTGCACACAAATACAACTCATGAATATACATTGCAGATGTTCTGAAGACCAAGCCTATGTGAAGCCCTCAAGGACAGGAGTCGGAGATTCCAGAAAAAAGGAGGCCATTGTTAGAACCATGTTTTGATTTAGTTCACTGGCACATATTGAAAAATCTCTATCACTAACAGCTTATCAACTGGTTATGCAAAAGATGAATATTTCAGAAGGTTCATCCTCTCAGCAGGACTGTGGGGTATGTTTACTAAACCGTCCTGTTACCGGCGCTAGTTGCAGCGATAATGTGAAGAATGCCATATAAGGAGTAGGCGTTCCAGTCCTAAGGTAGCAAGGATATGTATCGCGCGACAGTGGGCGCCGTGGCATGTTAACACGCGTTAACCCTAAGTACATGCCAGCGCAGTGTTAGAAGCTATAACAATGTAGCCCACTGGTTACTTCAATGACTGTGAAGGCAGAGGTCATGGGTTCGATCCTGCAGTGGTGTAATCTAAAACAGCTGTCTGAGGCATTTTCTTTTAATTTAAATCAGTGCTGCCAGCAAAAACACCCTCACAGTGCCGTTACCTAAGGTGCCTCATAAGGCGCCCTATAGGTCACATTACAAAGTGCCCTGTCTGCCTAGGCACCCTATAATGTGCCCTATAAGGCACTGTATAGGGCGCCTTATAGGGCGCCTATGAGGCACCTTAGGTAACGGCACTGTGAGGGTGTTTTTGCTGGCAGCACTGATTTAAATTAAAAGAAAATGCTTCAGACAGCTGTTTTAGATTACACCACTGCAGGACTGAACCCATGACCTCTGCCTTCATAGTCATTGAAGTAACCAGTAGACTACATCTCTATAGCTGCTACCATACTGCTGGCTGGCTACAGAAAGACTGCAGGTCACCACACAAACTGTCTGCTGTGGTTACCAGGATAGAGTAAACCCACCCATACCCATGATACACTGCACATGCAGATCAGCAGTCTATAGCTGATCACATAATGGGATATGCACCCCCACAGCCTGGTAGGTGGAACTGACCGTGTGTGTTACTGGCACAGAGTAGCTACAGACCGTCACATTGTGTGGGTCCTGTGCTCACCTTGAGGGTGAGGTGGGGCACCCAGCACCAGGTCCGCAGCACCTGGCTCGGCTGAGATAGGCTATGCTGCAGGTCCCCATCAGTGCCAGTGTGTGATAGGTAGTCCTTCCAGACACACCTAGGATACACCTGTGTCTATCTTTATTTCCCAGTCATGTCCAGCCCTTGTGGACTATGATGCACCCAGAATAGTGCATATCTTGTGTGGGTGCATGGTCACATGTTATAGGTGAAGGGGGGTGTTTGGACCTAAAAGCGGATTATGTAGCACCACCCAACCCGCCCTCTGTGGCGGAGGGTGGGGGGAACAGGATTTCCCACCAACAGAGCCACATTGTACATCTCTGCAATGGTGGCAGTAGAGAGGACCATCAACCCCAGTCCTGCTGGGGAACAGGCACCCTACAGGGCAGTTGATGCAGATCTGTGCGCATCACATAAAGCAATGGCAGACAGGCAGAATGCTGGAGAAGCTCAGCAGCCCCCCACCACTATCTGGCAGTCACCAGCAGAGGGCACAGTCAGTCTCCACCCACTACACCCTGCAAGGCGTTCCAGCCATACACATGCTAACTGCAGACAGTCTGCTAGCTAGTACATAGTGCATGTTCCTGGAGGAACTGTGTGCACCCAAAAATGGGATGTGAGCGCGCGCGCACGCACGCACGCACACACACACACACACACACCAAGCAGGTATGTCAGTGATTGGGCCCCAGAAAAAAGAACCTATAAATATCACTTGAGAGAAATGCTGCATAGCAGTATAGGGGAACCTAGCCATGCCGTGGTCACTGCTCAGTCAGGTTGAGAGTGACCTCCCAGCATGACATGCTGTGGCCACCCTGTCCGTGCAGGTGGTGGTCGGGCACTACAATGTCCCAGCCATTGCCCTATACCCTGTGCTGATGCATCCTGCCCAGGCTACCCTGTCCGGCCCATACACACAGTACCTTGCTCCTCATTATGCACACTGGCAGGCTAACACTGGAAACAGTGCAAACATTGGGGGCTCAGTAAGGTGTAGGCAGCCACAACACACTGGACAGACAGACACACACTCCCACACCTATGCCAGCATTGTGCAAATATAGAGGTTTGTGACAGCCCTGGCCGCCACACCAGTCCTGGGTACAGTGCAGGCATTGCTATGGTACGCAAAACTGTTGGGGTCACTCCCTGGGGTGGTAAACACTGTCAGAATCAATAAGTGAAACACACTTCACAGATATCAGAAAGGTTGCTATGATGAATCTCTATCAACAAATCGTGTTTAACTTAGGATTTGTTATCTGACATTAATCATAGCAACCTTTTGATATATGTGGAACGTGTTCCCAAGATTAGGACGGCTTTGCTAAGGTATGCAGGTGCCAGTATTGGGAGATGCCGCTCGGCGCAGGGCTCAACAGCCTGACTCTCCATGAGGCGTTGTATAGTGGAGCCTGTGGGTGTGGGTGTTTGTGCCGCTTTTGGCCTCTGCTCTAGTGCTGAGTTTCCCAACTCTGGTCCTGGTGGGCCAAACACTGTTCAGGTTTTCATGCTGTCCCTAATGAATATGCATGAGATACATTTGCATACAATGGGGGCGGCGCATACAAATGCAGCACAGGCATATTTATTAGGGACAGCATGCAACCTGAATGGTGTTTGGCCCTCCAGGACTGCAGTTGGGAAACTCTGCTCTAGGGATTTAACATGTTTATGGTGTCTGTGCTCTGTAGGGTAAAATATAGGCGTTTCAGGCATGTTTATTTTATCTGCAATAAAGGTTCCATCTTTATTACCATGGTTTAGTACTGGGTAAAATATGGGGACAGAGTTGGCAGGAGCCACAGCTGGGACTTGAACTTGTGACCTTCTGATTCTGAACACACTGGCTGTGTGTACTGCACCAAACTGTTGCCACAGGGGCAGTTCATTCCCTGGGGATACCATGACTGTTCGTCAGACAGACCTTGTCTGTTGCAGTGCACGGCACCCACCTAAATGGGGGTTGGCCTTGGTCTGCTGTGCGCAGATGCCACTGCCCCCTCTGCCACCAGCACCCCTCCGCCACCATGCTGACATGCCCTTATGCCGGTGGTGCTGGTGGTGTGCAGTCCCAGGTCATCCAGTGTGCTGGTAGTCAGCTGCCTATGGTTTGGGCTCTCGGGTAGGGGTGCCTACATGGACATGTGCACTTCCCACCCGCACCACCTGCCAATGTTATGTGCCCTTGGGGGTACCTGCTGGGTAATCCCCTGTGACATTGTGGGACACACACTTGTGCCCATGTTGGACTCTCGTCAGTTGCTGTCTTGCTGCTTTAGAGTTTTGGCATTCCTATGTGCCACCTAGGCATCTGCCTAGTCCACACTGTGCCCCAGCTGGACCATAGCATGTGCCATTTGCAGCCCTCTGTATCCCATTTACAGTATCAGTACAGTTGCCCTTTCCTATGTGCCCACTCTGCTGTTGCTGCACATGTGCACGCCATAACAAACCTGCCCAATATAAACGACAAAAACCCTGATCACCGCTATTTCAATGTGGGATCATTCACTTTGTAGGGGGACAGAGCATAGACCCTTCCAAACATGATATCTTCCTTTTTACACTTTGTCAGTAGTGTTGCTTTATGTTGATCATTAACCCTTTGAAGGCCTACTTTAAAATTTTAATCCACATTCTGCAGCTGGGTTAATTTTTGCATATTTCAGGAAAATTGTACCCATCTTATTCAATATGTTCTAATAGTGATTTTCCTTCTGCTATGGTCATGTATTATATACCATTTGATAGGAATATTTAGTCAGAATTTTGGATCCCGAGAGTTTTGGGCTCGGCCTGGAAAGGGTTAATATCACTATTGGCCAGCTTGGTTATTGGGAATTCAAATGTAGTTTTGGTCATTTTATATGTTTATTTGCCTTTTTGGTTCCTGCACATGTATCACTATCACTTTTCTGGGTTTCCCTGCCTTTGCTGTACATTGCTGACTTAAATGGTTTCTCTCTCCTGCAAACGTGCCTCTAGCGTGAGGTTTTCACTGGCGCTAATTTTCAGACCTTCATTTCACGGCGTTAGTGTGCATGGAGCCTCTCCCCGCCCAATGACCCCTATCTCCGTCCTCTGGGGAACCTTACTCCACCCTTCAGACGCGGCTTTCACAGCGTTAGTGTGCCTTAATGCTGCTACTGACGTTATTGCGTGATAATGTCGGCGCTGCTACATTAAGATGGTTTAGTAAACATACCCCTGTGTTTCAGTAGGCTAGGCATTTGGCTATGCTGCATTTATAAAGGAAATCACGGACAAAAGTCATTTTAGAAGGCTTAAGGAGCTCATGTAAATGCCCTAAGGGGATCATTCTGAACCACAAATAAGCTGCCTGTACGTGCAGGATAGACGCGTATCTCACAAAAATGTCTAAAACTATATTTTGCACACTTGCAACCCTGCATGTACACAGCACACAAATGGGAATCCCAGAACGTGGGTGGGAGGGGGCATAACCAGACATGAAGACACAAAGTGTATGCCAGTGCTACCCGTGCACATCCAGAGTAGTCCCTGCAGACATCCAGGTTATTCCTGCAGAAAGATGGAATAAAGGTAGGACTTCTGCCCTGGACCTTAATGCAACCCATAGTGGTGAATGGATGTATAACCTATGCTGGGCACTGTTGTGTCTGCAGGCTGGGAAACCACAACATGCAGTGAACCTGAACAGAAAGCAGAGGAGAGGGAGGTTTGAGGTCGCAGGAACAAAAAAACACTCTCACAAATGTATGGGGAAGAGCACAGGTGCGCTTACCGGCCATGCTAGCATTTTTTGAGTGAGCTAAAGGGGCAAAGCGTGGGTCCCCTAATGATGCCCATGTCCTTGAAATGACACTGGTGACAGAGCCCAAGGACCCCACGTGAAAATATAAGCCCAACCATTGGTGCCATGCACCGCACCCTGCCAGCTGGAGTGTTGCGCTCCACACAGTGGACCTTGACAATATGCCCTATGCAATCTGTACAGTCCCTGGATGCTCAGAAGGTCAGGTGTAATCCAATCGGAGCACAATAATGTGGGAAGTCTACGCTGGTGGCCCTATGGCATATATCGTGTGCACAGGTCACTGTTGCATTTGGTTAGATATGTGTGCCTATGATTTGCAATGCGCATATGAGGTCTGACCCTTGAGGTAATAGATATGATGGGCTGTTTTGGCCTAAAGCAGCCATGTGATTGTGAGATCCACACGTGTAGGTATTGTGCATGTCTATATGTATCTTGAAATGTAGTGATCATGTACGATGATGGATTGTAAGTACTGATATCCATGGTTTCCATTTCATCATCTATGTTATGCAGCAGATGCCTGCTTTTGTGGGACTGCAGGTGAGCGTGAGTGTGTGTGTATGGTTGGAGGGCTGCGTGGGGGATCAAGATTGCACATCCACATATCTGGTGGGGAGGGATAGGTATGCCTGGCAGGTTCCTGGACTGTGAGGCTGACTGCAGTATCACCAGGTGCCAAGTGAGAACAGGCAGGAGTGAGCAAGACAAGTCCACATTCACGTACCTGTCCATACACTTCTCTGTCACTAATAAGGGGGCCTCAGCAGGAGGGCTTGGAACACAGTACGCCATGCCATGATGCACCAGAATTGCTCTACACAATGCGCATAGTTGTAGGGAGCAATATTGGTGTCTCTGAGCATGTTTGTGTGGTGCTTTCACTGCTGATTTTGTCAATCCACTGGCTCTTTATTAGTGATAGGGAAATGTTTGGATGGTTCGTTATGGGGGGCCTGTTCTGCTGGGTTCATGGGCTTAGTTAGCATTGTACAGATGTGTTCCTGAGATGTCCACACCATGCATAGCTGGGAAGGTCGTCTACTGCCATGTATGTAGTATTGCACTGCTACTTGTGCCAGATGGATCACTCTCTACCTGTTTTCTTGCTACATTACAGTGCACTGTAATTTCTTTGTAGTGTTCTGGGCCTGCCACAGACTAGTTTCAGCGCTGCGTACGACTTGTAGCGCTATACAAATGCTCAGTATTAGTAGTAGCTTCTATCGTCTAACTTGCATCATCCTATGGGTATCATCAGCTTACAATGTAATTCTGCCTCATAACAGCACTGTCCATGGCCACAGCTGTTTAAAAGCTGCACATTTTGAAGAGAGGCATGGCCATTCGCGGGTATATCGTGGAGATGGGCAGGGTCATAGACGTAAATCTTTTCCAAATATGGTGAGCGCAGGGATGTACAATGCCATTGTAGGCATATTTCCATCTTCGTACAATGTAGTATGTGTGCGGGCCATGCCTACCACATCTATGTGGGCAATTCTTCGCATGCGGCTGCTTCTACCCCCGCGTGATGGGGAATCCGGCTCTATTTCTGCACATTTCCATTTGGACATGTCCGCTGCCCAGATATGCACATTTTCAGAATTGGCCTCTAATTGTGTAAATATGTAAACAGTAATTTTAGAAAAACATCATTTACAGACATAGATCTATACCACTGTTTTCACGGGGCATTTTGTGGGCCGAACAGCTATGCATATTGTTGATTTCACAATTATGCTACATGCGTATTTTAAAAAATGTGGACACTGCCATTTAAGCTTGCTCAGAGGAAGGCGTATCAGGTAACTGCTCCTTTCCACCTGGGGCTTGCACCAGTGAATAAGGGGGGGAATTGTGCTTACCTCTGTTGATATTGCTTGACTCTTTAAATGGTTCTTTCTGGATGTATAATTTTGTGATATCTACCACATATGTGTTTAAGTGAGGACATTTACGTGCATAAATTGAAGCACTGGCGCTTACATGAGTAAATGTCAGCAACCAAGCAAGATTCCAAGTTATGCTGCTCGTTGTTTCAACTTTTTTCCTATTACAATAGCTGTTACCACCTAGACACACTATTATAAGGAAGTTTTTAGAAAATCAACTTGCTGTATTCCCAGTGCTTATCTGTCAAGTGTTGCCTGGCCATGCAAAAATGTTTTTTATAAATCTGACCCTATAAACTCTAAGGTAACACATTCAGCATCCTATTTCCATCCTTAAATTTCAGTGTCTAGTATCATGAAGAAGTTCCTTCTGAGCCTATAAAGATAGGGCAAGATGAAGATTTGCTTTCAGAAACTGACAGGCAGTCTGAGCACATGGCTCAGTGTTTGCAAAGAAGAAGTAAACAAAGAGAGTCACGAGCTAGAAAGACACGCCCCTGCTGTGACGTATTCCCTAGCTCAGGAGGTAATGAGTTTCACCTGTTTCAGGGCAGGGCACAGCTAAGCCCTGAGAGTTACAATGATAAAAAGTGGTCATTAGCTTAGACCAGGGAGAGTAAGGAGGAGAAGGAGAGCAGCAAGCAGAACAGCAAGCAGAACGGGAACTGGGAGAACCAGGAAGGAAGCCAGCAAAGGAGCACGCTGACTAGAAGGAGTCAAGGAGGAGTGAGAACCAAGGGAGCCACATTCCTGAGGCCAGAAGGAAGCAATCCAGGACAGGTGTTGTCTGGTAAAGGCAGGAGAGAAAGGATTCTTCCTGAGAGGCAGGCTTGGCAAAGGTCACACGCTCCGAGGAGAGAGACAGGCTGGCTGGAGAATACCGGTACATCTGAGGGGAAAGTTAATAGGCTGAGAGGCAAGCAAACACAAGCCGTGTTTGAGAACCAGTCTGACCCTTCAGAGTGGAGAGTTCCTTCCCTTTCAAAGCCAAAAGGTAGGCTTAACAATTCATATAAGTTTGAACACAGCTATAAAGCAGTTCCCTATGGTTACCAGAAAGTAGCAAACTCCCTGGACAAAGACTACAGCATATATGGTAGTTTACAACCCTGCTCAGGAGAGTGTTACAGAGAGAAACCACGTGAGGTCAGAGAAACCGTTTGTTTCAGAGATCAGGATAGCAGCTTACTGCCACGCCCTGCTATACCCGAGGCTGAAGAAATGCAGATAGACTCTGTCCCTAATGAAATAGTGGATGATCGGATGGACTGTACATTATCTTTGGCTGACCATGTGAATTCCTTATGCTGAACAGTGTCTGAGAGAGACGGTAAAAGCAGCAGAAGAAAAGGGAACATTTTCTTTGCTAATTGAAGCTGTTGTGATTATCAAGCAATGCATGTTTAAAGCCTGAAGCTGACAAGACTAATTTACCTGAGTTCATATATAATTTCCTCAAGCCAAATGTATGGCATGTTTTGTCCTGAGTTATTCACTTGCATTTAATCCGTTGGGAAGGGGAAAATAAATTCTTGTCATTGCCTGAAACCATTCGACTGCAACTCGTCTGTACTCAAAGGGTAAAGGGACTCACATTCCCAGAATGCCTTGCAGAGTTAAAGCAAGTCCACACTCTCTGAGGCAGGAACACCACAGGCAGACCAAGTCTCAGCGCCCTAGGCGTTGGGCTAGCCACCGTGAGGGTGACACTAGGTACTCTTCAATTTTGGCTTAATTTCTATGGTAATATACTACACAAGACAACTGCAAGAAACTATTAGGTCGCTCTAAAAACATAAGATATATTTCATTAATTATGCCAGCATGTACTGTCAGAAAGTATTTTTCTTTCACCTCGCTTGCAGGTACAAAATAAATTTTTAAATGTCCGCTGCTTCATATAAAAAATAGAAAGGAAATGTAATTATTGGTGGATTTTGTAGCTCAGTAGACTTGACATATGGCCACAGAACATTCTAACTGGTTCAAATTAGTTAAAGTTGTCAGTGACAAAGTCATAGTCTTACCAAAATATTTGGTAGCCTGAGTGGAAGAATAGCCTAGTGGTTAGAGCACTGGCATGGTAACCAAGCAACCAGGGTTCAATTCCCACTAGCACTCCTTGTGGCCTTGGGCAAGACACTTAACCCTCCATTGCTTCTGAAGAAAGGCCTGGCAATCTACTTCTGCTGACACTGCCAAGAAAACCCAGGAGCTTCTGGGTCACCAGGAGTCAGGACTGACACAAAGGCACACATTGTATTGCATGGGAAGAAACTGGTGGTCTCAGTCAAGTTATAATGAACAGGCATCCACATCAGTGAGAAATAACTAGCACAACTGAGCACAACCAAGGATAAAGGAACCAAAAAGCAGGGGATAAAATTTCCCCAAAATGAGAGACTTTATTGACACAAATCACAAATTAAAAGCCCCTTTGTAATCAATAACATTCCAGTCATGTCACATAATGTAACTCATTCCTAATGATATTGGGACCAATATTCAAAGGCATTTACATGGTTTACAGACCTATAAACCATGTAAATGCCGCTGAGAGGGATATTCAGTGGCACTAACATTGTTAGTGCCGCTGAATATCCATGGGTTCCGCCACTATATGCCCAGATACTAACCATGTAACATTGGGGCATGTCGTGGGCGTTCCAGGGTTACCCTCTGGTTAGTGACCCTCAGATAAAGATAGGCACAGGAAAAGCTGGCTTATATTTATTTGTGGGGCTAATTGGGCAGCAGCGATATAGAGCCACTGCCCAGTTAGCTTCCATGCTATGTGGTAGACCCGGATAGTCAATACCAGTGGCCAGATATGGCCCTGGCATAGAATATCCAGGGTTAGTATTCAGCAGTGACAATTATACGTTTTAGAAGCGCTAGCTGCTGCAACTGAATATCGCCCCCCCCCCCTTCTTCTTATTTCTAACTAGTTCCAGTCAACTGTCAACATTGGATTTCCCTTCTGGTTCTTCAAATAGTGGTTGATCATCGAATAGTCTTTGAAGGGAGTCTAGGGTATAGATCAGGTTATTGTCCCAAGATCTGAAACCATAGCTTCCTTTCAGAAGCAACCAGAAGAAAAACAAGAAAAGGAGACAAGCTCCATGTACAGATAATGAAGATAGAAACATAGAAACATGACGACAGAAAAAGACCACATGGCCTATCTAGTCTGTCCTTCCATAACAACAACTACAACAGTCCACTTTTTACCTTTAGAGATCCTCTGTGTTGGTCCCATGCTTTTTTGAATTCAGTTACTGTCCTCATCTCTACCACCTCCACTGGGAGACTATTCCACGGATCCACTACTCTTTCTGTAAAGAAATATTTCCGCATATCACTGCTGAATCTATCTCCCTTCACCCTCATCCCATGTCCCCTCGTAGCAGAACTTGCTTTTAATTGAAAGAGGCTCTCTCCCTGAACATTTATGCCACGGAGGTATTTAAACATCTCAATCATATCACCTCCCGTGGCATAAATGTTCAGGGAGAGAGCCTCTTTCAATTAAAAGCAAGTTCTGCTACGAGGGGACATGGGATGAGGGTGAAGGGAGATAGATTCAGGAGTGATATGTGACTCAAAGGTAGCATATGTCAACAGCACCAAACAAATCCCCTCTACAAAGCCGTATATTTGCATGTCTCAAGAATCCTAAACCCCATTTTGTAGCCTTACTTTGAAAAGCATAACATTGGGTCCACGGAAATATGTATGTGCCTTTTTTCTTTCTGATGCAGTCACCCATCCACATCACAAACTGGTTAAAAGACATGAAATGAGTATGATCATACCATGATATCAACTTAAAACTATGAGAAGTCAAATAGTTGCCCATACTTCAAAAACCATTTGCTGATGTGTATAACTTCAGAAGCACCTACATGAATCGATTCCACAAGGAATAAATAGGAAATGTGAAAAAGAGAAATACTTGATCAAGAAAACACTTAAGGGGTGATATTTAAAACTCCATGTTGGGTGTTTTTTCAAGCACCGGTCAGAGCATTTAAGAGTAATACCAGACATTCGGTGCCAAAATCGGGATACTCCAGTGCCGAATATCTGCTTTTGGCATTGACTCAGGGAGCTATCTAGATAGCAGCAATATTCAGCTGCTATCCGGACAGGAAACCACAAAGTTAGGGCTGTTTTTTTACGGTCTAACTATGCAGTTTGTTATCTGGTTGGATGACTGAAAATCAACGCTAACCCTTGCCCCACCCATGGATCAGACAGTGCTGGGGTGGTGAGAGGATAAATTCTGTGGTACTGTTCCAATAGTGCTTCTGACCACACCTCTCAGTGGCACTTTTAGGATTAGCAGGCACTGCTAACTGCATAAGTGCATTTGAATATCGGGCCCTTGTATATCTATACTGACTAATCAGTGGCTGTTCAACGGAAATTCGAAGAGGCTGACATAATTCTGTAAGTAAAGAAATACTGGTCAATCCACTGCAGTTTGGTGCGGCAGTTTTCACATTTTCCAAATTCAGATCAGCGAGTACTGCTTGCCTGTAGGCCCTGCAACAATTTCCAAAGAGAAATGTATTTTCTCTCTGAAACTTGCTGTAGGCCCAAAACACATGCAGACATCTGCACCTGTCTTATTTTTACAATTAAAAAAGAATCAGACAAAACACATGTAAACTGAAACTGCTATCCACGTGTACTATTTATTCCCCCACCCAAAAAATGCTCCCAGTAATTTCTTCTCTGAAGGCAACTAAAAGTATCTGCACTATGAACAATTAACATACTTTAAGTTCCATTGAAGGAAAACACATTTTCAGACAGTAAATTAACACTGATGGAGCATTTTATGCCTATATAGATCACTTTGAAAATGGCATTTCCCATAGCAATGGAGAAGTAGCCTGATGGTTAGAGCACTGGCTTAGTACCCAAGAGACTAGGGTTTGATTCCCACTAGCACTCCTTGTGGCCTTGGGCAAGTCACTTAACCCAAAGACATCAACACTGAGGGGTTCTAGCAGGTAGCCAGGACAGACAGAAGGGCCGGTGGGCAGGGGTTGACTCTAAGACCCAAAGAGATGCCAGAGCATGGCTTGGCCAAAATTGCTGTCCTGTCAGGAATACCATTCAGACAGTAATGGGCCGCGAAGCTATGGACCAAGGACCATGTACTGAAGACCACGTAGCAGCCTTGCAGATTTCTTCTGCAGAAACAGAGCAGACGTTGACCACTGATGCAGCTATAGCTCAGATATTGTAAACCATGTCCCTGACAAAAGTCATGAAAGAACATATCCTCAGGAGGCAACTTATGCCACTCAGGGGGAGGTGACGGATCAGATGGGAGGTCAGGGGACTGAAGGTCCGATGCCGTTGATTCCTCCTTGATCTCCCACTCTGATTCAGATTCCAAGAGGAAGTCAAAGTAGTGCCAGGTCTTCTCCTACCACCGACTCGTGACTGGTGAGAGGGTGGACATCAGTGGAACCCATGCTGTCCTGTGAATGAATACCAGTGCCCCTGGGCATGGTGGCAGGGACTCTGACATGCTGGCAGGGAGGCCTTGATGGACAGCTCATAGGTCTTCAAGAAGGGCTGGACGGAGTGTGGTGACGATGATGCCGGTGCCACAAAGCCTGTGTTCTGTAAGGCTAGAACTGCTGCCAAGTGAGCTTTGAGGGCTTTAAGACATTCCTCCAACACCACCACCTGCAAGGGGAGGTGTAAGAGTTATGAGAACTTATTCTTGCTATTCATGGAGAACACCTGCTACAGGTGAGTAACTATGCTTTTTCCGTGAACAAGCAGGAAGGAAGTCCTCACGTATGGGACTCCCATGCTACAGGCTATTGGAACCTGAGGAGATAGGCAGCCCAACTGGGCAATGAAAAATGGATAAGTCAAGAAGGCCAGAGAGGTAATCCTGCTGAGGGACTCAGATTCAATATCCACAGCAGACATCGATCTGAGGGGATTTTGAGCAGGTAGCCTGGACAGACAGAAGGACTGGTGGGCAGGAGTTGACTCTAAGACCCAAAGAGATGCAGAGTATGGCCTGGACAAAATTGCTGTCCAACAGATGGGAACCACCCCACTTACAGTCTAAAGAGACACAAGAATGAGCAGGTCACTCAGTGGCTTGGACAGGAGAGAGCTTTATTGGTACCTAAGGAGGTTACCTTACACATGTTTCGGCAATTTGTCTTCTTCAGGGGTGCCTGACCTCTAAAAACATATAACATAAAATAAAAATAAAAACAAGATCATGTTAATCATACAAATCTTAAAACATAAAACATCTAAAGGTATTATCGCACACACAGAGAAGGAATAATACTATTCACAATCCTCATACAATCTAAAACTAAATATACTGCCCCCAATATATGGTCTCTTTATATACAACTAGTAAATAAATAAAAATTAACATCATTGGACCACATAGGGAAACATAAAATATTTTAGAAAATAGTTTTTAAAAGACAAACATTTACATACATGTAAAAAGATGCCAGAAAAATTGTATATACATGCTATAGTGCAATAATCACCGAAACACTGACCAAAATGAAGAGAGAACTCAGAAAGCGTGAAAAAAAATGGAGACGTACGAAATCTATGGAACATAGGATGGAGTACCTCAACCTCCTCTCGAAGTACAAAGAAGAGGTAAACGCTGCGAAAAGGATGCACCACACAAACCTATTAAACAAAGCGATCAACAAACCTAGGGAACTATTTGAGCTGGTGAAATCCCTAACAAAAACATCCCAACTTGACTACCAGGATACCTCTATCCACCCACAAACGCTAGCAAACCACTAAGCGAGCAAACTGACTGCAACCATGCCCGACCCCTGTAGGGTAGAGGCACACCGGAAAACTACTGTGGAACAAGAACCGACATGGAGAAACTTCCACAGGATTGATGAGCAGCAAGCAAGTAACATAATAACTAGCATCAATACCACCACCTCCCCGCTGGACCCCTGCCCCACTGCTTGGATCAAGGCAGCGAAAAAAGATATAGTCCAACAAGTCACACATTGTAAACCTATCCCTGCATCAAGGAATTATGCCAGACCAGCTCAAGAAATCTATAATAAGGCCAGTACTAAAGAACAATAAACTCAACAAAGCAGACCCTACATCCTACCGCCCCATTTCCAGCATATCCTTCCTAGCAAAAATCATCGAAAAAGCAGCCCTCATACAACTTCAAGAGCACCTAGACGACCACAACATACTAGACATGCAACAATACGGTTTCAGAAGAAACCATGGGGTAGAAACGCTTTTAATAGCACTGCTAAATAACCTCCACAAAGGTTTGGAAGACAGGACGAAAACGTTCTTACTCATTTTCATTGACATCTCCGCCGCCTTTGATACTGTCCATCATGGCATCCTACTAAAAAAACTGGAATCAATAGGAATTTCGGGAACCACCCTTAAATGGTTCTCCTCCTATATAACGAACAGAAGGCCACAGGTCCAATTCAACGGAGAAAAAGCAGAAGGGTTCACTCAAACTCAAGGCATACCCCAGGGATCAGCTCTCTCGGCGCTACTTTTCAACATCTACATGCAGCCCCTCTGTGACATCTTCAAAAAACATAATATCAACTACCATATCTATGCAGATGATATTATGCTATACACACAACTGGACGCAATTGACCCGAAGTATACCCAACTTGAAACATGCCTGTACGAGATGTTAGCATGGATTCAGCAAAACAACATGTCAATCAACCATAAGAAAACCGAAGTGATGTTTATATTAAGTAAACCAAACTTTGAACCACCTCCGACAGTCACCCTCTGCAACAACACATACAACTCATAAAACGAGATCAAATATCTGGGAGTCACACTCGACAGCAAACTGAAAATGGAACAACACCTGCGAAAAACCAACAAGGCCATCTTCCACAAACTCAGAGTCCTACAACCGCTGAGGAGCCTAATCGAACCCTGTGATTTTCGGACGGTGGCACAAGCACTCATTATGCCCCACTTAGACTACTGTAATGCCATACTACAGGGTCTGCCAACGAAAACGCTAAATATTTTGCAAATGGCCCAAAACATGGCGGCAAGGGTCATCACACGATCAAGAATTGCTCAACACATCACACCTGTATTGATCGAGCTACACTGGCTACCTGTTGCTGCCAGGATACAATATAAAACTTTGGTCACCATTTTCAAGCTCATACATGACCTAGCGCCATCATTCCTCTCAACCCTGGTCAGCAAGCAACCAACCAACAGAGACAGAAGAACTATCAACTCTGACACACTACAAGTCCCCAATAACATCAGATCAGTGAAAGCCAGTACTAGCAATAAAGCTTTGTCATTCTCTGCCCCAATAATCTGGAATCATCTACCACACGAACTGCGAGTTATAAAAGACTTAAATGCCTTCAGAAAGAAACTAAAAACCCATCTCTTCGCATGTCACTATAGCCAGTTGTAAACCAAAATGGATCCAAGATGTTAACCAATGTGAAATCATGAAGCCGATCTGTATAATCGTAATTATTGTATAAACTGTAAATATGTAAATATGTAAACCTAACCTAGAAGTGCCTAACCCTGCGTGGTGTGCCAGACCCCAAATCTATGTATATTATTCCAATTTTTCTGTCCTGATTTGACAGATCCCAAATTTGTAATCAAACCGCTACTCATCACTGGAAGTAGCGGTATATAAGTTTAAACTAAATAAATAAATAAATAAATAATCAATAAATAAATTCCATTTGTGCCTAATATTAACAAGTATCCTAAGATCAAGAACAGAATGTGCAGGCAAAGCATACCAAATATAATAAGAGAGACGAAGGATAACCACCAAGTGGGTATACTAAGATCATAAGCTTACCAGGGAATTGAGACCTATGTGTTTACTCTCCTGATTTAGTGTACTTTGTGGACCTATGGTAAATAAAATATCATACTTAAGTTCCCAAATTCAATATATGAACTTCTTAAGGAGATATAACCATGATGATTATGGGGCTCTACCATACAATCACATTTAAGATCAAATCACAATCCCCTAGCAATCAATCATTAGTATTTTCCAATGAAAGAGCTACTGATCACCAAAAGGTTCCATACATGTGTGTGAATCTTAAATGCAGAAGAAAGAATATTGACATGATCATCATTACACATGTGCAAAGAAAGGCTCCCGGTCCATAGTGTCATGGGGTAGATAGGGCAGAGGCTATGGAAACAGGAAACTCTGAGCAAAACAGAGCTAATGCTGACAGATCAGATTTACACATGGCCCAAGGTTGCTATGAGCAACGTACACAAGCTGCTGCACGAGGTGTGAGGGAACGCCCAAACGCTAGGCTAGCTCAGAACTCATTAGGAAATGAGGAGCAGCTGGGAAGGGGTGGAGCCCAAGCAAACACCAGAGCCTACGCAGTTAAAAATCACTTACCAGGGAGTAGTGAAGAGAGACCACCAGGGAATTCAAGGACGGTTGCTGAGAGCAAGAGAGCACCGGAGAATTCAGGAACTGTTGCTGATAGAGAAAGACGACCAGGGAAGTACAGAGCTGTTGAATCCTCGAGGGACTGCTTTGGAAAGCAGTGCACAGCTGAACACTGTCCCAGGGAACCTTGCTACGGAGGGAGCAAAGGAGGTAGTCCGGGAACCAGGCTGAGGTAGTTGCCCAGTATCAGGTACCAGGAGGGAGAGGGTCCCTATCCTGAAGAGAGTTTTGTAACCAGAGGGAAGCTGAAAAGAAAACCTAGTAAAAGGCTTTCATATGTGCCCAGCTCTGCTCGGCTGAGAAACGCTGAAGAGAGAGTGCTAGAAGGTAGGCTTATTGATCCTAATAGAGGGAGAATTGAGTATAACGAATTGCCCTGCACTTACCAAGAATTGTGTGGCTCTTCTGAAAAGAAATACAGAGAATACGGTAGCGATCCATTCCCTTCTAGTCAGGAGGAGGAGGGGAACTCCCTGAGCTATAGGGAGGATCTTTGCAACCATAACGGAGGTTTCAGTCCAAGAGAAACTTACTCCGGGCTTGAAGAAATGCAATGTGAGTCATACGAGGAACCTATTGATGACAGTTGCATGGAGTGTACGTATACCCTGGCTGAGGGTGTCACTTCTTTATGTTGAAGTACTGTAAAGTGTTTGTAAAAGAAAACAGGAAGAAACGTGTTTGCTTTTGAAAGAGACTGTTTTCTTTTTCCTTTTTGCCAAGCTGAAGTTAAGCAGAGTTTTTGGTTCAAATGTTTCTTTAATTTAGTACCAGACGCATGGTCCTTATGTTACTTTGCTTCAATGTGCTGAGAATCCAACCCTGGGAAGGGGAATAAAAAGTCCTGTCTTAAAGCCTTACCTCTTGACTACAACTACATTCTTTTGCTAGTGTGTGGAACTACAAGTACCAAGGGGCATTGCAACGCCTTTATAACACTCCACAGCTACTAAAGAACACGCCCCGCTGAATTAACCCATGCTTATGGCCTCTGGGGACCTTCACGGGTGACAATAGTTAATAGTATTCTCAATGATTTGGTAATGATTCTATAGTCCATTCAAAAAAAGGGGGGCTTTCTATAATGCGGACTAACATTTTGAGGTACCAACAGCTCAGAGTGCTATCCTTAGAAAGTCAACCAAAACTCCCCTTTTCCCACAGTGTTTATCATACATAAAGGATCAAGGGGGCTAGTGTCATAATAGTTCTCAACAGATCCATGTCACTGTAATCTAAACAAACAACAAGTAACAGAGCATTCACATATAGCCCCCAAGTTATGGAATTCTTTCCTGGACACACTGATCAGTAGAAGACCTCCAAACCTTCAGAAAGGAATTAAAAACACTCTTCTTCATTGAACATTACAGTAGCCAAAATTGTAACAACAATCCAAATACAACCATTACCCAAACACACCAGCCCCCATAATTACATTCTCCTGCACTAAACTAGATTCCGTCCCCCCATGAACAAAATAGCAAATGTTCACTTGCTTCCTTGATCGATGTTTATATGCTTCTAGTTATCATGTAAATAGTTATGTTTTACCACTCTAACAATGTTCCATGTAACTTGTTTGTTCTAATGGAAGGGGCGGTATAGAAAAACATTCAAAATAAATAAATACATAATCTAGCATGTTCCTGATGTGAAGCTGTGTACTGACCAGTATTAAATTCATATTGTAACAAGGGAACTATGTTATCCCAAACCCATGTTTCCTAAACTCTTCAGGGCCAAACAGCTGATCTGTGAATCTATGGGCTCACAGCCCCAGACCCCGATAGGACTTGATTAATATACAATCAATCAATCTCACTCAATCTCTAAATTGTAAAGTCCATATCAGAGCAAAGGGAGCATTATTATATATCTTTAAAAACTCTAAACCTCACGGAGATATTTGAAGACTGACCCCATGCTATGCAGTCTTCTTATTGATAAACTGGAGGAGCCCAGCCAATCATACGCCCATTGTGATGAAAAATACATGAATGCAACTCAATGATACACTATCCAATTGCTGTCTGGTCACTTCCACAGCCTGAGTTACCACTAGCAGTTGTAGAACAACCGAAAGTTAAGAATCACTCTGACCGGCAAATGCCATAATAGAGAACTCCATTTCAGGAGTTCAAGAGAATTTTTGCCACAAGTGGTATCAGGGGATAGGCTTACAGCAGGCCCTTCCCCCAATGGAGAATGAAAGCATTAAAAGCCAGGCAACTGCTGGCCGGCCTCCGAGAGCAGAACCAGGCCACCTGGACATTGTGCTCCATGGCAAAAAGATCCACCATGGGGTACCCATCTCCCAGAAGATCCGGTCCACCACCTCCCTCTTGAGGATCTACTCATGAGGCTGAAGCACCTGGTTGAGGTCCATGCTGTGGAGCAGGGCAAACTTCCAGAGGTGAACAGCCTCCCAGCCCAGGAGGTATGATCCCATGCCTCCCTGCTTGTTCACACAGAACATCGCCACCTGGTTGTCTGTTTGAATCAGGACCACATAATTCGCCAAGTGTGCATGAAAGGCATGGAGGGCATTCGCTATGGCCCAAAGCTCGAGGAAGTTGATTTGATGGAGATTCTCCTGTTCAGACCACAGCCCCTGGGTGCTGTGACCATCCTGGTGTGCACCTGGCCGAGCTTGGACGTATCTGTCATGAGCGTCTTGCAGGGGGCCATTGACCGGAATGGGAGGCCCCTCAGCAGGTTGCCTGGCTTGAGCCACCACAGCTGGGACTATGCCACTGGTACAGTGACCACTATCCTGTCCCGCAGACTGCCCGATACCTGCCTCCATTGCGTGGACAGGTTCCACTGGGACTGCTGCATGGAGAGGTGGACCTGAGTGACATGCACTGTGGTGGCTATGTGTCAAAGGGCTCTCAACCCAATGGGCTATGGTGTGGCGCTGGTACTGCAAAACACCCACCACATTGACAAGGTGCTACAGGTGGTCTGCTGGCAGAAAGGCCCACACCTGAGTGGTATCAAGACGGGCACTGATGAACTTCAGCTGCTGCATCAGATGGAGGTGGGACTTCGGGTAGTTGACCACAAAGCCAAGGCCCTCGAGCACCTGAGTTGTGAGCGTGGCAGACTGATGAATGCCGGTCAGTGTGGTAGCCTTGACCAGCCAGTCATCCAGATATGAGACGACAAAGACCCCCCAGGTCTGCAAAAAGGCAGCCATGAATGCCAGATACTTTGTGAAGACCAAGGAGGCCATGGCCAACCCGAAGGGAAGCACACGGCACTGGTAGTGCTGGCAGGCCAGCACAAATTGAAGGTATTGCCTGTGATGGGAGTGGATTGGATATGCATATACACATCTTTCAGATCCGAGGAGCATAGCCAATAGCCCTGTACAAGGTATGAACTTTGAACTTTTTGTGCACCAGGAACCGGTTGAGAATTTGCAGATCCAGAATTGGTGGAACCCGCCGGTCTTTTTGGGAACAAGGAAGTACCTGGAGTATAAGCTCTGCCTGATTTGAGATGGGGAGACCGGCACAATGGCAAGGTTGGACAGCAGGGCCTCGACCTTGGTTTTCAGTAAGCTCAAGTGCGCGGGGCCCATGAGGTACTCTCCTGGGTTGTATGGAGGCAACAGCTGGACAAAGCGCAGCTGATATTTGCTTTGGATAGACAATCGGCAGCACCCAGGTGTTCGAGGTGACAAGGGACCACCAATGTACAAAGTGGACAACCCATCCCCCAACTTGCAGGGGTACCTCAACAGGCATCGATTGGCTGGCTATGCTCCTGAGGAACCCGTCAAAACCTAGCACCCGGCTTGTGCTGGGAGCGGGTTGCACCTTTGAGATCTTCTTCCTTTGCTGCAGTCGAGGAGTCATGCCTTACTCTGCGCCTGTAGCTGGGCCGGGAAATACTGGCATGAGCACAGATAGATGGCCTTCTTTGCATAATGTTTCTTCCGCGCTGTGTCTGCGGTCTTTCTGGAGAGCCTGGTGAATTATATGCTCCTTCTCTAGCTCATCAGCTTTCTCCTCCATGGGCTTGCTTAAGAGATTCTCTCCCTGGCAGGGGACATTATCAATCTTGTCCTAGACCCACTGTTCCATGTCTGAAGACTGTAGTCACGTCATCTGGCAGGCGGCAATGCCCACAGCCACCACTCTGCCACTGGCTTCAAAGGTGTCATAGGTGCCCTGCACCATGAACTTTGAGCAATCATTGCATGAACCACGAGGCCCCGAAAGGACTTGTGACGGTCCTCAGGAACAAGGGCGGTAAATCCTCCAGGTCCAACATGACTTTCTTGAGGAACATGCTCATATAAGTCTGCTAAGCCAGAATCCTGGCGATCAGCATGCAACCCTGGAAGCACTTCCTCCCGAAGACTTCCAGGGTCCAAGCCTCATGACTCGGCAGGATCAAGTAGTGCATCTTAGCACTCTTTACGCGCTTCAAAGCTGACTCCACCACAATGGAATTGTGGGGCAACTGAGGCTTCTCAAACCCCGGGATCTTCTGGAACCGGTACAGGGAATCGAGCTGCCGGCTGATGACTGGAAGCGTGAGCTGCACCTCCCACAGCCACAGTAGCAGCCGCTGCAGAACATGGTGGACAGTAACTGTCACTATCTTCCAGGGGGGCTGAGGGATACTGAAGTAGATCCAGTTCTTCTTCCCGCACTTCTTCCTCTGACTCCAGAGAAAAGGTGATGACCTTGGCCACATCACTAATGAACCTAGAAGGGCATGTCAGATGGGAGGTTCGGGGAACAAAAGTCTGATGCAGTCCATTCCATTTCGGATTCCGAGAGGAAGTTGAAATAGTGCCGAGTCTCCTCCTCCTCCTGATGGCTTCATGGCTTGGAGGAGGGAGGATGCCGATGGTCCTCTCACCGTCTGGCATGCCAATGGTGGTGCACCTGGGCCTTGGACTCTGATACACTGGAGAGAGAGATGACTCCGGCAACTGGAGTCTATACTGATCTCCCACCCAATGTTCCAACTTCAGCAGGCAGGGAAAGGGTCTCCAGGATAGGCTAGAAGGAGTATGGTGATGACATGTTCCACAAGGCTTCCACTGCTACTAAGTGAGCTTCTAGGGCTTGAAGGCGTTCCTCCAGAATCGCCACCCATGAGGGGGCTGATGTTGGAAGACATTGGTGTCGACACCCCAGGTGGGATCTCGACGAAGATAGGTATTGTCATGCTGCCGCCCCAGAGGCCAAGGTTGGTATGGGCAGGTCAGATGGACATGAGAGTTTTTTATATATTTTGAATTTGGTCCTTCTGTAAGAGGTCTTGGTAATGTTCCCAGGACCTACCGGGGGCCAAAGTTCAAGAGAACACACTAGCCAGAATGTAGGGAAAATAAGGCTTTATTTCCCTTTAAGCACAATGGTTCAAGTTATGGGAGACTACTTCAACAAACTGAAAGAAACCTTGCTTCAGGCAACAAAAAAAAAAATATATTCACACTTGCTTTGTTTAACTGTTGCTTCACAGTACTTGGCATAAACAAACTTTACAGGCATTCGCTACTATTCACTGTTTTATGTTTCATGCACAGACCTTAGGCTACCTGCCTGACAGTAGCTACAGTCCATCGGGGTTTCAGGTGGGTCTTCGTTGAATTCCACCTGCATGGGCTGAGTATCAGACAGCTGTGAATCAGTGTCAGTAAACTCTTGAGGAGCGTACTGAGGTTTCTCATATAACACATTTACTAGCTTCCAATGTTCAGCATTCAAGTCAGGGCCGCGCCCATGTGAGTGTTTGTTATGGCAGTTACTTCCCCTTGCAGGCTGCCTTATGTTATACAGTCTTTTTACCAAGGGCTTGTGCCTTGTTTCACAAACAGTTTGATAGGGAGGATATACTCCAGTATCTTGTGTTTCCTGTCTTCTTAACTTATATTGCTTATCAGAATAAAAAGGTATTTTACCTTGTTTAGTTGAGTCCCACGGCCTGGTCCCGCTGTAGTTCAGCCTGTCTTGAGCAGTAGGCTTTTCACACTCCAGCTGGCCTTCATGCAGAGTCACCACTCTCTCACATTCACACCTTTTACCATTTGAATAAGGAATATTACCATTTGCAGCAAAGACTTCATCCTTGCTCAGATAATGCTTACTGTGTCTTGCATTTACTGTTGCCGGTTCTTCACACCAAACTCTGGGGTTTATTTCTCCCCTTGTGCCTTTCTTTCCAGTACCTCTCAACCAAGGACTCCTGGAACTCTGTGGCCTCGGATTCACTATGCCCTCCTGCCAGGAACTCCTTCCTCTCTGGTGCTCTGGACACTCCTTATGGTGCTCTCCTTCTTGGTTCCTTTCCAGAAGCTCTCTGTGGTGTGACTCTCCGTGGTCTGCTTTTCCTTGATAAGCCTCTTCTTGATATGCCTCCTTTTGGTAGGCCTTCCTTGGTATGCCTCCCCTTGGTCTCTCTCTTCCTGGTCTGTCTCTAACTTGTCCTAGCTCCTCCTTTTCAAGTGCCCAGCCTTTCTTCAGGGGAACTCCCCCTTTTCTCCATTGGCTGTTAGGTTGCATTACCTCATCAGCTCTGAGGTGCAGTTCTCTGGGCCTTGGAAGGTCACTCCTGCTCCCTCTATTGGGCTCCTCATAATATTGCAGCTGATGATAAAATCTTTTTTCAGGATTTAAAACCCTTTTTTCTCCATGAATAGGCTCTGCGGTACCACAGTATGCATTGGGAGACATCCTGCTGCCCTCCTGGGCACTGGCAGTGGACTCCACCACTTGGGTTGGGTCCTCCCGCCAGGGAAGCTTAGCTGGCTGCTCCCAGCCATCATTCTCCACATTGCGTTGAGAAGGGCTGCAGTGACTGCACCTGGAACTTCTGCTGGTGCTCCCCCTTCAACATCAACAGGGTCTTTGCAGGGAGTCTCCCCTCACACCACTCTGCTCCAACTGAGCACACTGCTTCTTCCCAATGGCCACCTCAGGATTTTTCACAGGCATAGATGAGGGGCATTTTGCACTAGTTTTGTATAGAGTTTTCAGTGATTGCCCCAATAGGTCAACAAAACAGGAAACTGTGCATAAAATTCTCCAAATAGCCTAGTATGTATTGTTTGACATTTTTTCATCTGCTCTTTTGTGAAATGCCATGCTCCTGTATACTGGCCTCTGTGCGAGGCATCGATTGGACATTCTATTCTCCTATTGTGGCAAAGAGTAATTAGTCCTTACCTGCTAATTAGTGTTCCTGAAGGAACTCCAGTCCAGTCCCTTTACTCTCGGGTTGCGCAACCCTTCCAGCAGCTTGGAGGCTGAGCCCATCATCGTCTTGATGATGGTGTGGTATAAATACCACTGGCACCACCCCTAGGCACCAGTATTCTCTGATGAAAAAGCAGTCCTGACAGGTATCCGCTTAAGAACACAAATATAACAAAACAACTAAGAAAGCCAAACAAACAAATTTTTTTTTTTTTTTTTTTTAAGGAAAATAAGAATAGTGGTGAGGGAGGTGCGGAGATTAGGCAGGAGAAGGTTTACCTGAGGCCGACCCAGCTTTTACCCCCTCCCTCTCGTATCTCCCTAGCGTGTAATCCCGCTGTAGGGGCTCCTCAGCACGGGATTCCTCGCTTCCGCTCCGCTCCGCTCACTGGCTTCGGTCCGTTATTCCATTCTGAGCACTAGAAACCGAACCTGGGCGGGATCAGGGACTGGACTGGAGTTCCTTCAGGAACACTAATTAGCAGGTAAGGACTAATTACTCTTTCCTTAGCAGAACTCCAGTCCAGTCCCTTTACTCTCGGGATGTAACAGAGCAGTTCAACCCTGGGCGGGGTTCGCCATCCCGGACCGAAGTACTGCATCCGCAAACCTGGAATCCTCTTTTCTCTGGACATCGAGTCTGTAGTGCTTGGCAAAGGTATGTAGCGAGGACCAGGTAGCCGCTTTACAAATATCCTGCGGTGGGACCAAGCTACTCTCTGCCCAGGAAGCCGACTGCGAACGGGTTGAATGTGCGCGAAGGCCTACTGGGACCTGTCTCCCTTTGAGTATATAGGCGGAGGCAATAGTCTCCTTGATCCACCTAGAAATGGAAGCTTTGGCCGCTGCTTCCCCCTTGTGCGGCCCTCCAAATTGAACGAATAGCCGCTCGGACTTGCGGAACGACGCTGTTCGCGAAAGGTAGCGTCTCAGCACTCTGTAAATCCAGGAGTCGCAGTTTGGCACTCTCCCCTTCTTGCGCTTCTCCTGCGAAGGACGGGAGCGAAACTGTTTGGTTCATATGAAAAGGAGAGGAGACCTTGGGTAGGAATGAAGGGACCGTCCGCAAGACTACCTTATCCTTGAAGAACGACAGAAAGGGAGGTCGTGAGGATAGAGCTTGAAGCTCCGAGACACGTCTAGCCGAACAGATAGCCACCAAAAATACTGTCTTCAGGGTCAAGTCCTTTAGGGAGGAGCTCCTTGCTGGTTCGAAGGGCTCCTTGGTTAATGCCTCCAATACCAGGTTTAGGTCCCAAGGGGGAATAACTGATCTTCGCTGGGGCCGTAAGTGGTTGACCGCTCTCAGGAACGTACCCACATCCGGGTGTTCCCTTAGAGACTTGCCCCGGATCTTTCCCCTATAGCAAGAAATGGCTGCTAGCTGAACTCGCAATGAGCTGTGAGCTAAGCCTTTCTCGAAGCCTGCTTGCAGAAATTCTAACACCTCCGGGATCGAGGCTTCCAAGGATTTCTTCTGATGTTCCGCGCACCATGCCTCAAATATGCGCCACACTCTGATATAGGAGAGGCAGGTCGAACGTTCCCGTGCGTTCAGCAGGGTTGAAATTACCGAGCTCGAGTAGCCTCGCTTCACAAGCCGCGCCCTCTCAATAGCCAGGCCGTAAGCGAGAATCGATGCACGTGGGACATGAGAACTGGACCCTGCCGTAGCAAATCCTTTCTGTCAGGGAGCCTCCAGGGGCGATGCGCAGTTAGTCTCACCAGGTCTGCATACCATGGACGACGAGGCCAATCCGGAGCTATGAGGATTACAAGACCCTGGTGGGCCTCTATTCGCCTTAGAACCCTCCCTATGAGGGCCCAAGGCGGGAACACATACAGGGGACCTTCCGACGGCCACATCTGGACCAGGGCATCCAAGCCTTCTGACATCCTTTCCTTTCTTTGACTGAAAAACCGGCTTGCTTTGGACGATTCGTAGCGTACCATGAGGTCCATGATCGGCGCCCCCCCCCAGGGTTACCACTTGGTCGAACACGTCCTGTGCCAGCTCCCACTCCCCGTGGTCTATCTTGTACCTGCTGAGGTAATCGGCCGTCACATTCTCTGTCCCGGCCACGTGCTGCGCTGACAGGTCCAAGAGATGGGCTTTGGCCCACTGTAAGAGGCTGTCCGCTTCCCTTTCCAGCGAGGGGCTGCTTGTTCCCCCTTGGCGGTTGATGTAGGCTACCGTGGTGACGTTGTCCGAAAGAACGCGGACTGCCCTTTGTCGAACCAAGCGCTCGAGAGTTCCGAGTGCCAAGGACACTGCCCTCAGCTCTAGTCTGTTGATGGACCACCGTGACTCCCTCGGGGTCCAGCTTCCCTGTGCGAACTGGCCTTCGCAATGGGCTCCCCAGCCTGCTAGACTTGCATCCGTTGTCAGTTGAATCCATTGAGGAGACTCGAGAGGCATCCCGCATCCCAGGTTCCTTGGGCATTTCCACCAAAGAAGAGTCCTCCTGACCCGAAGAGGACAGGGCAGTTGCATGGATAAGGGATGATGCTGAGGGGACCAACGCCGCAGCAGGGTGCGTTGAAGGGGTCGCATATGTGCCTTGGCCCACGGTACTACCTCTATCGTCGCCGCCATGGTGCCCAAGAGCTGTAGGTAATGCCAGGCGGTGGGGATCCGCCTTGATATGAATAGAGAGACCAGGTTTGTCAGGTCCCGTAACCTCTGATTTGACAGAAAAACTCTTCCTCTCCTGGTGTCGAATCTCGCTCCAAGGTAATCGATCTCCTGCGAGGGAATTAATCTGCTTTTTGCTCGATTGATGACCCAACCCAAGTCCTCCAGGAATTCCACCACTCTGGCTGTAGCTGCCCGACTCTCCACTTCCGATTTTGCCCGAATCAGCCAGTCGTCTAGGTAGGGATGAACCAAAATTCCCTCCTTGCGAAGAGCCGCGGCCACCACTACCATCACCTTGGTGAATGTCCTGGGGGCTGTTGCTAGGCCAAAGGGAAGGGCCTGGAACTGAAAATGACCTCTCGGTACTGCAAATCTCAGAAACTGCTGATGAGAACTTTGTACCGGAATATGCAAGTATGCTTCCGTCAAGTCTAAGGATGTCAGGAACTCCCCTTGCCTTACCGCTGCAATGACTGATCTCAGGGTTTCCATTCGGAAATGAGGGACCGAGAGGCAGCGGTTGACTTGCTTTAGGTCTAAGATTGGACGAAAGGATCCTTTTTTCTTTGGTACCAGAAAATAGATCGAGTATCGACCGCACCCGTATTGGTCTCTTGGAACGGGTACCACTGCTCCAAGTGCGATCAGCCTTGAAAGTGTCTCCTCTACTGCTGCCCTCTTTTCTGGAGAGCCGCAGGGAGACTGAATAAAGGCTGGGGGGACTTGCCTTGTGAATTCGAGAGCGTAACCCTCTCGGATCACTTCCAGAACCCAACGATCCGATGTGACTCGGGCCCAGGCTGGAAGGAACTGCCTTAACCGACCCCCCACCAGCAGGTCTTTCCCCTGGGCCCCCAATGCTTCATTGTGGTTTCCTAGGTCCTGAGGAGGAGGAGGGGGCGCCAAATCCTCTTCCGGCCCCTCGAAACCCCCGGAAGCCTTGCCCTCTAGGGGGGAGGGGGCGACCCCTAGGAAAAAAGTTCGGTCTGGCCGACCGGAACCTACGAAGATCCCTAGGCTGACTGCGAGTCGGGGCCAAAGGGCGGCCTTGTTTAGGCCTATCTTCCGGGAGCCTACCTCCCTTAGACTCGCCCAGGTCTTTAATCAACTTATCTAGGTCTTCACCAAATAGCAGCTTCCCCTTGAAGGGGAGGCGGCTCAGGCGAGATTTTGAGGAGGGGTCTGCCGCCCAATTGCGCAGCCACAAATATCTCCTGGCTGCTACCACTGAGGCCATGTTCTTTGCTAGAGACCTAATAAGATCGTACTGGCTATCTGCTAGAAAGGCGGAACCAGACTCTAACCGGGCAGCACTAGTCTGCATGTCGGCAGCCGCACCGTCGGCTAACTGAAGCTGTTGAGCCCATCTCAAACAGGCTCTTGCCACCCACGCTCCGGAGATTGAGGCCTGCAGGGCGAGGGCACTAACATCGAAGGCTTGCTTTAGTAGTGTGTCCAGCTTTCTATCCTGACTGTCCCTAAGAGCTGCGCTGCCCTCGACTGGGATGGTCGTCTTCTTGGTCACTGCTGACACCGCCGCATCTACCCTAGGAGACTTCAGCAGGTCCTTGTCAGGCTCCGGTAGAGGGTACAAACGAGCCATGGCCCGTACTCCCCGTAGATTCGACTCCGGTTGGTTCCACTCTTCCTGGATCATTTGGCGTTACCACCCTGTGGACCGGGAACACTTTCTGAGATTTCCTGACGGCTTGGATCAAAGGATTCTCTAACGCTTCCTCCTCTGTAGGAATGTCCGCGGCCATATTGAGTACCTTCAGTGACTCATTTATTAAAGCTGGGAGCTCCTCTCGGCGAAATACCCTAACTATTCGGGATTGATCCTCCTCTGGGATCTCACCGTCCTCAAGCTCTTCCTCTTCCTCCCCCACTTCCCTGTCTGATTCGTCCTCCTCCGGAGTAACCAGTGATAGAGACATGAGGGGTTCCTCGCTCATTAGCCTTGAGCGCTTGGGAGGAGCTCCGGGGTCCTGGGAGCTTGTTTTCCCTGGGCCAGCCCGGCCCCTTTCCTTCTCCAGGGAAGTTTCCCTGAGTCCTTGTTGACGCATACAATAGGCTTTGTGCAACAGCAGGACAAATTCAGGAGAAAAGTGTCCCCAGCCTCCCTCTGCCCCGCTGGAAGCAGGGGGAAGTGACTGGGGTGGGGGGACTGGTAGATCAGAGGTAGAAGGAGGAGGAGAGGAGGAAGAATCCCCTCCCCCTTCCCGGGGACCTTGAGACCCCTGAGATGTCTGGACCATGGTCAATTGAATTTCCTGCTCCACTGAAGCTGCCTCTGCCGCACAAAACTTGCAGATCCTGGCTTCTGAATCAGCAATTCTACGTGTACCGCAGGACGGGCACCGTAATTTGCCCGTCATCCTCCCTTCCCTCTCTCTCTTTTTTTTTTAATTTTATTTGGGGGCCTCCCTAGAGGAAAAGCCCCAAGGCAAACCTAAAAACTGAAACAAACCTAAAAATTGAAACAAATGAAAATGAAAAGAAATTAAACAGTAGTGCCACGGGAAATAAAACTTCCAACCCGACGGGAGGGGAGGGGTGGGGGGAACCTAAACCCCAAGGCAGAAGAAAAACGGCACTCTGTATCGTGATAAATAAATATTTATCCTTTCAACCAAAAACAGGCCCTTAACAAGGCAAAACCGCATCTGAATACTTGCGATTTTGTTGTCCTGCTCTTCCGTGTAACGCTCCTCACGCTGGATCGGTGCCTCCTGAAAGCCTCCACGTGTTAGGCCGCAACCACGTGGAAGCTGGGTCTGCGGCTGGCGGAAAGGTCCTCGCTGCCGGACCCCGGATTCCCCACGCTGAAGGGAGGATAGAAACGCTCCCCCGACGCCGCCTCTAGCGCTCTGCCGAAACAGCAACTGAAAGCGCGAGGCTGGGGAGCTTAAGGCAGTGGAACGGAGCTGTTTCTAGCTCTCAGCGCACCATCGGGGCTTCAGCGCGAGATGGAGGAAAACGGAGGGAAGGCCGTGGAGGAGCCTGAGACCGTGCCTGCGGCAGGAGAACCTCACAAATCTCCCCGTTGCCGAGGTAAACCCCTCCTTGCCCAGGGCTCCAGGAAGAGAACCGGAGGGGGGGAGGGGGAGGGAAGAGAGCGAGATTGCAAGTCTCCAGACACCAGCAGTATAAATGCCCGGGAGTGAGACAATCATCCCAACTAGAGCAAGAAGGAAATTAAAGAAATTAAAGAAAAGAAAAATAAAGGGGTATACATAAGTTAACTAAACTCCAGTAAGCTCATGGCTTACGGGAACCCTCCAGCTGCTTGGAGGCTGAGCATACTGGTGCCTAGGGGTGGTGCCAGTGGTATTTATACCACACCATCATCAAGACGATGATGGGCTCAGCCTCCAAGCTGCTGGAAGGGTTGCGCAACCCGAGAGTAAAGGGACTGGACTGGAGTTCTGCTAAGGAACATTATTTAAAACATATCCTATCATTGATGACCAAGCTCTGTGACATAGTTATAGACCCTTTAAATGCCTATATATGACCATCTATGTGGTCATATTTGGAGCTTTCATGCCATGTCTTTCAGGGTTATTTTACTAATTGCCAAAATGATTCCTGAAATGGCAGTTGCAGGTCCTCTGTAACTCATTGTTTAGGGGCCAAAGCTATCCCAACATTTTATTTATTTGTTTTTCTATAACGCCCCTTCCAGAGATCAAGGGCAGTTTACAATCAATCAACAAAAACTACATTAAACTCTTAATTATAACATACATAATATCTGAACCTAGTTTACACGAATTACAGTAAACTTATTTTCCAATACAATCAACTTCTTTAACAATAAACATATCATATAATAAACTTATTTACAATGGGGATATGAACATTTGTGAAGTGCACTAGCATGATACCTTGGAAATGATTATGTTGGTAAAATATAAGGGATATATCAGGGAAGGTAAGTGTGTATATTCCATGGATATTCATTTTATGTAGGCTATATTTTATGTATCTTGGTTGTGTCACCAAAATGCTCTTTGAATAGGTACGTTTTAATCTCTTTGCAGAAATCTCTAAGATCCATAATGTTTCTCAGATTATCTGGTAGTGCATTCCAGAGTATAGGTGAAAAGTAAGTAAGTAAACGTTCTCTTGCTTGTGGTATGATTTGTGTTACGATATTTGGTGGGGACTGCTAAAGTGTTATTGCTACAGCTTCTTCTGGATTTCATGTTAGGTGTGCTGTTAATCAGGGTGGATAAGAATGATGGTGCAGTTTTCAGCTGTTTTTCCTGGATCAGTATTTGGGCATAAAAAGATACCCTAAAAGGTTTAACTACCCTATAAGTATCCTTCTCTCCATTTTCACAAATGGTCTGATATATAACATATTTGGTTTATATACTGTACATGGATGTATCCTATATGTACCTAGGCATAGCTGAGATTACAGACTAAAATGCTATAAAAAGTACTTAAGTTACAACCTTCAACCACAGCTCGATTCTGCCGAATATAGGCTTTTCACTAAAAGACTAAGATAGGGAATATCGAATGGATTTTTCTCCGATGCAATTCTGTAATGCGCCTTATAACGCCTGAAGGAAGTGCCAAAACATGGCCGTGTCAGGTTAGGCTCTGTGTACCCTAGGATTGATAGTAATATTGAATAAAGCAATCCATTTAAAATGACCACGTTCTGGACTGTAATGACTGTAATGAACGTGTGTGTGTAGATTAAAGTATTTCAGAATCTATGTGCCTACATACAAACTCCACTTACGCTCTGCCCAAATCATGTTCCCAGCTGTTCCCATAGGCACAGTACACTCTCCTTCATGCCAAAGAAAATACCAACTGATATAAAAGTATGCAATGTGTATGAGATATTTTCCTTGCTTTTATTTTTCATATTAATGTCAGAGAGGTCAAGACCATCTTCTTGGTCCAAGTGAGCAAACGAGGGGGGGGGGGGGGAAATTACATCCTTGATACTGAGGCCTGGATCACCAGAACGACATGACTACATAGTAACTGTGAGAAGTAGGGGCCCAAGAAATATTGCTTGCCAGTGGGGGCTATTTATTTAGATACAAATAAATAAATAAATACATTTTATAAAGTGTGGTTAGCTTCCAATCCTGATAAGCTATACCAGGGGTCTCCAACTCCAGTCCTGGAGGGCACCAAACCATTTAGATTTTCAGGCCGCCCCTAATGAATATGCATGAGATATATTTGCATGCACTGTCCCCATTGTATGGTTTGGTGCCCTCCAGGACTGGAGTTGGAGACCCCTGGGCTACATCAATGGTTCTCAAACCTGTCTTGTGGATCTAACAGCCAGCCAGGTTTTCAGGATATCCACAATGAACACACATGAGAGAGATTTGCATATAATAGAGGTAGTAGACATGCAAATCTCTCTCATACATATTCATTATGGATATCCTAAAAACCTGATTGGCTGGTGGTTCCCCAGACAGGGTTGAGAAATACTGGGCTACACAATTGGATTTATTTTGCTACTATGTTGACACCTGACAAATGTTCTAATAATGAGATCTGTCTGTTCTTTTCACTAGTCCTGTTGTTTGCAAGATCAATTCTCTGTAGGTGGTGAGGCGGGGCTCGAGGAAGGGTAGAACTGCTCATATGTTGCTTTGCTTTTTTTTGTACAGTATATCTTCAGATGCCGTACATTAGCTGCAGGCGACAGAGGAGCTACAAAGGCCAACAAAGTCCCCCAGTGGCAGCAGCAGAAACCACCCAAAAGGCAGGAAGTGCCCCACCCATATCCGAGACCTTCATCATTCCTCTCGCCCTGCCAGAAAGCAGCAGAGGGCAGAGTGTTCATTCCATTTTATTCTGCTCCATAACTAAAAGTGATATTCGTCTCCTATTTTTCCTGTGCGCTGCCAAGTCATGGGTGAACTGTTTTATGTTGTGATGTGTCTCGTTACTTCTTCCACATGCTCTGAACCTTTTTGTTCCATGTTGCAAAAAATATTTTCTATTTTGCTGAATATCTCCAAAACACCTGATTTACTGACAATTGGTTTTCATTTCTCCTCTATCTGCCCTTCAAAAGATAAAAAAAAGTACATGTATCAAGCCCACAGTCAGTAGAAAATTATTTAAAAAAAGAAAAAAAAGCCCTACTCTTCCACAGCAAGAACCTGAACTCTGTAGGGATAATTAATAGTTGGGTGCCTAAGTCTGCAAATGATGTGTGAATGAAAATGTCAAGAACCAGAAAGAAAGAGTGAATTCTTTTCTCTTTTATATGCTTTCAGAACGTGCAACAAATTAAAAATAGCTAATAGCATAAAGGAGTCTATAAAGGCCCCTTTCCAGCTACCCTGGTTCTGCCACTCTGGGCCTCATGCAGAGACGTGGGTTGCAGGGCCGGACTGGCCCGCAAGCCATCTGGGCCCGATTCCCCTTCGGGCTCTCCCCCATATGTCCTGAGAATAGGCGGGGGTCGGGATCAGGGCGGAGCGGGGGTGCGGGACAGCCCAGCAGCACGTACAGGGCCGATTGAAGTCTAGGCCCTGTTTGTCCTACCAGGCCCATGGGGATGTGTTGTTTATTCCACCACAAAGGTGGAATAAGCAGCACCTTTGGCACAATCGGGGCCGGGTATCCCGCCCCGGGACCGGGTGAAGGGGGGTCCCTGTCACCTGATCCAGGCCACAGCAGGCCAGTTGTGGGTCGGGCAGCACAGAAAAGGAGGGCCGAAGATGCCAAAGTAGGGGGGCACCAGCAGGGAGGATGCCCCTGCCACTCCGGGCTGTCCTCGGGCCTGAATCTGGCCACAGTGGGAACGTTTTGTTCCTGCGGTCCAGAATTGGGTCCAAACGCGCCCATCTTGCCTGGGGCCATCCAGACGGCCCCGACTTGCCCCTCTCTGAATCGGGCTTTCTGTGTCACTTTCTCCCTTAGCTACTTTGTACCAGGTCCCAAAGCCAGCTTTAAGACCAGTCTGGAAACCCTTTGTATCCTCATATGACTGGGGCCCTCCTGATTCCTATCACCTTCCCTGTTTTCATACTGCACAGACTGGGTTGGAGTGTTAGTGCCACTGTTTAGAAAACACAAGAGAAAACATCTTTTATCCAACCAGGGCAATGGTGTCATACGCTGGAAAGAATTGAGAAATCTGGCATACTCAAATGAAAGAAGAAAACAAGGTAGTGTTGCTTTCAGCACCTGTTGAAAGCCGTATGAGAGGCTGTCTGCTTCTGAAAGTGTGAGACAAAAGTGTAAAACCATGATGGGTTTTCTTCTTGTTCTTACTGACAAGCAGTTGAGAAGTGCTAACAGCTGGCTTTGCTGTAGGCTTTCACTAAATCAAAGTAGCAAGGCAAAAGAAAAAAAAGCCTCTCCTAACTAACTGGTATTATTTAGGATACAGTACAGCATTTATGCAATTTACCACACATTTCTGTGTGGGTGCCAAGGTGTATGTTACTTATTCAGGAATAATTAAAATTGAGGTGGCAATATCAATATATATAATATGTAACACTACAAAGGCTAGTCCAGAATTAAATTACATGATGTTTATATTCTTAACACCTGTAATACATTAACATTTAGAGGATGATATTCTAAGCTGCAGTAAATTCTAACACACAATTCAGTACCCCATGACCAGTCTTACAGGGGATGAGCGCTGAAAATTCCACCAGTGGTTTCCCCCTCTCCCAGCACCACCAAGGAGTTAGGCCACTTACCTTCCAAATAAGTGCCTCCTCCCCACACATGACTCATTCCACCCCCCCCCCCCAAAGGCTTGCTCAAAGTCCCAACCCTCCTAAGATCCCAGTACTCTCATCCCCACCCTGCTTGCACCTACCATTTATATCATCTGGTGGTCTAGAGGTCCACGGACAGTAGAGAGACCACTACTCGCTGCCATCCAGGCTAGTGCCAGATTCAAAATGGCAGTTGCAATCCACTAGTTGGGGGTTCTAGTAGTACCACCAAGAGACTACCGCTAGAGGCAGGAATGTACTAAGCTAGAAAAGCACCCTGTGTGATTCACAAACTTGGTGCCCCCCGCAACACCCTTCCATTCACAGAAAATTGCTATTCTTGTGCTTCGTAGCAGCTCAATGATGACATTGGTGCCCCTTATGTCCTTGTGCCTTGGTACGGCCCTAACTAGAGGATCGTAGCCACCATTTTTAACCCAGCATTGGTTCTCATGGGAGTGGGGATTGCTTTTATCAGTGGCCCACTAGACCACCAGAAATTCTAAAATGTAGGAGACAACTTATAGTACTGCACATGGGGACAGATAGAGTCTAGGGATGGGGGGTGGGTCTTGGGAACATGGGACTTTGATTAGGCCTTTGGGAGGGAGAGATACTGTATGAGGCATGTGTGGTAGGGGTGCCCTGACTCCTTTGTGGTGCGAGAGGTGGGAACCCCAGGATCACCAGTAGAAATTTCAATGCTTGGCCCCTTTGACTGGGCTTGGGATATCAGGTTGCATGTTGGCAGTCCAATACTCCAGGCAGAACACCACTCATCTTCAGCAGGTATTATTTTTCTATGAATAAAGCACAGTTACTTACCTGTAACAGGTGATCTCTGGGAACAGCAGGAATAAGTCTTCACATATGGGTACGTTGGTACCGACGGAGCCTGCGCGGGAACGCTCCCCAGCGTCCAAAAAGAAAGCTTTTGGGAGCATCCCACGCGCATGCACACTGCCTTCCAGCCCATTTACTTCCTTTCTCATCAGTTGGGTTTGTAGCTGAGACCGAAAGAGGGAAGTAGACAAATTAGAGAGAGAGAGAGAGAGAGACAACTCCTAGGGGAGGTGGGTGGGTTGTGAAGACTTATTCCTGCTGTTCCCAGAGATCACCTGTTACAGGTAAGTAACTGTGCTATCTCCAGGAACAAGCAGGAATGAGTCTTCACATATGGGGACTCCCAAGCTAAAGATGCCTGGAGGAGGTCCCAGCATGTTGCAAATCTAGTCGATGGGCCATGCTATTTCCCAGAACCTGAGGCATCCAAGGGATGGAGGGTAGGAGTTGAACTAAAAGGGGGGTGCTGTGGAACAGCTGGACTAAACAAGGCGTCTAGAGAGGAGTCCTTGTGTAGATCAGAAATGTTAGTGAAAATTGGATTCCAATTTTCTAATGTGGACCTCAATCAAAAGTATTGCGAAAGTATTTGTTGAGACTAATGGTCTGGTGCTCGAAACCAGTACATTATCCTCAAAGAAAATACCTACTGAGAAGTAGAGGAAAATAAATTTTGCAATACAGGCAGAGGTCAGAAGCCTAAAAGGCTAGAAGTAATCCCAGAAGAAAAAACTGGGAGAGTTTAATGAGGTTGGACTTTGGATGAGAAGCTAAAGCTTCTGTAGGCCAACGTTTGAAGCTCTTTGTCCTTGGAGCAGAAAAAGGCTCTAGGAAAGAGAGGAGATAAATCTGACTGGTTTGCAGGAAAAGGATGGGTCTTTGAGACCCCTCTATCCAAATGAAAGACAGAAAGAAACATTTGTAGTAGGGGGTGTAGCCTCCAATTTCTTGAAGATCAGCAATGTCTTCCCTAAGTGATGTCACTTAGGATGACTTTACATGGAGAGCTTCAGATGTAACGTAACCGGAGAGGTTACAGTAAAAGAAGGTAGTTTGTGATTACCATAGAAATTGGTTGTCCATTTAAAACCCTATGGCATGCTGGAACAGCATTAATATGGACAGTAACAAATCTTTCAGAGTGAGATATGTGTATTTATATATATACACACACACACATATATATATATATATATAAATAAGAGAGACTCACTTAAAAACAAGAAGGGTAAGACCTGCTTGAAAATATGGATAGAGAACCCCTTACTGGTTACACGTGGAAGAACCATGAAGAAGGTTACATGGAAACCAGTGGAATGTTCCTAGTCAGAAGGATAGGTCTAGATCTCTTTAAAATTCTAGACTTTGAATAACCAGAAGTGGAGATCTACGTGAAGGGGTGCAAAGAAAACCTTAGTATTAAGACAACAAGTCTGGATGCTTCTATAACTTCAGTGTGGAGAAAAAGACGCAATAAAAGGGAATACCATATTTGCCCGTCTATGAGGGCAATATGAGTATAATGCGTTCTTTATTCAGCATAAGCTCCAATGAAGTATTGGGAATTAGAAGGAATGCACTAGACAAGGACAGACTGCAAGTGAAAAGAAATGCATCCCTGTTGGAAGAGTTCCACGGGAGATGTGGAACAACTCAGGGAATTAAGCAATTCTTTATGCTTTCACGTGATCTAAACCCTGGTTCATTTTCCCTAAAAGGAAATTTTAAGGAAGATGGAGAAAGTAGGAAAAAAACCCCCGGTCATGTGGGAACATGACTGGGCAAGCCTTTCAACCATCTGGAAGTTACCCACCAGGAAAGGCTCTGACGCTCTCTGGCAAAGGCCCATAGTTGCAGAGCTTCTTGTAGAATTGCAGAGAGCATGTTGTAGGTTGCCCAGGTGAGATCTGGTTGTTTAATTACCAGTGTGCAACCTAATCTATTCTGTGGGAGCCAAAGAATTGAAGATGGCTAAGAATAGCAGACAGGCTGGCTGCCTGCAACGATAAACTGTCCAAGTAGGTTTTGGAACCTCTCTTGGAATTATGTGTTATTAAGGCAGCAGAAGAGGTTAGGTCCTATAGATTGGAAAAGGACCGACAGACCGAATTAGAAGTGATAAGCTGTCTTAAAAGAAATATTTGAAAGATTGATGAGAGGGAAGTGAATGGGCGGGAAGGCAGCGCACATGCGCGTGGGATGCTCCCAAAAGCTTTCTTTTTGGACGCTGTGGAGAGTTCCCGCGCAGGCTCTGTCGGTACCGATGTACCCATATGTGAAGACTCATTCCTGCTTGTTCCTGGAGACCACAACTTGCAGTAAATTACTGCAAGCTGCACTATTCATTCAAATACTAATTAGGTGGTTTGCATTTATTTGTATGCTTTGTACCTCTTTAGACTTCAACATGTGTTATGGTAAAATAATGCACATTATTGCCCTTTAAGATGTGTTAAGGGCCAAATAAAGTGTGTTAGTGCCTTAAACGTTAACTACCCCCTTACCTGATTAAGCCAGTCTGCCGGTGTAATAAAAATGCAGAACGCCTAGTGCTCAGGATCTGCACTGGGATGGCCGTTCTACACACAGAAGAGTTTGGAGCACAACAAAATTGCATGCAAAAAAACGTGTGGATGTTAGCACACTGTTCATTTACATCCAATGGCAACGGAGGCATTAGCTATTTAATCCTCATAGAAATTGCACACAAGTATCAAAGGCTCAATGCATGGTTTTCTAACGCTGGTCTGAGGAGGAATAAAAAGTTAGCTCATTTTCCTGTGGTGAGCGTTTATTAAGATTTTGTCCCAGTTTTCTTTTCTTGGGCCAATAAACTTTTTTTATTTTTTTATTGCCTCTACTGGAAGAAGAGTAAGCTAGACAAGAAAGACGAGGGCAATGAGATAGGAGGGCTACACAGCCCTGGCTCAAGCCATCATCAGAAGAGTCCCACAGGAAGCACATCCAGTATCCAGAGCAGAGATGGAGGGTGCTAGACATAATGCATTAGGTTTTCTTGCAAGACATCAACAGTCTGATTTTTCAAGATTAAATTTCAGTGTATTTGATGAATGCCAATTGGCAACAACAGCTAGGAAACAGATAAATCTGGGGCTCCTGGATTGATGTAAACTATTAATTGCGGATCATTCTGCATAGAAAGAAGGCAGCAATGCTGAAGGACTGAATGAGTATAGCCAGTGGAGCGAGAAAGATGTTAAGGAAGGTGGAGGCCAGAATGAAACCTGAAATGATGATCACCTGGGATACTCCCATTCTGATGGATAAAAAGCAGGCTCAAGGCAACCTGACATAGTGGTAAAAGAGGAAAAACACTAGAACGATATTGATAATAGCGGTGTCAGTTCCAAGCAATTATTCTGTGAATCATGTGGAGAGGGAGAAGATCATCAAGTACCAAAAAATGCAGTCAGAGATTAAGAAGACATGGTAGAAAGATTCAGAAATATTTCCCATCGATTGAGCCACAGGCCTAATTAAGAGGAATTTCCAATCACACCTTGAGAAGTTGCCTGTACATGTTACATCTTATGAACTCCAGAAGGATGCTCTCTTTAGCATGATGCAAGTACAATGCAAGTGTTAGCAGTAAACCTGAGACTGAGATCATACCCTGGTTTAGGAGTGAGGTTCATGACTGCCACATGGTATATGCAAAACAAAACCATTTCATTTATTTATTTATTTTTATATACCACTTTATCATACAATCAAAGCGGTCTACTTTTAACATTGAACTCTAATAATTACATCATAACCGTTAAATTATAAACGAGAGAATGGGGAGCTGGGGTGGGGAGGGATGAACATGGAGTGACAGGGGTGGGAGGTAATTGGTAACAGGTGTACTGCATTTAAGAGTTAGGAGTTAAGGGGAAGGGGGGTTAGCCACCACTGTCTGACCCAAAGTATTCAATGAATAAGTGTGCTTTCAGTTTTTTCTGTAGCTCAGGTACAGTGACAGAAGAACGTAGGTGTTCAGGGAGTGAATTCCAGATAGTGGGTGCAAATAGGGTAAAGGCTCTGTTGCATGTTTGTTCAGTGCTTTTGGTTTTGATAGCTGGGATGGAGAGGAGGTCCTTGATGTTATATAGTCGTGATCTTGTGTCTGAAACTTTTGTTATTAAATTTTGTAAGTCAGTTGGGCATTGGTTCTGCAGGAGTTTGAAATGATAATGACTACCCTGTATACGATTCTTTGTGATACAGGAAACCAATGGAGGGACTTTAAAATGGGTGTGATTCAGTTGTATCTAGATGATCCGGTGATGATCCTGGCAGGAGTGTTCTGGACCTTCTGTAGAAGGTAAAGGGATTGCTGGGAGAGGCCCTGGAATAGGATGTTGCAATAGTCCAAATGTGGTGCGATTATGACTTGACATACTGTTCTAAAATAGTTTGGATCCAATAGAGGGCACAGGTTCTGTAGGGTTTGTGGCTTATGATAAGCTGAGTTAGTGGTTTTTTGATGTGGGAGAGCATTTTCTCCCACATCAAAATCATAGTCTATTGTGACGCCCAGGTATTTGACTTAGGTTTTGATATCCAGTTCTCTGTCATTGAACCTTAATTTTGTGTGTGTGTGGGGGGGGGGGGGGGGGATGGGGGGGAGGGATTTTGAGAAACTGCCCCCTCGAGGGGAAAAGAAGATAAAGAGATGGAATTGCAGTAGATACAGAAAGAGATTTGAAAGGAAACGATCTGAACCAGTCTAAAGCTGTGCCCCCAATGCCCAATGCTGTAAGAGAAGTGGATTTACAGAAGCTTATATGGAGTGGAGGAGTAGCCCAGTGGTTAGAACACTGGCTTGGTAACCAAGCAACCAGGATTCAATTCCCACTAGCACTCCTTGTGGCCTTGGGCAAGTCACTTAACCCTCCATTGCCTTGGAAGAAAGGCCTGGCAATCTACTTCCAGTCACACTGGCAAGAAAACCCAGAAGCTTCTGGGTCGCCAGGAGTCAGGACTGACTCGAAGGCACACATTGCATTGCATATCTTTTACAGGTGAGTTACAATTAGGTGCAATAGGTGTTTTCCTGTCCCCATAGGGCTCATAATCTAAGGGCTGTTTTTCCAACACTTAGCTCGAGCTATATGCTGCATTTCCCATTTTATTTCTATGGGCTGTATGGCAGATACCTTGAGCTAAGTGTTAGTAAATGTGTCCCTAGGTTTTTACCTGAGGCAATGGTGGGTTAAGTGACTTGTCCTAGATCATAATGAGAGACTGTGGAATTCAACCGTGCCTTCTGTGGTTCTCAGCCCATAACTTTAACCATTAGACTGCTTCTCGTGTAGGTGGGAGAGGGTGGTCTATCAAGTCAAAAACTGCTGATATGTCTAGAACAACCAGCAGGTAAGTCTTTCCTACATCTAATTTCAGAGAGCTACTATTGATCAGGGTTATAAAACTGATGTGATGCTATAAGAGGGACAAAGAGACACGAACAGTAGGGATGGAAGTCCTGGAGCAGAGAGTGGGCGGTCGCCGGCCCTAGACGTACAGGGCCAGTGAAATGGCTGGGGAAGTTATTCCACCTCCAAGGTTGAATAACTCCCTTGGTTATGTTTTTTTAAGCGGCCCAGGATGCGGAAGGGGCTGGGGGGCAGAGTTAATTCCCCGCAGCCCGATCCTAGCCTTAGGAGGTTGGATCGGGAGTCGGGCTGCGGGGAATTAACTCCGTTTGCAGGCGGCCAGCATCATGGCTTTTAAATGGAGCCTCAATGCCATGGCAATATGATGCCATGGCACTGCGGCTCCATTCAAAAGCCCTGGCTGAATTAGCCGGGCTGTGGCTGTACGTGCAGGCTGGGACTGAATCGCAGTCCTGGCATGCACGTACATACCTGTTCATGATTCTGATCCCGTGGGGCCAGATGTGCCCTGCGGAACCAGAATCGCGATCTCCTTTGTACATCTGGGACAGCCCAGACGTACAAAGGAGATGTACATGTGGGACAGAATCGTGCCCAATGCATATAAAATTAATACAGCATTAAACACACAAATTCATGACATAAAAAATACAGAAAATAATTCAGTATAAAAGGACATAAAATATATCTATTACATAAACAAAATATAATCTAATACAACCAATGCATTACTAATCTATTTTCAGTCTATTATGGCTCTAGTTTCCCCCAGCAAATTTTTTAATTTAGAATTTTCTAACATACATAAGTAGGTGAAGAGTTCTGTAATGCTGGGGATAGATAGTTGAAAGCAGAGAGCTGAATTCTAGATGAGGGCTAGCATCTCTGGAAGGTTCAACTGAGCAGAGTTCAAATTTCTGCTAAAACACTTTAGCCAGATGGATGCCAGAGTATCATCTTCTCCGAAATAAAAAGGAAAACTTCTTTAGAACATTTGGCCTTTAAGGTTTCAAAATACGTTCTCATTGTTGTTCAGAGTTCATGCTCAATGGCAGCTAGCACTATCATTCGTATGTAGTGCAAGGCATGAGATTTAGGAACCAGGACATGAAACCATATTTGTGGCAAGCACACAGCAGGTTGTAGCTTGTCGACTGCTTTGCACTGTCTTGCTGGACTCCACAGACTAATGCTCACCTGCTCTGCCGGCAAGATTCACTTTTGCAGACAATCTGCATGATGAGAATGGCCAGTATCGCAGTTAGCCAACCTAAGTTCTGGCAACACAAACATTCTGATATGAATGTGCAGTGGCATTGCTAAGAGTGAATGGATCCCAGTCAGAGAAATAAAGATTGCCCCACCCCATCCCAAAAACACCACCACAGTGCCCTGGAAATGCAACAGTATATAATGCTGTCAATCTCCCTGAGATTAGTGCTGATTGGACAGAACGTTGTAATGAGTTCAAAGTCTCTCTTTTGCACCTTTGAATCTGCAAATATAATGATTATCTTCTGATTATAGTTTTCTGGTATGCTCATTTTCAACAGCGGATAGACAGGCTACTTAGGTGTTCCTATGACACGGGGCCCCTCAGGTAGTGTTTTATAGCTTTTAGTTCAGAGAAAGGCCTTTCTACGGGTATTACTGTCAATGGTATAGTGAAAAAAACACAGATAGGTAGTCTAGAGGTCAGTAAAACTTGCTGACAGGATAGAATTTGCTATCAGAACAAAATCTGCTATTTCCTTTATTGTTAATGTTTTTTGCAGTATCAGACTTTGGTAATGATCTGAAGGAGAGTATCTGTCCAGGAAGAGTGTCCGACGAGTCACTATCATATTTCTTGACCAGAATTTCTTCAGCTGTAGAATTCTGCATCAGTTGCTGATATGAGAGTTGATGGCTGCAGGGCATGTTTACTAAAATGCGGTAGGATGCTGCACTCGAAGCCCTAAACGTTAGCACGGGAGGTAGTGCAGACCCATGCTAACTTCTAGGGGCATGCCTAGCATGGCCCCCTGCAGGAAGACACTGCACATGCCAACCGGCCAGCATATCAAATATAGGGGCATGTACTGTCACCCACTGAGGAGGCATTAAGTGCACTGGCACACCATTGATGCTCATGCTGTGACTTACCATCAACGCCTAAGCTCCACTCTGAACCCGCCCAGTCACAGCCCCATCACATGCTGAGGAGTTAGCACAGGACGTTTACCATGCTGCCCTGCGCTGTTCGCGTGGCGTGATTAACACGAGGTAAACCCAGCACTACCCGGGAGCACACTTTCGTAAGCAAGTCTCTAAATATAAAAACTCTTTGAGAGATTGCTCTGTCCAGTGACGCAAAGAACACATGCACTCTGAAATGATCCTCAGCAAATGTTGGTCTTTGATCTTCCCATAGGTCATCAAGAAAGGTCTTTATTGTTGCAACATAGGTCTCAAAATTCCTGTGTGTACAGTCATACACTATGTTTTCCTGATTTCTCATCTCTTGAAAATTATTGTTAGAGGCTTTGAGAAGTACTGCAGGTTTGCTTAGATCAGTTTGTGGGAATTGCAACAGATCTGAAATGCTGTTGACAAGTTCCAAAATTTTTATCAGCAGTACAATCACTAAGACAAATTGGAACGTTTCCATTTGAAAGGTCTGTTGACCACACTGGCACAGATGGAAGTGCTGTCAGACAGGTTCAGCTGGTAGATGGTCCTTCTTGTAGCCATGGCAGCGTTAACTGGCTTTAGCTTCATCTAGGCTCTTTCCATGAGTCGGGAAGTGTTTTGGAGGTAATTTTATAAACCATGTTAATGCATAAAAGAGCTTTTATAAAACCTCATGTTTAAAAGCGGTATAGAAGAGATGTTAAATAAAAGTAGGTGCAGTGCAATAATATGCATACATGTAAATGACTTTAGAGTAAATATGTTCAGTGAATAAATTTGGGCAGAACAAGGATGGGGTCATAATTTACATGCATACTTGCATATGAATATTTGTGCATGTTCCTGAGCAGGCGTTATAATGTCTATGCCTTCCTACAATGCAGGCACAATTTCTATAGGATATGTGCTCGTATTTTATGAAGACACATAGGCACCTACAGTATGTGTCCCTCTTTCTGTGCTGTTCCTCATAATGCAGACAGGCAGATCTCTAACTACATAGCAGCTTTCATACTTGGAAAAGAAATTCTTGGCAAATCAGTTTGTGTTGCAGTCTCTATATTAGTGGTTTACATTGCCTATGCATTTAGCATCGTAGTGCTTACTTCATCTGGATTTGATGGATATTGCTTTTAGCTTTCACTGTCCCTGACTGCTCTGCATTCCGTACTGGTGGGTAATATCTGGGTCTCCCCAGTGGCTGATAACTCAGGGAAGAACTGAGTAAGCTGAATTCTTATTATGAAGGACTGCGAAATAAAAAAATAAAATAGGCTTTTCAGCACCAACCGTCATATTTGATTCTGCAGAGTGTAAAACAGTGCTAGAGAGCTGTTTGATCTGCAGATAATTGGGAGTCAGTCTAGATGGACTGCAGAACATCTTGCCTTACTCTGCTGCATTGTTTTCTGTTCCAGGATGGACACGTTCACAGGAGTGTGGCTACAAATCTAACAAACTAGGTAAAATGCCCAGGGTCGCCTGCAAGCGGGGGAATGTGGGACCACCCGCATCTCAGTTGTTGCTGCTGTGCCGGCGCCTGGAGAAGCGGTGTTGAGGAGGTGGAGCATTGTATGGAGGAACTGGGCTGAGGGGGTGGGGCATGAACAGAGGAGAAGGAGCGCCTGCAAGGAGAATCTGGCAAGACAGGGGAACTGGGCATCTAAATGCAAATGACATACCGGGGGTAGACTTATAAGGAGACACCTAGTTTTAAGTGCTAACAACCAGTGTATAGGTTGCAAGGTTCCACATTAGGAACCACCACCCAGGAAAAGGATTTAGGCATCATCGTGAATAATACATTGAGCCCTTCTGCTCAGTGTGCAGCAGTAGTCACGAAAAGAAAATAGAATGCTAGGAATCATAAAGAAAGGAATGGAGATTAAAACGAAGGAGATTATAATGCCTCTATATCACACTATGGTGTGACCATACCTTGAATATTGTGTGCAACTGTGGTTACCATATCTTATAAAGGATATAGCAGAATTAGAAAAGGTACAGAGAAGAGTGTAAAAATGGTAAAGGGGATGAAGTATAGCCCTACGAGGAAAGGCTTAAAAGGTTAGGGCTCTTTAACTTGGAAAAGAGACGGCTGAGGGGAGATATGATAGAGGTTTATAAAATAATGAATGTAATAATAAATAATAGTAGAATGTAAGGGGCGAAAGCCAGACTGAAAAGGATCCAGAAGGGTTTGAGAGGAAAGAAATTCAAGACAATGATGGAGGACTGTGTGCTCAAGAAGCTTGAAAATGAAGGGAAGAAGGGAGATGGGATGATAATTAGAAGGAGAACTAGGATCAAGAGAATGTTTCTTGAGTAGGGGTGTGACACTGCATGCTTGAAGGCTTCAGGGACAGTAGCAGTGGTTGAGAATATGTGAGATGGAAGGGAAGACAGAAGAGGAAATGGAGTTAAGGAGATGGAGGGGATAGGATCAGAAGAGCAAGTAGTAAGTTTGGAGGAGAAAAGGTTTCATCTTCAGAGATCATGGGAAAGCATGAAAGGGTAATAGAGATTAATGGGAAAAGCTGGTACTGAGGTGGGGGAAGAGGGGATGAAGTTGTTCTACTGGGGAACTAGAGAGTAATCTTGTGGATTTTGTTATGGAAAAGGTCAGCTGGGTTTCGACAGAAAGAGAAGGGGGGGGGATCAGAGGGGAAGGTGCCTTGAGGAGAGAGTTAAGAGTACAGAAAAGACGGCGGGGGTCAGTGGCAAGAGAATCTGTTGTTGTTAAGTGCTGTTCAGTTAGTGTCAACTCATGGTGACGCTCTGGATAGTTGTCCTAAACCTTATTTGGTCTTCAGTCAGGCGGCTCATTGTTGATAGAGTGGCACCCATAGCTGCTGTTATTGTATCGATCCATCTCATTGCTGAACTTCCTCTTTTGCATTGACCTTCTACTTTGCCAAGTATTATGTCTTTCTGTAATGATCTCTCTCTTCACATGATGTGTCCAAAGTATGAAAGTCGAAGTCTTGTCATCTGCGCTTCTAAGGAAAGCTTAGGTTTGATCTCCTCTAGTACTGACTAGTTTGTTCTTCAGGCAGTCCATGATATACACAGTATTTGTTGCCAGCACCATAATTCAAAGGCATCAAATTTCTTTCCCGTCTATCATTTTCACTGTCCAACTTTCGCATCCATATGATGTTATTGAAAACACCATGGCTTTGACAAGTCAAATCTTTGAATGGAGAGAGAATTAGTCAGGTGGATATAGTAGTTTTGCTTGGCAAGTGCTAAGGCTGACTGCAAGGAGGCAAGTACGAATTTGATTGAAGAAAGTCATAAAGAGAGCGAGATTTGAGCCAAATGCGCTCAGCTGAGCAGGCACAGGAGCAGAGATAGCAGGTAGTTGAGGACAACCAAGGCTGGGGAGTAGTGCGTCTCACAGAACACAGGATAAGTGGAGCAGGAGTGTCTAGAGCAGAGGAGAGGGCAGTATTATAGGAAACTATAGCCTCATCAACATCTTAAGAAGACAAAGTGGAAGAGAAAGGTGATGAGACGACAGTGGAAAAAGCCAATGGATCAATAGCATGAAGATTCCTAAAAGGATAGGAGGAGACAAGAGTGGAATTGAGGTGGGGAGCGATGAAGGGAGAAACGTAGGAGGTGATGATCAGATAAGAGGAAGAGCTGAGGTAGGTAAATTGGAGGATAAACAGTTTGAGAAGAAAATCAAGTCAAGGCAGTGACCACGCTGATGAGTAGGAGCAGAAGAGCAAAATTGGTGATTGAGAGGAGGTAAGGGAAAGGAGTTTAGAAGCATAGGGGTCAGAAGGATTATCAACATGACTATTGAAGTCACCAAGAATGAGCAAGGGGAAAAATAATCTAGAAATAGGGAAAGCTAGGAGTCAAAGTCAGTTAGAAAGGTAGAGATGGACTTATCAGGGGGTCTATAAATAGCAGCTATTCAGAGAGGTAATGGATTAAAAAGGCGGATGGAAAGGACTTCAAAGGAGGAAAATGAGTGAGACAGAAATAAAAGGAGGGGTTGGAACTGGCAGGAAGGAGAAAGCAGAAATCCAACACCACCAACATGGCCAGTGGCATGAGGAGGGTGGGAAAATTAGTATCCTATGGCAGAGGGCAGCAACTGTAGCAGTGTCATCGGGGAGGTGCCAGATTTCATTAAGAGCCAGAAGACTGAAGGAGTTAGAAATGAAAAGGTCATGAGTAAAGGGGAGTTTATTAGAAATGGAATGTGCATTCCATAATGCACAAGAAAAAGGGAGAGAGAAGGGGGAGAGGAGAGGAATACAGACAAAATTAGAATGGTTGAGAGAGGAGTAAGAGAATAGTCACCAGAAGAGAGAAGGAGAAGGAGGAGAAGAGTGAGGCAGAGAGGAGACGGAACAGTGGAAATGAGGATGAAGTATTTTAAGAGAGGAGGAACAGGGATGAGTGAATAGGAAGAAAAAGATGGAGTTCAAGAGCTGAGGAAAGGGAGGAAGACAAGATTAGGGAAGAGATAGGCAGAGAAAAGAGAGGGTAATAAGGAGGGGGGGTATGAAGGAATGTGGTTAGGGAGTGACAAAAAATAAAAATAAAAAACAATGTAAAAGCCATGAGAAGAGAAGAGATGGAGTGGGAAGCAGAAGAATTAATATAAGAACTATCTTAACAGTATTAATGATCAATCATACAGCGCAAAGGCATAGGCAGTGCTGCATGGACAAATGCAAGAGACTGTCCTTTCAAATAACTTAATGCAAATATCCACAGTAATCAGGTCAATGTAAGGTACAGGCTGAGTCTTTTATCTGATAGAATCCTGGACTATACCAGTGACTGTGAAAATAGAATTCTGCAGGTCTACCTCCTGGCTGAGGCGCTCTTCCCTCAGAACTTAGGTACAGCTCACATTTTCAACACCTTACCTCATTATGTGCCTCCAGGCTTACCTTTCAAACTGCTTTTGAGAGTATTTTTCAATCAAGTGATTTTTTTTGTCCTTCAAATTAACTCAGGTGGGCTACAGTCATATGTGAATTGTCTCTCATTTATTTATTTAAAAACACTTAAAAGACCGCCCATTGCACCCATTAGGGCTGCATCTATACGGTTTACAAAAGAGACAGCAATACATAAAACATTCCATCACCAAAGGAGGGACCCCCCCCCCCCCACGCCCAGAAACAAATCACACTCTCCTATCTACTCCCGAACGGCCAAATGGAATATGTATAAGAACTGTCTGCCCTAATCTCTATTGGAAGATTGTTCCAACAAATTGGAGCATTATAAGAAAAGGAGGTTTTCCGAAACCACTAGTGGAATGGAGGAACAGTTAGGAGATGGGCCTCTGAGGACCTCAGCAAATGGGTCAGGGCATAAGGAACCAATAAACTAGATAAATAGCATGGGTAACCTAAATAGAATGCCCAAAAGCACATCAAGATGTTAAATTATTGTGGAATCAGGAGCCAATGCTCCCTCTTCAAAAGATCCCTTTTGTTTGCCCTATATAAGACCTTTACTGCTATATTTTGCAACAACTGAATCCTTTTAAACATAGCACCAGGAAGGCCCTATATAAAGAATTACAATAAACTAGATGGTTCATTATGAATGTATGGATGAGCGTCCACAAATTAGCATCAAAATAATGCTTTATAGAACGCAACAGTCTCAAAACAAAAAACAACTTCTGTACCAGCGCTGAGAGCTGTGGCTTAAAAGATAATACACAATCTTATCTTTTATTACCCCCCCCCCCCCCATATTAGAGGCAAAAGCGGGAATGGCATCCTTTCCACCCTACCACATTGCTGAAGACTTATTAACATTAAGTCACAACTGATGTACCTGAAACCATTCTGCTATCCTAACTTATCCACCAAGTCTGCTTGGAATTGGCCATCCCACGAGTCATGACTAATAACAATCTGCCAAACCTAAACTCTCAATTAAATCTGCTAAAGGGGCCAAAAAGAAATGAAATAACACAGGGGAGAGTGGAGACCCCTGAGGCACACCACATGAGCCTCAGGGACTGAATGGGAGAAACATCATCCTTTATGCAAACCTTGAATGATCGCCCTGAAAAAATACAAACGGAACCACCTCAGAGCAGTTCCGCCCACACCATTCACTCATAGAATCCATTTTGTTCCTACGTTTGAATGAAAAAATATACTAAAAAAAGTTTCAAAATGGAGGTACACGATGAGATAAAGCTGACCGTGTGAAATGGTAACTAAACTGGCGAAATACCATGATTTGATGCCTCTATTAAAACATTTTAAAATTTATAAAAATGTAGTGAGTTTACATTTCTTTCAACTGGAGTGCTCTGTTTATTACTGATACCTTGATGCTGGCACATTTTGAACACTAGTGGTTTAATAGTATTTTTCATTTGTATATAAAATAGGAACTTTTATGACAATCTTACATAAACGCCCTCTTATGAAATTCTACTTTTAATGTGGACAAGAGCAAATTGATCTGTATAGGGAAAATAATTTTGAGTACAGGTACATGATCCTGCAGTCAGTACTAGGAGATGCCACCCAGGAAACTGATCTAGGAGTATCTTTGGACATAGTAAGTTAACTTCTGCTCACTGTACAGCAGCAGTGAAAAGGAATATCTGAAGCATTATTTGGATTATAATATATGATGCATGCAACCCTGGTCAACTCATCTCAACAAAGATAGCAAACTCTTAAAAGTACAGAAAAAGGCAATTAAAATGATAAAGGGAATGCAACAGCTCCACTGCAGGGAAAGGCTAAACAGGTTATGGCTCTTCAGCCTGGAGAAGACTGAGAGGGGATAGGATAGAGGTCTATAAAACAATGAATGGGATGAGAGGGCTTCCCTCCCTACTGAGCCTGATTTTGGCTGTGCCCTGGCCACTTAGCCTCACCGATTTGACAGGGAAGAAGTCCGCTGACACCCCTGGACTGCCCAGTGAGGATTCCGCTGTTAGGAGCCATGAAGGCTGCAAGGCGCGACAAAGGAAAGCAGGTGCCTGTGGCCCACAAAATGGTGGATGTGCCAGCTTTTTCAGGCTCACCCTCTCTGGCAGCACTGGTGGAAGGAGTGACTGTGGCAGTGGTTGGCGTGCTTGCGGGGCATTTTGATGTGGTTACTGAAAAATTGGACTCCATGACCTGAGCATTTTGGGGCTTCTGCGGGTGTCTACAGGAGGCAGAGCAACACATTTTCCAGGCAGGGAGTGCTGTGGATTGCTCAAGAGATGCAGTTCCTTAAAGTAGAAATGGCAAAGCACGCTGAAAAACTGGATGATCTCGAAAATAGAAGCCGTCGCAACAATTTGTTTAGTTGGCATCCTGGAGTCCATCAAAGATATTAAGCTTAAAGGTTTTTGGAGATGCTGCTCCCGGCCACAGTGGCACGGGGGGGGGGGGGCGGTGGGGGCTGTGGGAAGCTGGTGATTGAATGAGCTCATTGGGTGGGCCTACTCTGGGCTGGGGATTGTCGCCCCTATGTGGTATTGGCCTGTTTCCTAAATTATGTCCAAAAGTTGAGCAGTCCAAGGACAGGGGCACATCCACCATGAAGGACTTCGGATCAATATCTTTCAAGATTACTCGCAGCAGCTCAGTCAGAGGCAGGGGACCTATGCCGGGATATGCCAGCAACTAGTGATGGCAAAAGCCATATTTACTGAGCAATGCCCGGCTCATCTCCATATCTTTCATAATCGGACCACAAAGGTATTTGAGGATGCAGCCTCTGCGCAGAAATTTGTGCAGAGTCTGGTGTCGACCGGTGCCAGAATAGTGGACCGGTGACAGTTGGACTATGGCTACTAGTCTGTGCTGCAAGGATTGTGTTCTGTGGGCAGACTCGGTCCCCTGCAGCTGGTGGTAAGATTGCTTGTTCTTCCTGACTACCAGAGACCAGGGAGAGAGTGGCTGGCTGTCAGGGGGCTTGGGGATAGTGAGGACCCTAAAAGGATAACTTGTGGACCCTGGACATGCTGGACTTGGGCCCTTGGGTTTCTGGCTTGTGAAGGGACCGTTCCCCACTGCAGGACTATGTAAAAGGACGACGGCTGGTATTGAAGATTGTGGCTATCTTCTAGGGGTGACCTGGAGAGACTCTTTCCGGATGTTTTCGGGTGTGACACTGGAGAGGAAGTCCCTCCCCCCCAGGTGTTCCTGATGTGCCCATTATTGTGCTCTGGTGTGTGGTTGTAAGGGGGGTTGGTGTGAGGAGAGAGAATGCATGGATTGGACTGGGGGGATGAGAGTATGGATCCTGTGGTTGGTACGCTGGAGGTTGGGCATGTAGGTCGGGGTCTGGGATAATACGGGTGGAGCAGTGAATGTAGTGGGGTGTGATGACTAAGGAGGGGTGTGTTGCATGTATGTGTGCATGGAGGAGTGCTTGACACAGTGTGTGAACCAAGTGATGTGGTGTAAGGAGGTTGTTTTGGGAGGGTGGGGAGGTGGAGGAAGCGGAGAATGGGGGTTGGGAGGGGGAGCAGCGGATGGTAGGGGAGTAGGCATGCATGGGACTAGAAATGGGTTGCTGGGAAGGCCTTCACTTTGGGTGTTACAGGGGAGCTTAGGCTGGAGGCGGGGTTCCTTATATGACTGGGAGTGGATAGGTTATGTTAATGGGCCCTGTGATTTGGGATATGGGCAGAGGGTCATATCTTGGAATTTGTGTGGGCTGGGCTCGCTGATTAAGCATCACAAGGTCCTGAGAGCATTGAGTCCCCAGCGGTATGAGGTGTCCTTTTTGCAGAAAACCCACCAGGATGTAGTGGAGCACTTGAAGCTGAGGAGGGAGTGGAAGGGAGAGGTTTTTGGTGCCCCGGCAGTTGGGAAAAAGGGGAGGATTGATCCTGGTCAATAAGAAGATTAATTTAGAATGCACTAAAGTGATCTCTGACTTGGCAAGCTGTATGTTATCCTGTGTGGGACTATCCAGGATGGTCCAGTAGTGTTCTGTAATCTCTATGATCCTAATATACTGGACACACAGTTCTTTGCAGCAATGGCGTCTACTTTAGAACAGTTTCCAGAAGACCATCTTATCATGGGTGGAGACTGCAGCGGTGACTTGGACCCTTGCTTGATACATCTCTGGGAGGCCGCGGAGGTCATACTGGGGTTACCCACATTCTCCAGTGCTTTAAATGTCGGCTGCACCTTATGGACATATGGAGGGTGCTGCGCCCTTCTGACCAGGATTACACACACGTCTCATGAGTGCATGGGATGAGCTCCAGGATTGACTATTTGCTCATTTCCAGACCCTTGTTTGACCTAGTGGATGGGGCGGCCATTGGTCCCAGTAAAATCTTGGACCATGTGATGATGTGGCTTATCTCACATGGTGGGCCCCAAGTTCTGGGGCAAGGATATGGCATTTCCCACTGGAGTTTTACCATGATGAGCAGTTTGCCGTATATTTGCAGGAGAAATGGGCAGACTTTGCTTCGCTGAATTCCCAGCATGAGCCTGAATTGTTTTGAGAGATGGCTAAGGTAGTGTTACGAGGGGACATCATTGCTTACACGGCTAGGTGCTGTAAGATGTTGAGTCGGGTATTCCGTCTGGAGCTCAGGTGGTGGTGGATCAGAGACATTATGGTCGTTCTTCCGGGAACCAAGCCAGTTTCCTTGAAACTCAGGCAGCTTTGAATGAAAAGCTGCATCAGAGGGCAAAGAAGTCACTGATGTATTATAAATTCCAACTTCATCAGCATGGGGAGCAGAATGGGATGCTACTGGTTCACTGTTTGAGGGGAGCACAGGGCCCCAGCCATGTGGCTGATCTGCGGGATCAGCATGGCACACTATACCAACACAATGAGGAAATAGAAGGAGTCTTCTGAGAGTTTATCAGATGCTCTATATGGGAAACAGAGTCTCCCCCTCACGAATTGCCTCATACCTGCAGGGGGTGACACTGCCCTGTATCACGGAGCAGCAGGCAGCTCTGCTGGGGGCCCCGGTATCCACAAAAGTAGTGCTGAGGGTTATACAGCTTGCGCCCTACTGTAAGGCACCAGGCCTGGATGGGTACAGTGCAGAGTTTTACAAGTTGCCGCAGGACCGTTTGGTACCATCTTTGGTAGTGATGTATCAACACCGTATTGCTCAGAGACAGTTTACCCAGGGTGATAATCGGACTTACATTATTCTTATCCTGAAAACTGGGAATGATGCCCAAATGTAGCTTCTTTTAGGCCCATTTCTTGGCTAAGGTTATGGTGGACCAGCTGGCTCTGTTAATCCCTGAAGTAGTGCATGTGTGTCAGATGAGGTTTGTTTGGGGAAGAAATGCGGGAAGTAATCTACAGAAGATTGTGGCTTCCCTGGAGTGGGTCCATGAATATCAAGAAGCCTTCTCTGCTCATTAGTTTTGATGCGGAGAAGTCATTTGACCAGGCTGAGTGGGATTATCTTTTGGCAGTCCTGCCTGAGTATGGATTTGGGGAGTCCTTATATGGTGGTTTGCCTTTTGTACTCTTAACTGACAGCTGCCGTGCTAGTCAATGGAACAGAGGCCTTTGATTTGTTGCGGGGTATGCAGCAGGGTTGTCACCTCTTCTGTTTATTTTATCTTTGGATCTCCTATTGCAGAGGTCGATCACTAACACAGCGGTGGCGGGCGTGGTAGCAGGGAAGAGTGAATTCAAAGTGGTGGCATTTGCGGATGACCTTTTGGTCCATCTGGAGAGTCTGCAACAGTCTTTGTCCCCACTTCTGGAGGATTTTAGGTTGTATGGAGGGATAGAAGGTCTAAAATTGAACATGGGTAAGTCAGAGGTGCTGGATGTTTTGGATAGGCTTTGCAGTGAATGAGGCCCTGGGTTCCCATTACGGTGGGTGGGGGAGGTTTTCACTTATTTGGTCATTCAGTTGCCTAGGGACCTCCTCTGGTTATACAAGTTAAATTATAGTGCCCTGCTTGCGCATTTGACGTCCAAGATGTGGAATTGGGGTCCATTACCTTTGTCAATGTTGGGGAGGGTCGCTGTGTTTCGTATGACTCTTTTCAAAAATTCTGTATGTGCTAAAGACCCTCCCAATCTGGCTCCTCCACAGAGACATGACAGAGAGAGGTGCGTCGGTTTGTTTGGCATGGAAAGCCAGTGTGAGTGGCCATGACCCGCTTACATGGAGACTGGAAAAAGGAGGGGATTGGGTTTCCAGAACTTTATCTTTATAATATGCTGTGTCAGCTCCGGCATTTGCAAGACTGGTTGGGGTTCATGTCAGTGTTCATACTCAGACGGTTTGAGGAGGACTTTGTTTCTCCATCCAGCTTACTTGCAGTGTTGCATGAGTACTCCCAGGACTTAACCCCATGCCTTAGATGCAGCATGTTGATTCAGCTGGTCAGGGGAGTATGGCAGTACTTATGTTCTAAATGGGGGATTTCTCCTGTAGTGTCAGGTTTCTTATCCATCCGCAGTAACAGTCTGTTCTTGCCAGGCATGGAGGCCCACCCAATCAGGTTATGAGAAGGGTGTGATTTACGCCTGTTTCAGCAGGTGGTGGATGATGCCAGCACTATGCGTTTGTTCTAGGATTTGCAGGAGGAGTTTGGGGTAGAGCGTAGCCATTTCTATGCGTATTTTCAGCTTTGGCACTATGTTTGTCCATTGCTGCGAGGCTATCTGGTAGAGAGTTCAGTAGACCGGGTGCAACAGTTCTCTGAATGGGAGGATAGGGGTTCCATGTCTATTTCACAGTATTACTGGAAATTGGGGGGGGGCCTCCCCCTGCAACTATTCTGTTTTAGAGGCATGGTGGGCAGTGGACCCTCGGACTGTGGTGGGGTGGGTGCTCTGTCGCATGCGATTGCCCATATCCCGGGATTGGTAAAGGGGATACAGTTGATGGAATTGCAGTACAAGGCGCTGTATCGAGGGCATATATCTTGAGAGAGCCTTGCGCATTGACTTGATGAGTGGGGGCAATTGCATCTGGTGTGCCCATCCCCTGGCTGACTTGGCCCACATGTGGTGGCACTGTGCTAAGGTCCAGCATTACTGGCAGCAGGTGCAGGATTATTTGACAGACCTGTTGGGATGGGTGATTCTGGTGAATGCAGAACTGGTTCTTTTCAATGATCTGGGCACCTTACTACCCAGGGGCTGGGAGGCACAACTACTGGTGCGGAAGGCCTGCCTTGCTGGGAAACAGCCAATTCTGTGGCACTGGAGGGATGCTACAGGTCCCTCCTATTGGGAGTGGCGTAGTTGTTTTCATGGACTGATGCTGATGGAGCAACTGGCATCAAGTGGAACTGAAAAAGAAGACTGCATTTTTGGCTTTGTGTGGGGGGTGGGGGGAGTATGTTGCTAAATTGGCCCCCAGAAAGTGAAATGAGTTGCTGATGCTGTAGGGCTGGTGGGGAGTGGGAGGTGAGCCCAGTGCATGAAGTGGAGATTGGAGCAAGCAGTGTGAATGGTGAAGGCCTGGTTGATAGGGAGGAAGGGAGGGGGGAAGGGAGTGTCCCACTGCCTACTGTGGGAGGGGAAAGGGGGCCCTCATCAGAGCTTATGAGGTTGATTGTTGGGGGGGGGGATAATGGATTAGGTGTCAGGTGTCCCCTGGGGGGGTCCCTTGGTGTAGGGGAGGATTTATGTTGGTGGTTGGTCATTCTAGGACTCTGGGTGCTGTGTATAACCCACTATGCTGGGAGTCTGTTTTACAGTTGTTGTTCTTGTTGCTGTGGTATTGTTCAGGGGAGGGAGAAGGGAGGTGGGGGAGGGGGAATAAATGCAAAAAATGTTTATGGCGGCATTGGCACTGTCTGTACAGTCCTGGCAACGTGTCAGTATTCCCACACACTAGGAGTGGTTTGGTGTTTTGCTAATAAAACAGATTTGAAAAAAAAATAATGAATGGGGTGGAATGAGTATTTAGCGAAAGGTTTCTCTACCCTTTCAAACAGTGCTAAGACCTGGGATCAGCTCATGGAAACTAATACGTAGCATATTTAAAACAGATCAGAGAAAGGATTTTTTTTTAAACCTAATGCACAATTAAGCTGTGGAATTTGCTTCTGAAATATGTGATCAAGGCAGTTGGCATAGCTGAGCTTAGAAAGAGTTGAGACAAGTTCCTGGAGGAAACATTTGTAAGCCATTACCAGTCAGGTAGACTTAGGGCTACCATTCCTATTCGCAGCTAGGTCCTAGTGAATAACATGGGATCTAGTAGCAAATAGCATGGGTTAACTGTTAGCACGCTTGTTAAACATATCCCTTAATAAGGCTTCTGATCATCTGGGAGCGTACAAGTAATGGATATACTCTTTGGGATGATGCTGCATACCTGTGACCTGGATTCACTGCTATTAGAGAACAGATGCTGGGCTTGATGGACCTTGGGCTGATCCAACAAAGCACATAACAGCAGGAGTACTGGGTACTATTGCATAATAATATTTGATGACATCACAATGTGCTCCTTCTCCAACAAAAACCTCAGCTAAGCTGGTTGACCCTAAAGATGCCCTTTTACTAAAGGGTGGTAAAAGCAAAGCCTCTGCATTGACGGTTGGGGTTGTACCCAGCATCTTCCCATACTGTTTATGTAGAGAAAACATTTTTTACTGCATGTTAAATTCATTGCAAATAATGCAGATTCATTTAAATGTCATGTGTGCTAGCTAACTGTATGGCACAGTCCATTCCCAGTCCCTACCCATTTCCCACCACATTGTACACTATTCACTTAGTGCATGGATTAGCGTGCGTTAAGTGTCACACACAGTAGTAACCATTAGTACACCAAACAATGTGCTAAGGGCCCGATTCTGTCCTGCATGTAGATCTCCTGTGTGTCTCCAGTCTGAACCAGACGCACAGAGGGGATCGTGATTCTGATCCTGCGGAACACGTCTAGCCTCATGGGATCAGAATCACAAACAGTCCTGCATATGCAGGCTGGGACTGCGATTCAGTCTGGCCTGCACATGTAGGACTGCTCCTGGCCAGCTCAGTCAAGGCTCCTCAATGGAACCGCGGCACCATGGCGTCATGTTGCCATGGCACTGGGCTCCATTGAAAAGCCCTGATGCCGGCCGCCAAATTAAAAGGTTTATTCCCCGCAGCCCATCTCCCAATCTGGCCTCCTAAGGCCAGGGTCAGGCTCCGGGGGGATAAACCCTGGCCCCCCTGCCCCATCTGTGCCCCCGGGCTGTTCAAAAAATCACGTCCAGGGAAGTTATTCCACCTCAGAGGTGGAATAACTTCCATGGACATTTTGCCGGCCCTGGACATACAGGGCCAACATTAGAATTGGCTCTTGTAAGTCCAGGGCCAATGACCGTCCACTGCTCGCCCAGACTCCGCCCCCGGGCCACCCATTCCCCGCTCCTGTCTAACCTCCCCACACAACCGATGGGGAAGTTAGTCGGAGGCAGGAGCCGGCACGAATAGCGGGGATGGACATCCCGTCAGGCCGTCCAAACCTGCTATTTGTAGCACAGAATAATCCCCTAAGTGCTTACTACACTAGCACACACTAAACAATGTGCTAAATGCTTACTACACTTCAGGAAAAGGCTGTCATAGTTAAATATGAGATAAAGAGTTACATTCTAATAAAAAGAAGATTTTAATGAAAGGTAATTAAATTCCTAGATGCTGAAAATGCACAACACACCTAGGACAGCACTGAAATTCTTTAACATATGTTTTGCGAACTACATTATTAAACTTGTACATGGGAAGGTTAATCTTTTCTTTGCCCAGAGGGAAATCTCAAGCCGGGGCAAAACAAATATGTTTACAACTATGTAAATGTCACAGCTTATACTTTACTTAAAAAGCCATTTATTTTTTTAAGCTTTTCACTCGTCAATGCCCCCTTTGCTTTCGTCTCAAAAAGAAAAAGACATTGTTAAAGGCAGCATGCACTGCATTGTTGTTGTTTTTTAATTTTATGCCAAAGGCTCATAGATGTCCCTTTGACATGAGATTACATTTCTAACACCTGCATAGCATTCTGTACAAAAGGAATACATCAAACTTTGATAAGAAACTGAGAAGAGACATTTTTTCATATATTATTTCTTCTCTAGGATTCATTAACACTTCTTTAGAAAAAAATCCTGTTCGCCAACATGTCTTATTAACAAGAAACCCCTTCCCCCAACCCCCCCCCCCCAACCCTTTGTGAATTACTTCTCCGCACGCATATGCACAAGAGCCAACAAAAACAAGGTGATCAAGGAAAAGCCCCTAGGCAGTTCTACTATCCTGACTTTCCCTGCAGTGCAACTTCTATTTGCTTGTCATTCTATTCTGAAACACAGCCAGTGGCAAGTCTGGCTTCCATTTGACCCAATTACCACAAACAAAGCTTACTTAGTTGTCTATCATATCTCGTTTTTAATCAGTACCATCATAATGTTACATTCCGTTGCTCGCACCCTCACTCTTCCACACCTAGTAGTCTTTTCAAAGTCAACTTTAAATAAACTTTTATAGTCAAAATGGTTTGGATTATCTTTCCTTGTCCTCAAACATCAAGTTCACTCTGATTCCAGTGTGAATTATGAGCTTATGCTTTAGTCTCCATCCAGAGAGTACGGGGGAGGAGGATTGTTAGGTAAACTTTTTAAAGATCAGAATTATCTGCCATATGGTTTTTCTTCTTCCCCTATGTGGCCAGACGTGAAAATGCTACTGAGAAGGCTGCAACAGAGATAAAGTTGAGGAAGCAACAGACTGCAATTCTCACCCTTCCACTCTATTCTCCTATATTTGTTCCTTTTTTTAATATGCATTGTCATACTAGAAGAGAATTGCAATGAGCATTCCATGAAACGATGTCTACAGCCTAAGTGCAACAGCAATAAAACACCACAGTAACATGGTAGATGGTAGAAAAAGACCAAACAGCCCATCCCGACTGCTCAGTTATTATGTCCACATTGCTTAGGATACATTTCAGCTGCCAGCCAACACAGTATAACTATGGAACAATCTCTCTTTACCCAGGAGAATCTTTTTTGTCTTCCCCCTAAATGCTTCACCACCTTGGGTAAATGAGCTTACAAGATCCCGTCTCAAAACCTGGTGCGTTGCAGTTTATTTGAATTTTATATCCCAGCATATCTCAACTGACCCCATAGAGCCAAATTCCTGAACATGCACCAAATCTAAAACGTGCCCAATTTAAAGGTGATTCAGCAGCCATGGGGATAGGCGCAGCTGCAGTTCCGGAATCGGGGACATAGACATTTTCAGCATGGCACAAACAAAGCACTATGGTATGCAAGAGATGGGTATACACAGCCAGAGGCTTACTGTATGCAGAAAAGGTGGACATATTTGATCCTGCCCATCTCCGCAATATACCCACAAATGGCCACGCCTCCTCTGTAAAATGTGAATCTCCTAAGCTGCTGTGCTCACTGACAGTGTTGTGCTGATGTAAACTAAACATGAAAGCTGATGAAAGATAAAATTTGATGCAAAGCAGACTATCAGCCGAATCCAGGATGGGGCACATCTGAGCCATCCCCGAACAGGATGGGCTCCGCTGTAGCCTTATTCTGCACCGTGGGAGCTAGATGTTCCTGTGGATGCAGGATCGAGCAACGGGACAGCCCAGAGTGCCCATGCAGCAGCCATGGGGATGTCCTACAGGCAGCATGACCAGGACCTCCTGCTCCTGCTGGTGCGCCGAAAGCCTGATGCTCCCCAAACCAGTTTCCCACTGCCTGACCATCGGCAGGTCTGCCGGGGCTGGGATCGGGCTGTGGGGCAGTACCTTCAGTGGCTCCATTGCATGGGGGGGGGGGCGCTGCTGGGCTTGGGTGCATGGGTGCCCTCTGCTTATTTCACCTCTGAGGTGGAATAAGCTGTGCATCCCCCTAGTGCTTCTTGGACGTACAGGGCTATGACCTGAATCGGCCCTGTACATCTGGGTGCCTGGCTTACCCATGCCACGCCCCCATCTTGCTCTCCCCACACAGCAGCTCTGTGCGTGCAGGGAGAGGGGCTGCCAGAATTCAGGCTGGAAGACTAGCGGGGCTGCACGTCCCACTGGGATGTACAGCCCTGCTAGTCGTCTTACAGAATCTGGCCCTATATATACTAGTCTGTTGCCTGCGCAGAACATTGCAAAGTAACCTCAGTGCACTCTAATCTGCTGGGCTTGTATGCAAATCATGGCTACGCCCAATACAGAGACGGGCATAGATGATTTTTCAACCAACCATAGCGCCAAACATTTTACTGCAGGGTCTGAGTAGAAGTAAACTTCTAATGCGTGCTCCTAACAGTATTTTGATGGCACCAAGTGCTTTCCCCGATGCTTAGATCATCTTCTCCCCAGATGATCAGACATCAGGCAAAGCCCAGTTGCCCCGATCCCCTCCGACAGTATTTTGATGGCATCAGGATAAGTCCCCGATGCCATCAAAACCGGTGTCCTGACAAAAAGTAATTACCTGGTGGTCTAGCGGCCCCTAGAATCCCCCTCCCTCAACCCTAAGTAAAAGTAAAATTAAAGTTACCTGGTAGTCTAGCGGCCCCTTGAACCCCCCACCCCCAAGTAAAAGGAAAATTAAAATTACCTGGTGGTCTAGCGGCCCCTAAATCCAAACACCCCCCCCCCCTCCTGTACCTTAAAATAGGCAGGAGCACTGCCTATACGCTCCTGCTCTGGTCGGCAATGTTGCAAAATGGCACACCTGGCCCCATGCAGTGCATCCTGGGATGCACTGGGTAGGGTTAGATTGCCATATAAGGCATAGTCTGCCTTATATGGCAGTCTGATCTCAGCGGATGCATCCCAGGATGCACCACATGGGGCCAGGCGTCATCATTTTACAACATGGTAGACGAGAGCAGGAGCGCGTAGGCAGCGCTCCTGCCTATTTTAAGGTATGAGGGGGGGGGGGAGGTTTGGATTTAGGGGCCGCTAGACCACCAGGTAATTTTAATAGTACTTTTACTTGGGGTTGGAGGATTGGGGGGGGGGTTTAAGGGGCGCTAGATCATCAGGTAATTACTGTTTGTCAGGGCACCAGCCCCTGACAGTGTTTTGATGGCATGGGGGCTTTTCCCGATGCCTGATTGTCCCCAGTGCCATCAAAATACTGTTGGGGGGGGGGGGAACGGGCCGCTGGGCCACCAGAGATTGTTTTTTGTCAGGTACGATTCCCGACAGTATTTTGATGGCATCGGGGGCTTTTCCCAATGCTGCGGTCGTCCTCGATGCCATCAAATTAGCCATGCGGTGTGTCAGACGGCTGCCTGGGTGAGAATGTTCACAGTCTTGGCAAGTGCATATATCAATATGATTTGCAAGGGATTGTGGGAAATGCAGTCCATTCACACCAGACACAGCTGCTCACAATAATTAGTTGTGCTTGAGTGTAAAGCCAATAAGATATTTATTTATGGGGTTATTTCTCCCAACACAGATATGCTTGGTAGCACATAAAACAGGATACTTGCTTTCAGTGTTAAACTTAGAAAAACAAAATCAGGAAAACAACAGCTGAACTTGTCAGGCAATCAAATGAAAAGAATAAAGACCTGGTTGGTAACAAACTGGTCTTCTCTGTAGGCTCTAGCTAATATTTTCTTAGCAGTGCTCTAAACAACAAGCAAAACCCACAAAGAAGGGAAAAACTGTTCTTTTCAGGTTAACTTCTTATATTTTCACACATAGACTCAGAAGTGATTTCCTCAGAGCTCAAACAATTAGGTAAGGCTCAATTGCTAGCAGTTACCCAGCTGAAACCCCTTAGCTGGCTTGCTTTCTACTGCGTGGCTCAAAACCTATTCAGGAGCTTTTCTGAGTAGATTAAAGAACAAGTTTGTATTTCTTTGTGATGGTTGTTGAACTTTGTAACAGTAAATTACCAAAGGAGTTTAGACAGAGAGCAATCCATGTATTCACAGCCTGTATCTAAGACTCCTCCCCCATCTTCTACCATCATGGGTTCAATATCATGGATTGGCACAGAGGAATTTCTCAATGGAGCACTCTCAGGAGAATACTTGTTTCCTTGCTGTCTTTCAAGGGTATAGCTAGGGCATAGATCAGTGTTCATACCTGAGCTTCCATTGCTGTTAGAGTTCCTCTCTAAATAGCCTGGCCAGTATGTAGTCCAGTTCTTATGTCCAGCCTTCCAATCCAGATCCCTGGACACTGGATCTCTCTTCACATACCTTCTGGCACGGGTCTTAGAGTCCCTTCCACGTGCAGCCGTCTCCCTCACAGGTACCGTCTGGAGATTCCTAGCTCTGCAGCACCATTCCTCTGGCTTTCCCCAGTCCAATGGCGTATGCTGGCCTTTTGAATGTCTCCCAGTATACGTACTGCTCTGGACTCCTTTAGACCTCCCAAATGCTTTTCTCTTCTTTCTTCCAAAGGGTTTCTTGCCCTTTCTGTCCGTCCGCTCTGGCTTCTGCTTCTGATGATCCTCCAGATGATGAAGATGTCCAAGATGAGGATATCCAAGCTGATCCTGAGGATGAGGATCTCCCAGATGAAACTGAGGATAATTCTCTGTAGAATAAACTCTACCTTTATTCTGCTTTGATGAGTGCTCCACCCTAGCACAGCACAGCTGTGCTGAATCAGGCCCTGCCCTTTGAGATGAGTGCTTGGGGATTACCTCATAGCCCTCTTGATTGAACACACGTTTCCCCACTTCAGCTCCTCTAATGGCTGTTGGAAACCTGGTGCATTCTGGGACTGGTAGTCTTTTATGGAAAAATTTTGTTTTCTTATTTCTACCAGAACTGACAGGTTGCTTGTTCAGAGTCACTTCACCTTTTCTATAGCTCCTTCCTGAGCTATGATAAACTTCCTTATCACAGGTGCCTGGAGAGTAAGCCAAACTAGTGCAGGCTTCATGTACGCATGTGTTTGGCTTGCTCTTCCAGTTTAACGCTGCAGAGGCTCATTTGCATGTGCACGGTTAATGCGGGGGTCATTTGCATACCCTATCCTTCCTACATCGCATGTTAAAATGTGTGCATTGTAAGAAATGTAAAAAATCGCTTCAGCATGGGTCTAGCACCGGCTTTCTGTAAGATAGTATAAAAGCAGATAGAAAGTGATGTTTATCATGAGATGCATTCCCTCACACCAAAGATAACAGTAGAAGACCTCCCTAATTATGCTTTTGTTGGTCATCTCTGGAAAAAGTCTGTACAATGCTAAGTAAGGACCAGAAAATGCGGAACAGGTTCTCCTCAGATAAATGTCAAAACATATCCCTGTAACAAATAAGGGACCTTCAGAATGAGAGCAGTCAGCAGTGCAAACAGCTCTAAGACATGCCCAAAAACACCATCATTACTCTCTACAAATGGGCACATTTGTAGAGACCAATGATGGTGCTCTTGGGCATGTATCAGTGCTGTTTGCACTGCTGAATGCTTTTTTTGTCTTGATCCCACTAGCACCTGGTCATGTTGCAGCCATCCCTATGGTCCAGGTAGAGCCAGCCATTCATGTTCCCCCCTCCCCCCCAATTTGTGGATGAGCACACTAGATCATCCCGTAAAACACTCACACTCTCATGTGTAATCTCACAAATGCATACTTTTGCAAAAAAGGTGCTTTGCACCTATCAACCACATATGGGGTAACATTATAGCATGGAGTCCCAGGATTCCATCAACAGTCACATTTTATGGGCATAGGATTGTTAGGGACCCCTAGAATTGCTCCCTTAACCCAAGTGACAAATGTCAGCATTGCCAGAATGCCCTTATTCCACGTTGATAGCAGGAATAACTTGGATGTATGCAGGTAACACTGAAGATGTACATGGGCCTTTCCTGGATATGCCTTATACGTCTCCACAGCTGGCTATGCACCTGTTCTGCCACGTCCAGGGCTGCGTGGTTTTCGAATTCGGTTCTAGATGATTTCATGAGAAATACGTCTATCCCTCACATCTAATCCGTTTATTCATGTTCAGGGCACCCCCCCATAGTGGATTACAAAAGCAATACCAATAAATCTTAATGAAATACTGCAAAGCACTATATATATATAGATATATATATAGATATATACACACACACACATTTTCAAAGATTAAATATTATGCAAGATGAGGCACTTAAGACCTGTCTAAATCTGCCCAATATCAATCCTGTTATACTGCAATAGAAGATAACTGATCATTGGTCTTATCTTTACTTCTCTGCAGCAAGGAATCCTTTATACTTTTTATCATGCTTTTTGAACTCTACTACTGTTTTTGTTTCACCATTTCTATGAAGAAATATTTTCTGATGTTACTCCTGAATCTAGCCTCTGAAGTCTCAAACAGTAAGTTCTTGTTCTAAAGCATAGTTTCTTCTAAAATATTTGCTCCTTGTTATCTTAACACCTCTAAGGTATTTAAGGGGGTATTTTATAAATACTAGTGTAAGTAGCAGAAAATGTGCCTTAAATTAAGGCATGATGACTTACATCAGTCCTACAGCTGGTGTAAATGACACTGCCTACTTTTTGCTAATATTGTACATGTGCAAATTATTGTATTCTACATGTACCTGCTTGCATCACCCAAATTCTGCCTGTGTGCATGCCCATATGCATACCCGGAGAGCAAGTTCATGTGACTGAAAAAAAAAGCATACTTTTACATTAGTCAGTATTTTGTAAGTGGCCACTTATGTGCATAAACAACTAAAATACCTACATTTACGCACATTGTTGGTACCTGAAACTAGGTTTATTCTTATATATTTCCCTTGTCTTTTCTCATCTTAGCCAGTATTTTCTCAAGCCAGTCCTGGATTAAATTACCATCAGTCTGGTTTTCAGGATATCCATAATCTCCTACATATTCACTGTGGATATTCTGAAAACCAGACTGGCAAGGAGTATACTAGGACTGAGCTAAGAAATACTGTAGTAGCGTGTATGTAGTTAGGTCCTTAAATCTCATGTTACATTGCTTTTGTTGCATACCCCGCACCATTTTGTTAGCCTCTCTCTGGACAGCTTCTACCCTCTCTATATTACTCAGAAGTTACAACTTTCAGAACTGGACATCTTATTCTAGGTAAGATCTCAACAATGGCCTCCTTTTTCTCAAATGATTATACCTCTTGCTACATACTCAAGCATTTCTGTCACCTTACCACACCATTTCACTACCTTGCAATTATAAGACATGACCACTCTTCCGGTTAGTACAAATATCTCAACATCTCATACTGCTCCTTTGTATTTCTACAACACAAATGTTTAATTCCCTTGTTTTTGCAATAAATTCCAACTGATAAGTTCATGAACATCTTTAAGCTTTCTTAGATCATTTTTCATTTGATCTATTCCATCATGTCCACTCTGTTGCAGATCTTAATGTTATTTGTATTTTTCCACTAGCCCTTTCCTAATATCGTTCACAAAGAGACTGAACCGAACCAGCCTCAGGACAAATCACTGAAGTATTCACTAATTACCCTGGGATCTTCAGAGTGCATTTCATTTGCCACTAAAATCTCTCTAAAACTCAACCTTTTTCTAATTTAGCCCATCCCTTGGGGATCAACCTAGCTTGCAGTTTATGAGCTTCCTAAGTGGGTCAGTATCAAATGTTTAAACAAACCCCATCTAGTGCATATTCATGATCTAATTTGATGGTCACTCAATAAAGGAAACTGGATCAGGTTTGTCTTACAATAAAGCACAGTTACTTACCTGTAACAGGTGATCTCTGGGAACAGCAGGAATTAGTCTTCACATATGGGTATGTCGGTACCGACGGAGCCTGCACGGGAATGCTCCCCAGCATCCAATCAGAAAGCTTTTGGGAGCATCCCTCGCGCCTGCGCGGTGACTTCCCGCCTTTCCCACTGCCTCTCCTCAGTTGAGTTTCATAGCTGAGACAGAAGGAGAGAAAGAGGAAAGGAGATAGAGAGATACAACTCCTAGGGGAGGTGGGTGGGTTGTGAAGACTAATTCCTGCTGTTCCCAGAGATCACCTGTTACAGGTAAGTAACTGTGCTATCTCCAGGAACAAGCAGGAATGAGTCTTCACATATGGGGACTCCCTAGCTGTGGATGCCAGGGGAGATCCCATAAAATGCGTATTCCTGGGACAGGACGGCATTTCCCAAACCTGGATCCCCGGCATCCCCTGAGGGATGGGGGGTAGGAGTTGAATAGAGAAGAGCTGCAAGGAACAGCAGGTCTAAAGACTACAGGAGAGAGGAGTCTTTAAATATTTTAATGATACTTGACATACATTCTAATGAACCAGTACAATATAGAAATGGAAATTACACTAACCTGGTAATTGTAGTTCCTGTAGGATCCAGTTTAGTCCTCCACAATCGGGTAGTGCACCTTCTACTGCAGCCTGGAGACTGGACCAATCAAATCTTCTGTAGTACATATCCAGCTGGAGCTCCCAGAAGCCCCCCAGTGTACTAGTAACAAAGCATACTTAACGAAGCAACACTTCATAGTATTAAACAATATACTTCCCCCCCTGGAATAACCAACCCCCTCCCCAAACGAGGAAGTCAGACATGGCATGGCGCCTGCCCCGACGCCATTAAATTTACACAGAGTCCCCCCCAGAAGCTATGGAGCTAACTGAACGCCCATATAAAGGGGAGAGCCATAGCGATAAGCACCGCTGTCGACAGAGTCCGAACGGGACGAAAACCCGTCTCATAGTCACCCGCTCGGGACAGCGCGCCGCCAGAGCATACAGATAGTCGGGAGGGAAGGAGGACTAAACTGGATCCTACAGGAACTACAATTACCAGGTTAGTGTAATTTCCATTTCCTGTGCGGATATCCAGTTTAGTCCTCCACAATCGGGATGTAACAGAGCAGTTAAGACCGGGCGGGACCTTGCCAGCCGGCGCGCAAAACCGCCGAACCAAAACAGGAATCCCGAGCCGCTGACACATCCAAGCGATAGTGCCTGCTGAAAGCATGCAGAGACGACCAAGTGGCCGCCTTACAGATCTCTGCCGGCGGCACCAGGCTATGCTCCGCCCAAGAGGTCGCCTGAGCCCGAGTAGAATGAGCTCGGAGCCCCTCCGGAACCGGCCGCCGCTGCAACAGATACGCGGACGCGATCGCTTCCTTGAGCCATCGAGCAATGGAGGCCTTAGCCGCCGCCTCACCTTTCCTTGTACCCCCAAAGAGCACAAAGAGCCGATAAGTCTTCCGAAAGGGCTCGGTAGACTGTAAATACCGACGCAGCGTGCGGCCCACATCAAGCCGGTGAAGACCCTTGTCCACCGACTCGACCGAACTCGCCGAAAGCACTGGCAGAAACACCGCCTGATTCAGGTGAAAAGGAGACACTACCTTTGGCAGAAAGGAGGGAACCGGACGGAGCACAATCCGCTCCGCGGAAAAAGACAAGAAAGGCTCTCGGCAGGACAAAGCATGAAGATCCGAAATGCGCCTTGCCGAGCAAATGGCTACCAGAAAAACCGTCTTCAAGGTGAGATCCTTCAAAGACGCCCTCCGCAAGGGCTCAAAGGGTTCCCGCACCAGAGCTCGCAGAACTAGATTCAAATCCCACGGAGGAATAAACGCTCTGCGGGAAGGCCGTAAATGAAAAACGGCGGTCAAGAAACGCCGCACATCCGCATGAGCGCCGAGAAGGCGGCCCAAGACCTTGCCTCTATAACAAGAGATCGCTGCCAACTGAACCTTCAGGGAACTGGCCGCGAGACCTTTCTCGAACCCATCCTGAAGAAAACTTAACACGACGGGCACAGAAGCCGTCGCCGCCCGGACTCCCCGCCGGGAGCACCAGTTCTCAAAAATCCTCCAAATTCGAACATAAGTAAGAGAAGTGGATGACTTTCTTGCCCGCAGTAAGGTGGAAATCACCGCGGGCGAATAGCCCTGCTTTTTCAGCCGAGCCCTCTCAATGGCCAAACCGTAAGCGAGAATCGAGCCACCTGGGGCATCCGCAAGGGCCCCTGAAGGAGAAGGTCCGGCAGCGCAGGAAGGCGCCACGGAACGCCGTCTCGAAGCCGGACGAGGTCGGCATACCAGGGTCTCCGGGGCCAATCCGGAGCCACCAACAGCACTCGACCCCGATGGCACTCGATGCGCTGAACGACCCGGCCGATGAGTGCCCACGGAGGGAAGACATACAGGAGCCCGGACGTCGGCCACGGCTGAATGAGAGCGTCGAGTCCCTCGGACATTCGCTCCCGCCGTCTGCTGAAGAAGCGACTCGTCTTGGCCGTTTGGAAGGTCGCCATGAGATCCATGATGGGCGGACCCCACCGCCGAACTATTTGCGCATATACTTGTGGATTTAACTCCCACTCTCCGGGGTCCACCCGCACTCTGCTGAGAAAGTCTGCCTGGACATTTTCTGCGCCTGCTATGTGTGCCGCCGAGATTGCCGGCAGACGAGTCTGCACCCAACTGAACAAGGCCGTCGCCTCTGTTTCCAGTGCCACGCTCCCTGTGCCCCCTTGGCGATTGATGTACGCCACCGTGGTCGCATTGTCCGACCAGACTCGGACCGCCCGACCCAGGACCAGAGGCTCCAGGGCCAATAAGGCAAGCCTGACCGCCCGAAGCTCGAGACAGTTGATCGACCAAGAGGCTTCCCGGGAGGACCACACCCCCTGTGTGAAGCGGGTCTCGCAGTGCGCTCCCCAGCCGGCTAAGCTCGCATCCGTAGTGAGAGGAACCCACCGAGGAGGCTCCAAGGGAATCCCCCGCGTCAAATTCTCGGAGGAGAGCCACCATCGGAGCGACCGTCGCACTGTCTTCGGGCAGGGCAATCTCCTGTTCAAGGAGTCGCACTGGTTGGACCAACGGCGAAGGAGTGCCCTCTGTAGCGGGCGCATGTGGAACCGCGCCCACGGCACCACCTCCAAGGTCGCCGCCATCGTTCCGAGGAGCCGCAAGTACCACCACGCCGACGGAGCGGGCATCCCCCGAAAAAGTCGGACAAGAGCCCGCAACGCCAGGATGCGGCGCTCGGGGAGGCATACCAGTCCCCGGGCGGTGTCGAAACGCACCCCCAGATACTCGAGGTCCTGCGAGGGACGCAGACAACTCTTTCGTTCGTTCACCACCCAGCCGAGAGAACGCAGCAGAGCCACTACCTTGCTTGTGACTCGCATGCACTCCCGACTGGATTTTGCTCGTATTAACCAGTCGTCGAGATATGGATGGACCAAAATGCCCTCCTTGCGCAAGGCCGCCGCGACGACCACCATCACCTTGGTGAAGGTGCACGGAGCCGTAGCTAAGCCGAACGGCATGGCCCGGAACTGGAAGTGGCCCCACGGAAACGCAAAGCGGAGAAACCGCTGATGAGATGGATGTATCGGAATGTGCAGATAGGCCTCGGTAAGATCGAGGGACGTTAAAAACTCCCCCTGTCGCACTGCTACAATGACTGACCGCAGGGTTTCCATACGGAAATGCGGCACCCTGAGTGCGCGATTCACGCCTTTGAGGTCCAAGATCGGACGCAGGGAGTCGCCCTTTTTGGGGACCACAAAATAGATGGAGTAGCGACCGGCGCCTCTTTCCAAGGGAGGAACCGGGATCACAGCTCCCAGAGCTAACAACCGATCCAGGGTCACGCGGATGTCCCGCGTCTTTTGCTCGCCCCTGCTGGGAGACAGAACAAAGGAATCTGGAAGCGGGAACGCAAACTCCAGAGCATAACCTTCTTCTATAATCTGTAGCACCCAGCGATCTGACGTAATTTGGGCCCAAGAAGGAAGAAAGTCGCGCAAGCGACCCCCGATAATCGGGCCCCCCTCCAGAGCCTGCCTCGCGTCATTGTGGCTTGCGCCCAAAGGAAGAGACCGAGGAAGAGGCGGCTCCGGAAAAACCTCTGCCGGATCCTCGGAAACCACGAAAGCCTTGATTACGGGCTCCAAACCGGCTCCGCTGCGATGCCCACAGGCGGGAGGAACGAATCCGGCGCTGATCCCGAAAGGACCCCCGCGCCGAAGAGGAGGGCCCGTTGGACCTTGGCTTATCCTCCGGAAGCCGGCCCCCCTTGGACTCACCGAGATCCTTTACCAATTTCTCGAGAGCCTCCCCAAATAACAATCTGCCCTTAAAGGGCAGTTTACTGAGGCGGGACTTGGAAGAACCGTCCGCCGCCCAGTTGCGCAACCAGAGGGACCGGCGCGCCGCAACCGCGGATGCCATACTATTAGCCAACGCGCGGATTAAATCATAAAACAGATCCGCCAAATAGGCCGAGCCGGACTCCAACCGGGTAACCTCCAACAGGCCCTGCTGGTCTAGCCCGGGGCTCGAGCGCAATCGCTGCGACCACCGCAGACACGACCGAGCCACCCAAGCCCCACAAATAGAGGCTTGCAATGACATGGCATCAGTATCGAAGGTTTGCTTGAGCAAATTATCCACCTTCTTATCCTGACCGTCCTTGAGGGCCGCCGCTCCCTCAACCGGGATGGTGGTTTTCTTGGTCACTGCGGAAACCGCAGCATCCACCCGTGGGGACTTGAACCAGTCCCTGTCCTTGTCGGCAAGGGGATAAAGCCGATTCATGGTCCGAATCCCCTTCAAACCGGATTCCGGGTGCTCCCACTCCGCTTGGATCATCTGTTCGACCACGCGGTGGACGGGAAAAACCACCTGGGCATCTCTGACTGCCTGAATCAGGGGATCCTCAAGACCCTCCTCATCCAGGGACCGCACCGCCGAAAGGTTACGCGCCTGAAGGGACTCCGTTACCAGAGGAACCAGCTCGTCCCTACGGAACACTCGAATGACCCGAGCCTGATCCTCCAGCTCATGGATCTCCCCATCCTCCAACTCCTCCGCTTCAGCCTCAGGATCGCCCTCCGCCTCGGAATCCAGAAGACCCAGGGCATCCTGCTCCTGTTCCCCCAACCGAAGCCGCTTGACCCCGGGTTGTGAGGAGCACTGAGCCGCCCCCGAGGACCCCGAGGGAAGAGAGGGGGGGCAAACTTCCGGCAACTGACCGGACCTGCTCAAGCGGAACGCCTGATGCATGAGGAGCACGAAATCAGGGGAGAATTCCATAGGTGGGACAAACTGTAGCCGCCTGCTGCAGCGCAGCCACCGACCCAGACTGAGGGATGCTCGGAGAAAGAATACTGTCCCCTGAAGTAGAAGCATCCCCAGGGGTAGCCTGCTCCTGAACATTCACAGATTGCTCTATCCCTGCGGGCACTGCAGCACAGCCCCTGCAGATGCCAGAGTCAGTCCCTGCCGCTCTGCGGGACCCACAAATCACACATTGGGGTATGGAAGCCATCCCAAGGCCACCTCCGCCCAACGGGATAGAATGGAACAGTCACAGGAAAACCCACAGCCCAGGGGCAATCCTATGCAAATCAGCCCCGGATTAAAATTAAAACTTTTTTTTTTTTTTTACAAGAAATAAAATACTCCCCAGACTCCCTGGGGTGCCCTGAGCAAAATCGCCAGCAAAAGGAACCCCAAAAAACGCTAGGGGAACCTGCACAAGTGAGCAAAAGTGCCTTAAAAGCACACTTTAAAAATCCAAAATGGCCGCCGCACTGTTTCACCCGCGGTAAAAAACGGCGCGAAAATACAACGGCAACCAAATAATATGGAAAATAAATAAAAACGACCCTGTAATGCAGGGCAAACGACCAATTTGAGAAAAATTGCCAAATGGGCTCAGGAGAGCCTACAGAAACGCTGGCAGCTCTGACAGAGCACTGCTCACAAATAAAGAAGTGAAAACTCCTACCAGCTCAGGAACAGCAAGGACACAGTCAACATCTCCCAGTGCCAGTCACTGCTGTATCAGGTATGGCAATTCCCCGTACTGTCCAGGGGAAGCTCACCCAGGGCTGTTAAAATTTGCCAGGCAGGAAGGCAGGAGCCTGCAGGTCTGACTTCCCCCTAGTCTCCTGTGACAATGCTCCAGGGAGCCAGGCTTCTTTTCCTTTTCCTTTTAAAGATACAGCTAGCTATTAAATAAATAGTAAGTAAATGTCCCAAAAACAAACCCTAAAAGACTAACTAACAAGTGTTGCTCCTGCAAGAGTCACTCAGTGTGCCCAGGAGGACACACTTTTACGTCTTCAAGCTGCAAGAGACTGGACACACAGGGGGGCTTCTGGGAGCTCCAGCTGGATATGTACTACAGAAGATTTGATTGGTCCAGTCTCCAGGCTGCAGTAGAAGGTGCACTACCCGATTGTGGAGGACTAAACTGGATATCCGCACAGGAACTTACCCACTGGATTGTAGGAAGTAGAACTGTGATGGAGTGTACTGTAGATGCAGTAGCGGAATCTTCAAGGTAACTTCACAGTAGTGAGGATGAAGTTCCAAACCTGGAATGGGCAGGTGACCCAGGTGTCAACTGGGGCAGGAGAAGAACGGCAGGTCTTCAATGGAAAGCTTTATGGGAAAAAGCTGAAAACTCTTTTAGGTGCAGAGTTATTAACATTGAGGACTAAAAGAAGAAGACTGACCGATCTGGAGAATTAGCCCAGTCCGGAAGGGAAGAGGGGGTATGGAAAAAAGCCCCTATTCCCAAGGAGAACAGAAGTGTACTCAAAAATACAGAAGATGTACACTGTCATTCCTAGCTGGTAAGAGATAGGAAGACAATGAAGTTTGATACTTCATGGATAGGGAGATCTATAACAAAAATAGAAGCTGTTGACCTCACAGCAGTAATTGTGTGTATAACCGCTCCCAGTTACTGAGCCGTATGAGAATAGGCAAGTTGACTGTCTGGACACCTTAAGAGGGTAAAAGCTTTATAGCACAGACAGTTAGGGAGATAGTAGATAATACATAGTGTCCTATGGACGTCTCCCAAAGGGCACACATTATATATATATATATATATGGAGATATATACATATCTATATATATTTGTGCATATATGTGCATATATGTGTGATATATATATATATATAGAGGTATATATATATATATATATATATATAGTGGGCATGGCTTATGCCCATACAGATTACAAAAAATATGTATGTATAGGACATATACAGACATGAATATAAGTCTGAAGATACATGCCTGCAACTGAACCCCATAAAAACATTCACATGGGGAATGTGATGGGAAAAGATTCATCTAATAATAAGGGGTTGAAAACCACCTGAAGACAAATAGAGAATCTATTTCCGTGGTGCAGAAATGTATTTCAGTGGAATAACCAGTATGGTTGCGTGAAAAACAGAGGATAATAGCAGTCTGGTAAGAGCACGTCAGGAGTACTTGAGGACTCTGACACGTCCAAAGGACAAGAAACGCATAGACTAAGACACCTGGATGACTCAGCCAAGGACTCAGGGGTATCATGTACAGTAAAAGAGTATGCGTTGTCCAAGTGGAGCAGAAAAGATAATGCCAAGCTGTAAGGAAAAAAGGGGTAGATTCCTGCCAGATTGGGAACCCCTTGGACATTCACGCAGAAAAAGCTTGTCTTCTGTATCACAACAGGAGACAAGAGGGTATAAAGAAACTATATAGCCATGGAATGACTATATAAGCTTTTACTATTATATGGAAAACCCTCAGAGACAAAGTTCAATGCTCTACAGCAAGGGCCCATAGTAGAAAGCTTCTCTGAAGATTGCAGAGAGCATTGTGCAGGAGAATTATGAGATAAAACTGACAGCAGTCAGATGTGTTGCCACATCCTAGGTAAAGATATGGCTAAAAGAGGATAACCTGCAGTGTATAGTATCATGCAAGATAGTTGAAAGTAGCTTGCAAGAAGCATTAAAGTAAGCACTGGAACTTCTGCATGCACAGTAACTGAACAAAAGAACAGAAGGGATTCTCCTGTATGAAAAACAGAGAGAAAACAGACAAAGGGAGCGGAGATATTCCCGTCCCTGTCTGATGAGTTGTTCAGAGCATGCATTGAAGGATAGTAGAAAATCTACACTGGAAAGAAGAGAAGTTTCAGTATGGTACCAACTCGAGCAGGGGAAACCCTGGAAGAGAAGGGTTTGGAAGGTGACGTACCATAGAATAAGTCAGCTAAAGGAAAAAATGTCCATGTGGGGACAGAACTATCATGGGATAATTGTAATCTCCCTTTATGATAAAAAGAAAGGGAGAAGTCTGTAACCCCCGGACAAAATCCTAAGAGCTGAATATACTGAAAAGAAAAAAACAGTGTAGAGTTTGAAGAATAACTTCTGATAAAAAGAAGTTAACTGTAGAATTGCAACATACAGGAACCTATGGTTTCTGGCTAAAATTAGCCTGCTTAGAGTCTGGAGACTTCAGACTAGGAGGAGATGTCCCTTGTTTGGGTACATCTGGAGGATGGGCAGGAGAAGGGTGAAACTTTCTTTTCTTAGGAAAAGAAGGTTTGGTAGGACATTTCTTACGTCCTGGGGAAAAAGAAGGCTTAGGACGGTTTCCAGAACTAGGAAAGTCAGTGGAGCAATGAGCAACCTGACGTAAAGCCTCTTTATTGAGAGATTTTCTCCAGTACAAGGAGAATTACCCAGTGTATGTTGTGCCCATCTGCCCAAGTCTGAAGCTTGCAGCCAGGCTGTACGACGTGCTCCAATGGCAATAGCAGAGGATCTGCTGACAGACTCAAAAGAGTATAGAGAAGCACGAGAAAGGAACCAAGAGATATTCCTGCTATGGTTAAGAAGCAAGGAATAGTCAGAGGCCTTAGGTTCTGACAAAAAAGGAGACAAGAGAGATAATTTCTCTGTGACCTCCTGAAGTGTCAGACTCATATAGAAAATATATGAAATAATTCTTGAAGCCAGCATAGAAGTTTGGAAGGTTTGACGTCCAAAGGCATCAAGTGCTTTAGATGCACGACCTGGCGAATAAGAAGAATGCTTCTTCTTACTTCTTACCTTTCTCAATGCTGATTCCACTACCATGGAATGATGTGGAAGTTGGTTTTTCTGAAACCCTGGAGAGGGAGGTACCTGATACAGAATGTCCATGGCTGTAGAAGGCAAGGGAACCTTCATAGGTGATTCCCATATCCTCAGAAGAAGATCCTGTAAAGAATGATGTAAAGGAAGCATTACATTTTCCTTTTCTACAGGATCTTGGTCAAGAGAAAAACCAGGAATAGGAATGGCAAGAAAAATTGCCATGTCAAGGAGAAAGTTCTGAAAAGAAGGATTTCCAATAGGAACTAATCCTGGGCAAGATGAGGTTGAAGGAGCAGCTTGAGCACCAGAAGAGATAGTAGACTGGTGCAGAAAAAGAATCCTGCTCGATGGACAGTGATCCTGAGAGTTCTGATTTGAAGCAGTTAGTACTGCATCGTGAGTGCCTGGTATCGATTCCAAACTAGGCATAGAAAGGATCGATGGCACCGATGGAACTGCAGGAATCGACCCCGACACCGGTATCGGTATTGGGGACAATAATGTCATCGAAGCAGTATTTGGGGGCTGCTGAAGCGGTACCGAGGTAAGCCAAGAGCCTTGATGAATATCCTCGGTACTGTGAAGCCGGAAACGATATGGATCGGTTCCGAAGCGCGTCGGTATGAAATCATCTAGACTGGATATCGATTCCAGACTCAGCATCGAAGCGAGTGAGTCCATCGATACATGTCTAGAAAGTACCGACGTTGTTTGTGGTATCAGCGATGCCGATACAGGAAGGTTAATCGGAGTCGCATCGATCGGTACTGAAGGTACCGAGGACGTCCGAAGACGATGCCCGGTGAAGAGAGGAACACTTGACACCGGCGCCGATGTCGGGGTATCGGTACCGCTCGAAGCCGATACCAACCCCGAGCATGGCGAAGGTACAGGACAGTCAATCTGGGTCGTATCGATCGGCCCCGAAGGTACCGAGGATACCAGATGATGATCCCAGGTGAAGAGTGGAACACTCGACACCAATGCCGATGCCGGGGTATCAGTACCGCTCGAAGCCGGTACCAACCCCGAGCATGGCTGGGATATAGGAAAGCCAATCTGGGTCGTATCGATCGGCCCCGAAGGTACCGAGGACACCAGATGACGATTCCTGGTGAAGAGTGCAGCACTCGACACCGATGCCGATGTCGGGTTATCGGTACCGCTCGAAGCGGATGCCACCCCCTGGCACGGCTCAGGTATGTTCTGTGAGGGGTGAGCCCCAGGAACAACCTGAAGCCCCGTAAATGCTTTGGAGCCCGAAGACTCCCGCCGAGGTTTTATTGCCAATGGGGTCTTGAGGGTAAGGCCGGAGCCGTCATCATGCTGGGCATGAGACTTACCCTTCAAGAATTGGCTAGTCTTAACAGACTGTTTGTGGGTTACCTGATCCTGGAGAGAAGAATAAACCAGTGTCCTCACCTCAGGAGGAAAAACGGCATCGAGGGACCCAAACAGGACCCAAACAGGTTAGACACCAAGCATTGGAGTCTAAAAAGAAAACTAAGTTTCCACAATGAAGGCACTTCTTAGGAGAAGAAGGCTCCATGTTGGAAAAAAGGCCTAGTAGGCCCAAAAAAGTTAAACGAAAATTGAGGAGAAATATTTCTCTAAGTTTGAAAAAGAAAATAATAAAGCACCGGCGGTACCGGTATCGGTGGGAAAACAGCCGCGACCACAAGAAAATAAGAAAAATAAGGATTTTTAAAGAAAAAGAATTTCTGTGGTGACAGGAGGACGTCCTGTTGGCTCCGCGGAAAAACGAAAACTGAGGAGAGGCAGTGGGAAAGGCGGGAAGTCACCACGCAGGCGCGAGGGATGCTCCCAAAAGCTTTCTGATTGGATGCTGGGGAGCATTCCCGTGCAGGCTCCGTCGGTACCGACGTACCCATATGTGAAGACTCATTCCTGCTTGTTCCTGGAGATAATAAAGTCACTCAGCCTCAGTCCCATATCTCACCATATTTAAGATACATGCCTATCCTTTCCTTTAGGTCGTCTCCACTCCTTTTCCCATTTCTACACTGAGGCTCACCTGTCTATTTCTCAGCTACCTATTCATTACCACTTGTAAGAGGAGGGACAACAACTGTCTTCCTTAAGTCTTAAGGAATCATTCCGATCTTTAAACACTGAATTAAAAAATCCTGAAGTAGACCTAACAGAACTTTTCTCAGCTCCTTTAATACTTCCGCTCCCTCCCTATTTAACAAAGTTGGTACTCTTAAAAATCGAGGACTCTGACTTTCAAGTTACCCTGACTGCCTTTACTCTTCTATTAACCATACTAGCTGATGATTACCAGAGCTCTGGTCACCAACTACCTGAACATAAAAACACTTTTGCTATTCATAAGTAATACGCCCTGTATCACACCCCTCCCAATGGATCTCATTATCATTTGCTGAAAAGTACCCCTAAAAGGGAATGCAGAACCCCTCTCTGCTTCCATGTGGATGAATGGGATAGTCTAATCTAAATGTGAGAGATTAAAATCTCCCACCAGTAATATTTTACCTTTCACTGCAGTTTTGTGTATGCTAATGAACAGATTTCTAGCCAGCTCTTCTATCTGTGGTGAAGTCTGTTAAATCCTGCAAAATATTTTTTAATTTTTTAAATTTATATTTTGGCACTGAAATTTTCTTTTTGCTCTTTTGAGTTTAGAGCTCATTAGAATCATCTTCTACAGGACTGTGCTGTTACGAGTCTTTATTTTCAACTACCCAGGATTCTTTCCATTTTAATGATAGTCTTTATTCAGGAGCCATAGAATCAAGCTCACTCAAGAAACCGAGAGCATGCAGTTAGGTGTCAACAGGATTCCAAAGTAGCAACAGCTGGATTTCGAAATTAAAACCATGTCTGCCATATGGCACCATGCAGCATTACCACTGAGTCACGTAGGGCTTAACTTATAGAAAAAAGAAAGTAGATGTGACCCAAGGAGACAGAGCCTAGGTCATAAGAACATAAAATATGCCATACTGGGTCAGACCAAGGTCCATCAAACCCAGTATCCTGTTTTCAACAGTGGCCAATCTAGTTCATACGTACCTAGCACAACCCACCCACCCTAAATTTCTGCTGTTCCCGGAGATCACCTGTTACAGTTGAGTAACTATGTTATCTCCAGGAACAAGCAGGAATGTAGTCTTCACATATGGGGACTCCCTAGCTTTAGATGCCAGGGAGAGACCCCAGAAGTTGTGTGTCCCTGTGAAAGGGCTCCACTTCCCCCCATGGATCTCTGGCATCCAACCAGGGATGGCGGGTAGGAGTTGATTAGGTTATGGAACAGGTGTTGGAGAACAGCCTGACCAAACAAGGCATCCCGGCGGGAGTCCTTGTCCAAGCAGTAATGGGCTGTGAAGGTATTTATTTATTTATTTACATTCTCTTATATACCACCGCGCTATTCTGCATCAGTGCGGTTTACACTGAACAAACTGAAATTACATTGAACAGGACATTATAACTTGGAGATAACTATTTTACAGGGAACATGGGCTATGGAGGGTTAAGTGGCTTGCCCAAGACCACAAGGAGCACCTGTGGGACTAGAAACCCCAGTCCTTCCGGCCCAAGGTTGCTGTCCTCTAGTGGGATTTGAACCCCCGACCTTCTGGCCTGAAGTACCTTGCCCCAACCACTAGGCTACTCCTCCACTCCGATGAACCGAGGCTCAAGTGACTGCTCGACAGATGTTGTCGATAGACACAGAGTGCAGATGAGCCATTGAAGCTGCCATGGCTCTCACATTGTGAGCTGTGACGTGGCCCTCCAGAGGAAGATTCTTACTCTGATAGGCAAAAGAAATACACTGTGCAATCCAGCTGGACAGTGTTCTCTTGGAGACTCGAAGTCCCAAATGAGAAGGATCAAAAGCAACAAAGAGTTGAGAGGACTTTCTATGTTGCTGTGTTCTTTGCAAGTAAAAGGCTAAAACTCTTTTACAGTTCAAAGAATGAAGATTCCTTTCTGCATTTTGATGCATGAGGCCTTGGAAAAAAACACAGGCAGGTAGACCGCTTGGTTAAGATGAAAAGGCAAGACCACCTTTGGCATAAAGTGTGGATGAGCCCTAAGGACTACCTTGTCATGATGGAACCTTGTATAAGGAGGATCAGCCACTAGTGCCTGCAACTCACTAATGTGACGTGCTGATGTGATTGCAATAAGAAAGATAACTTTCCAAGAAAGGAATTTAAATGAGGTAGTAGCCAAGGGTTCGAAAGGTGGCTTCATAAGCTGGCCAAGAACCAGGTTTAAGTCCCATGCCACCGGTGGTGGCCTAATGGGAGGCTTAGTTAGTAGAAGGCCTCTCATAAATCTTGCTATAAGAGGATGGGAGGAAATAGGTTGTCCATTTAAAGCAGGGGTCTCAAACTCAAATTGCTTTGAGGGCCAAATGAGGACTTGTAAAGTAACCCGGGGGCCGCATAAGACGCGGGGCCTCATTTGCATAAATATTTGCATAATGTTACCATACACTAACTTTTAGTAAACATGCCCTCTTTAATGAGTATGGATAAAGAAAGACTAAAAGATTTAGAAACAGGAAGACAATAATTAAACTGGGAACCCCAAAAGCCAAACTTGGAATGTACAACAACACTGTAGAAATAAAACTATAAATTAATTTCCTCTTGTACTAAACAAAGCGCAAACATTAATGATGCACATTTCCCAGAGTTGACATATTCCAGTTAATAAATTCAAAATAAAGAGAGATTTTTCTACCTTTTGTGCATTTTTTTTCAGTTGCAATTGTTCCAGCCACTTTCTTCTGGTTTCTTCATGTCTTCTGCTAACTCTCCATCGTCTGCTGTCCATTTGCCCTTTCTTCTCTCCTAGTTTTTTTTTCCATTCTCTCTCTACATCTGCTTTAACATACTAATCTTTCTCCTTTTTCTCTTTCCTCATTCCTATTTCATCCACTCCAATTTTACCCCTCCATCCTCAATCCCCACTTACTCTCCCAATACCTGGCCAATTGTAGATTTGTCTTCTCTCCTAGACAAAATATTTTTCCCCTCTCCATTTCACTTTCCCAGCTCCATCCCATTCTAATCCTCCCCCAACATCAGCTCCCTTCTAGTTCCAGCCCCACCCAGCATCCGCTCCCTTCTAGTCCCTGCATCAGTCCATTTCCAGTCCTATCATAGCCTCACCATCAGCCCATTTCCAATCCTAGCCCCCCATCAGCCCATTTCCAATCCTAGCTCCCTCCCCTCACAGCCCATTTCCATTCCAAGCCCCCCTCCCCATCAGCCATTTGCAGTTCAAGCCCCCCTTCCACTCAGCCCATTTCCATTTCCGCTTCCTTGAGCCATCGAGCAATGGAGGCCTTAGCCGCCGCCTCACCTTTCCTTGTACCCCCAAAGAGCACAAAGAGCCGATAAGTCTTCCGAAAGGGCTCGGTAGACTGTAAATACCGACGCAGCGTGCGGCCCACATCAAGCCGGTGAAGACCCTTGTCCACCGACTCGACCGAACTCGCCGAAAGCACTGGCAGAAACACCGCCTGATTCAGGTGAAAAGGAGACACTACCTTTGGCAGAAAGGAGGGAACCGGACGGAGCACAATCCGCTCCGCGGAAAAAGACAAGAAAGGCTCTCGGCAGGACAAAGCATGAAGATCCGAAATGCGCCTTGCCGAGCAAATGGCTACCAGAAAAAACCGTCTTCAAGGTGAGATCCTTCAAAGACGCCCTCCGCAAGGGCTCAAAGGGTTCCCGCACCAGAGCTCGCAGAACTAGATTCAAATCCCACGGAGGAATAAACGCTCTGCGGGAAGGCCGTAAATGAAAAACGGCGGTCAAGAAACGCCGCACATCCGCATGAGCGCCGAGAAGGCGGCCCAAGACCTTGCCTCTATAACAAGAGATCGCTGCCAACTGAACCTTCAGGGAACTGGCCGCGAGACCTTTCTCGAACCCATCCTGAAGAAAACTTAACACGACGGGCACAGAAGCCGTCGCCGCCCGGACTCCCCGCCGGGAGCACCAGTTCTCAAAAATCCTCCAAATTCGAACATAAGTAAGAGAAGTGGATGACTTTCTTGCCCGCAGTAAGGTGGAAATCACCGCGGGCGAATAGCCCTGCTTTTTCAGCCGAGCCCTCTCAATGGCCAAACCGTAAGCGAGAATCGAGCCACCTGGGGCATCCGCAAGGGCCCCTGAAGGAGAAGGTCCGGCAGCGCAGGAAGGCGCCACGGAACGCCGTCTCGAAGCCGGACGAGGTCGGCATACCAGGGTCTCCGGGGCCAATCCGGAGCCACCAACAGCACTCGACCCCGATGGCACTCGATGCGCTGAACGACCCGGCCGATGAGTGCCCACGGAGGGAAGACATACAGGAGCCCGGACGTCGGCCACGGCTGAATGAGAGCGTCGAGTCCCTCGGACATTCGCTCCCGCCGTCTGCTGAAGAAGCGACTCGTCTTGGCCGTTTGGAAGGTCGCCATGAGATCCATGATGGGCGGACCCCACCGCCGAACTATTTGCGCATATACTTGTGGATTTAACTCCCACTCTCCGGGGTCCACCCGCACTCTGCTGAGAAAGTCTGCCTGGACATTTTCTGCGCCTGCTATGTGTGCCGCCGAGATTGCCGGCAGACGAGTCTGCACCCAACTGAACAAGGCCGTCGCCTCTGTTTCCAGTGCCACGCTCCCTGTGCCCCCTTGGCGATTGATGTACGCCACCGTGGTCGCATTGTCCGACCAGACTCGGACCGCCCGACCCAGGACCAGAGGCTCCAGGGCCAATAAGGCAAGCCTGACCGCCCGAAGCTCGAGACAGTTGATCGACCAAGAGGCTTCCCGGGAGGACCACACCCCCTGTGTGAAGCGGGTCTCGCAGTGCGCTCCCCAGCCGGCTAAGCTCGCATCCGTAGTGAGAGGAACCCACCGAGGAGGCTCCAAGGGAATCCCCCGCGTCAAATTCTCGGAGGAGAGCCACCATCGGAGCGACCGTCGCACTGTCTTCGGGCAGGGCAATCTCCTGTTCAAGGAGTCGCACTGGTTGGACCAACGGCGAAGGAGTGCCCTCTGTAGCGGGCGCATGTGGAACCGCGCCCACGGCACCACCTCCAAGGTCGCCGCCATCGTTCCGAGGAGCCGCAAGTACCACCACGCCGACGGAGCGGGCATCCCCCGAAAAAGTCGGACAAGAGCCCGCAACGCCAGGATGCGGCGCTCGGGGAGGCATACCAGTCCCCGGGCGGTGTCGAAACGCACCCCCAGATACTCGAGGTCCTGCGAGGGACGCAGACAACTCTTTCGTTCGTTCACCACCCAGCCGAGAGAACGCAGCAGAGCCACTACCTTGCTTGTGACTCGCATGCACTCCCGACTGGATTTTGCTCGTATTAACCAGTCGTCGAGATATGGATGGACCAAAATGCCCTCCTTGCGCAAGGCCGCCGCGACGACCACCATCACCTTGGTGAAGGTGCACGGAGCCGTAGCTAAGCCGAACGGCATGGCCCGGAACTGGAAGTGGCCCCACGGAAACGCAAAGCGGAGAAACCGCTGATGAGATGGATGTATCGGAATGTGCAGATAGGCCTCGGTAAGATCGAGGGACGTTAAAAACTCCCCCTGTCGCACTGCTACAATGACTGACCGCAGGGTTTCCATACGGAAATGCGGCACCCTGAGTGCGCGATTCACGCCTTTGAGGTCCAAGATCGGACGCAGGGAGTCGCCCTTTTTGGGGACCACAAAATAGATGGAGTAGCGACCGGCGCCTCTTTCCAAGGGAGGAACCGGGATCACAGCTCCCAGAGCTAACAACCGATCCAGGGTCACGCGGATGTCCCGCGTCTTTTGCTCGCCCCTGCTGGGAGACAGAACAAAGGAATCTGGAAGCGGGAACGCAAACTCCAGAGCATAACCTTCTTCTATAATCTGTAGCACCCAGCGATCTGACGTAATTTGGGCCCAAGAAGGAAGATAGTCGCTCAAGCGACCCCCGATAATCGGGCCCCCCTCCAGAGCCTGCCTCGCGTCATTGTGGCTTGCGCCCAAAGGAAGAGACCGAGGAAGAGGCGGCTCCGGAAAAACCTCTGCCGGATCCTCGGAAACCACGAAAGCCTTGATTACGGGCTCCAAACCGGCTCCGCTGCGATGCCCACAGGCGGGAGGAACGAATCCGGCGCTGATCCCGAAAGGACCCCCGCGCCGAAGAGGAGGGCCCGTTGGACCTTGGCTTATCCTCCGGAAGCCGGCCCCCCTTGGACTCACCGAGATCCTTTACCAATTTCTCGAGAGCCTCCCCAAATAACAATCTGCCCTTAAAGGGCAGTTTACTGAGGCGGGACTTGGAAGAACCGTCCGCCGCCCAGTTGCGCAACCAGAGGGACCGGCGCGCCGCAACCGCGGATGCCATACTATTAGCCAACGCGCGGATTAAATCATAAAACAGATCCGCCAAATAGGCCGAGCCGGACTCCAACCGGGTAACCTCCAACAGGCCCTGCTGGTCTAGCCCGGGGCTCGAGCGCAATCGCTGCGACCACCGCAGACACGACCGAGCCACCCAAGCCCCACAAATAGAGGCTTGCAATGACATGGCATCAGTATCGAAGGTTTGCTTGAGCAAATTATCCACCTTCTTATCCTGACCGTCCTTGAGGGCCGCCGCTCCCTCAACCGGGATGGTGGTTTTCTTGGTCACTGCGGAAACCGCAGCATCCACCCGTGGGGACTTGAACCAGTCCCTGTCCTTGTCGGCAAGGGGATAAAGCCGATTCATGGTCCGAATCCCCTTCAAACCGGATTCCGGGTGCTCCCACTCCGCTTGGATCATCTGTTCGACCACGCGGTGGACGGGAAAAACCACCTGGGCATCTCTGACTGCCTGAATCAGGGGATCCTCAAGACCCTCCTCATCCAGGGACCGCACCGCCGAAAGGTTACGCGCCTGAAGGGACTCCGTTACCAGAGGAACCAGCTCGTCCCTACGGAACACTCGAATGACCCGAGCCTGATCCTCCAGCTCATGGATCTCCCCATCCTCCAACTCCTCCGCTTCAGCCTCAGGATCGCCCTCCGCCTCGGAATCCAGAAGACCCAGGGCATCCTGCTCCTGTTCCCCCAACCGAAGCCGCTTGACCCCGGGTTGTGAGGAGCACTGAGCCGCCCCCGAGGACACCGAGGGAAGAGAGAGGGGGGGCAAACTTCCGGCAACTGACCGGACCTGCTCAAGCGGAACGCCTGATGCATGAGGAGCACGAAATCAGGGGAGAATTCCATAGGTGGGACAACTGTAGCCGCCTGCTGCAGCGCAGCCACCGACCCAGACTGAGGGATGCTCGGAGAAAGAATACTGTCCCCTGAAGTAGAAGCATCCCCAGGGGTAGCCTGCTCCTGAACATTCACAGATTGCTCTATCCCTGCGGGCACTGCAGCACAGCCCCTGCAGATGCCAGAGTCAGTCCCCTGCCGCTCTGCGGGACCCACAAATCACACATTGGGGTATGGAAGCCATCCCAAGGCCACCTCCGCCCAACGGGATAGAATGGAACAGTCACAGGAAAACCCACAGCCCAGGGCAATCCTATGCAAATCAGCCCCGGATTAAAATTAAAACTTTTTTTTTTTTTTTACAAGAAATAAAATACTCCCCAGACTCCCTGGGGTGCCCTGAGCAAAATCGCCAGCAAAAGGAACCCCAAAAAATGCTAGGGGAACCTGCACAAGTGAGCAAAAGTGCCTTAAAAGCACACTTTAAAAATCCAAAATGGCCGCCGCACTGTTTCACACCCGCGGTAAAAAACGGCGCGAAAATACAACGGCAACCAAATAATATGGAAAATAAATAAAAACGACCCTGTAATGCAGGGCAAACGACCCAATTTGAGAAAAATTGCCAAATGGGCTCAGGAGAGCCTACAGAAACGCTGGCAGCTCTGACAGAGCACTGCTCACAAATAAAGAAGTGAAAACTCCTACCAGCTCAGGAACAGCAAGGACACAGTCAACATCTCCCAGTGCCAGTCACTGCTGTATCAGGTATGGCAATTCCCCGTACTGTCCAGGGGAAGCTCACCCAGGGCTGTTAAAATTTGCCAGGCAGGAAGGCAGGAGCCTGCAGGTCTGACTTCCCCCTAGTCTCCTGTGACAATGCTCCAGGGAGCCAGGCTTCTTTTCCTTTTCCTTTTAAAGATACAGCTAGCTATTAAATAAATAGTAAGTAAATGTCCCAAAAACAAACCCTAAAAGACTAACTAACAAGTGTTGCTCCTGCAAGAGTCACTCAGTGTGCCCAGGAGGACACACTTTTACGTCTTCAAGCTGCAAGAGACTGGACACACAGGGGGGCTTCTGGGAGCTCCAGCTGGATATGTACTACAGAAGATTTGATTGGTCCAGTCTCCAGGCTGCAGTAGAAGGTGCACTACCCGATTGTGGAGGACTAAACTGGATATCCGCACAGGAACTTACCCACTGGATTGTAGGAAGTAGAACTGTGATGGAGTGTACTGTAGATGCAGTAGCGGAATCTTCAAGGTAACTTCACAGTAGTGAGGATGAAGTTCCAAACCTGGAATGGGCAGGTGACCCAGGTGTCAACTGGGGCAGGAGAAGAACGGCAGGTCTTCAATGGAAAGCTTTATGGGAAAAAGCTGAAAACTCTTTTAGGTGCAGAGTTATTAACATTGAGGACTAAAAGAAGAAGACTGACCGATCTGGAGAATTAGCCCAGTCCGGAAGGGAAGAGGGGGTATGGAAAAAAGCCCCTATTCCCAAGGAGAACAGAAGTGTACTCAAAAATACAGAAGATGTACACTGTCATTCCTAGCTGGTAAGAGATAGGAAGACAATGAAGTTTGATACTTCATGGATAGGGAGATCTATAACAAAAATAGAAGCTGTTGACCTCACAGCAGTAATTGTGTGTATAACCGCTCCCAGTTACTGAGCCGTATGAGAATAGGCAAGTTGACTGTCTGGACACCTTAAGAGGGTAAAAGCTTTATAGCACAGACAGTTAGGGAGATAGTAGATAATACATAGTGTCCTATGGACGTCTCCCAAAGGGCACACATTATATATATATATATATATGGAGATATATACATATCTATATATATATGTGCATATATGTGCATATATGTGTGATATATATATATATATAGAGGTATATATATATATATATATATAGTGGGCATGGCTTATGCCCATACAGATTACAAAAAATATGTATGTATAGGACATATACAGACATGAATATAAGTCTGAAGATACATGCCTGCAACTGAACCCCATAAAAACATTCACATGGGGAATGTGATGGGAAAAGATTCATCTAATAATAAGGGGTTGAAAACCACCTGAAGACAAATAGAGAATCTATTTCCGTGGTGCAGAAATGTATTTCAGTGGAATAACCAGTATGGTTGCGTGAAAAACAGAGGATAATAGCAGTCTGGTAAGAGCACGTCAGGAGTACTTGAGGACTCTGACACGTCCAAAGGACAAGAAACGCATAGACTAAGACACCTGGATGACTCAGCCAAGGGACTCAGGGGTATCATGTACAGTAAAAGAGTATGCGTTGTCCAAGTGGAGCAGAAAAGATAATGCCAAGCTGTAAGGAAAAAAGGGGTAGATTCCTGCCAGATTGGGAACCCCTTGGACATTCACGCAGAAAAAGCTTGTCTTCTGTATCACAACAGGAGACAAGAGGGTATAAAGAAACTATATAGCCATGGAATGACTATATAAGCTTTTACTATTATATGGAAAACCCTCAGAGACAAAGTTCAATGCTCTACAGCAAGGGCCCATAGTAGAAAGCTTCTCTGAAGATTGCAGAGAGCATTGTGCAGGAGAATTATGAGATAAAACTGACAGCAGTCAGATGTGTTGCCACATCCTAGGTAAAGATATGGCTAAAAGAGGATAACCTGCAGTGTATAGTATCATGCAAGATAGTTGAAAGTAGCTTGCAAGAAGCATTAAAGTAAGCACTGGAACTTCTGCATGCACAGTAACTGAACAAAAGAACAGAAGGGATTCTCCTGTATGAAAAACAGAGAGAAAACAGACAAAGGGAGCGGAGATATTCCCGTCCCTGTCTGATGAGTTGTTCAGAGCATGCATTGAAGGATAGTAGAAAATCTACACTGGAAAGAAGAGAAGTTTCAGTATGGTACCAACTCGAGCAGGGGAAACCCTGGAAGAGAAGGGTTTGGAAGGTGACGTACCATAGAATAAGTCAGCTAAAGGAAAAAATGTCCATGTGGGGACAGAACTATCATGGGATAATTGTAATCTCCCTTTATGATAAAAAGAAAGGGAGAAGTCTGTAACCCCCGGACAAAATCCTAAGAGCTGAATATACTGAAAAGAAAAAAACAGTGTAGAGTTTGAAGAATAACTTCTGATAAAAAGAAGTTAACTGTAGAATTGCAACATACAGGAACCTATGGTTTCTGGCTAAAATTAGCCTGCTTAGAGTCTGGAGACTTCAGACTAGGAGGAGATGTCCCTTGTTTGGGTACATCTGGAGGATGGGCAGGAGAAGGGTGAAACTTTCTTTTCTTAGGAAAAGAAGGTTTGGTAGGACATTTCTTACGTCCTGGGGAAAAAGAAGGCTTAGGACGGTTTCCAGAACTAGGAAAGTCAGTGGAGCAATGAGCAACCTGACGTAAAGCCTCTTTATTGAGAGATTTTCTCCAGTACAAGGAGAATTACCCAGTGTATGTTGTGCCCATCTGCCCAAGTCTGAAGCTTGCAGCCAGGCTGTACGACGTGCTCCAATGGCAATAGCAGAGGATCTGCTGACAGACTCAAAAGAGTATAGAGAAGCACGAGAAAGGAACCAAGAGATATTCCTGCTATGGTTAAGAAGCAAGGAATAGTCAGAGGCCTTAGGTTCTGACAAAAAAGGAGACAAGAGAGATAATTTCTCTGTGACCTCCTGAAGTGTCAGACTCATATAGAAAATATATGAAATAATTCTTGAAGCCAGCATAGAAGTTTGGAAGGTTTGACGTCCAAAGGCATCAAGTGCTTTAGATGCACGACCTGGCGAATAAGAAGAATGCTTCTTCTTACTTCTTACCTTTCTCAATGCTGATTCCACTACCATGGAATGATGTGGAAGTTGGTTTTTCTGAAACCCTGGAGAGGGAGGTACCTGATACAGAATGTCCATGGCTGTAGAAGGCAAGGGAACCTTCATAGGTGATTCCCATATCCTCAGAAGAAGATCCTGTAAAGAATGATGTAAAGGAAGCATTACATTTTCCTTTTCTACAGGATCTTGGTCAAGAGAAAAACCAGGAATAGGAATGGCAAGAAAAATTGCCATGTCAAGGAGAAAGTTCTGAAAAGAAGGATTTCCAATAGGAACTAATCCTGGGCAAGATGAGGTTGAAGGAGCAGCTTGAGCACCAGAAGAGATAGTAGACTGGTGCAGAAAAAGAATCCTGCTCGATGGACAGTGATCCTGAGAGTTCTGATTTGAAGCAGTTAGTACTGCATCGTGAGTGCCTGGTATCGATTCCAAACTAGGCATAGAAAGGATCGATGGCACCGATGGAACTGCAGGAATCGACCCCGACACCGGTATCGGTATTGGGGACAATAATGTCATCGAAGCAGTATTTGGGGGCTGCTGAAGCGGTACCGAGGTAAGCCAAGAGCCTTGATGAATATCCTCGGTACTGTGAAGCCGGAAACGATATGGATCGGTTCCGAAGCGCGTCGGTATGAAATCATCTAGACTGGATATCGATTCCAGACTCAGCATCGAAGCGAGTGAGTCCATCGATACATGTCTAGAAAGTACCGACGTTGTTTGTGGTATCAGCGATGCCGATACAGGAAGGTTAATCGGAGTCGCATCGATCGGTACTGAAGGTACCGAGGACGTCCGAAGACGATGCCCGGTGAAGAGAGGAACACTTGACACCGGCGCCGATGTCGGGGTATCGGTACCGCTCGAAGCCGATACCAACCCCGAGCATGGCGAAGGTACAGGACAGTCAATCTGGGTCGTATCGATCGGCCCCGAAGGTACCGAGGATACCAGATGATGATCCCAGGTGAAGAGTGGAACACTCGACACCAATGCCGATGCCGGGGTATCAGTACCGCTCGAAGCCGGTACCAACCCCGAGCATGGCTGGGATATAGGAAAGCCAATCTGGGTCGTATCGATCGGCCCCGAAGGTACCGAGGACACCAGATGACGATTCCTGGTGAAGAGTGCAGCACTCGACACCGATGCCGATGTCGGGTTATCGGTACCGCTCGAAGCGGATGCCACCCCCTGGCACGGCTCAGGTATGTTCTGTGAGGGGTGAGCCCCAGGAACAACCTGAAGCCCCGTAAATGCTTTGGAGCCCGAAGACTCCCGCCGAGGTTTTATTGCCAATGGGGTCTTGAGGGTAAGGCCGGAGCCGTCATCATGCTGGGCATGAGACTTACCCTTCAAGAATTGGCTAGTCTTAACAGACTGTTTGTGGGTTACCTGATCCTGGAGAGAAGAATAAACCAGTGTCCTCACCTCAGGAGGAAAAACGGCATCGAGGGACCCAAACAGGACCCAAACAGGTTAGACACCAAGCATTGGAGTCTAAAAAGAAAACTAAGTTTCCACAATGAAGGCACTTCTTAGGAGAAGAAGGCTCCATGTTGGAAAAAAGGCCTAGTAGGCCCAAAAAAGTTAAACGAAAATTGAGGAGAAATATTTCTCTAAGTTTGAAAAAGAAAATAATAAAGCACCGGCGGTACCGGTATCGGTGGGAAAACAGCCGCGACCACAAGAAAATAAGAAAAATAAGGATTTTTAAAGAAAAAGAATTTCTGTGGTGACAGGAGGACGTCCTGTTGGCTCCGCGGAAAAACGAAAACTGAGGAGAGGAGAGGCAGTGGGAAAGGCGGGAAGTCACCACGCAGGCGCGAGGGATGCTCCCAAAAGCTTTCTGATTGGATGCTGGGGAGCATTCCCGTGCAGGCTCCGTCGGTACCGACGTACCCATATGTGAAGACTCATTCCTGCTTGTTCCTGGAGATAATAAAGTCACTCAGCCTCAGTCCCATATCTCACCATATTTAAGATACATGCCTATCCTTTCCTTTAGGTCGTCTCCACTCCTTTTCCCATTTCTACACTGAGGCTCACCTGTCTATTTCTCAGCTACCTATTCATTACCACTTGTAAGAGGAGGGACAACAACTGTCTTCCTTAAGTCTTAAGGAATCATTCCGATCTTTAAACACTGAATTAAAAAATCCTGAAGTAGACCTAACAGAACTTTTCTCAGCTCCTTTAATACTTCCGCTCCCTCCCTATTTAACAAAGTTGGTACTCTTAAAAATCGAGGACTCTGACTTTCAAGTTACCCTGACTGCCTTTACTCTTCTATTAACCATACTAGCTGATGATTACCAGAGCTCTGGTCACCAACTACCTGAACATAAAAACACTTTTGCTATTCATAAGTAATACGCCCTGTATCACACCCCTCCCAATGGATCTCATTATCATTTGCTGAAAAGTACCCCTAAAAGGGGAATGCAGAACCCCTCTCTGCTTCCATGTGGATGAATGGGATAGTCTAATCTAAATGTGAGAGATTAAAATCTCCCACCAGTAATATTTTACCTTTCACTGCAGTTTTGTGTATGCTAATGAACAGATTTCTAGCCAGCTCTTCTATCTGTGGTGAAGTCTGTTAAATCCTGCAAAATATTTTTTAATTTTTTAAATTTATATTTTGGCACTGAAATTTTCTTTTTGCTCTTTTGAGTTTAGAGCTCATTAGAATCATCTTCTACAGGACTGTGCTGTTACGAGTCTTTATTTTCAACTACCCAGGATTCTTTCCATTTTAATGATAGTCTTTATTCAGGAGCCATAGAATCAAGCTCACTCAAGAAACCGAGAGCATGCAGTTAGGTGTCAACAGGATTCCAAAGTAGCAACAGCTGGATTTCGAAATTAAAACCATGTCTGCCATATGGCACCATGCAGCATTACCACTGAGTCACGTAGGGCTTAACTTATAGAAAAAAGAAAGTAGATGTGACCCAAGGAGACAGAGCCTAGGTCATAAGAACATAAAATATGCCATACTGGGTCAGACCAAGGTCCATCAAACCCAGTATCCTGTTTTCAACAGTGGCCAATCTAGTTCATACGTACCTAGCACAACCCACCCACCCTAAATTTCTGCTGTTCCCGGAGATCACCTGTTACAGTTGAGTAACTATGCTATCTCCAGGAACAAGCAGGAATGTAGTCTTCACATATGGGGACTCCCTAGCTTTAGATGCCAGGGAGAGACCCCAGAAGTTGTGTGTCCCTGTGAAAGGGCTCCACTTCCCCCCATGGATCTCTGGCATCCAACCAGGGATGGCGGGTAGGAGTTGATTAGGTATGGAACAGGTGTTGGAGAACAGCCTGACCAAACAAGGCATCCCGGCGGGAGTCCTTGTCCAAGCAGTAATGGGCTGTGAAGGTATTTATTTATTTATTTACATTCTCTTATATACCGCGCTATTCTGCATCAGTGCGGTTTACACTGAACAAACTGAAATTACATTGAACAGGACATTATAACTTGGAGATAACTATTTTACAGGGAACATGGGCTATGGAGGGTTAAGTGGCTTGCCCAAGACCACAAGGAGCACCTGTGGGACTAGAAACCCCAGTCCTTCCGGCCCAAGGTTGCTGTCCTCTAGTGGGATTTGAACCCCCGACCTTCTGGCCTGAAGTACCTTGCCCCAACCACTAGGCTACTCCTCCACTCCGATGAACCGAGGCTCAAGTGACTGCTCGACAGATGTTGTCGATAGACACAGAGTGCAGATGAGCCATTGAAGCTGCCATGGCTCTCACATTGTGAGCTGTGACGTGGCCCTCCAGAGGAAGATTCTTACTCTGATAGGCAAAAGAAATACACTGTGCAATCCAGCTGGACAGTGTTCTCTTGGAGACTCGAAGTCCCAAATGAGAAGGATCAAAAGCAACAAAGAGTTGAGAGGACTTTCTATGTTGCTGTGTTCTTTGCAAGTAAAAGGCTAAAACTCTTTTACAGTTCAAAGAATGAAGATTCCTTTCTGCATTTGATGCATGAGGCCTTGGAAAAAACACAGGCAGGTAGACCGCTTGGTTAAGATGAAAAGGCAAGACCACCTTTGGCATAAAGTGTGGATGAGCCCTAAGGACTACCTTGTCATGATGGAACCTTGTATAAGGAGGATCAGCCACTAGTGCCTGCAACTCACTAATGTGACGTGCTGATGTGATTGCAATAAGAAAGATAACTTTCCAAGAAAGGAATTTAAATGAGGTAGTAGCCAAGGGTTCGAAAGGTGGCTTCATAAGCTGGCCAAGAACCAGGTTTAAGTCCCATGCCACCGGTGGTGGCCTAATGGGAGGCTTAGTTAGTAGAAGGCCTCTCATAAATCTTGCTATAAGAGGATGGGAGGAAATAGGTTGTCCATTTAAAGCAGGGGTCTCAAACTCAAATTGCTTTGAGGGCCAAATGAGGACTTGTAAAGTAACCCGGGGGCCGCATAAGACGCGGGGCCTCATTTGCATAAATATTTGCATAATGTTACCATACACTAACTTTTAGTAAACATGCCTCTTTAATGAGTATGGATAAAGAAAGACTAAAAGATTTAGAAACAGGAAGACAATAATTAAACTGGGAACCCCAAAAGCCAAACTTGGAATGTACAACAACACTGTAGAAATAAAACTATAAATTAATTTCCTCTTGTACTAAACAAAGCGCAAACATTAATGATGCACATTTCCCAGAGTTGACATATTCCAGTTAATAAATTCAAAATAAAGAGAGATTTTTCTACCTTTTGTGCATTTTTTTTCAGTTGCAATTGTTCCAGCCACTTTCTTCTGGTTTCTTCATGTCTTCTGCTAACTCTCCATCGTCTGCTGTCCATTTGCCCTTTCTTCTCTCCTAGTTTTTTTTCCATTCTCTCTCTACATCTGCTTTAACATACTAATCTTTCTCCTTTTTCTCTTTCCTCATTCCTATTTCATCCACTCCAATTTTACCCCTCCATCCTCAATCCCCACTTACTCTCCCAATACCTGGCCAATTGTAGATTTGTCTTCTCTCCTAGACAAAATATTTTTCCCCTCTCCATTTCACTTTCCCAGCTCCATCCCATTCTAATCCTCCCCCAACATCAGCTCCCTTCTAGTTCCAGCCCCACCCAGCATCCGCTCCCTTCTAGTCCCTGCATCAGTCCATTTCCAGTCCTATCATAGCCTCACCATCAGCCCATTTCCAATCCTAGCCCCCCATCAGCCCATTTCCAATCCTAGCTCCCTCCCCTCACAGCCCATTTCCATTCCAAGCCCCCCTCCCCATCAGCCATTTGCAGTTCAAGCCCCCCTTCCACTCAGCCCATTTCCAGTCCTAGCAACCCCCCCAGCCCATTACCAGTCCTAGACCCCCCATAGCCCATTACCAGTCCTAACCTCCCCATAGCGCACTTCCAGTTTTACCCCCTATCACCCCATTTTCAGTCTTAACCCCCCCATAGCCCATTACCAGTCCTAACCTCCCCATAGCGCACTTCCAGTTTTACCCCCATCACCCCATTTTCAGTCTTACCTCCCCTCATAGGCCATTACCAGTCTTAACCCCCCAATAAGCCCACCTCCAGTCCTAACCCCCCAATCAGCCCACCTCCAGTCCTAACCCCCATCTGTCCATTTCCAGTCCTAGCCCCCACCGTAGCCCATTACCAGTCATAACCCCCCCTGCCAATAGCCCACTTCCAGCCCTAACCCCCATTACCCCATTTCAGTCAGCCCCTCCATAGCTCATTACCAGTCCTAACTCCCCCCATCAGCCCACCTCCAGTCCTTCCTAACCCCCCCCTGCCCGGTTCCAGTCCTAGCCACCACCAGAGCCCAGTACCAGTCATAACCCCCCGCCAATAGCCCATTTCCAGTCATAACCCCCCTGCCAATAGCCCATTTCCAGTCCTACACCCCCCTGCCAATAGCCCATGTCCAGTCATAACCCCCCCTGCCAATAGCCCATTTCCAGTCATAACCCCCCTGCCAATATCCCATTTCCAGTCCTACACCCCCCCTGCCAATAGCCCATTTCCAGTCCTACACCCCCCCTGCCAATAGCCCATTTCCAGTCATAACCCCCCCTGCCAATAGCCCATTTCCAGTCATAACCCCCCTGCCAATAGACCATTTCCAGTCATAACCCTCCTGCCAATAGCCCATTTCCAGTCCTACCCCCCTGCCAATTGCCCATTTCCAGTCCTACAGCCCCCCCCCCTGCCAATAGCCTTTTTCCAGTCCTCACCCCCCCCCCCCCCGGTAAATAAAAAAAACACCTGGCTTCTGCTGCTGCAGCAGAAAATCAGCTGTCCCGCGGCCCCGTCCTCTCTGCCCGGAGATCCCTCATTGTGCTTCATCAGCGGCGTGCTTTTTAAGCCGCGAAGAGAGTATTTCCCTCTCGCGCGGCTTAATCCTATTCACTTTTCAAGCCTCGCGAGAGGGGAATACTCTCTTCGCGGCTTGAAAAGCACACGCTGATGGAGCACAATGAGGGATCTCCGGGCAGAGAGGAAGGGACCGCAGCACAGCTGATTTTGCTGCTTGAGCAGCAGAAGCCAGGTTTAAAAAAAAAAAATTGACAGTCGATTCTGCCGCTGCCACGGCAGCAACGGCAGAAGCAGAAGCAAGGCTTTTTTCTTTCCCTCCGTCGCGGGCCGCACAATGTTCTCTCGCGGGCCGCGTGTTTGAGACCCCTGATTTAAAGGCTTGAAAGAAACCGCAATAGCACTTAAATGGACTCTTACTGAGTTAGTTTTAAGTCCTGCATTGGATAAATGAAGGAGATACTCCAATAATAATTCCAGAGGTATCGCAAGGGGGTTAAGACCCTTTTGCGAGCACCATATGGTAAACTTTTTCCACTTGAAAGCATAAGAGCGTCTTGTGGAAGGTTTTCTAGAAGCATAAAGGATATCCTTTACTTGCTGAGGAAGGTTAAGATCCTGAAGATCTAGGCCTTCAGCAACCAAGCCCTGAGATGCAGAGACTGGGGATTGGGATGCCATAACATTCCGTCCTCCTGAGACGGGAGATCTGGAGCTGACCCTAACTCCAGAGAGGTAGCTTGAGAGAGATGTAGAAGCAGAGGGTACCACACTTGCCGTGCCCAATGTGGAGCTATGAGGATCATACGGCCTCTGTCCCTCTGAAGCTTGAACAGGGTTTTGGGAATCAGGGGAATGGGTGGAAAGGCATAAAGGAAGTCTTGCCCCCAATGAAGGAGGAAAGCATCCCTGGCCTGAGAGCCCTGAGCCAGAATTCTGGAACAGAACCGGGGAAGTTTGGCATTCAACAGACTTGCAAAGAGGTGTATGTCCAGGGTTCCCTAAATCTGAAAAATCTTGGCCACCTGGTCTGCAAGTAGAGACCATTCGTGTGGAAGCAGAACTCGACTGAGTCTGTCTGCCCAAGAGTTTTGGATACCTGGAAGATATACTGCCAGGAGATGAATCTGATGCTCTCTGGCGAGGGCCCATAGTCGCAAAGCTTTGTTGCAAAGTGACAGAGAGCCTGTTCCTCCCTGCTTGTTCACATAGAACATGGCTACTTGATTGTCCGTGTGAATGAGGACTGTCTTGCAGCTGAGCAGAGTGTGGAACACTCGAAGAGCAAGGAAGATTGCTCTGAGCTCTAGAAAATTGATGTGTAGATGAGTCTCCTGTGGAGCCCAGGTGCCTTGGGTGGAGAGGTTTTGCAGATGAGCGCCCCAACCCACTGCTAAAGCATCTGCTGTGAGAGTTGCTTGGGGTGAAGGTTGTTGAAATGGGGACCCCAGCAACAGGTTTTGAGTGGACTGCCACCATTGGAGGGACAAAATAAGGTGATTTGTGTTTGCTATTTTGTCTGACAGGCACCCTGATGCCTGGGTCCACTGAGTGGATAAAGTCCACTGGGCTGCTCTCATATGGAGGCGAGCATAAGGGACCACATGCACGGTAGAAGCCATGTGGCCTAGTAGTTGTAACATTTCTCGAGCAGTGAGATGAGGCTTTAGCACTGCTCCTGTTTAATTGCACCATGCGAAGGCAACGGGTCTGGGGGAGATAGGCCCTTGCTTTCCTGGTATCCAACAAAGCTCCTATGAACTCTAGAGATTGAGTGGGAGTTACGTTGGCGTTTGGGATGTTTATGACCAGACCCAAATACTGCAGGATATGCATTGTGCAAGATAGAGAAATCCTGGCCTCTGACTCTGATGGGGCTCGAATGAGCCAGTCGTCTAAGTAGGGGAAGACGAATATTCCCAGAGTGCGAAGAAATGCTGCTACCACAGCCATGCACTTCGTAAACACCCTTGGTGCTGAGGCCAGGCCAAAAGGAAGCACCCTGTATTGGTAGTGCTTTCCTTGAAAAAGGAACCGAAGGAACTTTCTGTGGGTTGGATGGATGATAACATGAGTGTACGCATCCTTGAGATCTAGAGAACAAAGCCAATCCTGACTCTGAAGGTACGGCAGCAGGGTTCCCAGAGAAATCATCTTGAACTTCTCCTTGAACAGGAATTGGTTCAACTCTCTGAGATCCAAAATGGGTCTGTGTCCTCCTGTTTTCTTTGGGATAAGGAAATAGGGGGAGTAAAACCCTGTACCCTGTTGAGGAATGGGTACTTCTTCTATTGACCCTTGGGCAAGATGCATGGTGACCTCTTGATCTAACATGTTGATGAGAGAGGTCTGAGAATTGAACTGTCTTACCACTGTGGGAGGGGGCATGCGGAGGAAGTGAAGCTTGTACCCCTAATGGAAAGAGTCCAATGTTCTGCTATTATTTGCCCCCATCTGGGGGCAAAGTGACACAACCTTCCTGGAATGGTGGAAGGTTCTGGTCCATTGAAGGCCAGGAAGGCTAAGTTCTCTAGATGGAAGTCAAAGGCCTTGTGGAGGCTGAGACTGCTGAGACAGTTGAGGCTTAGCAGTCTTTGCTTTCCTTTGTTTAGGTGGTTGCTGAGTCTTCTGGACAGGCTGACCTGCAGAACGTCCCTGCTGATAAGAGGGATAAAACCTCTTCTTTTTGGAAAAGAATGGTTTCTTGAAGGATTTCTTCCTTGCAGGATCAGCTGTGGCTTTGGATTATCTATCCAAAGTGGAGTTATCAGCATCCAACTCATTGGGCTTTTCTTGCCAATTTTTGCCAAATAGATTCTCACCTGTACAAGGAATATTGCCCAGTTTGTCCTGCACCCAGAGCTCCAAATTGGATGCCTGGAGCCAGGCAATTCTACGTGCACCTATGGCAATGGCAGAGGTTCTGCTTATGCACTCAAAGCAGTCAAAAGCTGCACGATTGACAAATTTAGAAACATCCTGGGCATGTTTAACCAGTGTGAGAAAATCTTGCCTCTTATCTTCAGAAAGAAGAGGACTCAAAAGCTCTAAATCGCCTGTGACTTCCTTAAGGAACATTCCCATATATAAAATATAGGAACTGATCCTGGCAGAAAGCATGGAAGCCTGGAAAGTACGACATCCAAAGGCATCCAAAGTTCTACACTCACGTCCTGGAGGATTAGAGGCATGCCTCTTTGCACTCAGTGGTGAGGCAGCTGAGTCTTCTGGAAACCAGGACACAGAGGAACCCGATACATGGTATCCAGTCAACGGGAGTGAGGAGAGGTGGTAAGGGGGGTTTCCCACATTCTTAACATGAGATCATGTAATATCTCATGGATAGGCAAGGTAACTGCCTCCTTGGCCCTGGGCTCTGCCTCAGGAGCCATAGTAATAGACAGACCTCGAGCCACCTCCCTGATAAAATCCTGAAAGGAGATATCTTCTGGAGGAGACATCTTGCATTTGGGAGAGGAAGGCTCCTCGGGGAGAAGTATTCTGGTACCAACAGAACTGTCAGAATCCTCAGACTCCTCCGAGGATTCAAAGTACTGTCTGTCCAGATGCTCTTGTAGAGCAAGATACCCGTACCGACCGAAGTCAGTACCGGGAGGCACCGGTACCGGAGGGCATGGCTTGACTGGGTGCCGGCAATGCAAATACCAATGTCGATGCTATCGGTACTGGTACCGATGCCGGCGCCGGTATCGGTTGAACTGTCTGACACGGTTCTGAGGGCGTCGATGCCGCAAGGAGAGCCGCCAGACTGCATTCAATAGCCAGGAACCTCTGGTCTATCGATGCTGCCGATGCCTGGGTATCGGTACCGGAAAATATAGCCAGTACCCCAGAGCATGGAACCAGTAGTTCTGCCGAGGTTGAGGCCTCGAGAACATCCTGTAGCCCCAATAATGTTTTGGAAGCCGAAGCCTCCCACCGGGGCAATTTTGCCGGTACAGAACCCTCAAGGGCAATGCCAGAGGCATCTCGATGCTTAGAAGGAGATCTACCCTTTGAGGACTGGCTGGACTTATGTTTAGTTACCGGAGATCCATGGGAGGAAGACGAAGCCCTGGAAGACGTCAATGCCACAGAGGCTGCATTGGAGGGAAAAAGGGTGCTAAGCTTGGCAGCCCGGTTTTGTTGACCCCTCTTGGACATCATGGCACAAGCCATACACTCCGAGATGGAGTGGTCAGGACCTAAACATTTAAGACATCACTCATGGGTGTCGGTGACGGATATAGTACCGCCACACTTGGTGCACTTCTTAAAACCCGAAGCGGGTTTTTCCATGATGGAGGAATTTTTGGGCCTAAGGCCCAAAATGGCGCGTGCACCTGAGGAAGAAAAAATTGGACCCCCCCCTAAATATATATATATATTTTTTTTTAAAATTTTTTTAAAGAAAGAAAGAAGAACCGGCGGTACCGGTATAGCGTCGAGAAAGGCAGATGCGACCACAAAAAAGAAGAAGAAAAATCTTCTGCGGTGACAGGAACACGACCTGCTGGCTCCACGGAAAATGAAGAACTAGAGAGAGGCAGTTGGGAAAGGCGGGAAGGCAGCACGCAGGTGCTGTGGGATGCTCCCAAAAGCTTTCTAATTGGACGCTGGGGAGCGTTCCCACGCAGGCTCCGACGGTATCGACGATACTCATATGTGAAAACTACATTCCTGCTTGTTCCTGGAGATTTAATGTTTGAAACAATGGGGTATGTTTACTAAAGCGCGGTAATGTTACCGTCGTTAAGTTCCCCGGTAATGTTGCAGATGTCCATATAAAGCAGTGTGCGGGATAGCATTACAGCAAGCCCTGTCAGGTAACGCGCGTTACAAGGTGCTTAACGCACGGTACAGTGCGCCCTGGATCTCCTGTGCGTTAACATCACCTTATAAGGCACCTAGGCTAAGGCACCATATAAGGCACCTTATAGGGCGCCTTATGCTAAGGCGCCTTATAAGACACCTTATACGGTGCCTAGGCTAAGGCGCCCTACAAGGCACATTAGGCTGGGGTGCCTTATAAGGCACATTCAGCTGATGTGCCTTATAAGGCATCCTAATATAAGGCGCCCTAAGGGCTATAAGGTGCCTTAGCTTAAGGCACCATATAGGGCTCCGTTTGTTAGGCGCCTTATCAGGCACCCTTGGTTAAGGCACTCTAGAAGGCACCCTGGGTTATGGTATCATAGGTTAAGGTGCCCTAACAATGTTATGGTGCCCTAGGTTAGTGTGCCCTAAGGGCTGCAAGGTGCTTCAGGTTGACAAGCATGACCTGTTAGGCATGGAAACAGATGTAACCCTAACACTGGATGTAACCCTAACACTGGATAGAGCAACGAGGAAAGGCAATGAACAGGTGACTGAAGGAGGGAGCTGGGAGCTGCTGGACCTGCCATATCTGTGGGCATCCTATGTGGCTGCCAGTAATGTTGACAAACATGTTGGGGGCAGCTGTACCACAGTACAGGGTGTTGGCAATGTAAAGTAAAAGTACTGCAATGACAGTGGGTGGCAGATGATGGGAATACGTGTCCCCCAGTGGAGGCAGAGGTGGCAGGATAGTTACAATGATGGGTGGACAGAGGAGTGGTGGTGCCATGCAGATCAGGCACATGCGAGGCAAGCATGAAGAGGCGCAATGCAGGAAAGGGTACCAGTGCAGGACATGGGGTAGCAGCCTGCACAGGAAGACAGGACTCTACACAGCTGACGGATGCAGATAGATGGACTGAAGGATTGTTGGCAACTGTGGTGAGGGAATTATGGGCTGGCAGCACAGACCTGCAAAAATATGACTGTTACAGGCATGCAAACTATTTGAGTAGGACAGGCATGAAAGGAGGGAACAAAGAGGAATTGATCCCATTACCACTGCCTAGAACAGGGGTGGGCAAACCTGGTCCTGGAGGGCCGCAGACCAGTCAGGTTTTCGGGATATCTCTAATGAATATGCATGAGATATATATGCATTAGAGATATCCTGCCAACCTGACTGGTTTGTGGCCCTCCAGGGCTGGATCTGGAGACCCCTGCCTTACACCTCTGTCATTTAAGATTGTGAGTGGACAAGGTGCAGATGTCCAAGACATCAAAAAGGTTAGATAGAATTTGTCACAGTCCTCCTCACTTCTCACCACCACCAAAAAATTGTCTATTAGACAACTTTTTAGTGATCGTGAGAATCGAGGAGGAATGTGACACATTCTATATACCCTTTCGATGTCTAGGACATCTGTACCTTGCCCACTCACGATCTTAAATGATAGAGGTGTAAGGCAGGGGTCTCCAAATCCAGCCCTGGAGGGCCACAAACCAGTCAGGTTGGCAGGATATCTCTAATGCATATATATCTCATGCATGTTCATTAGGGATATCCCGAAAACCTGACTGGTCTGCGGCCCTCCAGGACTGGAGGTGCCCACCCCTGGCCTAGAACATCATTGTACTAACCAGTAGGCTATACCTCCATGGCTTGTCTCACGGCAATGGCTGGGTACAGAAAGACTGCAGGTCACCGCACAAACATCTGCTCTGTGTGCCAGGATAGGGTAACCCCACCAGTAACCATGATGCAATGCACATGCTGAATAGCTGTCTACAGCTGATCACCAAATGGGGTCTGCACCTCTATGGTACCTCAGCTTGGTAAGACAAGCTGACAGTGCATGATACTGGCAAAGAGTAGCTACAGACCGTGCCATTGTGCAGGTTATGTGTTCACACTGAGGGTTAGGATGGGCGCCCAGCACTAGGTCCGCAGTACATGTGGTGCTAGAGCTACGTCCTGCTGTACATCCCCATCACTACCAGTGTGTGACAGGTGTTCCTTGCAGTGCAACCGAAGGTAATGCTGTGTCCATCTGTATTCTGCAGTCACATGTGACCCTCTGGGACCAGACACCACCCAGATTAGTGCATACCCAGTGTTAAGGTTTGGCTGCCATGGGCACCTGTTATCAGGGCAGAGGGGTGTCTAGACTCGCATAAGGTTTATGTAGCAGTGCCTCTACAGGTCAAAGTGGTGTACACTTTATACCCCAAAGTGCTCACAATCACCCTTTTGGTAGGTGAGGGAATGGAGGGACAGGTGCCTGAGCCCTGAAGAATGGCTGTAGGACCAGCAACCCCTCTTCTGCTTGCAAAAGACAGCCCTCTATGGTTGGCAGGCCAGAGCCATACCTGTGACTGGGGCAGTGGCAGACCAGCAGTAATGCTGGGTGTAGGCCTGGAAAACCTCAACTGCCCCACACCACGGTCTGCCATTCACCTGCAGCACCCTACAGGGCTTTCCAACCATGCACAGACTAACTTCAGACAGTCCACCAGCCAGTCCATAGTGCATGCTCACAGAGGAACTATGTGCACCAAGAGGTGGGATATACAGCACAGCCATCAAGCAGGTATCTCAGTGATTGGGCCCCAGAACTGGGAACACACAGGAGTGGAGGAGTGGCCTAGTGGTTGGGGCAAGGTACTTCAGGCCAGAAGGTCGGGGGTTCAAATCCCACTAGAGGACAGCAACCTTGGGCCGGAAGGACTGGGGTTTCTAGTCCCACAGGTGCTCCTTGTGGTCTTGGGCAAGCCACTTAAACCTCCATAGCCCATGTTCCCTGTAAAATAGTTAACTCCAAGTTATAATGCCCTGTTCAATGTAATTTCAGTTTGTTCAATGTAAACCACACTGATGCAGAATAGCACGGTATATAAGAGAATATAAATAAATAAATATCACTGGAGACAGATAGTGTAGAGCACTATGTGGGAATACAGACATGCCATGGTCACTGCTCAGTCAGAGTGAGAGTGACCTCCCAGCATGACATGCTGTGGCCACCCTGTCCATGCAGGTGGTGGTTGGGCACTACAGTGTCCCAGCCATTGCCCTACACCCTGTGCAGATGCATCCTGGCCAATCCGCCCTGTCTGGGCCATACCCACAATACCTAGCTCCTCATTATGCACATTTGCAGGCTAATGCTGGTAACAGTGGGACATTGTGGGCCCAGTGAGGTGTAGGCAGCCACAAAACAGTGGATAGACATACACACACACACACACACACACTCCTATTGCAGCATTGTGCAAAGATAGGGGTGGTTGGCAACCCTGCCCGCCACACTAGTACTGATCACAGTGCCGACATTGCTAAACTGTGCAGGAGGTAGTAGTAGCACTCTGGTGATAACTGCAGCTCCATGCAGGGGCCAACAGCCTGACTCTCCATGAAGCTTTGGATAGTGAAGCCTGTGTGAGTGGATGTTTGTATCCCTGTTGGCCGCTGCTTTGGGGATTGCACATGTTGATGTTTTATCTGCATTGTAGGATAAAATATAGGGACATGCTCTGCAGGATCCACAGCTGGGACTCTCTGCTCTGGGACACACTGGCTGTGTGTACTGCACCACAATGTAGCCACAAAAGCACAGCAGTCCCTGGGGCTACCTTTATTTTTCCTTAGCCAGACCTTTTCTGTTGCACTGCACACCACGTACTGGTACAGGGCATGGCCTAGGTCCACTGCAGGCAGGTGCCACTGCCCCCTCCAGCACCAACACACACCCCCCTGCCATGCTGACATGCCCATATGCTGTCAGTGCTGGTAGTGCGCAGTCCCAGGTCATCCACTGTGCAGGTAGGCGGGTGCCTAGAGTGCGGGGTCTGGGGTGGGGGAGGCATACATGGACATCCACACATCCCATCACCGCCTACCAATGTTATGTCCCTTCCACATGGGGAGAGATGGCTTGGGGGGATATCAGGTTGGTGCTCTAGCAACTATTGGCTAGGGTGGACCAGGTAGATGTAGGTAGATTGTGTTGTGACAGCCAACTGTGGAAAGGCTAGGGAATGCACCTCAGGTATGGTGTACCCAGTTTGGCCTACAGGGTGTATATATGTTTCCAACAACATGTGGTCACACCCTGCAATGTTTTACTAGGGGCTGCAGTAAAGGGTGTTCAGTTAGCTGGGTTTACAAACTGTTTGGTATGCATCCTGGATAAGGTGTGTGGACCCTTGTTAGAGTGGTCCCCAGATGTGCACTGATTGCCCTATTACAGGCATAGTGGTATCTGTGGGACCTTTGGGGTACTTGCTGGGTAATGTCCCCTGGATGGGACACTGTGGAACACAGACTACTGGCTATGTTTGGCCTTGGTCAGCTGCTGTCCTGCTGGTTTCCAGTTTCTATGTTCCTATGTGCCACCTAGGTGACAGCCTAGTACACCCTGTGCCCCAGCTGCCCCCACTGCATGTCCCGCCTGCAGCCCCCTATGCCCCATTTGCACCATCACCATAGTGGCCTTTCATACTTGGGCACTATGCTGTTGCTGCAAATGGAGCACTATTATCACTTTTCTTGGGCTCCCTGCATATGCTGTACATTGCTGACGCTGAAATGGTTTCCCCCTCCTGCAAATGTGCATCTAGCGACAGGTTTTCACGCCCGGTAATGTTCGGCCCTTCATTTCCCTGTGTTAGTGCAGCAGGAGCCTCTCCCCACCCATTGACCCCTTCTCCCTGCCCTCTCTCAACCCTCTGCAGGACTTACCGCGGCCGGTGACGTTAACGTGTGTTAAGTAACGTTAAAGTTACTTAACACACGTTAACGTAGCCGCTGCTACATTACCGCGGTTTAGTAAACATACCCCAATATTTATTATACTTATTGCCATAATGTGCAATACTGCAATCTTGGAGTATTCAATACAGCCTCCCTCCCTGGCGCAATTCCACCATTTCCCTTCACCCTGGCCTCCTCCCTACGCAATCTTTTTTCACCATTTCCCATCTTTATGCCCCCTCCTTGCCCCAATTTCACTATTTCCCTTTTGCCTGCTTCCTTTTCATCCCAACATAATTTTGCATTTCCCCTATCTCTGCCCCCACCGATACAATTATGTTCTCTTTATTTCCTCCCCATCCTCTAGCACAATCGTTTTATTTCCACTTTCTCCTCCCGCTGTGCCCCACCACCCATACACTGATTGTCCTTCCTGTCCTTATCCCTATACTACCATAGCCCCAAGAAGATACTTCATTCCCTTGAAGTAAATAGATTGGATTATTGTAATTCTCTGTTATTTGGCATTTCTCAATATCAATCAAAAAGATGTCAGACCATCCAGAACATTACTGTGAAGGACATCTATACTGCAAAAAGATCTGATCATGTGACACTGCTGCTGTATGAACACCACTAGCTTCTCTGTTTCATTTTAAATTAGGTACAACATTCTATTATTGTCTCAATGTACCTTCTATTCTGGTCTTCCTGCTTACCTTCACTCACATTTTATCCCCTACTGTTCTTCTTGTACCCTACAGTCATCTAGCAAAAACTTCTTGGTAGTCCCACAAAGTCCATATTGTGTCTTGAGACCTTTATCTAGCTTTCTGTTACATGGCCCCCTATCTACGGAACACCCTCTCATCAGTACATCACCTAGAATATTTTTTTTTACAAAAAATTCAAGGCAGATCTGAAAACATGTTTTTTTCAATGACCTTTCCAGTCAAATACCTTTCCACTTCCCCATTTAATGCTTCACTTTTTTTTCAGTGTCCTCTGGCCCCCTATTGCTTTTCCTATTGTTTCGCAGGTATTTAAATTCTTATTGAATCTCATATTGAAAGATTGTTGTGTTACTGCATTTTCTTCCCCATATTCTTTTCCTGCGCCTTGTTTTATGCCCTTGTGTTCAGTTTTATTTATCTCAGTGCTTTATTTAATTTGTATTTTGTAAACGCACTATGACGTGTACTCAATTAGTGCTATAACAAATCTTGTGAAGTAAATAAATTAGCTAATTCCCTTGCTCTCAAGTCCCATCAACAGCTGCTGCAGCTCAGTTGTTAAATCTGAAGCGGGCACACACAGGCAGGACTCAAGGCAATGCAGTGGGACACTGTTCTCTATCAAGCTGCAGTAAATACTTAAGTGCCTGGTAGCTGCTGCACCTGGTTGTGATCCTGAGTTGTTCTGAGAGTAGGAGGCACTAAACAATAGGGGTGCGCAGGCAAAAAAAAATTGTTTGGTTTTAACAAATTTGTATTTTGTTTTGTTTTCACACATTTTCATTCCAGAGCAATTTTACTAATTAGTGGCTGCAGCTGTGGCCCAGCAAAACACACAGCTGAAAGGTTACTAGAGGTTTCAGACAAATACAAAAAAACCCCTTTCCTAATATACATTTTTCCCACTTCTATTAACATTTATTATGTTTCCCCATCTCCCTCAATTGTCCTAACATCCTGGCCTTGAACTGGTAACCCTTGAAAGGCAGGCATCTTGCAAGAGGAGCTGTTATGTCTCCAGAGAGGACAAACTTCAGCCAGCCTACTCTTAACTGTGTCTTGTATCAAAGACATTTTCCGAGCCTGATCCAAATTCTGATTGTCAAAATTAGTGATCACAAATTAAGAAAGCAGGATGTGGATTAGGCTTTGAAAATGCTTCCAATAGTATACTCGGACATGGTTTCATGGACATTCTGACCCATGAACATAGCAAAAAAGATTTGAATAAGTCTCTAGAACAAGAGTCAATAGATTCACAAGGCAAAAAATCCAGTTAGGGTTACCAGACACAGGTAAGAGCAGGCTGGCTGAAACCTATCCTCCCTGGAGATAAAATCTCTCTCCCTGCAAGGCTCTTTCCTTCAAATCTGAGGGTCACCAGTTTGAGGTTGGCCTCTAACAACAGAGGGGGAGGGGGTTCATACTGTGGTTATGCAGCTCACATCAACATCTGCTTCAGGCAGCATTTCAATGAGACATAGGCATGTAAATCAGCAGCTGGACCCATTCTGGGAGTGGAATATGAGTGATAGCATTTTCTAGGATTAATGACGTGCCGCATTCTGGCACAAATTAAACCCTGACGTCATGGGCTGGTTAGATTTTCTCAATATCATCACTGCTACTACTATTACTACAGTACAGCACTGATGTAGGAGTTTTGCATTATTGGGGGTCTTAACATTTAATGTACCATTCAGAAGTAAGCAAAGCCAGTTGACTCAATGGGCATAACAGATCCTATAACTTTTAAAAAATGTATTTCCTTTTGTTTGTATTAGTTTTCAACTGAATTAAATCCAGAATTAACTTCTATAAAGAGTAAAAAATTCCAGTACACCAGTCATAAAAGTAAAAAAAAAAGGCAAAGGAAACATCTTGGAATTTATTCTTAAACGGGAAGGAGAGGCATGACCACTGCCATAGGAAGATGGATAGAAGAAAAAGGAAAAAAGAATCAGAGTTGTAACCACAAACTTATATAGTCCAAACCTAAAGTTCAAGACTGAGCTCCAGGGGATCTTTTACTATCTAGGAAAAATCTTAGTTGCAAAGGTTAAAAAAAAAGGTCTTGTTCTGGCAATTTATCACCATTTACAGGGGAAATCTCAATTGGAATCTGGCACCTAGGGCCAACACCTCTTGACACAAGAAAAGGAACTTTTTCCTTCTCATTTGTGTCCATGTGGAAGTTTCTTGTTACAAATGTATTTTCCCTCCAAGAAAAGCCACTTCAGAAAGTCTATAATAAAAAGTCATATCAAAACCTTCTTATGTTGAAAAAGGACAAATGACTACAGTAAGGTGTCCAATTTCACAACCTCTTTCTTTGACTTTTCCAACATATTTGCTAGTTCTAAACGGTCTGATGGAACTTTTGACAAAGAGAATCAGGCTGCTATTCTTCCTTACCAAATTCCTTAACTTGCAAATAGAATACTTTCTGAACACGTGGTATTCCAGATTCAAGATAGTTAAACATTTCTTTCAACAACCTAAGAGCTCCCTTGGAGACACCATATTCAAAATAAGAAAATTTAACAAACCAAAATTTACATTACTTGCTGAATTTTCTAGATTCTCAATCTTCCTGTAGTGCTCCATTTTATCCTGAGCCATTTTCCCTTGTAGAAATTGTATTCCAGCTAAAGAAGATTCTTCATATTTTCCAACCTTGGTATTCAACTGAGCAACCTTTGTGGAGAAAGTTTTAGAAGAATTTGTAAAACCAGAACAGACCTTATATACAGCCTCTAGAGCTGTCCATATAGACTCAAGGGTGATATTCTCTAGGTTGAGCTTCAGGGACGCTGGTTCCACTTTCTGAGGTCTCAAAGTAAGCTTCAGTGCATGATCAATACATCTGTAACCATCCCAGAGTCTAGTCTAGCTGCCTCTACCAACTGCTCTGCTTGCACATTTGGATGTGGCTGTGAGACTAAGCCTGCCGTCACTGCATTCCTTCTCATGGCAGCTGACAAGATGATTCCCACCACAGCTTCACCAGACAGAGAGCCCAATTTCAGGCTTCCCAGCAGCCTCATTTTAACAGGATGTGACGGATCGGGCAGGATATCCTAACTTGATAAGCAATACTTTGCTCACAGATTCAGGGCTCTTCCCAGCTACTTCCACACTTGTCTTGCCCATAGTCTGAAGGGGCTGCACAAAGGTGGTAATCAAGGCCTGCTGAGATGCAGAGGCTTTCTGTTTCAGGGGCCAGGATCCCCTTGGGTTCCCCTTGATTTTCAGTATGCACAAGGTAAGGCAGAATAGAGAACAAAAAAACAACCCTAACTATCAGTTCTCCTCAAATGCATCCTACTCTGCAGCCATCTTGCCCCCCTTTTACTTTAAATATGAACAGCTGGAGCTCAAATGGCAGTGCCAACTCGCTCCCTTATAAACAGTACCGCAGTCTGCCACAAGGCTCTGCACAATCCTCACTATTATATTCAACATCTTCATTCAGCCTGTATGCTCCATAATCCAGAACCATAACACTCATTATCATCTCTGTGCAGATGGCATCTAAATATGTACACAATTCTCCACCAAAAATTCAGACTATTCCTCGATAGGAAAATGCTTTGAATACATCTCACAATGGCTTCATCACCACAACTTGGATCTAAATCCAAATAAAACAAAAGTACTTTACATTACTAGGAGCCTTGCATTCTCTCCCCTCCCGGCATCAGCACAGCCAACACAGCTCTTCAGGTCAAAGAACCTGGGCACAATCATTGATCAGAGGCTAAGCTTTCATTCCCAGATTAAACAAGTCACCAAATCAGCCTACTTCAGAATGAAAGCAGTCCAAATCCTTTGCCCTCTCCTTGAACCCAGTGATTTTAGGGATGTATGTCAGGCACTTATCACCCCCATCCTTGACTATGGAAGCATTATTTACCAAGGCCTTCCAAAGGCCACATTATTCCCATTACAACTCACACAAAACATGGCCACCAGGATTATCGCAGGTGCTGAGTGACAATCCCACATCACTCTGATCTTAAAGCAGCTCCACTGGCTACCCATCCACATGAAGATCAGATACAAATCCTTACTAAATATCTTCAAAATTCTCCATAGCCTCTCTCCGGTCTGTCTTCATCCACTCATGCAGGCACCCTCTATCAACAGAAGCAGGAGGAAATCCAACCAACACCACATGTTAACTCTCCAACCTCTGGTAGCTCAATGCACCCACATCAGCTCAAACAGAGCCTTGTTGCTGTATGCACCTACCCTGTGGAACTCCCTTTCATTGGACATATGAACATTAACTACCATAAACAAATTCCATCGCAGACTGAAGACTCACCTCTTCACTGAACACTTTGGCTCTGCCTAGCCGCACTCCCTGATTGTAACTCAATGTCCAGTTACATGTTAACCCTTCCCTCTGCTTCATGTCCCACCTGCTCTCAAAACCTGTTCCCTCTCTTCCATAATCTATAATTATACCTCGACCTACATTCTTATATTCTTATATTCACACCACTTTAGTTACTGATCGTAAACTATTACAAGTTCTACCTTTGTTCATGTTCTTATCAAGTAATATGTAATCTGTTAATAATATTACCTGTACACCGCTGTGACTTGTAGATACAGCAGTATAAAAAAAGCTGCTAAATAAATAAATAAATAAATGTTCTTACCGAACTATTCCAGTTTTCCCCTATTCAACAGACTGGCCATCGCCGTTTTAAATTATACCTGGATATTCAATGCTGGAGCCATATCCAGCCACTGGCATTGAATATCTGGGTAGCCTAGTTAGAATTTTAGCTAACCAATCAGCAGCGATATTCAGCCCCTGGCCAAATAGCTAAACCGGCTGGTTAGGCCAGCCTTTTTTTTCTGACCTGTTAGTGCCACCCCCGGAAAGCCCCAAAGCTAGCTGGCTAGCATCAGGGCGTACAAACCAATTAGCAGGGGGATATGCAGCCACACTAAATGGTTTAGTGCTGCTGAATATCTCACTGACCTTGGTTTAACAGGTTAGTAGGTCTGCTAACCTGTTAAGTTGCTTTGACTATACCCCCCCAAAAACAATTTAAACACAAACGTTTTCTCTCTCTTTAGTCTCTTCATGCCATTGTAAAGTGCTGCCTGTTCTTCCTGTGTTCTACAGCACCATAACAGTCATTCTTCTATACTGACCGATATGAAAAGTGACAGTTTGGGCAATGGAAGGAAATTTGCTCAAAAGAGCTAGTGCTAGGATTGAGAAGGCATTAAAATGAAACTCTGCTTGCTACAGTATGTAGCACATAAAGATTGTAAGATAGTAAATGAAGAAAGTAAGAGGTTCTATAACAGAGAAGCATCAAGAAACAATTGGAAGCAAAGTATTGAATCAATCAAGCGGACAGAGTGCTGAGTCAGGGAGACTAACAAAAAGGTTGGTATAATAGCTCTGGCAAAGAGAAAGGCCGTAGATAGCAAAATTGCAATGGCTGGTATCAAAAGTATGGGAGAAGCAAATTTTTCCTTTTTGGCCCTTCACTCTCCTCCCGCTCTCTTGGACTTCCAGCTCAATCGAAACCACCATCTCTTGGGCGACAGTACCATAAGCCTTCACGTACTACTATTCAGGGATTTTCCCACTATTTTATATCTTCTCCCAACTCAGTGGAATCGCTGAAGTGAAAATCCTCAACTAGTTTCTATACAGCACAGTTCCTTCTGGAACCCTGGGCCTAAATTCTGGCCAAACAGTGTCACATTTGAGCAATGACTAGGATCCACTCCTTCCAATAAGCTATAAATACCACATCTGCAGCATTCCCAGCTCCAAATGGCTTTGCAGGTAGAATCCTGGTCAAGTAACTGAAACTTGGACTTCTGTATGGTAATGCACAATCCTACCACTGATCCACTAGACCAATTCAAGAGGAGCAAATTTTGCAAAGATTATGTAACATACAGATGGAGATAGAGAACATTTGATAATATCAAGACAGAACAAAAAGTGGATAGAAGGACCAATTCAACATAAAAGAAGCTAGAAGATGATCTGGAAAAAAGTCTAGAATGTAAACTCTTCAATTTTTAGTAGGATATACTAGGATGCATCCAGGAAATTTTGAGTCTGCATTTGGTTCACTGGGTACCAAAAATATAAAAAATGTGCACAACAGAGACTTATGTGCTTGCACAAGTTCTAATGCACATACAATGCATGTGCAGAAAATGAGCAAAATGAAAGCAAAAAAAATGCCTGAAAATGTGGAAAAATTAGTTTAAAATGAGGACAACAAAGGAAGAAGTGGAAAAAACTAAAGTCACACAAAAAGGTCTTCTATTAACACACTTTACTGAAGACTTGACTTGGCTGAATTCGTTGAGGTTAATCACATGAGTGAATTTGAGGGCAACACTACCGACCTTGTTCTTGTCACTTTGGATATCGATTCCCTCTCTACCAATGTGCCTCAAGCAGAGACATTAGACCATTCTACAGGATAAAGAAACAGAGAAGAGGGGATCCCCTGCAAAGAGCAAGAGCCCAACAGAGGAGCCAAGAATGACCACAGTCATACCAATGGTATCTTTACAACCACAAATTTTACTAAAGTGACCCAACTTGGCCAAGTTTCAGCATCAAAGCCTGCGCCAGGGATCGAGCAAAATGTTAGCTTCAACTTGCCAGTATTTACTCTCATTCAACTGTGTAAACAGTTAGCTTCTACTGTTGACATTCAACTGTGTAAACCTTTTTACTGTTGCCAGTATTTACCCTCATTCAACTGTGTTAGCTTCTACTGTTGACAGTAATTTTTACCCACTTTCAACTGTGTCACCCTATTACTTTTGCCAGTAATCTACTCTCTCCCAACTGCGCTAACTACTGTTGACAGTAATTTTTACCCACTTTCAACTGTGTCACCCTATTACTTTTGCCAGTAATCTACTCTCTCCCAACTGCGCTAACCAATTTACTGTAGCTAGGAAGTTATTCTCATTCACTGTGTTACCTTCCACTATTGACAGTAATTCTACCCTCACTCAACTGGATTGCCTTACCACCTTCGCCAGTAACTTACTCCCATTCAACTGTGTTAATATTCCTGAGTCACATTAGAAACAACCACCTGAGGAAAAACACCCCTAGCCAGAAGCCACACCAACTCATTTGCTTTCCACACACCTCTGCCTCCCCTGTACCATTCAGAAAGACCCAAAATGAAGCATATAATCTTCACACTAATGAGTCTTTATCTCCTACTTACAATCTTACCATCCAGCTCACTAGCACTACTTACAACACAAAATCACATCCCAACGCTCTCAACAGGTAGAAGAAAATGGCCCGATGACTCCCACAACCACTATCATGGAGCTAGCTATCCACGCCGCCCTCACCTAGTATATATCCCTCTACAAAATTCTTCAAATCCCAAGCAAAACAAATGCCCACACACTAGCAGCCTGAGGTGCGCACTCATTAACTCTCGATCACTTCGCAAAAAATGGCCAGCAATCACCGAAACAATAATGCATCTTAAACTAGATATCATTATGATCACCGAGACCTGGCTCTCACCGGAAGATAACACCATCCTCAATCAACTTCTACCACCTAACTTTGTTACTTTCACCAGCCACAGGCAGAACAAAAGGGGTGGAGGAGTCACCATCATCACAAGATCTGACCTTCAGTTCAAAATGGTAGAATCCAATAACATCAATACCCTTGAAACAGTATCTATATCCAACCACTCCTGCTCTATAAACCTGATCTACAGAGCGCCTTCTGCAGATCCAGATATCATAAACCTAGCATCCAACACCCATGGGCCACATAGACCAAATTGGATTCTAGGTGACTTCAACTTGCCATCCCTACAGGACAATCAAGCAGCTGCTCTCATAGAAGCCCTAGACGTCTTGGGATACACCCAATTGGTACAAGAACCAACACACACAAAGGGCAACATTCTCGACCTTATATTTGCCCCGCAAACAGTGCTTCAACAAGCACAAAGCATCACGCTATCATTAACAGCAGTACCATGGTCGGATCATAAGCTCATCTCCTTCCAAATTCCAACCCCCATCAAGCCACAAAGACCCAGTACAGACTCACGTACGAACACGATCTCAACTGCCAGAAGTTTTCACCCGTTTAACAAAGAACGCATCTTAGCTGAAACGAACACACTCCTTGATAAGACCTCACAAGACCTAGATGACCTAATCTCCACATGGAACAGCAAACTCAGCAATATCGCAATCCGCCCCTCTACAACTAAAGTCCCGAAGCACAGACCATCTGCACCATGGTTCACAGCCGACCTAAGAGCATCACTAACCCTCTTACGGAGACTGGAAAAGCGCTGGAGGAAGTCATGTACCAGCAGTGACCAAGCAGCTTACATCCAGCACCTGCACACACATCGCAGGGCCGTCACAGACAAGATGAAACAACACCACACAGACACCCTGAAACGGTCATTAAACAAGCCACATGACCTCTTCAACCTGGTCAAATCTCTTGCCAAAGAACCTACCCCGGAGCACCCAGGAACTATATGCCCACAGGATTACGCCGTCTTTATGCAATCTAAACTGTGCAAGACCGACAAAGTGGTTATACCAGACCCCCCGGATGCACAAAAGTGCTCAGCATATCTAACCACCTTTACCACACCATCAAAGAGAACTATCGAAGACACCATCGCAACCCTAAATACCTCTACAGCATACTCCGACCCCTGTCCAGCATTCTGGATAAAAGATCTGCGATCTGACCTCGCCCCAATCTTAGCTCAAATGATAGGCCTATCCTTTAGCACCGGGTCTTTCCCATCCATGCTCAAACAGACCTCCGTTAGACCGCTGCTGAAGAACACCAAATTGGACCCTCAAAAGGTTGAGTCCTACAGACCCATTTCTAGCATCCCGATGCTCGCTAAAATCATTGAAAAGACAGTCTACAAGCAGCTACAAGATCATATTGACACCAACGCCCCTCTGGATTCATCTCAACATGGATTCAGAGAATCACACGGAGTGGAAACACTACTCACATCTCTTTTTGACACTATAATCTCAGGCATCGACAACTTGCGTAGAGGTTTCGCACTCGTCTTTTTAGACATAGCGGCAGCCTTCGACTCGGTCTGCCACGAAATTCTCCTGTTTCGGCTAAGAGAGAAAGGCATTACTGGAACAGCTCTCGAGTGGTGTAGGTCTTACCTGTCTGGAAGATGGCAATACGTCCGAGCAAATGGGGCCACATCCGAGCCATTCCTACAAAGTCAAGGAGTCCCTCAAGGATCCTCCCTATCATCACTTATGTTTAACATCTATATCCAACCCATTTGTAACATCATCAGATCGTTCAATGTGAGTTGCATGATTTACGCAGATGATGTCCTACTGTACCTACCAATATCCCTGGACTGCCCGGACCTCACCCCACTGACTAAGTGCTTCAACGCAATATCCAAATGGCTCCTCTCTCAAAATCTGCGCATCCAACATAAGAAAACGGAGGTCCTGTTCATCTCCAGAAATCTCGAGTTTACACCTCCTAACCACTTGGAAGTGGACAACGCCGAGTTGCAGGTAAAATCAGCTATACGGTATCTTGGAGTCACATTGGACCAGAACTTCAAGATGAAGCAGCACATAGCCAAAACTGTAAGAGCGATCTACTTCAAGATCAGATCCCTCAGACACTTACGCCCCCTACTCGAACCGAGCGATTTCCGCACCATTTATCAAGCCCTCATCATTCCTCATTTTGATTATTCAAATGCCATCCTACAAGGACTCCCTCAGGCCACCTTACATCCCTTACAACTCGCCATGAACAGTGCAGCGCGAATCCTCTTCGGAGCGCCAAGGAGAGAGCATACCACACCCCTCCTGAAGCAGCTTCACTGGCTCCCCATTCAAGCCAGGATCAGCTTCAAGACCTTAGTGATGACATTCAAGGCCATCAAGGGGCTATCCTCCTCTTCACTATGTGACCTCATCCAACCACCCACACCCAACAGGATAAGAAGAACCGCTGTAGCCAACATGCTAGCGATACCGAAAGCCAGGACAAGATGCTCCATAGCAACATCAAACAGAGCCTTTAGTCTAAGCGCCCAAGTCTCTGGAACTCCCTACCACCACACATCAGAGCTATCCCCAACCTGAGCCAGTTCAGGAAGGCCTTAAAACACCTTCTCTTTATTAAATACCTCACTGACTGCCCCGAACCCCTGCCACCAAGTATGATCGACACGCAATAACTCCACCTGACATGTATATAGTTACCTATTCAATGATCCGCACATGTAGATAGTTTCCCCTGTTATCCAAGTTAATTATTCCTGTTCATTGTAATGACCTGACTTTTGTTTATTGTCGGATACTGTTTGTTTTATGTAAACCGCGCTGATTGCAAATAGTGCGGTATATAAGAAATATAAATAAATAAATAAATAAATAAACCTGATAAGAGTACAAACAACGTAGTAAAACAAACAATGACTAAAGCAAAAACTGGTCAAAAATAAAGTGGTGCCTTAGCCTCAGGCAAAGCATGGGTAAAGTATTCGCTTTGCCTGAGGCTAAGGCACTACTTAACTTTTGCCCAGCCTTTGTTCTGGTCATTGTTTGTTTTACTACATTATTTGTACTCTTATCAAGTTGAAGCTAACATTTTGCCTGATCCCTGGCGCAGGCTTTGATGCTGAAACTTGGCCAAGTTGGGTCACTTTAGTAAAATTTGTGGTTGTAAAGATACCACTGGTATGGCTGTAGTCATTCTTGGTTCCTCTGTTGGGCTCTTGCTCTTTGTAGGGGATCCCCTCTTCTCCGTTTCTTTATCCTGTAGAATGGCCAACAGAGATGGCAGCTTGGCTGCCTCAGGAGCCAATTGCCAAGTGCCCCATCATCACTCAAAAGAGGCACCATATCTGTACGTATGCTAGCTTGGTAGATCTCCTCCAGGCTCCAAGTAGAGGTAGACCACCACTGGAGAGTAACTCTTATGTTCTAGCCATCTCCTTTCAAGAGCCAAACCATAAGCTAGAAAGGAACCTGGTTCTCTAGGATAATCAGTCCCTGCCACAACAGGCCCCAAGACGGAGGCAACGGAAGAGGAGGCAGCTGCAGGAGATGTATCCGGTTTCTGAACCACACTCTCCTTGGCCAATCCAGCGCCACCAGAACAATCCTGCCTGGATGGCATTCTATGAATCACTTGCCCCACCAGGAGCCATGGAGGAAACATGTACAGCAGTTGCTGACTTGGACAAGGCTGAGTCAGGGCATAGATGTCCTCTGACACCATCTCCCATGTGGCGACTGAAGAAAAGGCAAGCTTCAGCAGTGGAGTGGGTCACCATCAGATCCATTTTAGGGTGACCCCAGTGGCAGAGACTCAATTAAAACTCCTCCTGACTCACCTTCCACTCTCCAAGAGAGTGCCAGATGAGGGGTTCCACTTCCACATTGTCCAACCCGGCAATGCAAGAAAATTCTGCCTGCTCGAGTGTTCAAAAGTGCTCCCAGAAACTCCAGGGACTGGGAAAGCAACAGCTGGCTCACCCAGCCCAGGCTTTCCAAAAGGGACGCCACCAGATATGCTTCTGAAAGGGAATGGGCTTGAGTGAGCCCATCATCCAATTAGGGATGGACATATTTCTCTTGGCGCCATAGTGTCACAGCTGCCACACCACCATGACCTTGGAGAACATCCTTGGGGTGGTGGATAGCCCAAAAGGGGGGGCAAAGAATTGATAGTGAGAGCCAAGCATGGCAAAATGCAGATACTTCTGCTAATTTGCACGGATTGGGATAAGAAAATATGCCTAAGCCAGATCCAGAGAAGTGAAGATCTCCCCTCGGTGCACTGCTTGAATCAAGGAGCACAAGGTTACCATCCAGAAGTGCAGGACACGCAAGTGCTTGTTGACCCCCTTGAGGACCAGAATGGGTCGGAAGGAACTGTCAATTATTGGCACCACGCAAGGAACTATCCTTTTTGGCAACCTCAGGCATAGCAACTTGTCCAAGGTGATCCGCACAGCAGCACTTTTGATCGCAGACCCACAAGGGGAAATGACAAAAAGCATCCAGAATTGGCTCTTTGCATTCCAGCACAAAGCTGAACTGAATGGTGTCAGGTACACAGAAATCCTTAGTAACTTGTGTTCATTTGTGAATGAAAAGGCGAAGCCTTGCGTAGCCCGGGAGGATCCTCCTCTGGAAGTGACAGTGTCCCTGGGCCCACATAATGTATTAAAAAAGGACTGAGAACAAGCCCAAGGCCCAGAAATAATGGCGAGAGCCCCGAGACCCCTGGGAATCTGGCTAGTGCGCCCTTGGTGAATGCGCGAAGGCTGATGAGAAAGGGGCACCAGCCCGCTTTACAAGCCTCTTGGACATGTCTTCTGGAAGGTGATAAGATTTTGTCTTGCCCATGTCCTTCACCAGCTTCTCTAAATTAATTCCAAACAGAAGCTTCCCCTTAAAAGCCAGCTGGGTCAAGCAGGCTTTGGAGGGTGTGTCCGCTGCCCAGTGCCGGTGCCAAATCCAACGTCATGACACAGTCATCGGGGCACCATCCCTGGCTGCCAAATGTACCAGATCATACATGGCAACAGAAAGGAAGGCTGTAGCAACTCAAAAAGAGGGGTAGTATCATCCGGTGGAAGAGAATGAATTCAGTGGAGCAGGACTTGAGACATCAGGCTAGCACATACCGCCAGTTGCAGAATAACCACTACCATGGCAAACTGGCTCCTCAGCAAGGAATTCACCTTACGATCCAAAAAATCCTTAAGGCTGACTCGCCTTCCACAGGAATGGTGGTCTGTCTGCTAACTGCGGTGACCTGAGCATCCACCTTGGGAATACCAAACCACTTGATGCACACTCCTTCTCCAGGAGAACGGAGATCATTTTATAAACCCTTAACCTTTTAGGTAGGGAGTCTTGCAAGTCCCACTCCAACTGGATCATATCCTTGATCACATCTGGGAACAGGAACAAGTAGTGGATTTTTGCATCCCTTGAAGGAACATGTGTACCTTCAGCTCCTGCTTCATGCTGGAAGCATCCATCAAATTCAAGGCAGATGAGACCCTGACAATCAACATTGCCAGCTCCTCCTTCCAGAATAGGCAGATCAAGCCGGCTTCTGCATAATCTTCTGAAGGCGAGAGCACTTCTTCATCCACATCAGAGCCCGGTACTGAGCCATCTGAATCATAGTCAACATCTTGGATAGTTCCCAGCTGTTCCCCATCTCCATGGCTTCCACTTTTAGTTTACCCCGCATGAGACTGCACCTGGGGGCACCCAGAGGCTGCAGGGTCTGAATTTCCATGCCACAAGGACCAGGCCTGTTGCAAAAAGAAAAAGAATTCTGAGGAGGAAAATTCAGAGTCTGGAAGTTTTCCTCTCAAACATGACTCCCCAACACTAGGGGGCACAGCCGCCACAAACCACTAGAGGATTATGACAGGCTCACAACATGGTTGCTGGAGCCTCCAGCCAGCAAAATATCCTTACCCATAGCGCCATCCATCACCTCCCGCCCTGAGGCAGGCAAGAGAGGGAAGCAGCCCCTCTAGGGGCGAATAAGAAGCTGCCATGCAGAAAAGGCAGAGTCCAGAATCCAGAGATGAGGCACCTCAATTACCACAGGTCAAACAACATTTCCTGGAAGAAGACAGAGAGTTAGGACTAGTGTCATAACAATGTGCACTTAGGCTCCATCAGCCCACAAGTGTGCATAAGCTACACATTACAGGCACTAGGGAAGGAGCAAGCGTTGGAGCCACTTGGGTGGAATGCGTACTAGGACTGTATGACCACCTGGCACACAATAGGTAAAAACATTACTAATGCATTAAGAAAATGGTGGGAAACTCCCACATCATGCCAGCGCTCACCAACAGTCCACCCTGACTTGTGTCCCAAAATAAGGGAATCAGGAGCCCCTAAGAAGGACAATGAAAGTCAATCCATGGTACTCACCCCCTCAGAGCCCCAGGCAGAGAATCCATGCTGGGCTCAACTCTACTCCCCTGAATATCTCACTGGCTGGCTTTGCAGCACTACACTTAAAGTGACTGGCAGGCAGATCCCTCTAATAGCCTTCTGCGATCTTCGGGAGAAAGCGGGGTGACAGAGGAGGGAGGGGTGAGGTTGTGGGAGGCTGCTGTACTTTTCCAGATCCTTCTAAATTCTTCCAATTTGTGGCTGCTCAACAGTCCTTTACAATAAAAGCGTGGGGATGAACCAATTTTTCCTCCTTCTATGACTACCGAAAAGACTGCAGTCTAGTGGAGCCTTCCATGTCATATTCAAGTGAGTCACCTTTCTGTACTCAAGGTGGTTCTTCACGAGCATTTAATCAATCTCTCTTCCTCTCAGCCCTCAGATTTTCTACAGAGAGGAGAAAATCCATCCACCATCTTCTGGAGGCAAAGAAATACTGAAGGGACCTCTGGTGGCTGAGGAGAATAAAGGCATGGGAGTGATGTCATTGAAATCTGGGCTTTTCATTGACTCTTTGTCTCCAACAATCTGCTGGTAGAAGAACAAACCCACTTGTCTGGACTGGTCTAGCTGGACGGTATGGAAAGAATTACTTTATTTTTGATGGTTCTTTCTACCAGCAGATCAAAGACACAGTCATGGGTGCCACTCTGGCACCCAACACAGCAAATTTGTACATGGCAGAATTCAAACTCATCCATATGTCCCATTTTCCATTTTTTAATGAAGTTACCTTTTGGAAATGTTATACTGATGACGTTCTGATTTTATGAAGAGGAGGAAAAGAATGTTTAATGGATTTCTCTTAGTGGTTGAGAACACTAGATATGTCAATCTCAAATTCAAACATAGTATGATAGTAGAATAAAATATAAAGTAATAATTACCACTTTTAAGCTACTCCATAACATCTCACTCTCCTTCCTCACATCTAAGATTCACACACAGGCAGAGACTAGGAGCAGAAGAAACAGAAATCTAAATACACTTGCAATACCATCATCAATCCGTAGAACAAAACAAGTAACCAGCAACAGGGCCTTCACTTACATTGCACCCAAACTATGGAACCTTCTGCCAGACCCCATTAGGTCTATCAAAGAACTCCAAATGTTTAGGAAAGAATTAAAGACACCCTTGTCCCACAACAAATACAAAATGAATACAGTTGACATTATATATAGTGTTGCTCCACAACTAAAGGCTCCTGATCCTGGCAGCTACTTTGTACATAGTTGTTATTATGGTTTGTTTTAAGGTTATTATGGTTTGTTCAAATTGTTCTCTGTAATTGGTTTGTTCAATTTAGAAAGGAAAAATAATAAAGAAATAGACTGATGGTTGTAGAGAGAATCAGAATCAATGCGCAAACCTTTTTCAAATGGGACAGCCTTCTGTAGTTTTCAAAAAAAACAGTGCGACAAAATAGAGAAAAATAAAGCAAAAGACAGAAGGAAAGGAAAGGGAAAGATGAAGGTATTTGAGAAGGACAGAGATAGGAACAAGGCAAATAAAATTAATTAAATAAATAAATAGTAGCCTCCTCCTACTACGACTACTATTTAGCACTTATAGAGTGCAACGCACGCACGCACGCAGCGCTGTACAGCTAAACTACAAGAAGAAGCCCACATACAAAGACAGTCCCTACCCGTCAGAGTCATGCTCATCGGAGCTTACAATCTAGTTAGAATAATACAGAGCATAGGTGAGTTCAGTGCAAGGCATAAGTTATGGATATGTCAGGATCTGAAAGCCAAATTCCTTTCTTGGATATCCTCATTAAAAATAAAACAACTATGATTTCAGGATCACCCTTTATAAGAAACCTACCAATTGAAATAAATTATTGAGATATGGCAGCTTTCATAATAGAAGTTTGAAAAAGAAACTACCATTTTCACTATTTTGAGACTATGGAGTCTCTGCTCTAAATCTGCAGAATTTGATATACAATGCAAAGACATGTATCAGAGGTTCATAGAGAGGGGCTATCCAATATAGTGTGTTCATGGTGGTTACCAGACAGCAAAATTAACAAATAGACAGGATCCTTTACAAATCAAGGCCAAAACCACAGACTACAAATATATTTGCACTTTTTGGTTTTCCCGCTTGTTATCTCATACACAGAAGATACCATGTACACACTGGCACATACGTCAAAACCCATGATTGTGTTAAGGACCATCAGTTAGTAGTCACCAATAATAGAGAAAGACAAGTAGGCAACATTTTAGTGTCCTCCAGTCTTCTGACATTTATGAAGAAGACAGCACAGTAAATTGGCCACTTTAGATGTGGTAAATGTTCTGTTTGTTCCAACACATTAGTTATTGATACTTTCACACATCCAGGTTCAGATAAGCATTATAAGCTACAACATAGATCAGACTGCAATACCTCTTATGCAGTCTATGTGATTTGTCCTTGTAATTTGCTGTACATAGAAAAACACATACGTTCTATCCACATCAGAATGCAGGAACATAGGAGTTGCATCAACGGAAAAGTCACCACTACACCACCAGTAGAACATTGTATTGCTTTGGGCCACGCTTTTAGCTACTCGAAGTTTTTTGTAACTAAAACAGCTACGACTATATTAATTGGAGTTACCAAAACTTGATCAAGTCGGTCTTCAATAAAGCATAGTTAAGGCTCGGGTGCCGACCGGCTCATCCCCAAAGCTGGCTCCCCCGGAGGGGAGTCCTCGACAAGGACAGTCAGTACTTGCCCAGGATGATCCGCTTCCCTACGAGGAACCTTGGCCGGGCACTCCTTCTCTGACGTCCCGGGCAGGCACTGCGGGCTCCGCAACCGACCCCGAGAGGAGCCCGGTCGTTTGGAACCATCCAGAGACGCTGCCTTCGAGGGTTTCTTCCTTCTCTTGTGTTCCCTTGAGGGAGACCCCCCTCTCTGAGGTACCCCAATGATGCTCGGGTTTGGAGTGCTCCTCCCGAGACGTGGAAGCCTCAGACAAGGTCCTGGCTCTCAGAGGCACGGGGAAGTCAGGAAAAATCTTATCATGCTGCTGCTGGCGGCTCCTCAAGGCCTTAGAGGACATCCTCTTAAACAAAACATAGACCGTCGGGTTGTGGTCCGGGCCAAGGCACCGGAGGCAGCAGTCATGCGTATTGGTGAGGGACATAATTTTCTCACACCGATCGCATTTTTTGAACCTGCTGGTAGCCATAGGGGGAAAAAGGACCCCATCAAGGTTGAAGACCCTTCGGGCTGCCAGCGAGGGAAAAAATGGCGCGAAGACGCCTCAAAAAGAAAAAGCAAAACAAAACTCAGAGGAACCGACCTGATACTGAGATACCAAGGCCGGAGGCGGGAAGGGTAATGGTGTCGGACCGGTGAAGGCAAAAGGCACGAAGAAAAAAATCAACTTTTCTCAGGACACTACAGACTACGTCCGATGGGCTCCGTGGAAAAAAGGAGACTGAGCAAGATGGTACCCTTAGGCGGGAAGGGGACCACATATGCGTGGTAACAATTCCCAAAGGCTTACTTTGAAAGCTGGGAATTTGCTCCGCACGGGCTCCGTCAGAGTCAACGTCACCCATATGTGAGGACTGACTTCCTGTTTGTTCCCAGAGAAAGCGTGCTAGCAGAAGACCTTTTTGTGTGGCTGTGGTCTCTCTTCACTCATTCCTTTGGCAGTATTGTTTGCAAAGGTCGCTTTCCTCCTTTGTTTTCTTAAAATGAGCAGGAACCAAACTTTTTTTTGGCCTCATATATCCAACAGAAAGCTACAGCAGAGAGACAAGATGAAAGCTGAGCAAGAGAAGGAAAGAAAGACCTGAGGATCATCAGCAAAAAATGCTATGAGCATCCAAAAGAAGAGATGGGGAACACACTGGAAATATAAGAGCCTGAGAACTGAGCCTTACGAATCACTGAAGAAAAGAGGAAAATGAGAAGATATTGGATTATTAACAAGTACACTAATGGTATGCTTGTACAGAAGATAAGAAAATCAAGAATGAACAGAGTCAGAAGTGCTATAGTAGACAAGAGTGTGTGTCAAAGGGTGCCAATAAATTCATCATGAGGGTTTAAAGGCAGACTTTAAGGGGTTAACAGCATTGATGGATAGATGAAAGTCAAGAGACTACTTTGTACATTAACTACTCCAGATATTTAGAAAGGAAAAATAATAAAGAAATAGGTTGATGGTTGTAGAGAGAATCAGACAAATCTTTTTCAAATGGGATAGCCTTCTGTAGTTTTCAAAAGATCAGAAATAGTGCGACAAAATAAATAAATCTAAAGACAAAAGAAAAGGAAAGGGAAAAATGAAAGTATCTGAGAAGGACAGAGATAGGAACAAGGTCAACAGAAGTATTAGGTATAGAATTAGAGATAACATCAGAAGCTTTCTCAAAAGAAAAAAAAAGAAATGAGGAATTGGTGGCTAGAGAATATGAGGAATGGGAAAGGAATAAAGGTTGGGAATTGAAAAATGGCTGAGTAGATTGCTGAATCTCCTGAAATGGTTGAGGAAAATGAGGAAAGAAGAGAAGAGAGGTAGGTTTGAGGAGGCAGTGACTGGAGATGATGACAGCCAAAACTAGAGAAGTAGTGGTTGGTTGTGGAATAAAAGATTGGGTACTAATGAGATTTGTACTCAGCAAGAGCAGAAAAATTGTATTTCAGCAAGAACAAGACATTCAGATTGGCTGACTATAAATAACAAAGCATATGACTCCCTAACACTCCCAGCAAATGGTTATGTATATTTGAGATTGTTATGTATTCTCAGATTCTAAGATTTTAACATACAATAACACCGTTCAAAAATTTGATGTAACCATATAGCTAAGTTATAGTTAAATGAAAACAGCTTTGAATCTAAAAAAAAAACCCTGGTAGATTAAAAAGAAAAAATAAATAAGTGAACCAAGGGAAACTGAATTTCTTCTATACTACCTTTGCCGAGCAAAGCTGGCAGTGCTAGAAGAAGCAAGAGAGGCGGCCATCTACGATAACAGAAGATCTAGTGCGGCAGGGAAAATGACATGGATTTAACTGCTCCTCCTTAATTTATCCACAGGCTCCTTCCTCATACGGCCACTTAAGAGGCCTCATTCCTTGTACTTGGCCCTACATTTCATCTCAAACACCCCGCCACCCAAATGTTTTGTTTGTGTTTCTTGTCTGACTTTATTAGACGTTAATAAAGATGTACCACTAGCAAAGATGTACCACTAGCAATGATGTCTTCTGTTTAAAAAGCAGGCAGTGTGTGTCTGTACAGTACACTGTATAATTGGTAGAATATAAACAACAGCAATTATAATAATTAGCTTCAAAAGGAGTCAAGACAGCAGAGGAAAGAAAAAATAGCAACTTCTGCACTGATGGACTGAAGAGTGGGAAGAGAGGGAAACAAGGAAAAAATAGTGGCGACAAAAGTTGAAAAGCACATGTTAAGCAAACTGTGATAAGAACAGGCATGAGGAGGAGGAACAGGAAGAAATAATAACATGAGCTAAGAGTGGTACAGGAATAAAGATAGGAGGGGAATGGAATATGGGCTAATGAAACGATGATTGGGCCAAATTATAGGTGATGTGCACTGCTACGTTGAACACAGAATGGCCAACTCAGAGTATCCCAAAAGGAAGACAGACTTCCAAAAAGAAGAAAACATTTGCACTGAATTTACCTATACAGCTACAGCATTACCCTTTGTTAATACTACCGTACACCTATCTGCTGTCTTTTCTCTGGACTCCCTCCTGTTTCAAAGCCGCAACTGTCCCTGGAGTAGTCAAATATTAGTGTTAGTGATGCAAACTGAGAAGAGAGTGGCATGTTCTTTGGAGTCCATACTTTGGGACGCATTTTTGTGGTTTGCTAAGGAATTCTCCTCCTATAAGAGACCTCTGTAGCATGAATTTAGCACTGATTTTCATTGACATCACTCACTGGGGATGACTATGAGTTGAATGAGTGCAGATATGCCAGAGGTAATAGTAGATAAACCACTAGCAATGATGTCATTCAGCCTCTCTCCCCACGTGTGTACAATGACCCTCTCACTTGGAGGAGGATAGTCCCAGAGAATACACAAAAATAAAAAGAAGAATAAAAAATTAACAATTCTGGAGAACAGTGGGGGCAACCTGCCCCAAGCCCAAGCTCCCAAGTCGCAAAACTCCCAAAGAATTTCCAAAATAATTCTCAGTCCACAGCAAGAGATGTTTTAAACCAAAGCAGCTTTATTCAATGGTATCACCAAAAATCAAGTATGTACAGAATATAAAAATGCAAAAAAAGAAAAAAAAATAAGTTAAAGTCTCAAATCTGCTCCTCACTGACTGGGTGCCAATCAGGTACCTTCTCAGTCTTCTGCACTTTACCCATCTTCTGGAGTACTGGGTGGACTACTATTTATCATTTGTATAGTGCTACTAGGCACGTGGAGCAATGTATACATACATATAATAAAGTCCCTGCCTCACGATTCATTCAAGACAGCTTTATTTATTTAACATTTTTGTGCTGTTTTTCTACTAGTCAAAACGGTTTATATGGAACATAGTGTTCTACATAAAACCTTTAGTAGAACAATGGTTACAAATAACAACATGAGATATGAAACTTGGAGAGTCAAAAGTAGGTATAAGGGATAAACAGATAAACTGGACAAATGGGGAATAGGGCCAGTTTTTAAAGGTTTAATTAAACAAACATGGATGTTAACGGAGTCAGGATCTAAAAGCAGCCATGAAAAGGTGTTTTTTTTAGCCTGGATCGGAATAGGACTAGCGATGGAGCCTGATGAACTGACTCAGGCATATGTTGCAACTAGGTAGAACAAATGAAAACTGGGGCTAGCTGTGGAAGAGAAGGGATATGCCTGATGAGCGAAGTTCCTGAGGAGGGATGCAGGGAGAGAGAGAGAATGAGGAGCTGCAGAATGTATGCGCTTGTAGGTTAGTAGAAGTTCGAACTGGATGAGAAGATGGATAGAGAGCCAATGACGTGACTTGAGAAGAAGGACTATGCAAGTGACTTTCCCTCTGTTTCTTTATCTTCAAAGTCCATAAACGAGTACCCCCAGGCTCCTCTGTAGACTCCTGCAAGCTACTCTCACAGGAAAGCATTCCAAAAATCCTAATACCTTTCTAAGCAGTAAGTTTTAGGGGATACTTTTATAACGTTTGCCTATTTTATAAAGTCAAGCATGTGTGTCTCCTTACCCTCCCTATTCTACCCTTATTCTTTTCTGTTGCCTTGTCTCTCTTGATTAGATTGTAAGCTCTGGCAAGCAAGGACCGTCTTTATATGTGTTTGTGTATCACTGCAAATGCCTTTAGCGATATATAAGTGATTAATAGTAGTAGTCGCAGTTGACGTTATAAAATACTAGTGGCAGAGAACATGCCTAAAGTTAAAGCATGATGACTTATATCAGTCCTAGAGCATATTTTTGCAGGTATGAGTGTAAATTATAGTATCCTCTACCTATGTGCACATCCACAGTGAAAGTATGTGTGATGCAGACAGCCTGAGGGCCGTTATACTAGCTGGACTGCATGGAGATGAGTAAAACACTGACATTTAGGCACATTATAAAATTAGCCCCTTAGTGCTAGTGCACCTGAACTCCCCTTTATGAAAAAACTAAAACATTCCTCAAAAATATCTCCTTTCGGGAGAGACAAAATAGGGAAACACTGTTCTCTTTCCCAATTTAAAAAGACTTCTCTGAGCGTCAGGGGCTCGGCCACTCATGCAGACTGGATTTTCCTGGAGTTAAGATTCATCTCCTTGGTCACACTTACTTTCTGAGGGCATGTCATCAAATTTAAATAAATAAAATAAAAAGACAAATAGAAAAGGAAGATCTTAATGGTTTTGTCCTAAATGTCAACTGAATCAGCTACATACTTACATTAGTGATGGCACTTTAAGGCAGACACATGCTTAGACTAGAACTTGCTGCTATTCCATTTATGGAGGTGAGAAAATATTTAAGAACCCACAGTACAATTAAAATTTCAAGTTCTTATCATGATACCTCTGTTTAATTGAAACCAGTCACTTCTTATGAAATTTTTTATCCATCCTCTCTCTTTCTAGTGTCTTATCACAAAACTCACATATAGTGCAAAGATAATGTCCCCAGGGCACTAAATGTAAGTACTGTGATCAGACAATAGAAGGAGAGAGTTTGATTATTCGTTCTTCAGATAAAAAACTGGTGGCAAGATAACAAACAACCTGTCAATCTACATTTGTTGTGCACATTATTATATGCTCTTACATAAGAACATAAGATATGCCATACTGGGTCAGACCAAGGTCCATCAAGCCTAGTATCCTGTTTCCAACAGTGGCCAATCTAGGTCATAAGTACCTAGCAGTTTCCCCAAAAGACACAGGTTTATCAGTGCATGTATTGGGCCAAGCAGTGACATCCTGTGTCCCTTTTAATAATGGTGTATGGACCTTTCTTCCAGGAACTTGTCCACACCTTTTTTAAACCCAGCTACACTAACAGCTTTTACTACATCCTCTGGTAACAAATTCCAGAGTTTGATTACACGTTGAGTGAAAAAATATTTTCTCTTATTAGTCTTAAATAGGTTACCCTGTAGCTTCATTGCATGTCCGCTAGTCTTTTTATATTCTGATGATGTAAACAATCGATCTACGTTTACCTGTTCCACTCCATTCATTAATTTATAGACTTCTATCATATCTCCCCTCAGCTGTCTATTTTCCAGGTTGAAGAGCCCTAACCTTTTTAGCCTCTCTTCAAAGGGGTATCCTTCCATCCCCTTTACCATTTTGGTGGCTCTTCTCTATACCTTTTCTAATAACACTATATCTTTTTAAAGATACAGTGACCAGAATTGCACACAATATTCAAGGTGCAGTCGCACCATGGACCGATACAGAGGGATTATAAAATCCTTTGTTTTATTTTCCATTCCTTTCCTTATGATACCTAGCATTCTATTTGTTCTCTTGGCCGCCGCTGCACACTGGGCCGAGGGTTTTAACATGTTATCCACGATGACGCCTAAATCTTTTTCCTGGGTGGTGGTTCCCAATGTGGAACTTTGCATCGTGTAATCATAGCTTGGGTTGTTCTTTGCTAGGTGCATAGCTTTGCACTTATCCACATTAAATTTCATCTGCCATTTGGATGCCAGTCTTCCAATTTATCAAGATCCTCTTGCAATTTTCCACAATCCTCTTGGGTTTTAACAACTTTAAATTGTTTTGTGTCATCTGCAAATTTGATAACCTCACTCGTTATTCCCTTTTCCATGTCATTTATGTATATGTTAAAAAAGCATAGGACTCAGCACAGATCCCTGGGGTACTCCACTATTCACCTTTTTCCATTGGGAAAATTGGCCATTTAGCCCTACCCTCTGTTTTCTATCTTGTAACCAGTTCCTGATCCACAATAGTATATCACCTCCTATTATCCCATGACTTTTTAGTTTTGCCAAAAGTCTCTGATGAGGGACCTTGTCAAAGGCTTTCTGAAAGTCCAGATACACTATATCAACCGACTCACCTTTGTCTATGTGTTTATTCACACCTTCAAAAAAACAACAGATTAGTAAGACAAGATCTCCCTTGTCTAAAGCCATGTTGGCTGTCTCCCATTAAGCCATGACTATCTACATGCTGAGTAATTTTGTTCTTTATGATGGTTTCTACCATTTTCCCGTTACTGACGTCAGGCTCACTGGTCTGTAGTTTCCCGGACCATCCCTGGAACCCTTTTTTAAAAACTGGCGTTACGATGCCCATCCTCCAATCTTCACGTATTACAGATGATTTTAATGATAGTTCACAGATTACTAATAGCAGGTCTGCAATCTCATATTTCAGTTCTTTCAACACCCTTGGATATAATCTCGTCCAGGTGAATTGCTACTCTTCAGTTTATGAAATAGTTGTAATACATCTTCCTGGTGTAACAATATTTCTTTCAATTCTTCTGCAGCATCACCTTTAAATACCACTTCAGTCATGGGTAACATCCCTACATCTTCCTCAGTAAAGACCAAAGGAAAAAATTCATTCAGTCGCTCTGCTATAGCCTTGCCCCCTCTTACTGCCCCTTTTACCCATCATCTAATGGTCCAACTGACTCTCTCACATGTTTTTGCTATGAATGTACCTGAAAAAGTCTTTATTACGTGTTTTTGCTTCCACAGCAAGTTTCTTCTCAAATTTTCTCTTTGCCTGCCTTATCAATGCCTTGCATCTAACCTGCCAGTGTTTGTGCCGTTTCCAGTTTTCGTCATTTGGCTTTTTCTTCCATTTCCTGAAAGATGCTTTTTTGGCAACAGCCTCTCTGACCTCACCTTTAAACCATGCTGGCAGTTTTTTGGACTTCCTTCCACTTTTCTTAAAGCGTGGAATACAGCTGATCTGGGCTTCCAAGATAATATTTTTAAACACCCAAGTTTGATGTAAGTCTTTATTTATTTTAACAGTCGCTTATATACCGCTACTTTCCAAAGATCAGGTGCGGTTTACAGAAAACAGGTAAAGAAACAGTGTAACATATCTGTTTTTACATTAAATATCGCTTGAATTATGTACATCTTAACTTTAACAATTAAACTTTAGTGAACTATGTACAAGCAATGGATGTTAAAGTAAACAAAAAGGTAACTATTTACAAACATCGTAAACCGTGTATAATGGTCATGTTTTCATAGGTCATTATGGAACTATACCTTTGCAATTGCTCCTTTTAGTTTTTTCTTAACTATTTTTCCTCATTTTATCATAGTCTCACTTTTGAAAGTTAAAAGGTAGTAATGTGGATTTCCTTACCATTCCTCCTCCATTAATTAAATCAAACGCGATCATGCTATGATCACTATTGCCAAGTGGCCCCAACACCCTTATCTCTTGCACCAGATCTGGTGTTCCACTAAGGACTAAGTCCAAAATGGCTTCCCCTTTGGTCAGTTCATGAACCAGCTGCTCTAAGAAGCAGTCATTTATTTCATTTAGAAACTTTATCTCCCTAGCATGTCCTGCCATGACACTGACCCAGTCAATACCGGGGTAATTGAAATCACCCATTATTATTAGCATTCTGCAACTTTTGTTAGCTTCCCTGATTTCTTTGAGCATTTCATCATCCATTTGTTCATTCTGGCCAGGCAGTCGATAGTACACCCCCACTGCCATTGTCTTCCTTTTTTTAGATGGAATTTCAATCCATAGAGATTCTACAGCAAAGTTTGTTTCCTTCAAAACTTTAATCCTTTGTGACTCAATGCCCTCTCTAACATAGAGTGTGCCCCCTCCATCAATTTGATCAGCTCTATCATTATGATATAGTTTGTACACAGGTATCACAGTGTCCCACTGGTTGTCCTCCTTCCACCATGTCTCTGAGATACCAATCATATCTAACTTCTCATTTAGTGCTATATATATTGTAACTCTCCCATCTTATTTTTTAGACTTCTAGCATTTGCATACAAGCATTTTAGAGACTGTATTTTATTCATATTAATCTGGTTATCGGTAGGCAGGGGTAATTTGGAATCTTTAAGTTCTGTCTGCTCTATACTCAAGGGCATTTGGGCTACCTTTGTCTTTATTGGAACCTCTCTGCTGATGTGCCCTAACTTCATTTTTTTGGTAATATCCTTCAAGGATACATTATTCCGAACCATGCACTCTTAGGCGACTGTCGGCTTTCCCCTATTATCTAGTTTAAAAGCTGCTCTATCTCCTTTTTAAAGGTTAATGCCAGCAGCCTGGTTCCAACCTGGTTAAGGTGAAGCCCATCCCTTCGGAAGAGCCCCTCCTTTCCCAGAATGTTCCCCAGTTCCTAACAAATCCAAAACCCTCATCCTTGCACCATCGTCTCATCCACGCATTGAGACTCCGGAGCTCTGCCTGCCTTTTGGGTCCTGCGCATCGAATGGGAAGCATTTCGGAGAACGCTACTCTGGAAGTTCTGGATTTCAACTTCCTACCTAAAAGCCTAAATTTAGCCTCCAGAACCTCCCTACCACATTTTCCTATGTCATTGGTACTGACATGTACCAAGACAGTAGACTCTTCCCCAGCACTATCTAAAACCTTGTCTAGGTGGCGCGTGAGGTCCGCTTCCTTCGCACCAGGCAGGCAGGCATGTTACCAAGCGATCCTCACGTCCACCAGTCACCCAGCTATCTACATGCCTAATGATCGAATCACCAACTATAACGGCTGTCCTAACTCTTCCCTCATGGGCAGATGGCCCTGGAGAAACTTCCTTGGTGCGAGAGGGATTTACATCACCTGGAGGACAGGTCCTAGTTACAGGATCATTTCCTGCCACACCAGGGTGATGCTCTCCTGTCACATGACCTCTCTCCTCCATGGCAACAGGGTTGCTGCCAGACTGGAGGTGGTACTTCAGGACTATATCCCTGTAGGTCTCGTGTATGTACCTTTCTGTCTTTCTTATGTCTTCCAAGTCTGCTACTCTTGCCTTCAGAGATTGGATTCGTTCCCTGAGAGCAAAGAGCTCCTTGCACCTTGTGCACACGTAAGACCCCTCACCAACTGGAAGAAAATCATACATGTGACACTCAGTGCAAAAGACTGGAAAGCCCCCATCTCGCTGCTGGCCTGCTGTCTGCATCTTCGTTTTAAGGTTGTGGTTAGATATTTAGAGGGAGTCTTGGGTTCTAAATCTAACCAGAAAGCTATCCTCTGTGTTTTAAATTTAAACTGAAAACTCTTTGCTGCTACTAGGCCCTGACTGATTTAACAAATACACTGGGTTCACAGATTATTCAGCTTTAATCTAAAGAATTTCTTTTCCCCCAAGATTTAGAAAAATTCCCAGAAGTAATACTTGCAATTGCAGATCTCTCTCCAGAAGTAGCAGTCCTCTTTGGTAGTCCTTGAAGACTCTTGTTCTTCTTATGAAATACCAACTTGAAAATTACACTTGCAGTGCGATAAAATGGCATGTTTCCCATTTTCAGAACAGAGGGGAATCACCCAGCCTGGAGCAGGTCACACCACCCGACCTCATAGATACTAATAAAGCTCCCAGTTCCTTCCACGGTGTGGTGGATGATTGGGGGTATGCTGGGTGCTGTGGCTGCTGCTGTATGTGTGTGTTGCGATTGATAAAGTGTGTCATTGGGGGGGGGTGTCAGGTAGTGCATGCATGTGTGGACATTATAAATGTGTGTGCTGGGGGTGCATGACACTACATGTTTTATAAGGGTGTTGGTGTGTGTGTCTGTGTGTGCGCACATGCCTTTGTCATGTGTTGGGTGGTGTGTGCATGCGTATGTGTGTGTGTGTGTGTCATTATGGGTGTGTTTGGTGGTGCATGAGAGAAAGTTTGTGTAAGTCCACATTATAGGAGTGTGCTGGGATCTGCATATCGGGGTGTGTGTGTATGCGTGCATGTGTGTATGTACACCATGGGGGGATTGAGTGGTGCATGCATAGGTGTGCATGTGCGCATGTTGTGGGGGTATCAAGGGAATGTGCGCATTGGGGTGCATGTGCATGCATCATGGTGTGTGCAGGGGTATGTGTGTGTGTTTGGCATGAAGCGCATCTGTGTGTGTGTTATGGGAGATGTCAGGTAGTAAGTGCATGAATGCATGTGTCTGTCTGTCATGGGTGGTGTTGGAGGACGGGTGCATGCATTTGTGTGTGTTTCTTAAGTGTTTCCTATCCCTACCCTCCGCTCTTGCACTCTCCCTCCTTCCCTTTCCCCAGCTGTGCACTCTCCCCTTCTAACCAACTTTGTACTTTTTCTCCCTTCTCTGCCTTTCACTCCCTAACTTGCATTCTCTTTTAACATTCAGTTCCTCTTCTAACCCCACCCATTCCCAAAGCTCCATCCCTCTTCCTCTAGCCTCATCCATTTTCCTATAAATTTCTTCCTCCAAACCCACCCTTTCGTTCCATGCTGTACCCCTTCAATTCATTCTCCACCACCTCACCTGCCCCTTTCCCACTTTGAGGCAGCCAGGCTGCAGCCTCTTCATGCCAGTGGGTCCGGGGCTTCCCACCAGCATATTCAGGCTGCATCCCCGTTCTTCTTGTCCATGGGACTGGGACTCCCACTGGCTCTTCTTGTTGCATGATACAGCGGTACCTGGTAATTCCTGCTGGTTCTTGAGTATGTTGTTCTGCAGTGGGGAACAGTGTGTCATGCCATGTGCAAACAGATGCGTACAGATGGACAGACAGACAGAGAGAGACAGTGGAGCCTCCCCATTAGGCGATTATGTGAAATGCACATAGAAGGGTACAAATTAAACAAATGTGGTTTATTGAGCCAGGATAATGTAAAAAGTAGGAACAATCAGCCCGATAATGAAAGTTATTTATCTGGATAACCAGCAGAAATATGGATAAATGCCTCAGCTGCTGTTATCCATGGATATCCAGATATCTTCCCAGATTGCCTCAGCACTCTCTGGCGTGCCCAGGGCAGTGCATGGACATTCCCTGCTATCTGGATAATGATCCGGGTAACTTTAGACCAGAAAAAAAGGTTGTCCAACCTTATCCAGATTGCTTCAGCGCTGACCACATTACACATGTATTTAGTGTTGGCCACTATCCAGATAGTAGTGCTGAATATAGGTATTTTATTTATGCGCCGTGCCCGGTGTTTAAAACACTGCTAACTGCAGCATTTACATATTGACCCAAAAAATATTAATTCACAGAATGAGTGTGTAGAATAGTAAGTGATCCTCTAGTTTTCTTAGCACAGTTAGCCAGTTAGTATCGGAAGAATACATAATAAAGTCACACGTAAACTTCCTGACAGAATAAAGGTGCGCAACTGCATTAGAGTATCCTGTCCTATATAAAGGTCCGGAACATTTCGCATTTTGCCTTCATCATAAGTTATTGAGAACGCCTCATGCCACAATGAAATAATTTCAAAGGACTTGCACAAGAGTAATGGATGCTCCTCTGTCTAAACAGGGTTACAAGACCATTTCCGTGGATCCGTGGAATAGTCTCCCAGTGGAGGTGGTAGAGATGAGGACAGTAACTGAATTCAAAAAAGCATGGGACCAACACAGAGGATGTCTAAAGGTAAAAAGTGGACTGTTGTAGTTGTTGTTATGGAAGGACAGACTAGATGGGCCTTGTGGTCTTTTTCTGTCATCATGTTTCTATGTTTCTATTTCTAAATATCTGGGGCTCCATCTAGCCATCCTCTATCTATAAATGGAAAAAATGGGAAATGAGCATGACTATATCTAGAAACGGTCATCTCACCAAGATCATCCTAAGAGCAAAACAGAAAATCATCCATGAATTCACAAAGAATTCCAGGCTAACATCTGCAGGCCTCTCTCACTGCACTGACCTGGCGCTTCATGTGTCAACCATCAGGAAGAAACTAAATGGGAATAGCTTTCATGGAAGGATAGTTAGGAAGAAACCACTGCTCGCTAAAAAGAACACTGCTACCCATCTCAGGTTTGCCAAAGAGCATCTGGTTGACTAAAAGACTTCTTAAATAAGTTCTCAAGATCGATGGGTTGAAAAATGGAACTTTGGGGATGAAACAACACTGCCTTCCAAAGTGGAGTGATAATGGCGTGGGGCTGTTTGTTGCATTAGCACAAGGACAGCTTGCTATCAGTGATGTAACCATCAAGTACTGTTTTCTATCAGAAAATTCTAGAGGACAATGGCAGGCTATCCATATGTGAGCTGGGATGAAAGTGGATCATGCAACAACACAATGACCCTAAATAGTCAAATCTACAGAAGAGATTTCAGGTTTTTGATTCGCAAAGTCAAAGTCTTGACCTTGAAATGTTGTGGCATGGACTGAAGTGAGTTGTTCAAGCAAGGAAGTCTTCAAATGCCACAGAGCGGAAATGGTTCTGCATGGAAGAATGGGACAAAATTTCTTGATGCGAGAAACTTGTCAGTACTTGCATAAAATATTTATTTTAAGTTACTGCTGCTCAGGAAAGAGCCGCCACTTACTGAATAAAGGCATGAAATACTTTTTTCACAGAAAGATATTTAGGGGTATGTTTACTAAACTGCGGTAACGCTCCCCGTGTTAGGTTCCCTGGATGCCCATATAAGGGAATGGGAGGTGCATCATTATGGCAAGCCGTGTCAGTTAACGTGTGTTACAAGGCGCCTCATAAGGCATATTACAAGGCACCTTAATAGGCACAATACAAGGCACGTTATAAGGCACGTTACAAGGCACCTTATTAGGAACAATACAAGGCACGTTATAAGGCACGTTACAAGGCACCTTACTAGGCACAGTACAAGGCACGTTATAAGGCACATTACAAGATACCTTGTAACGTGCCTTATAACGTGCCTTGTACTGTGCCTAAGGTGCCTTGTAACGCCTTATAAGGAGTGATGGCAACTGTGGTGAGGGTATTATGGGCTGGCAGCATGGATCTGCAAAGATATGACTGTCACAGGCATGCAAAATATCTGACATGGACAGGAAGGAACAATGAGGAACCGAACCCATGACCGCTGCCTAGAGTGTCAGCGTACTAACCAGTAGGCTAGACCTCTATGGCATGTTGCACAGCAATGGCTGGGTACAGAAGGACTGCAGGTCACCGCGCAAACCATCTGCTCTTTGTGCCAGGATAGGGTAACGCCACCAGCACCCATGATGCATTGCACATGCAGAACAGCGGCCTACAGCTGACCACCAAATGGGGTCTGCACCTCTCCGGTACTGCAGCGTGGTAAGACGGACCGACAGTGTGTGATACTGGCACAGAGTAGCTACAAACCATGCCATTGTGCAGGTTCCAAGTTCACCCTGAGGGATAGGATGGGTGTCCAGCACTAGGTCCACAGTACATGTGATACTCTAATAGGTCCTGCTGCACATCCCCATCACTACCAGTGTGTGACAGGTGCTCCCAGCAGTGCAACTGAAAGTACTTCTGTTCCCATTTGTGTTCTGCAGTCATATGTTGCCCTGTGGGACTGGGCACCACCCAGATTAGTGCGTATGCAGTGTTAAGGTCTGGCTGCCATGGGTACCTGTTATCAGGGCAGCAGGGTGTCTAGATGCGCATGAGGTTTAGGTAGCACTGCCACTAAGTGGTATGCACTATATACCCCAAAGGAGCCAACAATCACCCCTTTTGTAGATGAGGATGTGGAGGAACAGGTACCTGCGCCCTGTGGAATGGCTGTAGTACCAACAACCACTGTCCCGTTGGCGGACGACTGGGCCAGAGCCATACCTGTGACAGTGGCAGACCAGTAGTGATGCCTGGGGTGGGGCAGGGGAAGGCTCAACTGCCCCACGCCACAGTCTGCCAGCCACCAGCAGACAGCACAATCAGACTGCACCTGCAGCATCCTACAGGGTGGTCCCACCATGCACAGACTAACTGCAGACAGCCCACTAGCCAGTCCATAGTGCATGCTCACGGGGGAACCCTGTGCACCCAGAGGTGGGATGCACAGCACAGACACCAAGCAGGTACCGCCATGATTGGGCCCCAGAACCAGGAACACACAGGCATCACTGGAGACAAATAATGTGTGGTACTATGTGGGAACATGGACATGCCATGGTCACTGCTCAGTCAGAGTGAGAGTGACCTCCCAGCGTGACATGCTGTGGCCACCCTGCCCATGCAGATGGTGGTCGAGCACTACAGTGTCCCAGCCATTGTCCTCCACCCTGTGCAGATGCATCCTGGCCAATCCGCCCTGTCTGGGCCATACCCACAATACCTTGCTCCTCCTTATGCACATTTGCAGGCTAACGCTGGAAACAGTGTGAGCAATGTGGGCCCAGTGAGGTGTTGGCAGACACAAAACAATGGATAGACATACGCACACTCCCACACCTATCTCAGCATTGTGCAGAGATAGAGGTGGGTGACAACCCTGCCTGCCACACTGGTCCTGATCACAGTGCCGACATTGCTAAACTGTGCAGGGGGTAGTAATAGTGCTCCGTTGATAAGCCCAGCTCCAACACTCCATGAGGCCGTGGATAGTGGAGCCCGTGTGAGTGGGTGTTTGTACCCCTGTGCACCACTGCGTTGGGGTTTGCACATGTTGTTGTTGTGGCTGCATTGCGGGATAAAACTATGGGGTGATGCTCTGCAGGATCCACAGTCTGGGACTTGAAACTCTGACCCTCTGCTCTGGGACACACTGGCTGAGTGTACTGCATCACCCTGTTGCCACAGCAGCATAGTGACCCCTGGGGCTACCCTTCCCCTCCCCTCCCCAGCCTGACCTCTTCTGTTGCACTGCACACCACGTACTGGTACAGGGCATGTGCCACTGCTCCCTCCAGCACAAACACCTCCCCTGCCATGCTGCCATGGCCATATGCTGTCGGTGCCGGTGGTGTGCAGTCCCAGGCCATCCAGGGGGCAGGTAGGCGGCTGCCTAAGGTGTGGGTTGTGGGGTAGGGGTGCCTACATAGCTGTCCACGCTTCCCCCGGCACCACCTGTCACTGTTATGTGCCCCTTGGGGTACCTGCTGGGTAATGTCCCTTGGATGAGACACTGTGGGACACAGACTCATGGGCATGTTTGACCCTGGTCAGTTGCTGTCTTGCTGGTTTCCATTTTCTGCATTCCCATATGTCACTTAGGCAACCACCTAGTCCACCCCATGCCCCAGTAGCACCCACTGCATGTCCCGCCTGCAGCCCCCATGCCCCATTTGCGCCATCACCATAGTGGCCTTTCATACCTGGGCATTATGCTATTGCTGCAAATGGAGAACTACTATCACCTTTCTTGGGCTCCCTGCCTATGCTGTACATTGCTGACACTGAAATGGTTTCTCTCTCCTGCAAATGTGTGCTAACGGCAGGTTTTCATTCGCGGTAGGGTTCAGCCCTTCAGTTCAGCGCGTTAGTGTGCAGGGAGCCTCTCCCCACCCTCTGACCCCTGCTCTACGTCCTCTCTCCTCCCTCTGCGGTGTGTACCGTGCCACGGAATGCTTCTGCGCAGTTTGTAACATTACTGCGTGGTAACATTATGTTACCGCACGTTAATGTTACCTAACACGCGTTAACGTTACATACCGCGCATTAATGTTACCTAATGCGCGGTCTGTAACGTTACCGCAGTTTAGTAAACATACCCCTTAGTGTTGAATCTTTTCTTAAATAAATTAATATATCATTTTTATCTGAGCTATTTATTTCATGGGTTTATATTTCCTTATTAGCTGATTTAGATTAGCATCTACAGTAATCATGTTTTGAATACAAATTATGCTAAGATGCAGGCTTAAGGAGCTCATAAACCACCCAGCACTGTACCAATACATAGGATCATGTATCACTTTCCTTCTGGGAGCTCTGGGCCGCTAGCACTGCTCTAGTGCTCATGAATGCCAGCTTAAGGAGTCTGGTGTAAAAAAATAAAACCCTGCATGAATCCCCCTTCTCTCCCAGTTAAGCTCCCACCCCATCTCCCCAAAAACTAACCCAGACTTCCAGTTAATCCTCCAGTCATCCTCGATGACCTTTCGGGGGTTTCACTGGTGTCTATCGGCTGGGGCACAGGCAAGCCTCAGATGTCCCTGATTTTAGAGCATCCCTGACTCCCACCTGCTTGGCAGTCTCCTGTCCCTAAAGAGTAGTTACTCACCTGTAACAGGTGTTCTCCAGGAGCAGCAAGAATCAGTCCTCACTTATGGGTGACGTCGGCGCTGACGGAGCCCTCGCGGAGCAATTTTCCCCAGATTTCGCAGAAAGCCTTTGGGAATTGGAGCGCGCATGCGCAGTCCCCTTCCCGCCCAGGGATGCCATCTTGCTCAGTCTGATGACATAGCGGAAAGACAGCAAAAAATTTGCAAGATATGCAATAAGAATGACTGCAACTCCAAGGGGAGGAGGGAGGGTAGTGAGGACTGATTCCTGCTGCTCCTGGAGAACACCTGTTACAGGTGAGTAACTACTCTTTCTCCAGGACCAAGCAGGAAGTCAGTCCTCACTTATGGGACTCCCAAGCTTAAGGCTACCGGAGACCTCAAGCCTAAAGAGCTTCCTGAAGCTCAGCAGTACAGAAGGAAGGAATCTTCTCTGAATACGCATCCGGCCGGTAGCCAACACCGGGGCCGGAGGGTAGGAGTTGCCTAAACCTCAAAGAGATGGTGGAGGACTGCCTGACCGAAAGCACTGTCCCTGCGGGATTCCCTTTCCAGGAAGTAGTGAGCCGCAAAATTCTGACCTGAAGACCAAGTAGCGGCCCGGCAGATGTCTGCCAACGGAACAGAGCGGAGGTGAGCCACGGACGCGGCCTTCACCCTGACCCGATGAGCCGTGACGCGACTTTCCAAGGAGAGGCCGGCTGCCCCGTAAGTCCAGGCGATACAGTCGGCCACCCAGGTGGACAGAATGCGCTTAGAGACAGGCACCCCCAACCGATTGGGATCAAAAGCCACGAAAAGCTGAACCGCTTTTCTATGCTCCCACGTACGGTCAAGGTAGAAGGACAAGGCTCTTCTACAATCCAGGGTGTGCAGGACAGTCTCAGCTCGGCTGGCATGCGGCCTGGGGAAGAAGGTCGGAAGAACCACCTCTTGATTGATGTGAAAGTGGGAGACCACCTTTGGAAGGAACTTAGGGTGGGTCCGCAGGACCACCCTATTCCTGTAGAACCTAGTGTACGGAGGCTCCGACACTAGGGCCTGCAGCTCACTTACGTGCCTCGCGGAAGTGAGGGCTACCAAGAAGAGAGTTTTCCAGGAGAGGAAACGAAGAGGGCAGGTAGCCATGGGTTCAAAAGGCGGGCAGGTAAGCCTTTGCAGAACCACGTTGAGGTCCCAGTCAGGAGCTGGAGGGCGCAATGGAGGTTTAAGCAGAAGGAGGCCTCTGAGGAAATGCGCCACGAAGGGGTGCGAAGAGAGAGGCTGGCCTTCAACCGGTGAATGATGTGCAGAGAGAGCACTGAGGTGGACTCTGACAGAATTGGATTTGAGACCTAGATCGGAGATGTGAAGCAAATATTGCAGTACCACCGATACTAGACAGGCGAAGGGGTCCTCAGATCGCTGAGAACACCAGACCGAGAAGCGACGCCATTTGAGGGAGTAAGACTTCCGGGTGGAAGGTCGCCGAGATGCTAGGATGACGGCTTCCACCTCCGGGGGTAGCAGCAGTGGGGCTAGGACTACCCTTTCAGCAGCCAGGCCATCAGGTGCAGGGCCCTGAGGTTGGGGTGCAGAAGAGTACCCTGATCCTAGGTCAGGAGATCGGGCTGAAACCCCAGGGGAAGAGGGGTGTCCACCGCTAGCTGTAGAAGCAGAGGGAACCACGGTTGTCTCGGCCACCGGGGCGCTACCAGGATCACGGAGGCCCTGTCCTGGACAACTTTGAACAAGGTCCGGGACACCAGTGGTGTGGGAGGGAAGGCATACAGCAGACCCGTGGACCACGGGATGAGGAAAGCATCCGGCGCCACTCGAAGAGGGTGAGGGTGCCGGGAGCAGAATCTGGGGAGCTGCCTGTTCAGGGGACTGGCAAAGAGATCCACAGTGGGAGAGCCCCACCGGCGGAAGATCTGCTGGGCCACCGCGGGGTTCAACTTCCATTCGTGCGGCAGCAGAATCTGGCTCAGTTTGTCTGCCAGGCAATTGTCCTGCCCTGGCAGTAAACCGCTTTGAGGAGGATGTCGTGATCGACAGCCCAAGAGCACAGCCTCCGGGCTTCCTGACATAGAAGGAGGGAGCCCGTACCCCCTTGTTTGTTCACATAGAACATGGCAACCTGATTGTCCGTCTGCACCAGTACGGACTGACCGAACGTCAGGTGAGAGAAGGCCCGCAGAGCTAGGCGGATTGCCCGTAGCTCTAGAAGGCTTATCTGCTGGGCGGCCTCCCAAGGTGTCCAAAGGCCATGAGTGCATGTCCCCCGACAATGCGCCCCCCAGCCCAGGAGGGAGGCATCTGTCGTGAGCACCCGGGACGGTGGGGGCGACTGAAAGGACATGCCGAGCACTAGGTTGGGCAGGTGAAGCCACCATTGCAGGGAGGAGACCAGATGGTCGGAAATCTGTATCAGGTCCGACAGTCTCCCTGTGGACTGATGCCACTGAGTGCGAAGGCTCCACTGAGCAGGTCTCATATGTAGACGGGCATTCGGAGTGACATGGACTGTGGAGGCCATGTGTCCGAGCAGTTGCAGGAACTGTCTGGCAGGGGCCGGCGACTCGCTGTTGAACCTGCCGGCTAGAGCCATAAGCCTGTTGGCCCGTTCCAGAGGCAAGAAGGCACGAGCCTGCCGAGTGTCCAGCCGTGCCCCTATGAACTCGAGGTCCTGAGAGGGAAGCAAAGCGGACTTCTCGAAGTTTATGACGAAGCCCAAGTGCTGAAGCAGAGCCACTGTACGCTGGGTGGCCTGGGCGACCTCTGGAGCAGACGATGCTCGGATGAGCCAGTCGTCCAGGTAGGGGAAGACGAAGAGGCCTTGAAGCCTTAGTAAGGCTGCCACCACTGCCAGGCACTTCGTGAACACCCTGGGAGCGGAGGATAGGCCAAAGGGCAGTACTCGGTACTGATAATGGTTCCCTGCCACCACAAACCTTAGGTATTGTCGGTGGTCCGGGTGAATAAGGATGTGGGTATAAGCATCCTTTAGATCCAAGGAGCATAGCCAATCTCCCTGCTGGAGGTAGGGCAGTAGGGTTCCAAGGGTAAGCATCTTGAACTTTTCCCGCTGCAGGAACTTGTTGAGGTTGCGTAAGTCCAGAATGGGTCTGAGGCCTCCTGTTCTCTTTGGCACCAGGAAGTACCTCAAGTAGAAACCGTGACCGCACAGATGCTGGGACACTGGCTCCACCGCCCGTTCCTGAAGCAGACTTTGCAGCTCCTGAAGGAGTACGTCCTTGTGCAGCGGGGGTCTGGGAGGCTCCCCCGGGAAGTAGGGGGGGGGGGGCACCTGGTGAAAATGTAGGAGGTAGCCCTTTTGAATCACCCGCAATACCCAGGCATCGGATGTTACGGCTGACCACCTGTGAGCAAAGTGGGTCAGCCGGCCCCCCGTGCTGAGCGAGGGCCCCTGGGGGGGAGAGGCTATGCTGGCATAGTCAAAAACCCCCACCCTGCTGGGCCGGGGCCTGCGTGGTGGGCTTGGGGGCTTTCTGCCTCCGGGATCCGTTACCCTGCCCCTTAGGCTGCTGCCCCTGATGAGGGGTTGTTGAGGCCTGATAATGTGGATGGTGCTGCTTATAAGCGAACACCTTCCTCGGGTAAAAGGGCTTTTTTCCCGAGCCCTTCTTCCTCTGAGATGGAGCAGAGGTTTTTCTGGAAAGGCGAGTCCTGGTGAGAGTCTCTGACTCGAGCTCCGCCCCTTGTCGGCCATGGGCTTGCTGAAGAGGTTTTCCCCTCTGCAAGGGACATCGACCAACTTGTCCTGCACCCACGGCTCGAGGTCGGAGGACTGAAGCCAAGCTTGGCAGCGAGCCCCGATGCCGGCTCCGGCTACTCGAGCCGATGCTTCGAAGCCATCATAGGCCGCTCAAGAAATGAACTTCGAACACTCTCGAATCCCTGTGGACAGGGCTTGGAACCGCTGCAAGGGTTCCTCGGAGAGACCGGCGGAAAAACACGCCATTTCTTTCGCCAGGTCGCGGAGATACATACCCATATACAACTGATATGTCTGGACCCGACAAGCAAGCATAGAGCCCTGGAAGCACTTCCTACCGAGGGCATCCAGATTCCGGGCCTCCTTACCCGGAGGCACCGAGGACTGCATCTTTTGACTTTTAAGTCGATGCATGGCCGATTCCACCACCATGGAGTGGTGCGGTAGTTGCGCCTTCTGGAACCCGGAGCTCTTGCGGACTCGATACATGGAATCGACCCACTTGCTCAACACCGGCGTCGAGGCCGAGCTTTCCCACATGCGGAAGAGAAGCCGCTCCAGCATCGGGGGAACCGGTACAGTAAAGGCCTCCCTAGGGGGGGAGTCATATTGAAGGGCCTCGAGCTCTTCGGCTCGGGGTTCCTCCTCCGGATCCGCGGGAAAAGCCAAGGCCTTGGCCATATCCCTCACGAAATCGGAGAACCGGGTATCCTCTGGGGGGGACCGCCTCCGAGGCTCCGACCCGGGCGAGTCGGAGGGGACGCACCGGATCTGAAAGGAACCGGGTGACTCGTCCTCCTCCGTGTCCCAGCCCGACTCCTCCGAGGAGTAGTCGAGCGGCTCCGTGCACGCGGGGCCCGGGGACCTCTTCCCCGACGCCAAGGCCGGCGTCGAGGACCTCGGTCCCGAACGGGAAGCTGAGGGAGACCTAGGTCAAGGATCGACTCGAGCTCGTATGGACTCGAGGATCGACTCGGCCTCCGGGGTCGACTTGGGCGTCGACGTCCCGGTGGTCGGGGCAGATGCACTGGCGAGGGCGGTGATCAATGCCCGCTGCTGGTCCATGAAGGCAGAGATACTGCGCTCCAAGGTCATCAGTCTGAGACCAAGCTCAGAAGACCCAGCATCCGCCGACTCGGGCCCCGACGGTGTCGGGCCCGACGTCGGTTCATCCGTGGGGGAGTCCAGGAGGACTATATCACTCACGTGTCCAGGAGTCTCCACTACAAGACGAGGAAGCTTCGAAGGCCTCTCCCCCTCCGAGGGCCCAGGGAGTCGGGCCGGGCTGAGCGACCTGGCCCTCGAGGAACCAGGATTGCCGTCCGGCTCCACCCTCGCGGGCCTCTTCTCCCGCCGGTGTTCCCGGCCGGGGGAGCCCCGTTCAGAAGAACTCCGACAATGGTCTGAGCCGGAGCCACGAGACGTCGAGGCCTCTGACGAGGTCCGCGCGGAGTCAGAGAAGATACGATCCCTTTGCGACTGCCGACTCCTCAGGGCCTTCGAGGACATCCTGCTGCACGGGCCCCAACTCATAGGGTCATGCTCGGCCCCCAGGCAGCGGAGGCAGCAGTCATGCGTGTCAGTAAGAGACATGAGTCTGACACAACGATCACACTTTTTAAACCCGCTGGCAGCCATGGGGGGAAAAAGGACCCCTGCAAGGTCGAAAGACCGCGCTGCCAGGGAAGAAGGAAAAAGTGGCGGGAACGCCAGTTGGAATAAATAAAATAAAATAAAAAACGTGAACGGGCTCAAAAGCCCGGCGGGAAGAGGACACACGAACCGAGAAAAAATTGAATGAGAAATCAAACTAAAGAAATCAACTTTTTCAGCGGCGTTAACAAACTACGTCTGTAGGGCTCAGCGGAAAAAAGAAGACTGAGCAAGATGGCATCCCTGGGCGGGAAGGGGACCGCGCATGCGCGCTGCAATTCCCAAAGGCTTTCTGCGAAAGCTGGGGAAAATTGCTCGCGAGGGCTCCGTCGGCGCCGACATCACCCATAAGTGAGGACTGACTTCCTGCTTGGTCCTGGAGAATTCCAGCAATGAGGACAAATGGAGTAGAAAAAAAATTAGTTTCAATTTCGGGATTTGAATATGCCAGCTTTTAGAATTTACATCCGTTATCTTTATATTTTGCACAGTACGGGGGAAATGCACGACTGTTTCTATTTCTCTGTTGATGTGTCTGCTTGGAAGCGATCCTATTGTGACCTGAAAGTAAAGTGCCCTTTCCTTCTCCCCCTCCATACACACACACACGCTTCAAATAAATGTCCCAGAATTGCTTGAAAAAAATCTGGTTACCTTAAAAATGATACTAGTTTATTTTTTATTTATTTATTAACAATTCTTATATACCGCACTATTAGACATCAGCGCGGTTTACATTGAACAAAAAACATCCGACAATTTACATATGTCTGGTCATTACATTTAACAGGAAGTATAACTTGGCGAAATAGGGGAAACTAAATACAATGAGGGTTATCTGATAAAGGATATCCTGGTTAACTATACGCTAGTACGCTAGTACTACTGCTAGGGGTCAATCTGCCAAACAAGGGCTCTGTGGCCCTTATTTTGCACCTTGATACCTAGTAGTAGTACTACGAAAATACTGCTAGGGGTTAACCAGCGTCATTTTGCAGCTGAAGCATGATGGTGCATAAACGACTGAGGAGTGCTCGTACCTCTGCTATTAGACATCAGGGACCCCCCCCCTCCCCCCAGTAAGTCCTAGGAGCAGTGTTTGAGGTGGGGCTTGGCGTCTGATTGTGGGTCTTCAGGGGAGTGGGGGACTTGACTGGGCCCAATGCTCCCAGGGAACAGAATAACGCACCTTGCAAAACTGATCGCAAGTGACGATACAAGCATATATTGTGGGAGTTACTCGAAGGCACACATTGCATTGCATACTAACCTGTAGTACTGAGTTGTTGTAGGTTAGTAAATTCTACTATAAATTAAACTGTGGTAATATATGATACTTTACTGCAACTCAGTAGCTACCCTCTACATGTTAACTGATAAGAGAGGGCAACCATTTGCCTGAGAATGTAACACCAGATAAAGCACAGTTACTTACCTGTAACAGGTGATCTCTGGGAACAGCAGGAATTAGTCCTCACATATGGGTATCATCGGTACCGACGGAGCCTGCGCGGGAATGCTCCCCAGCTTCCCAGAATGAAAGCTTTTGGGACATCCCACAGCGCATGCGCGCTGCCTTCCCGCCTTTCCTACCAACTCTCCTCAGTTCAAGTTTAAAGCTGAGACAATAGAGAGAGAGAGAGAGTAAAGGAAAGACAAAGAGAGAGATACAACTCCTAGGGGAGGTGGGTGGGTTGTGAGGACTAATTCCTGCTGTTTCCAGAGATCACCTGTTACAGGTAAGTAACTGTGCTATCTCCAGGAACTTCCCATCAGGAACTTCCCATCAGCCCCCGCGGGCTTAACAGAGCAGCGAGGGAACTCTTCCCTTCGCGCTCTGCAAGCCGGCGCGTCTGACTGTAGCTCCAAAGAGAGAGCTGCTACGGGGAGGGCAGGCTCTGCCGGGTGGGTACAGGGGGGCCCCGCGGCACGCTCGATTCTGCCGCGGCGGCCCCGACAATGGCAGCAGACAGGTTTCTTTTTTTTTTTTAATTTTCCCTGGGCTGGGCTGGGCTGGGGGGGGTGGGGGTTAGGAGTGGTGATGGGCTGGGCTGGGGGGGGGGTTAGGAGTGGTGATGGGCTGGGCTGGGCTGGGCTGGGGGGGGGTTAAGAGTGGTGATGGGCTGGAGGGGGGGTTAGGAGTGGTGATGGGCTGGGCTGGGCTGGGGTGGGGGGGTTTAGGATTTGTTAATGGCTGGGGTGGGGTGGGGGGAGGTATGATGAGTGATGGGCTGGGCTGGGCTTGGCTGGGGGGGTGTTAGGAGTAGTGATGGGCTGGGGTGGGGGGGTTTAGGAGTGGTGATGGGCACTGGGCTGGGGGGGTTAGGAGTGGTGATGGACACTGGGCTGGCTGGGGGGGGTTAGTAGTGGTGTTGGGAACTGGGCTGGGTGTGGGGGTAAGGAGTGGTGATGGGCGCTGGGCTGGGGGGGTTCGGAGTGGTGATGGGCGCTGGGGGGGTTAGGAGTGGTGATAGGCGCTGGGGGGGCTTAAACTAAAAATTGAGTGATGGGGAGGTTAGGACTGGAAATGGGCTGGTGGGATTAGGACTGGGAGTGGGCTATGGGGGGCTAGGACTGGTAATGGGTTGGGGGGGTTGCTAGGACTGGAAATGGGCTGAGTGGAAGGGGGCTTGAACTGCAAATAGCTGTTGGGGATGGGGCTTGGAATGGAAATGGGCTGAGGGGAAGTGGGGGGCTTGAACTGCAAATAGCTGATGGGGACGGGGCTTGGAATGGAAATGGGCTGAGGGGAAGTGGGGGGCTTGAAGAAGGGAATGGATGCTGGGTGAGACTGGAACTAGAAGGGAGCTGATGTTGGGGGAGGATTAGAATGGGATGGGGCTGGGAGAGTAAAATGGAGAGGGGAAAAATATTTTGTGTAGGAGGGATGAAAAATCTACAATTGGCCAGGTATTGGGAGAGTAATTGGGGATTGAGGATGGAGGGGTAAAATTTGTGTGGATGAAATAGGAATGAGGAAAGAGCAAAAGGAGAAAGATTAGTATGTTAAAGCAGATGTAGAGAGAGAGAGAATGGAAAAAAAACTAGAAGAGAGAAGAAAGGACAAATGGACAGCAGACGATGGAGAGTTAGCAGAAAACATGAAGAAACCAGAAGAAAATGGCTGGACCAATTGCAACTGAAAAAAAATGCACAAAAGGTAGAAAGATATCTCTTTATTTTGAATTTATTAACTGGAATATGTCAGCTCTGGGAAATGTGCATCATTAACATCTGCGCTTTGTTTGGTACAAGAGGAAATTCCTATTTGACGTTGCCACTTGTTCTCTTTCCCCAGTATTCTCTGAAATGTATTGGTTTAATATTTGCAGTGTTGCCTTTTGATAGGTAGGGTATGGTGCTTTGTGAGTCCTGGTAATGCTGTCAGGATACGGCGGGTTTGCTATGGGTTCTAAATGGGCAGCGTTTGTAGTAGTTCCTAATGTGCCTGGCGGTTGGCACTGGATTATAGTAATGTAGAAATCTTTTAGTCTTTCTTTATCCATACACTCATTAAGAGACATGTTTACTAAAAGTTAGTGTATGGTAACATTATGCAAATATTTATGCAAATAAGACCACTTATGCAAATGACGTGCTGGCACTTTGAGGAAATTCTTTGGTTTTGTGCGGCAGTTTGGGCACTCGGGCTCAAAAAGGTTAGCCATCACTGGTCTAGGCCTTCAGTAACCAAGCTCTGAGGTGAAGGGACTTGGGGTTTGGATGCCACAAAGTCCCCTCCTCCTGAGACAGAAGGTCTGGAGCAGCTCCTAAGTCCAGGGAGGGGGCTTGGGAGAGATGCAGAAGCAGAGGGTACCACACTTGGCGTGGCCAGCGTGGAGCTATGAGGATCATAGATCCTTGATCCCTCTGAAGTTTGAACAGAGTCTTGGGAATCAAAGGAATGGGTGGAAAGGCATACAGGAAGTCCTGACCCCAATGAAGGAGGAAGGCATCCCTGGCCTGAACTCCCTGACACGGAATTCTGGAACAGAACCGGGGAAGTTTGGCATTCCACGGACTTGCAAATAGGTCTATGTCCGGGGTACCCCATTCCTGGAAGATTCTGAGTACCTGATCCATGTGCAGGGACCATTCGTGCAGAAGCAGAACTCGACTGAGTCTGTCTGCCCAAGAGTTTTGAATTCCTGGGAGGTATACTGCCAGGAGATGGATTTGATGCTCTCTGGCGAAGGCCCATAATCTTAGAGCTTCATTGCAAAGCGACAGAGAGCCAGTTCCTCCTTGCTTGTTTATGTAAAACATAGCTACCTGATTGTCTGTTTGAATGAGGACTGTCTGGTAGCTGAGGAGGGTATGAAAGACCTTGAGAGCTAGGTACACTGCTCGAAGTTCCAAGAGGTTGATATGAAGGGAGGTCTCCTGTGGGGACCAAGTGCCTTGGGTGGATAGGTCCTGTAGATGCACTCCCTAACCTGTTAGGGAGGCATCTGTTGTGAGGACTGCTTGGGGCAACAAAGGTTGGAAGGGGGACCCCAGCAACAGATTTTGAGTGGACATCCACCATTGGAGAGACCAAAAGAGACGTTTGGAGTTTGCTATTTGGTCTGAGAGAGCTCCTGAAGCTTGAGTCCATTGGGTGGACAAAGTCCACTGAGCTGCTCTCATGTGTAGGCGAGCATAGGGCACCACATGTACTGTGGAAGCCATGTGGCCTAGTAGTTGTAGCATCTCCCGGGCAGTTAAGTGGTCCTTTGACTGAATCTGGGAGGCTAATTGCACTAGACGTTGGCAACGAGCCTGGGGAAGATAGGCTCTTGCAGTAGTGGTGTCTAACCAGGCCCCTATGAATTCTAGGGACTGAGTAGGGGTGAGCTGAGACTTTGGGAGGTTTACCACAAGTCCCAGATACTGCAGAATGCTCCTGGTGCTGTCCAGGGAAATTTGGGCTTCTGACTGGGATGGAGCTCGGATGAGCCAGTCGTCCAGATATGGGAAGACAAAGATTCCCAGAGTGCGCAGAAATGCAGCAACTATTGCCATGTATTTGGTGAACACTCTTGGAGCAGAGGCCAGACCGAAAGGAAGGACTCTGTATTGGTAATGTTTGCCCTGGAACAGAAAACGTAGGAATTTTCTGTGGGATGGATGGATGAGCATATGAGTGTACGCATCCTTGAGATCTAGAGAACAAAGCCAATCCTGACTCTGTAGGTATGGAAGGAGAGTGCCCAAAGAGAGCATCTTGAACTTCTCCTTGTATAGAAATTTGTTCAATTCTCGGAGATCTAGAATGGGTCTGTATCCCCCTGTTTTCTTTGAAATGAGAAAGTAGGGGGAGTAAAACCCTGACCCCTGTTGAAGAAGAGGAACTTCTTCTATGGCCCTCTGGGCCAGAAGGGAGGTTACCTCCTGATCCAGAAGGTCGAGGAGAGATGTGGGAGAATTGAAATGTCTCACCATGGTGTAGGGAGGAAGGTCTGAGAAATGAAGTTTGTAGCCCTCTCTGATGATGGAGAGGGTCCACTGCTCTGATGTGATTTGCTCCTATCTGGGAGCAAAATGAGCTAACCTTCCTGGAATGGTGAGAGGTTCTGGCTGTTGTAGAGCCAGAAAGGTTAAGTTCTCTAGTACCAAGTCAAAACCCCTGAGGGGCTTGGGACTGCTGGGTTGCAGCAGCCCCTGCAGGTTTAGGCCTGGCCTGTTTAGGTTGCTGACGCTTAGTAGCAAAGCGACCTGTAGAAGACTGTTAAGCAGAAGTGGAAGGAAATCTGCCCTTCTTGTAAAAAGACTTTTTAAAAGATTTTTTCTTGGCCGGAGTGGAGGTAGACTTAGAAAGTCTATCCAGAGCAGCATTTTCTGCATCCATTTGAGTGGCTTTAATTTGCCACTCCTTGCCAAATAGGTTTTCACCTGTACAGGGCAGATTTCCTAAACCATCTTGAACCCAGGGTTCTAGATCAGAAGCCTGGAGCCAAGCAATTCTACGAGCAGCTATAGCAATGCCTGAGGCTCTGCTGGCACCTTCAAAAGAATCAAAGGCTGCCCTGTTGGAAAACTTTGAAATGTCTTGTAGTAAGCTTCTTTTTATTTTATTTTTTCTTTGCTTTCAAGATATAAGATACAAAATCAGGATTCCTCCTTCTCTCATGCAATATGTCCAAAAAATTCTTTAAAAATATTTGGAAGAGAAGAACCCTCTAATGAACTCATTCAATACTGTTTTTAAAATGGGTCTCGACGCTCTACTCCGGCGCCTATTGGCGTTTCAAACATTTTCTTCAGGAGACCATATCCTATGAATAAATAAAATTTACAACATCCCATTATCCTAAGATCTAATACCATTAAAAACAATTATATTAACAATATATTTCTAATATGTTTCTACGCTACTTACAGACATATTATGCTGCCCACGTTCTCTCTCCTTGTTTCTAATACGAAAAAACGCCGCGCATGCGTGATGGTGAACCCATTGCTTATTTAAAGCCCTTTCTGATTATGTCATACGTTGTCCTTGCGTACTCCCTGAGGCTAGTACATCATGAATATGCATACTTAAAGGAAAAAACAATGTTATTATCAGTTCATATTTAGTTTAAATGTAACCCTTTTGTACTTAATATTGCCCCTTGTATTTGACCCTCTTTAACTGCCACTGTTCTCAGCTAGTCTCAATAATAGATCTATACATTAGAATAGCGAGTTCTCTATGCAGAGTTTTTTTTCTCATGGCCAGTGTAGCTTCAGATCTACAAACTAGACTACATGCAAGAAATCCACTCAATAGATACATTTAACCCTCCTGGAGCAACTGTCTGCAATTTATGTATCCACCATTGTTCGCGGTGTAACAAGGTTTCATCTAATGTTTTTCCTCCCCTCGGGACCTGAATCTGTTCTATTACGAAGCTGCGAAGTTGATCGAATGTGTGGCCCTGAGAAAGGCAGTGTGGAACGATCGGAGCTTCTAACCGACGGCATTTTAATTTACTTCTATGTTCCCGTAACCTCACCCGTAGTGAACGGATGGTTTTACCTATATAAAGTAATCCACATGGGCATTTGAGTACATAAATTACCGCTTCTGAGGCGCACGTCGTCTGTGCCCTAAGATAATATGTTTGTCCCTGATGGTTAAAATATGATTGTTCTAACATAAGCTCACACATTTCACAGCTACCGCAGCTTTTATGCCCTTTGATAACCGATGGTTCTTTAATCAGGGGAAGTACCGCTGGACTCAAATATTCCTTCAAGTTTCGTCCCCTTTGCCAAACACATCTAATTGACTTCTCTTCTAAACCGGGCACCACCGATAATACGTTCTTATGTTTATTTATGAGTTTTTGTAGGCTATAGCTTAATGGAGTGATGAAATTGATGTTCTCACTATCATTTATCTTTTGTCGTGCTTTACTAGAATGTTTTAGCAGGGCCGCCCTATGATTATAGAGGGCCCTGTGATACGCCTTCTGTACTATCATCACCGGGTACCCCCTTTTTATAAAATCTTTTTTCAAATTAGCAGCCTGTTTTTTATATTCTTGTGTACTCGAACAATTGAGTATGCTTAAGCCAAAGAAGGAATTCATCCCTTTTATCCTCTGGAATAAAAGGGAGAAAGTTGTGCAGTTTTTCTGCAACCTCCTTCAGAAACATACCCATATAAAAGGCTGTATGAATTGATTCTGGCAATAAGCATGCTAGCTTGGAAGATCTTCCTACCAAAAGCATCCAAGGTCCTGCATTCTCTTCCTGGAGGAGCAGAAGAGTGTCTTTTGGAACTCTTTATCCTCTTCATAGCTGACTGCACCACAATGGAGTGGTGAGGAAGCTGAGTTTTTTGAAATCCAGGAGGAGGGAGGGACACGGTACATAGTGTCCAATCTACGAGAATGAGGAGAAAGGGTGAGAGGAGTCTCCCACAAGTCAATCAAATGTTCTTGAAGAATTTCATGAATTGGCAGGGTGACTGCCTCTCTAGGAGCCTTAGAGTATCCCAAAATATCTAATTTTTTTGCTCTAGGCTCTTTTTCAGAGGTTACTGAAATAGAGAGTCCTTTAGCTACTTCTATTATGAAGTCTTGAAAGGACAAATCCTCTGGAGGAGACATTCTCCTTTTTGGAGAAGAAGGCTCCTCAGGAAGGGTGACAGATACTGCAGGAGACTCATCCGATGACTCAGAATCATCAGAAGAATCGAAATATCGTCTGCCCGATTCCAAAGATCGATAGGCGTATCGATCGGTACTGACATCGGGTGTCCCCGGTACCGGGTCGGTACCGAGAAAGAGCCCAGGACAGGGAGCCGGAATTGGCATCCTGGCCGATGTCGATGCAGCCGGTACCGGTATCGAGGTTGGTACCGGTACCGGCGCTGGTACCGACAACATGGCTTGTTGCGGTACCGACGGCGTCGCAGCCTTGATGAAAGCCAGTATGGCCTGCTGCATGGATTGCACAGTGTGATCCATGGACGCCACGACTGCCTGGATGTCGGTACCGGGAGATTGTGCCGGTACCCCAGAGCAGTCTAACAGGTGATCAGTCGAGGCCGTGCCATCGATGTCAACCTATAACCCCAAAGGAGGAGCTTTGAAAGCAGGAGCTTCCCGCCGGGGTTGTTTGGCTGGGGCAGGATCCTCAAGGGCAAGCCCGGAGGCATCTTGATACTTAGAGGGAGATTTGCCCTTTGAGGACCTGCTAAAAGTATGTTTGGTTACCTGAGATCCATCAGGAGAGGAAGACCTGGAAGATGTCGATGCCACCGCCGGTGCATCCGTGGGAAACAGCACATGGAGCTTGGCTGCTCGGTTCTGTAACCCCCGTTTAGACATTAGGGAACAGGACTGGCAATCCGGGACGGAGTGTTCAGGCCCCAAACATTTAAGACACCATTCATGGGTGTCTGTCACAGAAATTGTACCACTACACTTAGTGCATGTTTTGAAGCCAGAGGCTGGTTTTTCCATGAGGGAAAGTTTCTTGTGGGCCTGAAGGCCTAAGAAGAAAAATACACCAAGTGAGGGAAAAATATTATATATATATATTTTTTTTTTTTAGAAGAAAAGAAAAGACCGGCGGTACCGGTCCGGCGTCGGGGAAGGCAGACACGCGACCAAAGAAATAGATTAAAATAAAGAACTTCTTCAGCGGTGACAGGAACACGACCTTCTGGCTCCGCGGAAAAGAAGAACTGAGGAGAGTTGGTAGGAAAGGCGGGAAGGCAGCGCGCATGCGCTGTGGGATGCCCCAAAAGCTTTCATTCTGGGAAGCTGGGGAGCATTCCCGCGCAGGCTCCGTCGGTACCGACGATACCCATATGTGAGGACTTATTCCTGCTTGTTCCTGGAGATTATACATATTTGTGGGCTCTAGTCTGCATTTTCTATCCTTGCTGTGTTGGACTAAACCCAGGAAAGGAGTCATAAGTGGGGAATTTCATACAGGGTATTTGGTTCTAGCCACATCTATATCCCGGACAACCAATATAAAAAAAAGAGTCTAAGAAACTTGAATTACGCCAAAGGTTAGAAGCAACCCTTATATCCCTAGTGTTAGACACTGTCCCATGGGATATTTCCTGTTTTCCACTATACATAGAGCTATCTGAATATCTGCCTATTAAGTTAGCTCAGGGCTCATCCTTATTTATTTTCATAGCCCGTGTTCTAGGGCAACATGGCCACCAGGAAGGAGCAAGTTGATCAGATAGGTCCATGACATAACAGACAGCCTAAACCAGTCTAGATGCATAGCAAAGGAAAAGCAGACAGGTATAGAAGTCCATAGATGTCATGGAGCAAAAATAGGACTACATTATACATTACAAGTAAAACCTTTCTTCAGGATGCATTTATATATAAGATTTTCTTTACACCTTATTGAGCACATCAAACTAACCTTCAGTATCCTCTGAATCCTTAATCTGAACAGCATTCATTTTGCTTTCCAATATTTGGGCTCAGTCCTACCGAAATGGCAAATTTCATGGCTTTTTATTTTTAAAAACAGCCAACATCTTCCCATTTGTTGAAAAGCAATAAGTGAGTGTGGGAACATTAAAAATGCATTTTTCCATTATACTGGCCAGAGGCAATATTTCTCAATTTGTGCAAGTCAAAAGAAAAAAAAATGGCCTATTAGTTCTTAGCAGAACTAACCCTTTCCCCTGTAGGTTTTCAAGCGATTTCCCTACAACAAAAATATATGTAAATTAGTCAGGTAAATGCAGAATTATGCATTAATATTCTTCTCACAAAGCATGCTGAAAAAGTAGCAAATTTACATAAACGGTACTACTGCTAGAATTTAATGAATCAATAAAGCATCTCAGGTTTTTTTAAAGCAGGCATGAAGCAGGATGACTAAAGGTGGTGTGATATATTACTATTTTGTCTTAGCTGGTTATACTGAACATTTTTTCCTAATTGTTTAGCAACAAAATAAAATAAAAGTCAGCCACTACAAACCTTACTCCTTTAAAAACATAAACGAAACGTGCTTGCTGTTTCTAATTATAACAGCCCATTTAGAAAACATATATTCAAGCTGACATTCCATTGCTTCTACCGCAATAGTAAAATTTTTAATTGTGGCATAGATCTGATAACACAATTTGGAGACTCAAAATCTTGCTTTGTCTTGCACTGGACTATCTTGCTGCTTGCTTTATCATGCAAAGTCAAAAAGCCAATGCATAAATTTAGTGTTAAAGGATGATCAGGTATGGGTAACTTTTATTCGTCTCGCCACACAGGGCCCGACTCTGTAAAGCGACTTGTGGGACTGTACGTCCCGGTGGGATGTGCAGCCCCTACAAGCTATCCTGCCCTAATTCTGCATTTCTCTCTCCCCGCACGCACAGAGCTTCTGTGCGGGGAGAGCAGGATGGGGATGGGGTGTGGGTGGGCCAGGCACGAGGACGTACAGGGCCGATTCAGGTCATGGCCCTGTACATCCGTGGAGCGCTGGGAGGACGCCCAGCTTATTACACTTTGGGGGTGGAATACGCATGGGGTGCCCCTTTCCTCCACCCAGTGGCTTCCCCCAGGAGCAACAGCACAGTTGAGGGTGAGTCCTTTCGCCCGATCCCAGCCCTAACAGACCCCTGTGAGGGTCAGGCAGTGGGAAACTTGGTTAGGGGGGCGTACGTCCTGCAGGAGTGGAGGGGGCCTGGCCATCCTGCCACCTGGACATTTCCCGTGCCTGCTGAAGGGGCATGCTGGGCCATCTTAGGGCCCAATCCTGCACCCACGGGAACGTCTGGCTCTTGTGGTGCAGAATCGGATCCTAATGGGTCCAACCTGTTCGTAGGTGTCCAGATGGCCCAGACATGCCCCTTCTGGGATCGGGCTCACAGTATTTAAGGAAAGGTAATCATATCAGTCCTAAATAGTGTGTTTAGTGACCTTATATAAATGCAGTGTGCAAACATCCACAGTATTCTAATGTACAGTTTCAAAGTCAATGTGAAGTCAGCAAGAGAATAAGGAGCATGCTTTGGGGGTCATTTCAAAAGGCTTAGTTGTGATTTAGGACATCTGAAGACGTGCTTGTGGATGTCAAAATCACAGAGATGTCTCCAAAGCCATTCTACAAATGATGTTTACAGATGTCTTCGGTACAGGAACGTCCAAGTAGGTAAGGGTGCGGGGTGGAAGTATTTCTGGAGAGGCGCAATGGACTTACAGGCTGCTATTCGATTTCAGGAATGACAGGGACAACCACAGGAATGTCTATGTTTAGACCTGCTGCAGGCATGAATAGGTATCAGGAAAGTGCTTGTTTTCGCCTTAAAACTTCCAGAGTGTAGAGAAGGTGGAGAGTTAAGTAATTAGTCTAAGATCACAAAGACACACACTGGGATGTGAACCCTGGTCACCCTGCTCCCAACCCACCTTTATGCTATTAGACATTCTTGTTCTGAGATGCTATTCTGGGGATGTCTATGTAGACCTCTCTATAGGTGGCCATATCAACACATCCACATTTGTGAAATCGTGCCTGAACTTGCACGTGCCTGCTTTTTTTCAGACATTCTGGCTTTGACGTCCCAGATTGCACTTGGACATCCCATTCTAAAATGTGCCTTCATGTCATTGCACAACTGCACTTAGCATGGAAATGCACAACTCACACAATGTTGCATTCACTTGGGCAACTCAAAGACAGTTGAAGTAGCCTTGTGTAAGCATTGTATGAATACTTCTCAAAAGCACCCGAATGATCTAAATGGAATCCAGGGCAAAGGCACCTTCAAAAGGATGTGAACAGGATGGAGTCGGTGCAGAGGGTGGCTACTAAAATGATTAGTGGGCTTCATTATAAAGCATATGAGGACAGACTTAAGGATCTTAATATGTACACCTTAGAGGAAAGGCGGGATAGAGGTGATATGATTGAGATGTTTAAATACCTCCGTGGCATAAATGTTCAGGGAGAGAGTCTCTTTCAATTGAAAGCAAGTTCTGCTACGAGGGGACATGGGATGAGGGTGAAGGGAGATAAATATTTCTGCATATCACTTCTGAATCTCTTTACGGAAAGAGTAGTGGATCCATGGAATAGTCTCCCAGTGGAGGTGGTAGAGATGAGGACAGTAACTGAATTCAAAAAAGCATGGGACCAACACAGAGGGTCTCTAAAGGTAAAAAGTGGACTGTTGTAGTTGTTGATATGGAAGGACAGACTAGATAGGCCATGTGGTCTTTTTCTGTCATCATGTTTCTATGTTTCTATGTCATTAATGACATGACTACAGAGTAACTTTATTGGTGCAATTCCCACCAAAAGACATCCCAAAAATACAAACTGACAGGCAAAAGAATTAGATGATTGAATTCCACTCAGTGTCCTCATTAAGATCATTTGTCTTACAGAATTAAATTCCAAAATCCAAAAACGTTTGTGAATTGCCAGCAGGAAAAAAAATCGCAGATCAGTTTTTTACTTCATCAAAAAGTAGAAAGACTAGGAGACACACAATGAAGCTACAATGTAACCCATTTAAGACTAATAAGAGAAAATATTTTTCACTCATTGCGTAATCAAACTCTGGAATTCATTACCGGATGATGCAGTAAAAGCTGTTAGTGTAGCTGGGTTTAAAAAAGGTTTGGACAAGTTCCTGGAGGAAAGGTCCATAAACCATTAATAAAGAGGACAAAGGAAATCCATTGCTTACCCAGGATAAGCAACGTGTAATCTGTGCACCGTTTTGGAAACCTGCCAAGTACTTGTGGCCTACATTGGCCATTGTTGGAAATAGGATAATGTGCTTGATGGACCTTGGTCTGACCCAGTAAGACATTTCTTATGTTCTTATCCAGACAGCTAACCATATAATGGCACTGAATATCCCCACTATATGGATAAAGTCTGACTGCCCAGTGAATATCCCCACTATATGGATAAAGTCTGACTGCCCACTGAATATCCCCACTATATGGATAAAGTCTGACTGACCATTGAATATCCCCACTATATGGACAAAGTCTGAATCCGCCTCAGCTCAATCCACACACTGTCCCACTCTCTGGAGGGAGCCAAGACAGTCTGTAAGAATATTCAGCAATACTACTACTACTACTTGTGATTTGTATAGCGCTACAAGGCATATTCAGCGCTGTATGGACACATGTAAAAGAAGGTCTCTGCTCATCAGAGCTTAAAATCTAGTCCAGACAGAGAGCACAACAGCTAGGGGCGTGGCAAGGAAACACATAGGAGGCCAAGCAGATGAGGATCCAAAAGCAGACTCGAAGAGGTATACGTAGAGTGCTGCTGAATATCCCGGTCAGTAGCACTTATCTGGAGAACAGGTGCCGCTACCAAACAAGTGCCACTGAAGAACGAGCCCTTAGTCTTTTCACAATTCAGTCTCTGTTGGACAAAAGTGAAATTATGATCACCTTCAAATCAAGTGTTTAAGACCTCAATTGATCCTCATTCATCCTTTCCTAAAAACTAACAAAATTTGTATATTGTCTGCCTAAATTTGGTACTTCAGGCCTAATAATCCAGCCAAGCAGTCCGATATATATATATATATATAAAACAGCTGTTCAATGGATGAGCCAAAGGTAACCCATGTGCAACCTCCCTAGACTCCGACACTAAGTCAGCCACCTATTGTAAACTTTCTGATACGGATTGGTTAAAAAGAGAAAAGCCTTGTGACAACTACACCTCCAAATCTTGGTGACCTTGAACTCACCAGTAGAATGGATTGCTTGACAGCATCAAGTGTTGCAGCATGGTTGAAGAGCACAGGTAAAGAGGGAATTCTCTTGTCCAAGTTGAAAAGAAAACGTATCGGCCAGTGACAACAGTACCTGTACAGAAGCGGGACTGAAATTTTTCCAAGCCAGTAGACTGATTCATGCCACTAAAACATGCCAGATATATCAGTAAAGAGGGTGTTTTAAAACTGGTTGTACAATATAACCTGCGAGGTGGCTCTCTGACATCTGAGGGGAACCTTTCCCAAAATCTAATTTCTAAGGGGTGCCATCAGAATTAACTGGCAGATAGGTATACTGAGGCTTTAAAGTTCAGATCAGCTGTTATTTTTTCAATCTTGCTCATAAAAGCTGGAAAATGCTTCACACATGGGTAAAGAATTCATCTCACTAGAGGGGGCCGGCGGCATGAAGGTCAGCTTATATAACTCGAGTGTTATTAGCTGCTGACTCGATGGAAGTGGAAGAGAAGTTCTTTTTCCCCACAAAACTACAGCAAAATATAATTTCTCTTTGCCCCTTCCTATGTAATCATCTTTCTGAGATCTAGATTTCTGTCACAACCAATCAGCCCAACAAACCTCCTTTTAGAGCTGGACCATAAAGGGGGGGGGGGGTCTTTGATGCAACACAACTTTTCCCACCTCAGAGTTCAAGGCAGTCATCAAAAAAAGCAGCGGATTCTCATTCCACAGACAAAGGAATCTGTCGACAACCATTTTACCCCTAATAACTTGGAGGGTAAATTTATAACAGGATGCTGAGGGACGAGGTACAAAAGGAGCCTTTTTTAAGCCTATTTTATAAAGACAACCAGAGGTATCTATATGCCTTTTTAAAATAGGTTCCTAAAGCCAGCCTCTGTAATATACAAATACTGAAGCACACATTTACATCCCATAAAACTGCAGGAAAACGCAGCTAAAAAGAAGCTGCAGACATTTTTACCTGCTTGGAATCAGATGTAAATGTTCGTGCACAAAATGCATACATAAATTGCGACTCCACTCACGTTGTACCCAAAACCTGCCACTGAAAACACCTGCTACAAAGTCATGCACACGCATGTGGGTTCTTGCCATTGCATGTGCTTGTACACATGGCTTAATTCCATAAGCGGCATTTTACATGCATATATTGCCATATACATGCACAAGTGCCTTTAGAAGATGACCTCTACACATTTGTTCGTACATTTGATGCACAACTCGGCCTCTGATCTGCCCAAACCCCAAACTATACCCCCAGAATGCTTACACACAGTCCATAATTAGTATGTGCTGTCCTATCACCACACGTACTTAGACACACATCTGCTATAAAAGCCATTCTCTACATGTAAACCAGTCTTTTCATGCCAAAAGAATCTGTATAGAATTCCCCCCCTTTATGAGCCATAATGTTTGAACTCACAGGAAAACCTCCGAATTTCTGGAGTACTTCACCTTCATGCCTGTCCATCATAAAGTCATGAAACCATAAAGGGTACTCGAACCCCCCAAAAAATTTAAAAAAAAATTCAAGAAAATAAAAATAAGGAAAAAGTAATTAGTCCTTACCTGCTAATTAGTGTTCCTGAAGGAACTCCAGTCCAGTCCCTTTACTCTCGGGTTGCGCAACCCTTCCAGCAGCTTGGAGGCTGAGCCCATCATCGTTTTGATGATGGTGTGGTATAAATACCACTGGCACCGCCCCTAGGCACCAGTAATCTGATGAAAAAGCAGTCCTGCCAAGTACTCGTAACAAAAATGCGTAAAACAAGGCACCCAAATCAACAAAAACATGAAATCAAAACAAATTTTTTTTTTTTTTTTTATTTTTTTTTTTTTTCGTTTAACTGAAAGTACGGGGGGGGGGGGAGGGAAGGAGAAGGCTTACCCCAGGCCGACACAGCCTTTACTCATTTGTGCCCGTACGGCGCTCCTCCGGCTGGAGTCTTCCGCCCCGCCCCGTTCCTACTTCGGTCCTTTATTCCACTAGAAACTGAACCTGGGCGGGATCAGGGACTGGACTGGAGTTCCTTCAGGAACACTAATTAGCAGGTAAGGACTAATTACTTTTTCCTTAGCAGAACTCCAGTCCAGTCCCTTTACTCTCGGGATGTAACAGAGCAGTTCAAAACCTGGGTGGGGTTCGCTAACCCGGACCGAAGTACGGCACCCGCAAATCTGGTGCCTGCTCTTCTCTGGACATCCAGCCTGTAGTGCTTGGAAAAGGTATGCAGAGAGGACCAGGTGGCCGCTTTACAGATGTCTAGCGGAGGCACCAAACTATGTTCTGCCCAGGAGGCCGCCTGCGCTCGAGTTGAATGAGCGCGAAGACCTGTTGGGACTTGCCTTCCCTTGAGAATATAGGCAGAGGCAATGGCCTCCCTGATCCACCTAGAAATGGAAGCTTTGGCCGCTGCTTCCCCTTTGCGCAGACCTCCAAATTGGACGAAGAGCCGTTCGGACTTGCGGAAGGAAGATGTGCGAGAGAGATACCGTCTCAACACTCTACGCACATCTAGGAGACGCAGTTTGGAATTCCCCTCATCTTGGGCTTCTCCCGCGAAGGACGGGAGCGAAACTGTTTGGTTCATATGAAAAGGAGAGGAGACCTTGGGTAGGAAGGAGGGAACCGTCCGCAAAACCACCTTATCTTTAAAAAAAGGAAAGAAAGGGAGGCCGAGAAGAGAGCGCTTGGAGCTCTGAGACCCTCCTAGCCGAACAAATAGCTACCAAGAACACTGTCTTCAGAGTCAAGTCCTTCAGGGAGGAACTCCTAGCTGGTTCAAAGGGTTCTCTGGTTAGGGAATCCAACACCAGGTTTAAGTCCCAAGGAGGGATCACTGATCTTTGTTGCGGCCGTAGGCGCTTGACTGCTCTCAGGAATCTACCTACATCGGCGTGGTCACCTAGAGACTTGCCCCGGACCTTTCCTCTATAACAAGAAATGGCCGCTAACTGCACTCGTAATGAACTGTGAGCCAAACCTTTCTCGAGGCCTGCTTGGAGGAACTCTAACACCTCCGGGACCGAGGATTCTAAAGGTCTCTTATGTCGATCTGCGCACCACGCCTCGAATATGCGCCAAACTCTGATATAGGAAAGGCATGTCGAGCGTTTTCGAGCGTTCAGCAGGGTCGAAACTACCGAAGCCGAGTAACCTCGCTTCACGAGCCGCGCCCTCTCAAGGGCCAAGCCGTAAGCGAGAATCGATGCACGTGGGGCATGAGCACTGGACCCTGTCGTAGCAAATCCTTTCTGTTGGGGAGCCTCCAAGGGCGAAGAACCGTTAGTCTCACCAGGTCTGCATACCATGGTCGGCGAGGCCAATCCGGGGCTATGAGGATTACCAGACCTGGATGGGTTTTTATTCGCCTTAGGATCCTCCCTATGAGGGCCCAGGGCGGGAACACATACAGGAGACCTTCCGAGGGCCACTTCTGTACCAGGGCATCCAAGCCTTCTGACATCCTTTCCTTTCTCCGACTGAAGAACCGGCTTGCCTTGGATGTTCCGTAGCGTGCCATGAGGTCCATGATCGGTGTTCCCCAAAGGGCTACTATTTGGTCGAAGACCTCCTGTGCTAGTTCCCATTCGCCGTGGTCTATCTTGTGTCTGCTGAGATAATCTGCCGTCACATTTTCTGTTCCTGCCACGTGTTGAGCCGACAAGTCCAGAAGGTGAGCTTCGGCCCACTTGAAGAGACTGTCCGCCTCCTTCTCCAGCAGGGGGCTGCCCGTCCCCCCCTGGCGGTTGATGTAGGCCACCGCGGTGACGTTGTCCGAGAGAACACGGACTGCCCTCTGCCGGATCAGGGGCTCGAGGGCTCTGAGTGCCAGCGCCACTGCTCTCAGTTCTAGCCTGTTGATGGACCAGCGAGCCTCCCCCGGGGTCCAGCTCCCCTGTGCGAACTGTCCCTCGCAATGAGCCCCCCAGCCAGAGAGACTGGCATCCGTCGTCAGCTGTATCCATTGGGGTGGATCTAGAGGCATCCCGCATCTTAGGTTCCTTGGGCACTCCCACCAGAGGAGAGATCTCCTGATCTGAAGAGGACAGGGTAGCTGCGTGGATAGGGGATGAAGCTGGGGGGACCATCGACGTAACAATGCGCGTTGAAGCGGTCGCATATGTGCCTTGGCCCACGGTACTACCTCTATCGCTGCTGCCATGGTGCCCAAAAGTTGCAGGTAATGCCAGGCGGTAGGGATTCGTCTTGAAATGAAGCGAGAGACCAGGCTCCTGAGGTTTCTTAACCTCTGTTCTGACAGGAAAACCCTTCCTCTTCTTGTGTCGAACCTCGCTCCGAGGTAATCGATCTCCTGCGAGGGAACTAAACTGCTCTTTGCCCGGTTGATGACCCATCCCAATTCCTCCAGGAATTCCACCACTCTGGCTGTAGCGGTGCGACTCTCCGACTCGGATTTTGCCCGAATCAGCCAATCGTCCAGGTATGGATGGACTAGGATCCCCTCCTTGCGGAGGGCCGCGGCTACCACTACCATTACTTTGGTGAATGTCCTTGGAGCTGTTGCTAGGCCAAAGGGAAGAGCCTGGAACTGAAAATGACCCCTCGGCACTGCAAATCTCAGGAACTGCTGATGGGACTTTCGTACCGGGATATGTAAGTATGCTTCCGTCAAGTCTAGTGATGTTAGAAACTCCCCCTGTCTTACCGCTGCGATGACCGACCTCAGGGTTTCCATCCGAAAATGAGGAACCGAGAGACAGCGATTGACTTGCTTCAAGTCCAGGATTGGACGGAAGGACCCTTCTTTCTTTGGTACCACAAAATAGATCGAGTATCGACCGGAACCGTATTGGTCTCTGGGGACGGGAGTCACCGCTCCTAACTTGATCAGCCTTGAAAGGGTGTCTTCTATTGCTGCCCTCTTCTCTGGAGAGCCGCAGGGAGACAGCATAAAGGCTGGGGGAACTTGCTTCGTGAATTCGAGAGCATAACCCTCTCTGATTACTTCCAGTACCCAACGGTCGGATGTGACTCGGGCCCAAGCGGGAAGGAACTGCCTTAACCGACCCCTACCAGCAGGCCTTTTTCCTGGGCCCCCGTCGTTTCATTGTGTTTTCCTAGCGGCAGAGGATGAGGAGGAAGCTCCAAAACCTCTTCCAGCTCCCCGAAACCCTCTGAAGCCTTGTCCTCTAGGCGCGGGGCGACCCCTAGGAAAGAAATTCTGTCTTGCCGGCCGGAACCTCCGAAAGTCCCTCGGCTGATTTCTGGATTGGACAGTCGAGCGGCTTTGCTTAGGTCTATCCTCCGGGAGTCTACCTCCCTTAGACTCGCCCAGATCCTTCACCAACTTTTCCAGGTCCTCACCGAACAGCAGCTTCCCCTTGAAGGGCAGGCGACTGAGCCGAGCCTTCGAGGAGGGGTCCGCCGCCCAATTGCGCAGCCATAGATATCTTCTGGCTGCTACTACCGAGGCCATATTTTTTGCTAGACTCCTAATAAGGTCATACTGGCTATCTGCTAGAAAGGCGGACCCCGACTCTAACCGCGCAGCACTAGACTGTGCGTCAGAAGGGGCGCCATCCGTTAGTTGAAGCTGTTGAGCCCACCTCAGGCAGGCTCTTGCTACCCATGCTCCTGACACCGAGGCCTGCAGGGCGAGGGCACTAACGTCAAAGGCTTGTTTCAAGAGAGAATCCAGCTTTCTATCCTGACTATCTCTAAGCGCAGCGCTGCCCTCGACCGGAATGGTCGTCTTCTTTGTCACCGCTGACACCGCTGCGTCTACCCTTGGGGACTTCAGTAGATCCTTGTCAGCTTCTGGCAAAGGGTACAGGCGAGACATGGCCCTCACCCCTCTTAGACTGGACTCCGGTTGATTCCACTCTTCCTGGATCATCTGGCGTACCACTCTGTGGACCGGAAAGACTTTCTGAGTTTTTCTGACGGCTTGAATCAATGGGTCCTCTAACGTTTCTTCCTCTGCAGGGATGTCTGATGCCATATTGAGCACCTTCAGGGATTCATTAATCAAGGCTGGGAGCTCCTCCCGACGAAAAACTCTAACTATCCGGGAGTGCTCTTCTTCTTCTGGAATCTCCCCCTCCTCAAGCTCTTCCTCTTCCTCCCCCACTTCTCTGTCTGATCCCTCCTCATCTGGAGTGATCGGAGAAGGAGAGGTGAGGGGTTCTTCGCTCACTAGCCTAGCGCGCTTAGGAGGGGCTCCGGGATCATGTGAGCTTGTCTTCCCTGGGCCGGGCCGGATACAATCTTTTAGCAGCGACGGCTCCCCGAGTCCCTGTTGCCTCATACAAAAGGCTTTGTGTAACAGGAGGACAAATTCTGGAGAAAAATGTTCCCAGCCTCCCTCTGCTGCACCGGGAGCAGGGGGAAGGGCCTGAGAGGGGCCTGGTAATGCCGAGGTAGAGGGCGGGGGAGAGGAAGGAGAATCTCCTCCCCCCTCCCGGAGCCCTTGAGACCCCTGAGAAGTGTGGTCCATGGACAGCTGAATTTCCTGCTCCACGGAGGCTGCTTCAGTAGCACAACTCCGGCAGATCCCGGCCTCAGAATCTGCTACTCTGCGGGTTCCGCAGGACAGGCAGCGCAATTTACCCGTCATCTTTCTTCCAAAATAAGTATTATTAATTTTGGGTCTTGAGGGTAAAGGTTAAAAGAAATTAAATTAAATTAAACATAAATCCCCTTAAATGGAAGATTTTCCAACCGCAGGGAAGGGAAGGGGGGTGGGGTGGGGCCTCACCCCTGAACGGCAGTCCTAGCTAAGCCTAAACCCCAAATAAGGAAAGAAATAAAATTAAAATTAAAACTATACAGCAATCAAAATATATGGCTCCACAATACTTGCGATTTGGATGTCCTGATACTTTGTTTCGTGCTGCACACTCTGGAGCCGCTGACTGAAGCTAGACTCCACGTGGTAGGCCTCAGCCACGTGGAGTCAGGTCATGCGGCCGGCGAGCTTGTTCTCGCCGCGGCGTTCCGAATTCCCTCTGAGAACTCGCTTCGTCGATCCGATGCCGCCTCAAGCGCTCAGCTTGCTCAATCGCTGTAAGCGCGAGGCGGCAGAAGAGCAGGAGAAGGAGCGCTGCTGACTGCGAGCTCTGCCCCCGAACGGGACTCCTTTGCCGTGATGTCTCTAGCGCTCAGCCCGCCTCGGGGGCTTCGGCGCGAGACAAAGGTGAGCGGTGAGGAGGTCGGCGATCCAGTCGGCGGGCCCGCGGGGGGGGGGGGATCCCGAACACTCCGCTACACCCCGCTGCTTAGTAAGCCTTCTCCTTCAAGGATACCGGGGACCGAGAAGGAGGGAGGAGGGGGGAGGAGAGCCCAGAGAGCAATTAAAGAAACAGACAAAAAAGGAAAAACCCGATGGGAGTAAGAGAACTCCCCCAACTAAAGGAAGGTAAATTAAAGAAATTAAATTAAATTAAATTAAATTAAATATAAAGGAAACTAAAGGACCAGTAAGCTCCTGGCTTACGGTAACCCTCCAGCTGCTTGGAGGCTGAGAATACTGGTGCCTAGGGGCGGTGCCAGTGGTATTTATACCACACCATCATCAAAACGATGATGGGCTCAGCCTCCAAGCTGCTGGAAGGGTTGCGCAACCCGAGAGTAAAGGGACTGGACTGGAGTTCTGCTAAGGAACAGGAGCAAAACTCGGGCTTGATACTCTGAGAAACCTACTAACTACTGCAGATTTACACAAAATTGATCACAACATCCTTCTTCCATCACCTATCTCTGTATCCGATGAGCGCATAAAAAAACAGAAAGAGGGTGGGTGTGTGCAAACTCTACACTTTAGAATTAGAGAGTTAAAAGAAACATTTCATTTTGAAACAGCAAGTGACTGTAAAACCTGCAACTAAGAATATAAGCCAAATAACAGACACAAGCTCCTCTGTCACTCTGTGTATGCCTGAGCACCCACCCTCACTATTGAGCAAACTCCTTCCGTGCATATAAGGAGGAGTCATTTGTTTTTAGTTTTCATTCTGGAAAGTTGGCTTCTGTGCCATAAAAAGACAGATCCTTGTGGCTACGCAATAGGCTTGACTAACTGGCACCATTCTGCTGCATTCTTTTACGATCTAGTTTTGAAGGAACCAATGTTATTATCTTAACTCAGACAAGATTTATTTCAGGCATATTTATTGTGGATCTTAAGAAAACTAGTCTGCTGTCTTCGAGGACCTGCATCACTTATCCCCATATCACTAATTGCAACACAGCCTGTGTAATCCACTGCAATCCACATATCCTGAAAAAGTTTAATGGATTAAATTAGGCTTTATATCAAGATGAGCAAATCTGTCTCTGACAATACAAAAAAAAATTTTGAATTACTAAGTCACTTAGATAATTCTTCCAAAGTAGAAAATTTGATGGCTCAATGGAATTATCATTTTTACAATCTTCGGTTACCAGCTGGCTCAGGTCAATAGAGACAGGAAAAAAAGAGTTGGTTATCTCACTGTACTTCCTAGGACCAGCACATATCCACGGCATTTCCTGCACACTGACTCTGACTGCTGATGGACACATAAGAGCATACGATATGCCATACTGGGTCAGATCAAGGGTCCCATCAAGCCCAGTATCCTGCTTCCAACAGTGGCCATTCCAGGTCCCAAGTATCTGACAGGTTCCCAAAGGTATACACATTCAATACTGCTTGTCCCTGGGGGAAGCAGTGGATTTCCCCAGTCTTCTTTAATAATGGTTTATGGACTTTTCTTCCAGGAACTTGTCCAAACCAGTTTTGAACCCAGCACCCTACATCCTCCGGTAATAAATTTCAGAGTCTGATGCGCTGAGTGAAAAAATATTTTCCCCGATTAGTCTACATCGTAGTTTCATTGTGTCTGCCCTTGTTTCTACTTTTTGAAGGCATAAACAATCGATCTACGTTTACCTATTCCACTCCATTCACTATTTTATAGATCTCTATCATATTTCCCCTCAACCGTCTCTTATCCAAGTTGAAGAGACCTAACCTTTTAAGCCTTTCCTCATAAGGATATCCTTCCATCCCCTTTACCATTTTGGTCACTCTTCTCTGTACCTTTTCCAATTCTGCTATATCCTTTTTAAGATATGGTGACCGGAATTGCACACAATATTCAAGGTGCGGTTGCACCATGGAATGATACAGAGGCATTATATATATCACCCTTGGTTTTATTTTCCATTCCTTTCCTTATGATTCCTAGCATTCTATTTGTATTCTTGGCCGCGGCTGTACACTGTGCAGAGGGTTTCAAAGTACTATCCACGATGACGGCCAGATCTTTTTTCTGAGTGGCGATTCCTAATGTGGAACCTTGCAATGTGTATCTGTAGTTGGGTTGTTCTTCCCTAAGTGCATAACTTTGCACTTATCCACATTAAATTTCATTTGCCATTTGGACACCCAGTCTCCCAATTTTTCAAGGAGAGAAATTTACAAGAGGAGAGAAATTCCGGCAACAGTATTTTCCGAAGAACCTCTTTCTTTTCACCCCTCGACAGCTGGAGTGTTAAGTGCCACCACCAAGAGCGCATTAAAGACCAGTTGGAAAGAAGCCTAGCAGTCAAATATCTAATTCTAAACAAATTGCAGAAGCCTTGGAACTCTTTTTGCATTAAATTCAGCATAGGAACTGCACTGTATTCAATTTCCTTGTGCCATCTACAGTACTCTGGCAAAGGTTAACAGATAAGAAAGCAGACAATAAATCAGAACATCTGTATGGCGTGTCGCAGAGTACGTTCAATTACTCTTTCTCTAAGAAGATCACAAAAAAAAGATGATACATAGATAACTTCTGTTCCTAAAAAAATAATCACATCTACAACATTCTGAGCCAACCAAACCAATAAAACCTCTTGTGACTTGGTCTTATTTACAATAAAATTTGTATTATTCTCTATATACAAAGTAGCATAGTAAAGGACGGCAGATAAAGAACAGCACAGGCCCATCCAGTCTACCCGGTAAGGTGCTTTTACTATGGGTTGTAACTGCTGCTCCATGCAGGTTACCCTCTGCTTGGGCTTCTACTTTGGGTTGTTACCCCTGCTCTTTGCCTTTTTTGAAGTGTAAAAGTCATTTAAGTTTTGCTTTGAGCAAGAATGCTCCTGTTGCTATATATGGATCCTCTGTGTTTATTCCTTTCTTTTTTGAATTTCGTCACTGCTTTTGTCCCCATCTCTTCCACCAGGAGGACATTCCAGGCATTCTGTAAAAAATACTTCCTGATGTTTGTTTTTAATATTACCTTCCTTGTAGCTTAAATTTCATGTCCTCTAGTTTTAGGGCTTCCACGTCTTTGAAAACGGTTCGTTCATTAATATTTCTCAAGTATTTAAAGATCTTTTCTATTGGGTATACATATTCAGGTTTTCAAATATCTTCTCACACAGCTTCTGGTGCAAACCCCGTACAATTTTGTTTGCTTTCCTCTGAATTGTTTCAAGTCCTTATGGGACTGATTTTCGAAGGTATTTACACGGGTAACTGCACTAGTTACTCGTGTAAATGTCTTAACAGGGAACTTTCAAAGGCACCTACATGGATAGTGCCTTCAAAAATTTGCTGGCGTATCCCTTATGTGCCCCGATGCTATGTGGTAGGTATCAGGGTATGTTGGGGGCATTCCGAGATGGTGAGGAGGCGGGCCATGGCATTACCCATGTAGCATCGATTTTCAATGCTACACGGTTAGCCCCGATGCCATCCTTGCCTATCTTTAAGGTGCAGAGCGCTAACCGCGCAGCACTGAAAATCGGTGCTACATGGGGAGCTCTTGCGGCCTCCTAGCTGTGTGGCGATACCTGGATTTTCGATGCTGGAGCCGCATATGACCCCAGCATGGAAAATCCAGGTTAGGCGGGAGGAGGCTGGCTATGAGCCAACGCGGCGCATAACACTGCCCAGATCAATATCGGGTCCTATATCTTTAACAAGATACAGCCTCCAGAACTGACACAGTTCTCCAAGTGAGACCTCACCTACAATCTGTACAGGGGCATTGTCACTTCCTCCTTTTGGATGTCCCTCTCTATGCAGCCTTGTCTCTTTCTAGATTCGGCCGCCACCTCTTCACATTGTTTTACCAATGAGATCCTCATACACTACCACCGCAAGGTTTCTCTCTCTTATGGTCTATGCAGGTCAGCCTCCTGCCCCCCATCACATACTGCTCCTCTGAATTTCTGCACCACAAGTGCATCACTTTGCACTTCTTTGTATTAAATCTTAACTGTCAAGCATTAGACCATTTTTCTACACAGTTGGGTGGCTTTTGCTGTACAAAACACAATTCATTTCTCAAAAATACATCGAAAAAAATAGTGCCACAAATACTAGTCAAGATAAATAGTGGGTCTTATACAAATTGTTCTCTATTTACTGGAACATCTAAAAGATCTCAAAATACACATCATACAAATATTACTAACTTATTTCTTACAAACAAATTTTTCTACAAACAGTTTTTAGCTTTTAATTTTTGACCATATTTATTGGCAGGCGGGAACTCATACCGTGGATTTTACTGGTCACCTTCATCATCATTCCCACAGCCTTAAGAAACTGACCAACATTAACAAAATTTACAACACACCACCATACATCCTTAAAAACCATTAAACAATTAAATGCTAAACATTCAAAGGACTTCAGTATAGCAAGGGAAATACAAAAGCCAAAACTGTGGCTCCACCATATAATACACAGATTCCAATCTGCAGGTTCACTCCAACAGCTCTTCCAACTTCACCACTGCTGTCACAGTTCTGGAAGGTGCTGCCCCTGCTGTTTACTACTGGTACTGCTACTGCTAGCAAATTAACATTGAAATCTGAGTAACAGTAGTAGGCAGCAGGGGCAGCAATGGTGAAGCTGTTGGAAAAACTGTTGGGAGTAAACGTGCAGATTAGAATCTGTGTATTATAAGGTGGAGTCACAGTTTTAGCTTTTGCATTCCCCTTTCTATATTGAAGTCTTCTGAATGCTTAGCATTTAATTGCTGAATGTTTTTTAAGAATGTATTTTGTTTGATTCTAACTATTTATTGTGTTGTAAATTTTGTTAATGTTTATCAGTTTCTTAAGGCTGTGGGAACGATGATGAAGGTGTCCAGGTGGTTTGGTTACATTGTTGTACCAGTAAAATCCACGGTTTGAGTTTGTTTGTAGAAAAATGTGTTTGTTAGAAATTTGTTAGTAATATTTGTATGATGTGTATTTTGAGATTTTTTTAGATGTTCCAGTATATAGAGAACAATTTGTATAAGTCCCACTATTTATCAAAACATAATTCATGTAATATTTCACTCATCTGGGCGGTGGTTGCCATGTTAGTCCACATTGGTCCAGAGAAATAAAAATAGTCCAGGTTGATCTAATGGTGCAGTAGCAGTACTATGCCCTACCATGTAGAGGTTCCCCTGGTTCAATTTTTGAGAAGGATCTTATATACTCTGGGTAGGCTGGGATTTGGGATACTGTAGAGTGAATGTTCACAGCCCCTTAAGGATAGGGGTAGGGGGAGTCATGGTCATCATTAAAGGGAGCCACCTGGTGGCTGGCATTACAACCCGTGATACAGGGTTCTGGACAGTGCTTTGATGCAGGGCTCCCAATTTCAAGACTGTTGCTGAAATGACTAGACTAGGAACAGAGAAGGGTGGGTCTACTGCTGCAGGGGAGAAATCCACAAGTGGTCATGAATGACTGCTCATGGCATCAGAATCTCGACACTAGCTCCAAGTGATCTGGAAGGAAAAAGGAGAAAGGGGATACTACTGATTTAAACAAAGGACAATTAATGGGTTGTGATAATGTTTTCTTGGACTTCAAAAAAAATATTTATGTGATTTCAAAATTTTACATCCAATAAAACACTGAATTAAAAGCAATAAAAAATAAACCAAAGGAAATTGACTCAGATCCATGTCAATTAAGATTCATTAGACCAAAATTAAACCCACAATTGAGGCCAGAAGTAGAAAAGAAATACAAAAATTCACAGGAAAAAAATAATTCAAATCTGTTGGCAGCAACTCTAGAATAAAAATTCAAAATGGAAAATCACTCAATTTTAACAACAAAAGGTCTGGATCCTTTCGAACAATTTCTCTTGTGGTTATTACTTCACATTATAAAAGGTCTCAGACTTTACGGCATGTATATTTTAGACTCATTGAATGTCTAAGTCTTGTGCCCATTAGCATCAATGACCTTTAGCTACCTATATCTACTGTGGGTTACAAAGAGTATAAACACGTGAAGCTGCTGACCCACTGTCACGTGTTTATACTCTTTGTAACCCACAGTAGATGTAGGTAGCTAAAGGTCATTGATGCTAATGGGCACAAGACTTAGACATTCAATGAGTCTAAAATATACATGCCATAAAGTCTGAGACCTTTTATAATGTGAAGTAATAACCACAAGAGAGAAATTGTTCGAAAGGATCCAGACCTTTTGTTGTTAAAACTGAGTGATTTTTCCATTTTGAATTTTTGACAAAGATAACACAGAAAAACAGACCATTAATAGTTGTCTAGCAACTCTAGAATAGCATTTTCAGCCAGTACAAACTAGGGGAACCTTCTTGAAGCAACACCTGAGTAGAGGATTCTTCTCTAGCTGAAACTACTGAAATCGATCAGGCTCAGAAAAAATATACTGGTTGCCCTGCCACTCAACCAAACATTTACACGGAAAAAACAATTTCATAGTTATGCCAAGATTTATGGCTCTGTTCCTAAGAGCCAAAACTTCTCGGCATTACTTTTGCGTATCCCTAGATACATCAAGAAATATATAGATTTTTGAGCCAAGAAAAGTAGCTAGCATGTTACGAAAAAACAACCTCAAGACAGCATTCCTGTCTGAGTCAAAAGCAAAGCAACACCAGTCAGGAGTGAGGTGTACAGCGGTAGATTAAAACCAGAACTTATAAATAACAGACAGACTTAGGAACAGAAAGACAGATCAGACAGAGACAAATTTATAACAGAAGAGGACTTACATAATGATATGATAAGATAATTCATAAAAATAATTGTGCATAATAAGCATGAAACCAAATAATACTAATGGTAGTGCTATTTCAAAGTATGATTTGGTTTCACACTTATTGCGTACAAATCTTTTTATGAATTATCTTATCATATATTTCTGTTCCAACTGACTTTCACAGTCTGTCTATGCTTTTTATAAGTTCTGTTTTTGAAGATATGGCATTCCTTATATGGATATTATTTATTGATATGGTTTGTTATCAGTTAAGTTTGCAATGATTTTATTTGATTTTTAATTCTGTGATTTATATGTATTTCTGTTTGTAGGTCAGAACCCCTGACGAATGCAGTGCCAAAATATGGCCGTCTCAGGTAGTGGGTCTTGTAATCTACCATAAATAAAATAAGTTTGCTATACACCTTGCTCCTGATTGCGCATAGTTATTGAAGTGTGTCTCAAAAGCAAAGCAAGCCACTAAAGTTGTCCTATCTGTAATAACCTCCAAAGATGATTCTAGGAAGGCAGTCAAATTCTCCACATCCATTGTTTTATCTATCCTAGGACCTAGGGCTGTATCAAGAGCTGTGCAAGCGGTGCGGCCACACAGGGTGCAAGCTCAGAAGGGGGCACTGATATCATCACTGGGCTTCCAGGAAGCTCAAAAAGAGAGAGCTACTGAAAGTGGCTGTATGGAGGGGGGCACCAGATTCGTTAGTCGCACGGGATGCATTTCTAGCTTGGTATGGTCCTCAACTCTCCACAATTAGCAGAGAATGAGAGATACTGGGCCCAAGTAATTGGTGACAAAGCTTCTCCAGACATCTGTAACACTTCAATATTTTCTCAACATGTCCACTGGTGCAATTAAGGGACATTTCGGAAAATTGAGAAATCACAAATTGTTCTTACAAACACGGTTCTCCAAATTGAGCAAATTCCTGTTCAAAAACTATTTTCTCTTTAATTTGGACCATACTCGCAGGTTGGAGATTTTCCAAAGCTGATTCCACCCATTCTAATCGTGCAGCTTGCTGTGTAAGAGACAGCTCCTGTTCAGCTGCCTTAGTATTCATAATATCCAACTTGGACTTGAACGTGCCAGCAAAAGTAGCCAAAGAAGTATCCACTGCCTTGATGGCATCCCGTAACACTTCCAGGGTAACTACAGCCAGTCTAACTGCCATTGCCATTGGAAAATGGTGACCAGAACTCCTCACCGGATCCTTCAAGGCTGATACAGTCGCTGAGGGAACCCCCACTGCCAGCAGTGAACCTAAGGGAATCCCTTGAATGTTTTCAGACTCACCACAGCGTCCACTTCCAGTCTAGGCAGCAGCAGGGCTGTTTGTTGCTCAGAAAGGCCCAACTAACATTTGCATCTGAGGACAACGCCGCAGACAAAACTGAAGAGGCATGTGATTCTTGGAAAGCAGACTATGCAAGCTACAGCAGGGACTAGCCTGTAGCCTTCGGAGTCGAAGTGGAGGTAGGCACCGCGGCTTTCCTCTTCCTCTTGGCAGGAGCCCGAGGCATCAAGACAGGCAATCTCTACAGCTTCACAGCATGTCCTGCAATGCTACCACTCAAGCCGCCATCTTGACCTCCTCCAACTCAGTTTTCTTCTTGGACTAACTTTTGACCTGGGTTAGATCTCCTCAACCGATGACCAGGTCTCCTGTCCACAAAGGTGAGCAATTGGTATGAACATTCAATGGCAAACCAGATTGTTTAAAAGAGTATTCAACACATCAACAGAAGGCATCAAGGGTAGGGACCATGGGGAACTGTGCCTCATTTACCACCATTCTTACCTTGCAGAACTCCACACAAGACTGAAACTGGGTGCATACTTTTAGATTTTCAAAAGCACGTGCTTCTTTTTTAGTCAAACTACATACTCAGAGTTGATTCTAGTGTGTGAATGGAGAAACTTTACATAGCCGCTAATTTCCTCTCCTTAAATCCTGCTAGACCAGTCCAGAGGAGAGAATTATGTTCCCCAGCCAGTATATAGAGGCAGACTAGAACAGCTTTTGGCGATGTTATCAGTAGGATTTAGTCTAGTGCACACAGAGAAGCCAGTATGACACTTTCCATGTAGAAGCAATACTGAAAAACTCAAACACAGTAAAATATTAATTAACTATAACTTTGTACAACCACGTTTTGACTCTCTTATCACACTTGACTATTTGTCAGGCACTGATTTCGATAATGCAGTGAAGAGGCAAAAGGGCTCCCAAACCTGCAGTAGTTTTCCTGCCGATGAAGGTCTTGGACTGGTCTAGCAGGATTCAGGGGAAGGAAATTATCAGGTATCTAAAATTTCTCCTTTATCATCCTGATGTGTGGAACATACCCAAGTAGTCAGGACCCAGGGTGGGAGGAAGACAATACTCAGGACAGAACCGCTCTGTCAAAAGGTACCATCTGTGCTAGCTGCTACATGCATCCTATATTTACCAAGGTGCTCACAAACGACTAGGTGATCACTTTAAAGATGTTTTCCAGAGATTCCAAGGAGGGCTCAGTTCATGATGAAGCTTGTGCCTAAGAGGAGTGGAAAACTGATTCTCTCCAGCATGTATTTTCCATACAGGATGTAGGCTTAACTAACAGCCTTCTGCTGCTGCCTGTTCCTCCCTCAGGCCTCTGAAGATGCCAAAGAGATGGTCTGACCACCAGAAGGAAACAGTAGTCTCCAGATACTTCACCAATGTCCTCCTCATTGGTAAAAGATGCAGCGAGGAGTCTGAACAAATGTCCTCCTCCAAGAAGAAAAGCAGGATCACAGATTTATTAAGAGGAAAATGAGAAAGATGATGACAAGCTGACCAGAAAGGACTCTCTATAGGACAAGGTCTGTAGCTCCAACATCTATTTGGGCAGAAGCAATAGCTGCTAGAAATACTATCTTCAGGATCAAATCCTTGAGGGAGATCTTCCAAAGGGTCTCAAAAGGGGACCCTTCCAGTGCCTTCAACACCTCATCAAAGCTCCATGTGCCATTTCAGCTGCATGGGGGGATGGATCTGCTTCACTCCCTTGGGAAAACAGGATACATCTGGGTGCACCGCCAAGGATATACCTTAAACTCACTCCCAATAGCACACAAGGTCTGCCATCTGAATCCTGGAGGAGATCAGAGCGAAAATGCTAACCAAATACTTCTGTTCTGTTTTTATTAAAGAAAATCCTGGAGAAGGACCACCTGCGATTGACAAATGTATAATGGAAATGGAAAAGATACTATACCATTCACTGTAGATGATGTGTTTGAACAGCTTGCAAAACTGAAAGTGGACAAACCATGGGACCAGATGGGATACATCCCAGGATAGTGAAAGAGCTGAGAGAGGTTCTTGCAGAGCCTTTAAAGGATGTTTTTAATAGATCCTTAGAGACGAGAAAAGTTCTGCAGGACTGGAAAAGGGCCAATGTGGTACCTCTTCACAAAAGTGGCAATAGGAAAGAAGTTGCAAACTACAGGCCAGTAAGCCTTACCTCGGTGGTGGGAAAAATAATGGAAAGGTTCCTGAAAGGGAGAATAGTGGATTTTCTCGAAACCAATAGGTTGCATGATCCGAGGCAACAAGGTTGCACCAAAGGACGATTATGCCAAACAAGTTCTTTGAGTGGGTGACAACAGAACTAGATCAAGGGCATGCAATGGATGTGATCTACCTAGAATTCAGCAAAGCCTTTAATACTTTTCCTCATAGGAGGCTTATCAATAAACTGACCAGCCTAGGGATGGGTCCCAAGTTGGTGAACTAGATCAGAAATTGGTAGACAGACAGGCGACAGAAGGTGATGGTAAACGGAACTCCCTCGGATGAAAGGAAGGTGATTAGTGGGGTGCCCTAAGGATCGATCCTGGGGCCAGTACTGTTCAATGTATCTGTGAGTGATACTGCTGAACGACAGAAGGCAGCAACTCACCAACTGGCCACAAGCCTGGCCCCCGCACCACCGACAAGGATCTCTCCCAAGGGGTAACTTGCAGCAACAGGCTGCCCACAAATAGACTGCTGAAAACACGCCGCCTTTGGGGTAGGCCGTAAATCGGGGAGAGAAATGAAAGGCCCGAAGCAGATGCTGATCTCTCCAGCCCCGGAACACTCACAGCCAGGCAATTTATTTATTTAACAATTTTTTTATATACTGCTTTTCATTTTATCAAAGCAGTTTACAGAAAACAGAACGTTCTTACAAGGAACAGTAATATATCTGTTTGCAATTAACAGTTAACAGCTTACAACTCTATAACTATGTACAATGTATAAGTATGGGCTTGGGTGTCATTTTGTTGGGGGGGGCGGGACAACTGTGTAGGGAATTCGATCCTGTGGTTGTGTGTCTCATATGTAGCTGTAGTTTTATGTGTTTCATATGCAGTTGTAGTATTTGTTGAAGAGGTATGTTTTTAGATACTTTCTGAAGTCGGCGATGTCTGTAGTATCTCTTAGGTTATTATTATTATTATTATTACAGTTGCTTATATACCGCACTATTCGGTATCAGCGCGGTTTACAATATAACAAAACGACCAAGACAACAATCTGTTTGGTTTTACAAGGAACAGGAGTACCAACTTGGCTAACAGGGTTGAACTATATACATGAGATAATAATTACAACAACAGGGTTGAACTATATACATGAGATAATAAATTGCAACAACAGGGTTGAAGTATATACATGAAATAATAATTACAAAGATCTATATGAAATACAGTGATCACTTTAAGACGGTATGCGCCTGATCTGCAGGAAAGAGGCTGGGAATATAAGAACACTAGGGATGAGTGTATTCTTAGGTGGGGCTACTTAGATTCGGTTGCTGGCTGGGTAGTATTGGAGGAAGAGGTGAAATTTGATTGCCTTCCTGAATTGAGATAGGTCTACAATAGCTCGAATGTCTGGTGGTAGTGCATTCCAGCATTTGGGGACGTAAAGACTGAAAGCCCTATCTGCCGTTGAGCTGTTGCATTTAGTTAAGGACTTTGGGGTTATTAGTAGATTTAGGGTTGTTGACCTTCTGGATCTGTTGGGGGGCACTGTGTGGATAAGCTCAGTAAGTGCCGTAGAGGAGAGGCAATTGATGGCCTTGAATGAGAGGAGTAAAGTCTTGAATATAATCCTTCCGTGTATAGGTAGCCAATGAAGCTGCTTTAGAATAGGAGTCACATGGTCACTTCTGGAGGCTCCGTGGAGGACCCTTGCTGCGGCATTCATGGCCAGTTGTAACAGGTTCAGTGTAGATTGAGGGAGACCTTGTAAAATGGAATTAGTGAAGTCAAAATGAGGCAGGATCAGTGCTTGGAATATTGTCCGGAAATCATCTGGGTCCAGTAGGGAGCGCAGATGTCTGAGTGAACGGATTTTGAAATAAACAGCTTTGACTATGTTGCTTATGTGAGATTTCATGTCCAGATGTTGGTCTAGGGTCTATTGTTTCTTTGGTTTGCAATTCCGCTTCCTTGACTCTTACATGGGATGGTGGAATAAAGTCGGGGTCTCTTGAGATGAACAGTACCTCCGTTTTTTTGTGCTGGATGCGGAAGTTTTGTGATTGTAGCCAATCGGATATCGCATTGAAACACTCTACAAGTGGTGTAAGGTCCATTTGAACTGTCGAGAAAGGCATGTATAAGAAAATGTCATCCGCATATATCAGACAGCTCACGTTAAATGATCTAATGATATTGCAGATAGGTTGCATGTATATATTGAACAGTAGAGATGACAGGAAGGAACCTTGAGGCACGCCTTGTGTTTGATGGAATTGTTTTGATTCTTCTGTTCCGGATTTTACATATTGCCATTGACCATCTAGGTAGGACTTGCACCATTCGAGCGCAGTATTACGGATTCCCTTCTCTTTCAGTCGCCCAAGGAGAAGCTCATGATGTACCGAGTCAAAGGCCGCAGCAATATCTAAAAAGATGAGCACAAAACCTTGTCGGATGTTATCGATGCCTGTAATTATATTGTTGAAAAGGAAGGTGAGCAGGGTCTCGACTCCATGATACTCTCTGAACCCATGTTGGCAGTGATCTAGGGGAGCTGTGGAGTCTATATGATCCTGAATTTGCCTTTGAACCTCTTTTTCAATTATCTTTGCTAGGAGCAGAATACTAGCTATTGGCCTGTAAGAATCGACCCTTTGGGGGTCAAGTTTGGGGTTCTTCAATAAGGGCCTAATAGAGGTTTGTTTGAGTGCTGTGGGGAAGGAACCAGTAGTGAAGGAAAGGTTTATCAGTTTTGCAATGAATGGACTGAACTCCCTGCGTAGTTCCTTTACCCAAAACGCTGGGCAAGGGTCAGTTTGCGCTGTGGAGGTATTGATAGAAGCTATTGTATCTTCAATGCTTTTTCTGGATGGTGTGGAGAACTTGAGTAGGGGGGTTAAGCCTTTATTTTGTAGCATGATCGCGAGTCTCTATGCTGATCCAACGGTGTGCTATCTGAGACTTTTTCATTGCAAAGGGGGACCCCGTCAGGGCTGCCCTCTCTCCCCTCTTCTCTTCGTTCTTTCGCTAGACCCCCTTTTGCGGACAGTGGCGGGACTACATACAATAAGGGTGGTCAGCATTGGCACTCAAGAATTCAAGTTATCTGCCTTTGCCGATGATCTGTTGGTACATTTGCTTGCAACCAGAGATTCTTTGCCTCTCCTCCTACAGGAGTTCCGAACCTTCGGGCAGTTTGCGGGGTTTAGTATTAACAGGGATAAATCCGAAGCCCTGGACATGTCGGGACTACTCCGGAGTGGCTGGCCGGGTGAGTTCCCTCTTAAATGGGCCGAGAACCAATTCATATATCTGGGGATTGTACTGCCCTGCCACCCAGGTCAACTATATGGTAGCAACCTGAAGCGGATGCTGACCAAGGTAAGAACCCAGTTGCAAGCCTGGAAGCCCCTCCCTTTGTCTCTCACGGGGAGAATTGCGGCGATTAAACTGGTGCTCTTGCCACGGATATTATATTGGCTGCAGACCCTTCCAGTATGGCTCCTCCGGCAGGATGTTCGGCGCTTCGAGGCGGAGTTTCGTGGCCTCCTATGGGGAGGGGCAAGAGCCCGTATCCTATATGGTCGGCTGGTGGGGAGGGTGAAGAGGGGGGGGTGGGGACTCCCAGATCTTGGTGCTTATGCCTTAGCTTGCCAGGCGCGCCACCTGGGGGACTGGTTAGGTGACACTGATTTTTATACGCCAAGAGCTTTGGAGGAGGCATATGTAGCACCCCACTCTCTACGGGCCCTTTTGCATCTGGAGGTCAGCAGGTGGCCTACCCATTTGGCTGGTAGTGTGTTGTTAGAACCGGTGTGTAAGACATGGCGGCAGCTGAATGCCTACTGGGGCCGCAGTTGGAAAGTGTCGAGCTGGTTACCCATTCGGGGGAATGCCCACTTTACTCCAGGCACCGAGGCCGCCGCATTCCGGCATTGGGGGGCGAAGGGTATTTGTAATATAGGTCATGTGGTGGATTTGACCAGGAAAACTAAATCCTTTCTCGTATTATCTAGCGAGTATGACCTGGGGCCCCACCATTCCTTTGCGTACATGCAAGTGGCCCACTATGTGGCCTCCCTTGTGGGGGCGGAGGTACATAGCGACCGGTCGGCTCAGATTCTTGCATTCTTTGGCCTGGGCGATGCGGAACGACCATCAATTCGGGTGTTCCACCTCAGGCTGGAGCAGTATCGGCCGGTGCCGGACTATCGCTGCGTGGAACAGGCTTGGGGGGCTGAAATGGGGCGGGAGAACCCCCGCAATACAATTCTGTCAGCCCTCCGGAGAGTGGGGGGCCTGGTGGATGGTGCCCGTTGGCGGGAAATGCAATTCAAATGTTTAACGAGGGTTCACTTCTCCCCACGGAGGGCTCTTCGTTGCCACTTAACTGACGATGGCAGCTGCCCGCGGTGCGCAGAGCCTATGGCAACTTTGTTACATATGTGGTGGGGATGCCGACAGATTCGCCCCTATTGGCGGAGAATTTCCCTATTCATGGCTAATTTGTTAGGACAATCCGTCAATTGGGATGCTGCTTTGATTGCCTTGGATTTCTTGAGCATTACGTCACCGAAGGGGAAATGGAGCCGTTGGCTGGTGCGCAAGGCATGTCTGGTGGGTAAAGGGCCACTTTTGCGATGGTGGAGGGATAGACACCCTCCCTCCTTTTGGGAGTGGCAGAACTCCTTCCATCAGCTTATGCTTCTGGAGTGCAGGGCTGCCCGAGGTCATGTCAAGCGATGGTCCGCCTTCTTGCTACTCTGGGAGCCATATATTCAAAATCTGAGTGCCCGGACCCGCAATGTGGTCCTGTAGTTGGGTTGTTGATAAGCTTGCCCGCTTGCAGTGTCACTGTGGGATTGTGGAACTCTATGAACTGGTCCTGTGTGAAAAGAAACCTTGCACATCTCTAACAATTAATCTTATAATTCCAAGAATTTAAACAAATATGTTTTTTTCAATAGTATTTGCACATCAGAATAAACAGGGGGCCCTTTCACTAAAGTGCTCTAAGCCATTAATGAGGTTTTTTTTGCATGTGGTAACTGTCCTGGGCCCCCTCCTCTTCTCTCTCTATACCCAAGGCCTTGGCACGCTTATCTCCTCCCATGACTTTCAGTACCATCTCTATGCCGATGACTCCCAAATCTACCTTTCTACACCCAATATTTCTCCGGCAACCCAGTCCAAGATCTCTGCCTGTCTGTCGGACATCGCTGCCTGGATGTCTCATCGCCGATTGAAACTGAACATGGCCAAGACTGAACTCCTTTTCTTTCCACTTAACTCCTCCCCTCCACTTCCCCCTCTCTCAATCCATGTGGATGGTTCTACTATCCTTCCTATTCCCTCGGCCCGCAATCTAGGGGTTATCTTTGACACCTCTCTCTCCTTCTCCGCTCATAGCTAAGACCTGCCGCTTCTTTCTCTACATCAGCAAAATCCGCCCCTTCCTCTCTGAACACACTACCAAAACGCTTATCCACTCCTTAATCTCCTCTCGCCTCGATTACTGAAACCTACTCCTCGCTGGTCTTCCCGTGAGCAACCTCCTTCCCCTTCAATCTATACAAAATCACACCGCTCGACTAATCTTCTGCCAGCCTCACCATGCCCACATTACTCCTCTTCTCAAAATGCTTCACTGGCTCCCTGTCCAATTCCGCATCCAGTTCAAGCTTCTCCTACTGACCTATAAATGCATTCACTCGATGGCCCCTCAATACCTCTTATCTCTTATCTCTCCCTACGTCCCCTCTCAAAATCTGCGCTCCGCTAACAAATTACTTCTATCAATGCCTTTCACCCGCACCATGAACTCCCAATTGCGCTCCTTTCACCTTGCTGCACCTTAAGCTTGGAATAGCCTACCTGTATCTGTGCGACAGGCATCCTCCCTGGCCCTCTTCAAATCCAGATTGAAGACCCATCTCTTCACCGTTGCATTCAGATCCTGACTCCTTCCTCATCTTACCCTACCCCCCGTCAACGTCTATGACCATACTATAGACCAAACATTTATGACCAAACTATAGACCAAACGTTTATGACCAAACCATAGACCACACTGTACCTTGCGCAGAACTAACTACTGCTCTGCACTGTTCTAACTAATGTACTGTTCTAACTAGATTGTAAGCTCTGATGAGCATGACTCTGATGGGCAGGGACTGTCTCTTGTATGTTGGCTACCTCTTGTAGGTTAGCTGTGCAGCGCTGCGTGCGTGGCGCTTTATAAGTGCTAAATAGTAGTAGTAGTATGCAAAGAGCCTATGGCAACAGTTACCAGGCACTAACTGCAAAGTCACATTAGGGCGCGGAATGGGTGGGTTCGGGGCATAGAATGGGGGCACATAGCATATTGCAGTTAATGCAGGGGAACATATTGTGCGCTGTCAATGTTGCAATTAGCGTAGGTGAACAGAGTGCCACCTCAAAGGGTGGTGGTAGGTGCACACGTGGTAATTGTGCCACACATTTGTGTTGACATCCCCACAGTAGCTACAGTACTAGGAACATGTTGGTCATGCCCCCAACTGTTACTGTGAAGGCTTTACACTTAATGTGCGTTTACAGCTGAAACTAGCATGCGTTAAGTGTAAAAACGAATGCGCTTTCGGAAAAGGGCCCCCAAGGGATGTGCTTTTGTTTGAAATGAAATAGGAAATGTCAACATTTCCTATTTAGTTTCATTTTTGAAACAAAATGAAAGACAAATGAATAAAATGTTTCGCTTTCAGTTAATTTTGTTCCAATGGCAAGCATTAAAAAAAAAAATCCTGGTGGCCTACTGCCCCCTGACTCCTCTTCTTCCCCTTCCACAGGTTAATGGCCCAGAACCATTTTGAAAAATAGAAGCAGTGTGGCAGAAGCAACTGGGAATCTTGTCTACTTTCAGGGGACCCACAGTGGGGTTTGGGGTCAATACCAAGCATGGGTATGAGGGAAAGGGCGATGGGACTGGCATTTTCTCTTGTATTTTGTTTTTCAGGGTTTTATTGTGTACTGTTTGTTATGTTCTAAAGAAATGAAGCAAAAATGAAAAAAAGAATGAAATGAAAATGATGTTCAGTGTACACCCTTAATACAAATTCACACCGTCCTGCAGAAGTGTGTGCCACTCTCTATCAATACAGACAGAATCTCAAAGTAAGGCCATGAAAAACAGATCTGCAGTCCTCTACAATCACGCCATAAGCATTTTATAACATAACTAATCTTTCAGTGCATCGCAGCAGTATTAGTTTTGACTAGTATGAAATGAAATCTGATTATTCTTTTGTAATATATTAGCTAAAACAAATAGTGTTATGGTGTAATGCTAATAACAGATGACAGTAGGCGGCTAATATGACAGAGCATTAATACAACATGATGGAATGCCTGGACAAAAAAACCTGATACAGCTCTCTGTACTTTTCATAATCTCTTTTGTCCATTACTTTAGCAAGATGGGGAATAATTTTCTACTGTTTTATTCTTATTCTTTGTTCTTTTTTTAGGAGCTCAGATTCTTAAATACTAGCTTGAATGTACCCACAGAAAATGAACAAGCTTCACTCTTCTGAATGGATGATACACTGTTATTTGTGAGGATTGTCCTCTGTAGATGTTTTTATACTATGGAAGCTCTAAGTTAGTATTAGATTATATTACCACATCACTTTTCTCCATTTACTGGATGAACAATATTCTGCGACTTCTGGCTAAGGGGACACATAGGTGGACACATGGAACTTTGCAATTAATGATGCCGCAGTATTCAAAGAACGACAATCTATAACTCACCCTAAATCTACGCACCCTCCATGGTTCAACAGTAATCTCTACCAGGTCAGACAAAAGCTCAGGCTATTAGAAAGAAAATGGAAATGTTTACAAAATGCAGCCATTAAGCAAAAACTCCTTACCAAGTAGCTTGAATACAACAGTTTATGTAACAATTACCAAAAAGAGTACTACACGAACATCCCAATGAAATCTCTCAACCGTCCCAGGGAACTATTCTCAATCATGTCCCGCCTGACCAGTGACCCCAACTCAACAGATTCAACAAACTCAAAAGTGCAACTTGACTCACAGGTTATGGTTGACTTCCTCTCCAACAGGCAGTGCCCGACAATTCCACTACACAATGACCCACCACTTCAATAGGATGACATGGATAAAATCCCTTCACACGGAGTTCACCCCGACTATTCTAAAGATAGTCTACACCTCCCTCTCTCAAGGATACCTACCTCCAGCTCTGAAACAATCTTCAATTTGCCTTATACTAAAGAAACCTTGATTAAACATAACACACCCCAGTTCATATAGACCAATCGCCAGCATCCCACTCCTGGCTAAAATAATTGAGAAAACTATACAGTAACAACTCCAAGACTATGTTGATTCTCATGTTTCATTGGACTCTCAACAGCAAGGCTTCTACCCTTCAGCATGGCATTGACACACTCTTCACTGATCTCTTCAATCTGCTTATCATAGACCTAGACATGCCTCGCCATGCATTTGTGAAGATCTTCTTGGACATCAGTGCTGTGTTCAACGCGGTATCACATCACACTATGCTAGACAGACTCAGAAGCATAGGCCTGATGAACAGCACATTAAATTGGTTCATATACTACCTCTTAGACAAAACCATGCAAGTAAAAATCATATCCATCAATTCCAAGCCATTTAACTTAAGACTAGGCATTCCGCAAGGTCTGGCCCTGTCTGGCTTATTATTTAACATCTACATACAGCCCATATGTAATCTACTAAGAAAATGGAACATGCACTTTCACCTCTATGCAGATAACATCATGTTCTACATGCCATTCAACACACTCAATCCAAACTTCACAGTCATATCAGACGTCTTCACTGCTGTCACAAACCTTCTTGCCGAAATAAATCCCCCAGTGAATAAAAACAAAATTGAAGCATTACTAATCTTCAGAAACCAAGCTTTCAATCCACCGGATAAGCTCATACTACATAATGCTGAAATCAACATGTTTATGTTTATTGGGAACTTAATAGACCACCCATCACAAAAGCGTCTGAGCGGTTTACAAAATACAAAAGGCTGCTTAGAAAATTAGGAAAGGAACGCAATAGTGTGATAGGAAAGAAGAGAGAAGAGTAAAAAGTCGAGGCTAGATTATAGTAACAGAAACAAGGGAAAACAACATCATGGGGGTAGTAAAAAGGGGCGCGGGGGGGGGGGAGAGGCCAAAAGCTAGACAGAAGAGATGGGTTTTTAGATTTGCCTTAAATGTTTTAAATGAGAGTTCCAAGCGGAGGTCTGTGGGGAGCGAGTTCCATAGGCGGGGACCAAGGAAGTAAAAGGCAGAGGAACGGGTGGTTTCTAGGTGGGCCTGGGATGGGGAGGGTAAGGTTATGCGGTTCATGTGGATGGTGCGGAGGGAACAGTAGGGAGTGTGGAGGTGGATCAGGTCGGCAAGGTAAAGGGGAGTGCCAGTATGAATAGACCTGTGAACAAAAAGAAGAAATTTGTACTGAATACGGAAGGGAAGTCATAAAAAGGGAAGTCAAGTACCTTTATAACCCTTGACAGCAACCTCAGAATGCTTCTGCACATCAAGAATGCAGCAAATACAGGAAATGTAAGCTACTCAAACCTCTACGCCCACTTCTACAAAATGATTTCAGATCAGTTTTTCAAGCCATCATAACACCCCATCTCAACTACGGCAACATTCTCTATCAAGGGCTGTCAAAAAAGGCATTATATCCATGCCAGTTAATGCAAAACCCTGCCACTAGAATCCTAACAGGCAAATCAAGTCATCAACACATAACTCCAACTCTTAGAAGTCTGCACTGGCTCCCAATTGCCTAACGGATTAAACACAAGACCATAACTACCATCCACAAAATCCTTCATAATCTCTCCGCTCCCTGTTTTGAGGATCAAATCTCAAGGGCATCCACAACAAGACCCAGCAAATCATAATCTTCTAGCCATCCCTCCTTTCAAGACCAAATGTATGCAGCAGACAAGCAACAGAGCCTTCTCACTATATGCCCCAATGACTTGGAACTCCCTATCTGAAGCCATCAGATCTGTTCAATCTACCCAAGACATGAAGAAACTATTAAAAACGCACCTCTTCATAGAACACTTTGGGCTTAATGACATTACCTAAATGTATATACCATTAACATCCACCCACCGTTAACTTAGTTATAACCCCCTTACTTAATTCCAAGTTATTTACCCCTTGTTATTTGTAAAATAAATCTCTTGAGATTATGTGCTGTTCAATGTAAACCACCTTGGATCAAAGGTGGTATATTAAAAAACTGTTAAATAAAGAAACACTAACATAGTATATGATGGCAGATAAAGACTATCATGGTCCATCTAGTCTGCCCAGCAAGGTGGCAAGAGTAGGTGCACCTGCCGCTCTGTGCAGGTCGCTGCTCCCCATGCCCTTGTTTAGGGGTGTACCCACCGCTCTGTACAGGTCATCCCTATTTGTTGAGATAGCAGAGACAGTTAAGGTTATTTTGATTTTATCCTGTTGCTATAAAGGGATCCACTGTGTCTGTCCTATGCCATTTTGAATTCTGTTGCTGTATTTGCCCCACCACTTCCATCGGGAGGACATTTCAAGCATCTACAGTACCATCCTTATTCAGAATGCATGCTTGCATTTTTTTTCAGATTTGTCTCTTGTTTTCTTTCTTTTAACTGTGTTTTTTTTCTTTTTAGTCCAAACTCTCTTCTGGAGTCAGTTCTGCACTTTTTCTTTCCATACACCCACAAGGTGTGCGGTTGAAGTTACATGAAATTGGAGATTCTTGAATACCGAGCAAAGCAAAAGATATTTAAATTAATCTAATAGATATATTATTCTCAGGGCACAAGTTTCCTATCTGGTAAAAATTAAGACAGCTGGCTACAGAACAAAAGGATGTTTGGCCAACCAGACTACTCAATTTACTTATTGTTTCAAAAGATTCTCTTGGCATCCAAGGTCATCTTACATACTGAAATGACAACAGACTGTTCTTGGCACTGGGGGGGGGGGGGGGGGTTTTGAAACGTGTTTTCACTTAGTTGAACAAGTTTATTAAGCATTTATGTGTAGCAGAGTTTTATAGGTGTTTGGAGGAACACTCAACCAGAGGAAGATGGCCAGATTTTTCCAGGCCCCATAGGAAGTTTTAGAACAAGGCCTCCTTGTCTCCAGTTCACCTTCCTGCCCATATTCAAACAGAATTAGGCTACAGTTCGTATGCCCTATTTATAGACGTATTAATGATCAATTTAACTCCTAATATGCAAACTATCCACCTTTGAGTGTTTTTTTTTAAATCTAAGTATTCATTCCCTTGTCTCCTTTATATATTGTCTGTCTTCTGTTAACTCCTTTCCATTGTTCTTTTCCTTCTATGTTTCTTTTCCTTTTGCGGTCTCTTGCTTCCTTCTTCAGTTGTCTTTGGCATCTTTCATCTAGCTTTTTTCTCTCTTTATTCTCTGCATCTCTAACTCCACGCTCTACCATTTCTGTTTTATTAATTATTTAAAAACATGTTTAGTCCAGTAGTTTGATCTTGGCGGAGTACACATGCAACACAAAAATAAACTAGTATAAAATGATCTACCTCATCTGCTGCAGTAACAGTTAAAATGTGGTCAATTACCATGCATTACCTGCAAGGTGCAGTTCATGCCCATTCAGTTAACACGGGACATTGGCACGTAGTAAATTTCAAGCTGCCACATTAAGAAGCATGTTTGCTAAACTGCACTACTAGAGTGGTTTCGGAGTGGGGCTACCCTAGTAGTACATGAAAAATGAGCGAGACAGGGCTGTTCCCAGTGCGGCGTGGTTAGCCTGCGTATTAGTCGTCCACGCTAACCATGCTTCACATAGGCAGCACAAGTTCAAGTAACGCTACCTCAGTGGGTGGCATTAGATGTGCCCGTGGCCTTTTCACTGCATTAAAGCATGGTACAGGACTCAGTAAAGTTGCCCCTAACTGTAAGCATGCCAATTCCTACATTAACTGTCTGCTAGTGGCATCACAAATCCTTTCTACTTAAGGGTACCAGATTTTTTTGCAGGCAAATCTGGGTGAGGAAGGAACACCTTAGTTTCAGATCTGAGCAACAAGCCATGGAGGAGGGAAGAGGAGTCAATCCCACCTATGCATTCCATGAAAGCAACCATATCACTTCCAAGCAGACCAACAGCAGAGGAGAAACAGTGCTGCAGTTCCCCAATACTGTGCAAAAGAAGAAGATAATGGACATAAAATCTAGAAGATGGCATATGAAAATCACTAAATTGAAAATCGTTTTTTCTATCCCCTCTGTCCATATTGCTGGAATCAGGGACAGGAGGCTGACAAACAGGTGGGGGTCAGGTACGCAGCTCTAAAATCAGGAACAGTCCCGGAAAATCGGCAACGTCTGGTAACCTGATTTCTACCATGTGCTCCTGGCGAAACCCCCAATGGGATGGGGCTGGGGAATTGTAAATAAATCGCCCCCATGTCCAAACCTTTGATTATTGTTTTGCAGATGGCAGCTCATGAAATTTTGCATTGTTTGGCAGTGTACCTGCCTGCCTCGAATCCGGGCTATAGGCAAACAGCAGTTCTGAAGCACTGTGACCACTTTCTGCAATCTTCAGAATTCGTTTTTACTGGGACAAAGGTGGTACAGAAGTAGGAAATGAAATGAAAATGGCTGGGTTCAGGTCTTTAATTCTCTAGTAAAAATATCATTACTAACCTACGCCAGGGAAGCCGGCCCCCTCCAAGTAAGGTCTTTTGTTATGAATATGGAACAGATGGAGCAGAATCTAGCTGCTCTGTAGGAACAAAAACACTTACAACCTAGCTCTCCCTATTAAAGACTCCACTTAGCTGCTCTATACCAATGGCTTTCTGTGCACTGCTGTGAGGTTTTGACTTTCTAGAAAAAGACACTTCACAAAGGTAATAGCTCTTTCTGTTATAGCAATATAGACTATGAATGATAGACAAATGCAGACTTTAATCCACACGGCTCCTAGGAGATATGCAAATATTCAATTAGAATTTGAAATTCGAAAAAAAGCTAGAAATACTTTTTTCAGGACGAGGGGTGGAATGCAGATGTGCTAAACATCAGCTGCTGCATCAGCTCTGAATGGACAGCAGGAAATTACACGAATGACAATATGCTTCTGTATTAAGAGCATGGACCCTTTGCATAATATTACAAGAGAGGGCACAGCACTGATCCACATGTACGCCAATGTGAATAAAGGAAGCGCGACGCAAGATTTTCATTCTTAAATTACATATTTTTATGTAAAAGAAAAACAAAACATGGCCCATCTCACTGACTCTTAAGGAAGGTGTAGTGTATAACTCTTTGGCCAACTGCTTCTCCTCGCCCTACTGTGTACTCATAGCCTACTTAATCCGTTTTTGGCAGAGTATATTTGGTTCTATTCTGCACGATATTCTGAATTAAAAATCTGTGACGAAGGTAAAAATGGTATTTACCCGCAATGCTTGCTTACGTATGTATATAGAGAATTTAAACCTGATCTTCATGAGATATTTAAAGGAAACCTGTTTTATAATATATCTAGGAGGGCTGCCATCCATCTAATGTCATTCTGAAGGTTTGTTTTCACTAGGTGTGCAGTTGGGCTGGGAAGCCCCACTCAGCAGCCTTCCTTGTTTTTATACTGCAGAACTCAAGATCATCAGAATTCTTTGTCGCTCCTGGGCTTTGTGAAGCTCAGTCTATCTAAACATCCTGCAACACTAAAAGAAGACACAATTACATAGCTGTTCAAATAAAAGGTGATAATATTAATGAAATATGTCTCTGTTTGTGGTCTAAATAGCTACGAGACTGTAGAAACCAAAAAATGCAGATCTGGCTCCAGCAGAGGGAAAGCACAGTGAATTCCAGATGATACTTTGGAGGTAGCATGCCTGCAAATCTGCAGCAGGACTAGCACATTCTTTAAGAATATTCTGAAAACACAAACATGTGGCCCTTCAAGAATCATCCATGAAAACCACTATTTTCAAGCAAGCGATAACATTTAATGAATATGTTTCTTTCAATACATTTTATGCTATTGTTCACAATTATTTTATACTGCATAAATGACTATCAGTAAAAAGTAGCAAAAATGGTACTAGAGTGGGGACACAGATCAGTGTAGGAGTAAGTATACCTGGGTGTGAGCGATTTGGTTTCTATCCCTACCCCCCCAGCAGTTTCTATTTGAAACCTAAGGCTGATCTCGATGGACTTAGCGCTGAGGCTACAGCTGAGAAAGGACCTGTCCCTTTAGACTCCCTGAGCCGGCTTTTGACCTCTACGTTCTCCTTTCCTGTTTGATGATGCCATTCCTTTCCAACTAACTGTTTTATTGTAAACTGCTTTGATATTTGTTGAAAGGTCGTATATTAAATTTGGGGGGGTTCTCCCCAAGACCCTACATACTACTGCATAGAATTAGGTGGAGAAATAAATGCAGCCAGATGGCAGACACATTCCAGGAAAAGGAAGGAGCCCGTCACCCTGGTCTCAGAGCACATTCTACTACATAAAGAGCTGTTATAGAGTCCTGAAAGGGACCCTTCAGGCGGGTCACAAAGATCCTAGCTTCCCAGAAGAGGAATGACCCTGTCCTCATTAGACTTACCGTCTGAAGAGAGGACTTCCCTGGAGCCTCACAGTCCTCTGCCAAAAGGGATGAGGCAGGATTCCCAGAGGAACAGACAAGCACAAGGATGACATGGGCAGCTGCCCCCAACAAAGATGCCTGAAGGCGCCGAGTCCCTAGGGAAGTCCTAGACTTTGAACCCCTGCAAAAGCACAGCCATGAGCTGTTTCAACAGCTGCTGCTCCAAGTCAGCAGAAAGAGAACTCTGGAGTCCCAAGTAGCCTGGGGGGGGGAGGGGGGGAGGGCAGGAGCGGGGGAGCTGTTGACCAGAGCTTGAAGCCTCCACAACCTGATCACTAACGCTCGGCTGGTCTGCAAGAGGACTGCTTGTTGCGCAGGTAGGAAACTGAGTTCAGAAAAGACATCAGCATCAGAATGGGATCCAAAATTCAGGCCCTAGTATCCTTATCATTGGTTGGGGGGGAGGGGAAGGAGCTCACCAGGGAGCTGCCCGTTGAGAGTCTCATAAAGCACAACAGGGGTAGAAGCTACTACTCCTACTACTACTACAGCAATAAATGTATGCCCTGTTCATTCCTATGGCCTAAAAGTGCACTCATTCTGCTGCTCTACACGACCGATTCCCTTGTATCTCTCCCTACCCCCTTCCCTGTGAACTCTGCTCTTCTTTCTGTGCCCTTCTTTTCTACTGCCATATCCAGACATCTCTCCTTTCACCTTGCTGCTCCTTATGCCTGGAACAAACTGCCTGAGTCTGCGTGTCAGGCTTTGTCTCTGGCCCCTCTCAAATCCAAGCTGAGCACTCACTTCTTCACTGCCGCTGTTGGATGTGATCTGCCTAAGCTCCCTTGTGTTTCCTGCCGATTCTCCCTGGATGTATCCTGTCCACAGCTGCTGTGTTGTCTGTCTTGACAAGACTGTAAGCACCGCTGAGCAGGGACCATCTGTTATGTGTCTGTGAAGCACTGTGTATGCCTTGTAGTGCTATACAAATGATCAGTAGTAGTAGTAGTAGGGTCTTCAGGCTATGATATCTGAGGCCAACCTATCTGGGTACTGGCATTTCTCACGCCAGCTACACCTATCCCATCATGGTATGTTGGTCTGTATACATCTGCTATCTGTGGGGGCAACCCTGTCTGCCTCCCCACTATCTGCTTTGTGGCACTGCTCCCCTAGTCAGGCCTATGTGTACATGGGAGGGGAGATCCCTGTGCCATCACATCAAGTAGTCTGCCTCCAGAATGTCACCACTCTCATTGATCCAGGACTGGGTAGTGATTAGGACGCATGGTACAATTCAGGGAATGTTGGCACAACATCAGTCATGTCTCCCAGTTCCTGGCACAGCGGATGTATGGCTTCCCTATCACATTTCCGGCATTATCAGAACTTACTAGAGCACCCTATGAAAAATAATCCAGAAGGAATCAGCATAGGTTCCCTATGCCTAAATGTCAGAACATATCCCTGTCAATAATAAGGGACCCTCAGAAAAAGAGCATTCAGAAGTTCAAACAGCACTCATACATGCTCAAAAGCAAACCATTAGTGCCAAAAAATGTGCATTATGGGCATGCATTAGTGCTGTTTTCACTGATGACTGCCCTTATTCTGAGAGTCCCTTATTATTAACAGGGATATGTTGTGACACTTTGCTATAGTTTACCCTCTCTGATTTTGACTGCCTGATCACACTGGCACCTGGTGATGCTGCAGTCATCCACATAGTCCAGGTACTGGCCAGGCTTTCATGTCCCCTCTGCATTGCAGATCCTGGGCACCGCTCATAACATACACATACACAATCCCACTTCCTGTCACAACAACATCATTTTGTTAAAGAGATCCCCTGGACTTATACATAACAGCTATGAAATGACATAATAGCATGGGGTACCAGCACTGAATATATGATCTCCGTTTCTCACCCAAAAAAGAATCCTTTCCCTGCTCACGCCCATACTAACCCTACATTAGCAGTCCCATTTTTCAGAACATGGGAGTTGTTAGGTGCCCCTGGATTGACCTCTTTAGCACAAACAGCACATTTAAACATAGCCAGAATAAACACTATTGTTCTTCTGAATATTTCTGTAAGGGTATTTATTAATGCGTCTATACCTTCCAATATTCCCTCACCTCTGCTCTTTGTATCAGACTGCAGTCACACCAGTTCAAAACATGCTTTCATAACCATTCTTCAATAAGGGATACACTGCAGAGAAGAGCAGAATTATTTCTAAGCCCTGGCCTTATTCCATGTTTCAGCAGGAATAACATGGACGTTTCCAAGAAACACTCACACTTACGTACAGGGGCCTTTCCAGAATATACTTTATACGCCTCTGTGGCTGACCGCACACCCATTCTGCCCCTTCTGGCTACGTTCTGAGATCCCCGTGCTAACGCCATGGACATGCATGTCAGCAGTATTTCAGAATATGGTCAGGGATGTTTTCGGCACATAAACGTCTCCCCACACGTGCAAACCCATTATTCATGTTCTGGAATGACCCCTTAAGCGTATGACCTACTGAGTGAATTGGAGGATACCAGTTGTCTACAATTCAGTATGTCCATTTGGTGTAATAATCCCCTCTCTAGTGGTTTCCTGGGATCATGAGCATGGAGGTTGAAATCTCTCATGAATGTGTGAAGGAAAGGTGGTTTAAAGGATGAGAAAAATTATCTTTCCTTTTGTACACAACATGCAAACTTTGCTAAAACAAGACCTTAAGGAACAGAAAGCATGTATGTGCCTTGATGATCATTTGCTTTGTAGTGAAAGAAATTGTATATCGAACATTAACTTGAGGTTGCATTCTTCATTATATATAGTTAAATATAAGTCCCATTGACAGGCAAAAGTCATGAGCTGTAAGTTAAAAGCTTCATCTTGGAAAGATATTTTAGCTAAATGTTGAGAATCAAGAAAAATGGAATGTCATACTCCTTTCACCAGTCTGCAGGACTGAGCTGGATGTTGTCTATGGATATAAGTCAGATGTTAATTTGGATTAGAGACAGCACTACTGAGTTTGTTTTCAAAGTAAAGCAAAGATTTAATATGATGATGGCTCAAGAGGCAAGAAAAAATGGACATGGTTGGTTTCACTCAGAAATTAAACCATTACTATTCTGCTCTGTAAAATAGGGAAGGGAATAAGGCAGGAGGTGAGAGGTGACAAGATGAGAGAAAAAAAATTGTAGTTTGAGATTCGGTAGTTTGAGGTCTATTTCTGATATCACCTCCAAGTCAATAGTCATATTTAATCTTTTTTGTGGGCATACCAATGCATATAATCATTTTCTATTCAAGGTTCTTTCATTTTTAGCAAATTAAAACCATCCGAGAGGACCCTGCCTGCCCTTAGTGTCTCAAGGTTGAAGAGTATGTGACATTTATCATTTACCTACGTTGACTCATCTTTGAAACAGTATTCCTTTTGGCATGCGTCTTGCAGGGATCTATTTAATTTCAGAAAACATTAAAAGCTTGGTCACTTGCACGGCCTAAGTAAGTATGCGAGCTATACTTAGGGCGTCTTTTACTGAATTGCAGTAGTGTTTTGCACTTGTTACACATTAATATTTGCACCTAATGCGTTGTAAGTACAAAGGCTAAGGCTGTATGCTAACTGTTGTGGGTGTGCCCAGCGTGTCCCCCTGCAGTTACCAAACAAGAAAGTTCTTTACCACACGTTAATGATAATTGCAATTAGGGCAGGTGCACTGAATGCCTTCTCTTGAGGAGTTGGCAAATGGCAAAGTACTGCGTGCTAACAAAATGCACAGTCCATGCCCATTCTCTGCCCGAAACCCGCCCAATTCCTGCCCCATAACACAACATGCAGAGCTAGCGGGGGGTTTTAGCACACTGTCTTTAGTACATGGTAAGCATTGTTATAGGCCTGTGCTAATGGCCAGCACGCACTACAATCCCATACTAACTGTTTAAAGCACTTTAGTAAAAGGGTCCCTTACAAATATTATATGAGCCCGATACCTGTATGTTTTGAAATTATTTTAATGTATAACTGTGTTATCTTGCATTTTATATTGTATTGATCTCTACATTGCTTTGGGATCTTCAGATCAAGGTGATTATTACATCTAAACATAAAACTCAACTAAACAATGACTGCGGCGTTAGTAATGTTTTAGAAACATGTTCTTCCAGGGTGCCTTCCCAATTTCATATATCTGGGACATGATATTTTACCTTTGACACTCGTCGTATGTTTTTACTGATGTACCTACCGCATTTGCATTTTTTACACTGAATATGTACTTCACTTTACTGGAGGGTTAGAACCAGGATCCCTGAACGCTAAAATGCTTTCCCATTCGAAATAGCAGCTGTATACAGAAAAATGGGTCTGCAGTGTAGCATTTTGGCTTTCCTTCACGGTGGTGCTCTCACAATCATTCTCACGATTTTTTTGCTTTAAGTTTTGAGATGCCTCAAACCAAAAATGATGAAATGGAAAATACATTTTCATTGACTAATCTTCCCTGAGCAGAATCAGTAGCTTTCTCATTACTTTTCATAGTTTTGCAAATGCTGGGCAGGATGTTAGCACCAGTAGTACAGACACAGTCAGTCTTCTTTTCACTGTAATTAGTCTTCCTGGGGGGGTTTAAATATGGATGGAGTTGGATTTCTCTCTCTTCTGCCTGAAGTATTCATTTAGTGTTATGAGATGCTTGTCTCCTGGTCAAAGAATATATAGTGATATCAAAAAGACCCGACTGTGTATAATGGATTTTTATGTGCATGTCTCAGGGATGGCAAATGGAATTGCAGGTAATTGCATCTGTTTATAGAATTTCTATGTTCAAATATTTTTAAGTTCTCATTCTTTCCTTCTTGGGTGAAAGAGTGAAACTAAACTTCACCTGCAGAATATTCAGTTTGGTGGCTGGCTGACGGATGGAATCTGTTGAATTGATGTTGTTATAAAATGACTTCAGGGTTTCTTTTCCCTCTGTCCATATGATTATGATATACTCGTAGAATTGTGCACAACTGTGCAATACTGAATTTGGGCATAATCTCCTCTCATTCAGAATTCTGAATCTGCCCTGTGGAATCCAACATAGGGACCAGAAGCCAGCAGCGCCGGGCTAGAAGGAAGACTCATCAGTGTTGGCCATACAGGACCAAAAGGCAGGGGAGGCATTAGTGCCAGCATCAGCACGCTAAGGATGAGGCTGCAGCATCAGCATCACCTTGCAATGGATGAATCTGAGGGAGCAGCAGTGTTAACCAACAATGAAAGAGGCAAAAATGGAACAAAAAACAGGAGGAAGCGATGTGGAAGTCGTCTGAAAGAGGAAGTGCTAGAGCGTGAGTTTGGAGTGGGAAGAGCACACAAGCTGAGCGTATACAGGGAGGAGGAACAAGAAAGGTCAGTCTCACTGGGGATGGAGAAAGAAAACCGGGGGAGGGGAAAGAATCAGACTGGAAGAAAGAGCTGGGGATCAGAGCAGACTTGGTCTTAGATGGGAAAGAAGGAATAGAGAGGGAGGAATAGGAATGCAGAGAAAGAAACATGGAGGGAAGTTGAGCTTGGGGTTAGGAGAAAAACTAGGGAGAGTTAAGCCTGGATCAAGAACCAAGAGATATAAATCTGGGGTTGTGGATATGAACAGAAATGTGTGGGTCGACTTGGGGCAAGAGATACAGTATGAGAAGGAGGGGTCTAAGACAAAGACGGGGAGAATGTGAACTGGGACAGCTCAAGGCTGGGGTTCAGAGAGATCTGGTGAGGGATGAACCCTGGAAAGGGGAAGGGGAGCGGTAACTATGGGAGAGGGAGAACATGAGACCATATGAACTGCCATAATTTCAAGTTTGAAGTTTATTAATAATTTGCTAAATCTGTTCTGATCATGGCTCAGACCAAAGGTCCACCAAGCTTAGTATCCTGTTTCTAGCAGTGGCCAATCTAGATCACAAGTTCCTGGCAAGATCCCAAATATAGCACGTTTCCATGCTGCTTATGTCTACCTTAAGAATGGTTTATGAAATTTTCCGTCAAGAACTTGGCCAAACCTTTTTATTGGGCAAGTTTTACATAAGTGATAGCAACTATTGGGGAGGCTTCATCTGTGTCTGCTAGTCACATGCATCTGTTTGTTGACATGTGCCAGCAAAAGATGTATAGGCCTTTCCCAGAGCAGCATGAAACGTCAAGGGCCAGCAGGCATTCCCAGGTCCTGCTGGCCCAAGAATGGACTACAGCCCCAGAAAAGCTGCCAGGAGTCCCAATTTCCCGCCAGAAAAGAAAGGAGAGTGGCTCCAAAGCACCAGCAGATGTCCCCAGCTTCTATTGGTAAAGAGAGAGGAGGGTGTCCCCAAAGTGCCAATGGGAATCCCCAGCAGTCCCTAACACCGAGCCATTGCCTGGCAGAGAAGGAAAGGGGCAGAGTGAGGGCTAGGGTACAACAGTGAGTCAGGTTAGAGAGGAAGGGGCATGGTAGAAGGGACAATGAACAAAGGAGATGAACAATGGAATAGACAGCGGAGGGATGAAGGAACGGGTGGAGTTAGAGGAGGAAAAAGAGAGACTGACTAGGGACAGAACATAAAGGAAAGGATGGGGTTAGAGAGACAGCAGGGAAGGAAAGCGAGCAGGTGCAGAAAGAAAGAAGTTTGGAGAGGGAGGAGGGTGATTGGGAGAGAGTAAGAAAGGAGAGGAAGAGAGGGAGTGAAGGGGCGAGAAAGGAAAAAAGGGAGAATATATGGATAAGTGGCAGTGAAAGAGAGAGAGTGGCAGAAATGTAGGGTGGAGAAATAGGGTGAAGAGCGAGTGCGTGCAGGGGAACAGATAAAGATACAAAGAACAGAGGTCTGCATTTCCACAAACACACATCCAACACGCCCATGACACCCCCCATGAAATGTACACATATATACACAAACACTTTAATTCACTCTCCATGACATATACACATTACAAGCAAGACCATACAAGCTAGATGTGTCCTGTATGGCTCATGAACCAGGCGCCCCCTCCCATTCAATCATGCGCAGGAACATGCTCTATTTTGAGCTTTCTGGAAGCCAGTGATCACATAAGCACCCCTTCTATACTTGCACCCTGTGTAACTGCACCACTTGCACAGCCCTGCATATATGTGCCCAACACATACTGCCAATATGACCTCAACACACACAGATACAAAGGGCTCCGATACACAATGTACATAGCCCCAGCATACATACACACATTCGAAAAGTACAGTATAAATACAATTCTGATAAACTCTTTTTGGATAAAAGTTTTGAAAAATGGAAGGGTTTTTTTTTAGACCAATGATTAAATTGGCTCCAAATTCAAGGTCATAAGATTTTGACCAGAAGTATGGTCTTTTTCCAATTAAAAAAGTTTTTAAAAAGTCATAAAAGGTTAAAAACAGTATAAAACAAGTATTAGGTGCTATTTTCTGAATATAAAACCCAGGGGATTGTTCTGGACTTTGATGCAATTGGAATACTGGGTTTTCCCGAATGTGCTGTTATACCTCAATACATACCGCTAGCATGTGCAGAGCCCCAAATACACAAACACATACAAACATACCAAATGACACCCCTCCAATGCCACACACAACCCCAAAACATACTGCCAACATACACACACATACACACACACACATGCACAGCCCCTGACCCACACACGCATGATGGATACATAGGAGTATGTTTATTAAACGGCGGTAGCCATTGCCTGACAGAGAAGGGAAATCAATGGGGCCGCGGCTCCAGTATCGCACGGAAGCTGCTACCACTGTTTAATAAACATACCCCATAGTTCCTGACACCACTGACTACAAGCACACACGCACACACAAACACACACTCATTTACACAACCCCATAGATAAACAGCTACTGTAAACTCTGCCCATGGAGATATCCAGATTATATCATTGTTATATACACACACCCATACAGCTCACATATACCAACAGTCGCTACCCACGCTATGCACACTTGCCCACTCATACAAACCCTGCTATGACACTTTCAAACAAATCCCCCATACAGACATGCCTGAATCTACAAATGGAAGGAAGAGGAAACGTGCAACTGTGTCACACTGAAGGGCATGTTTACTATGCTGTGTTAGCTGTTAACGTGACAGATGGCCCATACTATTCTGCAGCTTTGACATCTAAAGCAGGCCAAATGCAGATAGCATGGTAATTTTCTGTGTTATTTGCATTTAATGCATTGGATGAAAGGAGAGGCAGAATAGGGGTGGAGAGAAGGCCTGGTAACAGAAGGCAGCCGACGCACAAGCAATTGTTGCACACTGGCTGTCCAAATTGTGTTAAGTGCAGCCACGTTATGGGGATCACCACTGTATGGTCACTACCAGTCTTGCAGTACTGCCAAATGGGGCAGTACTGCAAGACTGGAGCCATTTTGGAAGGCACTGGAGACAGAGCAGGATTGGACAGCGACCACTCCTGCTCCAACCACCACTGGACCACCAGGGAAGCCCCATTAAGGGTTGGGAGTCATTGGGGAGGGGGGTCTGGAGGGCCCAACTGGCTAGCTGGGATGTTCACTGCCGGGGTTGGGAGGCACCCAGAAAATCTAACCCTAGAGTTTGGATGCTGTCCGGGGGGTTGGGTTCTGAAAGAAGGGGGATTTAAGAGTCATGCAGCACGGCTTTTTGTACTGCAAGAAAGACTCACATAAGCTAAGGACATGGAGGCCCTCTGGGCATTAAGCAGGGTGCCTACTAGCTCTCCAAAGTAGCCCATCCTGGAGTAGCCCTTTCTGGATATTCTAGACCTCTCAAGGACCAGGTCGTAAGCGAGAAGAGACCGGGCCCCTCCATTAGTAGGAGCCTGTGCTGCAGTAGGTTCTTCTCTTGAAGTAGCAAGAGAGCAGGCCACATCAACCACTTCAAAATATCCATGTACCATAGCCTACAAGGCCAATCAAGGCCACTAAGATCACCAGGCCTGGATGGGCCCAAAATCTGCACAGAAGATGGCAAAAGGGACCAGAGAGGGAGGCATACAGCATACCTTCCTGAGGTCACTCCTGAAGTAGGGCATCCAAGCTGGCCATCTACAGATCCTTACTGCTGCTGAAAAAGTTCCCTACACTGGCATTCACCTGCATGGTGACCAAGTCAATACTAGGAGGCACCATCTCTGCACTATGAGGTCACATAAGAAAGGCTGAGCTCCCACTCACCTGGATCCACAGATGCAACTTTTGAAACTGATACAAACTTCTCATGTATACAAATCATAACCAAACTGATACAACTAAATTGCAGTCAAAGATAGAATTACTTGTAATTCAGATGCTGACTTTTTTTTTTTACAAACTCATACACTTAAATCAGAGGCAATCAGCTGGAAGACATGGGCTGCATGTGTTCCTCATATGAGATTTCTGAGTATGTAAAGTCTTCTCCGGGAAGGCTGCGCTTTGCTTTACTGACTCCTACTCCCTGCATAGGAGAGTGTAGACTAGTGGTTCAGGTAGCAGCCTAGAACCAGAAAGACCAGGTTCAAATCCCACCAACACTCATTGTGATCTTGGGCAAGCCACTTAACCCTGCATTGCCTCAGGTACAAACAGAGGCTGTAAGCCCTCCAGGGATAGGGAAATACCTACAGTACCTCAATGTAACTTGCCTTGATCTCATCCTGGAAGGGCGCGAGCTAAATACTAATAAATAAACCAACAGCTACTGGAGCAGAAGAGAATTTGCTGCTAGCAGAGTGAAGAGAAGTACTCTACTGATAAAAGGAGAAGCAATAGGATGGGGAAAGGTGTTGCCCATGGGAGAAGATCCAGTGGAGGTGGGTGTCAGTGCATGGAGTAGTAATACTGTCTGGGAATAGGGGATCATATGACTGGATGTGAAACACAGAAGAAATGATCCCAAACTAGTCCCTCTCACCCCAAGCTGGTGTTTAATTTTTCCTGAAGCGTTTAGTGCAGAAACAAACTACTGCCTGATAGAATCCGTTTCATTTACATCTTTATCAGACTCAACAAGTAGAATCCAAACTCTAAAAAAATGAACAAACTGTTTCAAGTCATGTAGGAACTTTCTCAAAGCACAGAAAAAGAAAATCAAACAAAAAAGCTTTCCATGATCAGAGTGACCGAGCAGTTTCCTGGAGCAGCAGAGGGGAAACATCACCTAAAAGGCACTATCAAGAGCTGACATGGCAATATGGAGATAGTCTGCCGGACCAGAAACCTGGAATCATGGCAAGAGGCAGACCATACAACCTCATGAGGACACAAAATTCAGTCTCTGGCTATTACATACCTAGGTTGTAGAATGTTCTTTCAATTAAATTGTGCAAAGGAACCAAGCTTTTTTCTGTAAAAAGTTGAAGGCATGCTCATTCTTGCGGTCATTTCCCAGTTAATCCCAATTAATAAATGCTATTAATTTTTTTCACTGCTTATTTTTTTCTTTTTTAATATTTTAATATACTGTGTATTTATACGGAATATTTTATTGTTCAGCATTTCATGGTATTATGGGAAGCAGCATATCAAATCAAAGAAATAAACCATCTTTGCCCATTGCTTGTGAACAGTTCCTGGCCAGCTCATCATGTGACTTGAGTGGATGGCACAAGAAGAACTGCTTCCTGAAGGTATCATTGTCCTTATGTTTCTAGCATTTTGTTAATATTGTTTGTACTCCTGTATCCGTTGAAATGAAATCTGTTCTTTTCTTCCCTTTTCAGTACGCTGTGCACCTTGCCAAATGTTGATGCTGCTGCTGTGGTAATAGGACAAACTCTACGATCATGGGGAAAAGAGAATCAATGCAGATCTGCCCATACTGCTGCCTGGGTATTTTTGAACATGCACACAGACCAGCTGCCTTTTATCTACACACTCTCACAACACAGAACCAAAATGATGATCAGTACGATGGCCTCCTGTGGAACAGCAATGTACTGTTAAACAGATGACCCATTTCCATCCAAATCATGAACCGGCTGCTCGGGACAATCAGAGCCAAAACAAATAAACAGGTTTACAGCGATCTGATAGTTTATCATTAAAATATATGCACAGAGACCCAGGAAAGGAGGGTGCGGACGTCATCATGGACAGAAACAGAGGAGGAGGATCTCTGGTGTGAAGGGAGTCTAGACTCGCCAGATAGGAATGAAATCTGGCACTTCGTGAACTGCGCTTTGGGAGGTTTTACTTAACATTTCTGGGGTGTGGAAACCACATGAAAAATCTATCTGGAGGAGGAGTTCTGAATGCTCTGAAAGACTGAGCTAGTGGTGGCATCTTTCCAGATCTACCCATAGACTCACATACACACACAGGCACACACTCCCACAGTAAAATAAATGTTTTTCAAACACTGGCATCTGGTTCTCGATTTATTCATTGGCTTGGTTCCTTCATTTTTCTGTCCTCATTTCTTTTCCCTTCTTTTTTTTTCTTTAGTATAGATTAATGCCATTTGTATTATTTTTTCTCAGATCTTTTGAAAATGTGCATTTGCTCTCGTCTCATTAGGTGGTTTCCCTCCCTATTTTCCCTTTTTAATTTCCTACCCTTCTTTTCTACGTTTTTCCTCCATTTTTAGTCACATCACTCTCCTTTCAAATGGTTTCTTTTTAGTATCGTTCTCTAGCATTCTATTTTGTCCTCTTGCTCTATCCTATCCATCCATTACATTTTGCCCTGGCCTCTGTATCCTAGTCTCCACCAGCTCTTCTCTCCAAGTGTCAACTATCCCATGTGTCATTTAATTTTTGCTTTCCTTTCTCTCATCACAATCCATTGTTATGTTCTATACTCATCTTTTCTCTTTATTCGGTATCATACTGCTTTCTTCAGGTCCCTTCTTCTATCATCCCTTCCATTCAGTTTACCTCTTTCAATCTTCATTTACCTGCCCTCAAACTCATCCCCACTCACCTCTACATTCCTCATTAGTAGTCCTTCTTATTCCCCATCCAATCTTTCCCTTCAGTCCCACATATCTTCTCAGTCCTTACACTCATAACCATCATGCCCCTCATGCTTTTTTTCCACTCATTATCATATCCTTACATATTAACCTTCCTCACCTAGATGCTCCAAAGACCTCCTCCCTCTTCACCATGTAAAACACCTACATCAGATAGCCTCTAGATTCCTAGATCACATCCCATCTCGTTTGAACAACTATTTCACCGCTCTCCCCACCCACTCATCTCCAGGAAAATGAGTAATTCCATGGCCAGAGAGCTTCAATGGACAATGAAGAAGAAAAGATGGTGAGGTCAACTGCTACCATTTAGAAGCAAAATAGAGTTTCTCTCTACAGCACTACTGCATCCTCCCTCTAGCTAGCGGTTTAACTGGTCCTGCATTTTTGAACTGGATGTGAGACAGTCTGCACTTAGGAGAGGAGTTTCACATTTTTCTGCCCTGATCCAAGTGATTCAGATTCCATTACACATTCCAAAACTCATAGTAATGAACTATTATGTCCATATTAAGGACAAATTCCAGCTACAGAATGTGACCACCTACAAGATTTTTTGCTATCCAGTACAGTCTTTTAAATTATCTTCCTTTGTACTCTACAATCTTGGGTATAAGAGCATATAAAATTTCAACTCAGTTTCCTCCATCACCCAACTTTCCCAAACCTAACCATAAGGTTCTGTAATAATTTAAATAGTCCGCAATACAAGTGCGACTATTGTCCAAGCATCCAAACCTACAGTTCCACTCCATAGTCTGCCAGACAGACCGGGCTATCTGAGCATCTGTATTTCCACTATGACATTTAGTTGTTACAGAATTTGCAGTCTTACAGATAGAAACAGCTGTCAATTGATTCCACCATCGCAAACTGCGATGCAACCTGATCACATGGGTTACTTATTAGTGCTAGGACTTGTAACATTTCATATTAACCTCTTCGCTCTACATTTTGGTAGCCCCAGCACTCATTGTTGAATCAGGAAAGTAGAGATTTATCCAAATGTACACATGACATTACAGAACACTTTCTCTGCTCCGCCCAAAGCTGTTTTACTATGTAGATGGAAGCAACGCTTATGAAGTTAAGTTGGAATGCGAGTGAGTTTGCAGATCTAATAAAGGATACATACCTAATGGACTTAACTCATCATGACCCTTCATGAATTTTTGCATCTATAACTGGTTATGAAACATTCTGAATCAATATATTCCCCATTTATTGAAAATACAGGTGCATGCCAACATCAGAGTTCTATTGGGTCTAATGGAAACATGGCTTTGCTTTTCAGAATACAATCTGCAGTAAATGACCTTAACTTGTTGTGATAGATACAAGGTCTATGCTGAATATAAATGTGCATGCTTCATTGTGTAGAAGTAGCTAGGGTTAACAATGACATGCCAAGAAGTAATGTGATAACTTGGCAGTGGCAGCCCTCTATGGAAGCGCACATGCACATCTACGCTCCATACATAGAGGGATATATTTTGAAAAGGTTAGTTGGGATCTATATACAAACACGCACTATGGAGGTCATTTAAAAGCATCTCCATGAGTAAATAGTGGTGTTCAGATATTTAGATTCCACACATGCAAATAGTGATTTCAGAAAAGACCTGCACCTTGGAGATCCAGCAGATGCAGATTTTTCAAGGGGGTATGGTTTAGTATTGTTTGGTATGGCTTACGCAGTCCAAAAATCTACACGTGTATTCGGCACCTTACACGGGCAATAGACATTTATCTTTTTTTTTTTTTTTTAAATGTCCCCATCAGGTTTTGCACGAAGGTCAGAAGTGCACACACAAGAGATTAAGGGAGTAATTGTCCTAAATATCCCTTTTTTGAAAATTTCCTCACTAAATTGTATAAAAGAATTGTGGCTTTACTATTTGATTGTTGGAATTCATAAAATGTTCCCACTATACATATAAGTGCCGTCCCTTACACATATTTTTTCTGAAATGGCTGCTTCCATGTGTAAGTGCTGGAAGATGCTGGGTGATGCCACTCTTAGCAGATGTATAAATCTGTAAAAGGGCTGCTCCAATGGGACATGCCAGCAAATACACGTTGACTCCTGGAGATCCTTGCACATTTTATAAAAGGCATCGCATTTAGCAGAGCCTTTTGTAAACTACAGGGAGAACTGAACACAGTCCACACCTAGACGTCTCAGTGATGATCTCTATGACCTATCTAAAATGGGCCTCCATAAAGATCCATTAAGACTTCCAGGGACAAAAGAAAATGAGACTGGTACAATACCACAAGAGCTTTTCCCGTGGTCACACCACTATGGTAGAAGAGTTTGCCAAGGAACTTAGAGGGAAGAAACTGAAATAAACTGATGTTTAGACACCTTTTACTTACAAATTTAACTAATCTCTTATGATTTTATAGTACTGTTTTTATATGCTTGGTTATATATCATATGAGGCATCTGTGGGATATCTGGTTAAGTAGAAATAAATAGATTTGCTAAATCTGCATGAGGATATTTTCCACTGCTTGAAAGCACACACAGCATGAGTACTTGTAATTGCATTAGAAAGAGGAATTCTGGGAGGGGGCGTGGTTGGAAAATACTAAAAATGTGAGTGCACAGTAGGCATATTGCTAATGCATGTGCATTACACGTTCCATCATTGCTCAACTCTGCTTAAGCATATGCATGGGATGCTTCTCACATAATGAGCAAATACTCCATCCCAGTGTATGCAGTTAGGTTGTGTTTGAAATCGGGCTGGTTTTACCCGGGCTGAAAAGCATACAGGGAGTTTTCAAGTCAGGCACACTTCTGAACATCTGAACTAAAGTACTTTGTTTACATGACTATTTGGAAGTTGGGCATTATTTATATCATTTTTGCTTGTTTTTTCTAGGGGGGTAATGCAAACAGAAAGACACTTGCATGCTAAGGAGTATTACACTCTAAAAGGGCTTAATTTGCAACATGAAATTATATTTAAGAAAATGATAAGATAGGGCTTTTTCACTTTCTGGCATCGGTAAGGTTTACTTATATCAAATCCCAACTTTCCTCTGAAAGATATCTTGCTTCTCTAGTTACGTGCTCTGTAAGTAATCTCTTTATTGGATGTATTTTTTGTGCAAACTGTGATAACATTTTCAAGAGGGCACCCATCTGGTATATCTATATAATCCACAGACACGAATGAAGGACTGTAAGGTGGAAATTGCAAGCAGAAAGTACTTGTATTTCCAAGTATATGTACCCCACTGCCTCCAATTAGGAAATCAGAGGAAGCAGTATGGGTGGAGTTGTTCTAAATAAAGATCAGTGGCTGGATAAAAGAGGGGAAGATTTTATTTTATTTTATTTATTTGCAGTCTCTTTTATACCGCGCTATTCGACATCAGTGCGGTTTACAATGAACATAAGAGTTGCACATCTCAATTTCGTGATTTGTGCTTACAGTGAAACAGGTATAATAACTTGGGTATACATTAAACAGGAAAATTAAACTTGGGTATGCATTAAGCAGGTATAACAGGTAAAATAGGGTATAAATAACTAGTCCCTTAACAAGGAGACACGATGAATAAATACAGTCTACTTTATGCAACAATATAATAAGATGAAGATATATGAGCCTTATAGCGCACTATTTCAGTCCTAAAAGGCTACCCACAACAGCTGTGGAACATCTCTTCCTGTTTGGGCAACCTGCTGAAAGTAAAATTCTGCTGGGAACGAAGATAAGTGTGGATTTCCTTCTCGGGGGTGGACCTGTTGAAAGCTAGAGCTGTCCTTCTGAGTCAGCTTTTAGCTCAGTCTCAGCCAAGCCGCATTTACGCTCTTGGCTGGTTATCTCAGGACTGCATAGTCTCTGACTCATGGTAGAAGTCCACATGGATAAGGACTAGCTCCTGAAAAAGCCCTAAGCTACTCCACTACTACAAAGATGCTCTTAAAGGGTGGTGAGACTTGGGAGACTTATGAGCCTGACTCCACCCTTGAAGCAAGGGTTGACAACAGAACTTACAAACGGGTGTGCTTGAGGTTAACCCTGATTTCATCCCCATTTCTGAAATGAAATCCTGTTTTCCTATTAAATAAAAAAAAAAAAAAAACACACCCACTGACCGAATATGTTACCTCCTTCTTTTAGTCCCCAGCACATCAACAGTCAGCCACAATGCCTGACTGTAATGTGACTACATGTTTGCAAGCCCAGATAAACTCAGCTGACTTTTAAACACAAGGTAATCGGGTCTGCTGCATTACAATATTGGAATTACTGTGCATACTTTGTACTGTGGTTTAGCTACACACAAATATTCATCAAACTGAAATATATGCATGCAGTTTCCAAAAATGTCTTTCCATCCCCAGCAGCACCGCTTTTATAAGAAGCCAAACATATTGCACACTGGTGATATGGGCAGTTTAACTTGAAACCTTAGCCATATTTGTGTTAGTATAAGTGACAGGATGGATTTGCTCCTGAGCAAATCAAGACTACGAGAAAAGAAGTAATTAGACCTTACCTGCTAATTAGTGATCCTGAAGAGTCTCCAGTCCAGTCCCTGAATGCTGAATGCTGGGTAGTGTCCCTCTTCCTGCAGCTTGGAGGCTGAATCTGTCAACTTCTTGATGACATCAGGCTATATATAGGACCGGCACCACCCACCAGCCTCAGTATCCTGTTGACAAAGCAAACCTAACGGAGAGACAACTAGAAAAAGAACCATAACTATAACTTGCTAACACACTCCACCCCCGCCCCCCCAAAGAAGGACAAGGAGGAGGAGGCTTACCTGACCAAGCCCATATGAAATGCCGAACAGGCTATACATCCTTACCTACAGCAGGGCTCCGCATTGGTTCCCTCTGCCACGACACCGGAACCCCTCCAGCAACACTGGCGTTCACCAATTCTTGAGCCAGTACCCCCTTCCTGAAGTGCTTCGAACCAGCACCAAATACCCAGGGCGGGATCAGGGACTGGACTGGAGACTCTTCAGGAACACTAATTAGCAGGTAAGGTCTAATTACTTCTTCCTAATCGACTCTCCAGTCCAGTCCCTGAATGCTGGGATGTAGCAAAGCAGTTCATGCCTGGGAGGGGTCTGCCAACCCGGATCGAAGCACCGCTCTCCCAAATCCGGCATCTGCCGCCGCCTGAACACCCAACCGGTAGTGTTTAGCAAAAGTGTGCAGAGACGACCAGCAGGCCGCTCTGCAGATATCCAACGGAGAAACTAAACTAAACTCCGCCCACGACATGGCCTGAGCCCGAGTGGAATGAGCTTGCAAGCCTACCGGAACCTGCTTGCCCTTAAGAATATAAGCGGACACAATAGCCTGCCTGATAAAACTAGAAATAGTGAGCTTGGCTGCCGCTTCCCCCTGCGCGTCCCCCCAAACAATACAAACAATACAAACAAACGCTCCGATTTGCGGAAAGATTTAGTCCGTTTCAGATACCGTTTCAAAACTCTACGAACATCCAGAAGGTGCAGCCGTGCGTCTCCCCCCTTTTTCGCCACCCCAGCAAAGGAAGGAAGGGACACGGACTGATTAACATGAAAAGGGGAGACCACCTTGGGCAAAAAGGAAGGAACCGTCCTCAGAACAACCTTCTCCTCAAAGAAAACAAGAAAAGGCGGATGACAAGATAACACCTGCAACTCCGAAACTCTTCGGGCTGAACAAATGGCTACCAAAAACACAGCCTTGAGGGTCAAATCCTTCAGAGAAGCCTGGGCAAGCGGTTCGAACGGTGCCCCGACTAGAGAATCCAGCACCAAATTGAGGTCCCAAGGAGGCACCACCACACTCCGACGGGGCCGCATACGCCCTACCGCTTTAAGAAATCTAACCACATCGGGGTGTTGGCCTAATGCGGTGCCCTTAACCTTGCCCCTATAACAAGCGATAGCTGCCAGCTGCACCCGCAAAGAACTAGAAGCCAAGCCCTTTTCAAGGCCATCTTGCAAAAAATCCAACACTTCCGAAACTGACACTGCCACGCTCCTCACACCAGCTCTCAAAAATGCGCCAAACTCTAACGTACGCCAAACAGGTAGAACGCTTGCGAACCTTCAACAACGTCGAAATCACTGCTGCCAAATACCCTCTTTTATGCAGCCTTGCCCTTTCAATTGCCAGGCCGTAAGCGAGAACCGATCCACCTGTGGCATCCTCACCAGGCCCTGCCTGAGGAGGTCCTCCCTTACGGGAAGCCACCATGGATGATCTGCCACCAACCGAACTAGATCGGCATACCACGGACACCTCGGCCAGTCTGGAGCTATCAGAATCACGAACCCCTGATGAAACTCTATCCTCTGCAGAACTCTGCCGATCAGGGCCCAAGGAGGAAACACATAGAGTAACCCCTCCGTGGGCCATCTTTGAACCAGGGCATCCAGCCCCTCCGACATTCGCTCTTTCCTTCTGCTGAAAAATCTGCTTGCCTTGGCCGACTCCCAACGCGCCATCAGGTCCATTATCGGGAGGCCCCACCTGTGCACCACCTGCTCGTAGACGTCCTGGTTGAGCTCCCACTCGCCATGATCTACCTTGTACCTGCTGAGGTAGTCAGCTGTAACGTTCTCCACTCCGGCGACATGCTGAGCCGACAAGGCTACTAGATGATCCTCGGCCCACGTCAAAAGGCTTCCCCCGCCTCCTCTTCCAAGAGACGGCTGCTCGTGCCGCCCTGACGATTGATGTAGGCCACCGCCGTCACATTGTCCGAGAGAATCCTGACCGCTCTCCCAAACACCAGATGCTGGAACGCTGCGAGAGCCATCGTTACCGCCCGTAACTCCAACCTGTTGATGGGCCATTGTGACTCCTGAACATTCCAGAGCCCTTGGGCAAAGCGTCCCTCGCAGTGCGCCCCCCAGCCCGACAGGCTCGCATCCGTCGTCACCTGTATCCACTGAGGAGGCTCGAGGGGCATTCCTCTCTCCAGAACCCCTGGAGAGAGCCACCAGCGAAGTGACTCCTGAGCCGCTGTTGTACAGGGTAGAGCCATTGACAAAGAGTGCCTCTGATGGGACCAGCGGCGCAGAAGGGACCTCTGAAGCGGCCGCATGTGGGCTCTGGCCCAGGGAACTAGATCCAACGTCACCGCCATGGTCCCCAGCACCTGAAGATAATGCCACGCTGAGGGAGCCTTGCGTGCCGTAAACTCCCGCACTAGCTGACGCAGGCACCGTGCTCTCTGAACTGGCAAAAATACCTTGCCCAAGACCATGTCGAACCTGGCCCCTAAATACTCTAACTGCTGCGTAGGTACTAACCAGCTCTTTGCCTGGTTGAGGACCCATCCCAGACTTTGACGAAGAGCTACGACCCTGGCAGTTGCCTTCAAACTCTCCGCCTCGGACTTGGCCCTGATCAGCCAATCGTCTAGGTAAGGGTGGACTAAAATCCCTTCTTGCCATAGCGCCGCTGCTACTACTACCATCACCTTGGTGAACGTGTGAGGTGCCGTCGCCAGGCCAAACGGCAGAGCCTGAAATTGGAAAGGACCTTGCGGAACAGCAAACCGCAGAAACTGCTGATGAACGTCTCTGATAGGAATATGCAGATAAGCCTCGGTGAGATCGAGGGAAGTCAGAAACTCCCCTTGCCGTACCGCCACTATCACCGAACGGAGAGTCTCCATGCGAAAGTGCAGCACCTGGAGACACCTATTGACTCGCTTCAGGTCTAGAATTGGTCGCCAGGAACCCTCTTTCTTTGGGACCACAAAGTAAATCGAGTACCGACCGCAGCCGCGTTGGTCTCTTGGCACTGGGACCACCGCCCCCAATGCCACCAGCCTTGCAAGAGTTTCCTCCACCGCCGCCCGCTTGGCCAGCGTCCTGCAGGGAGACTGAACAAACGAGGGGCGGACAGGCCTTGCAAACTCTAGGGCGTAACCGAATTGCACCACCTCCAGCACCCACTGGTCTGTTGTGACCTGGGCCCAGGAGGGAAGGAACTGCCGCTGCCTTCCCCCCACCGACAGCACTCCCCCCTGAGCCCCCGTTATCTCATTGTGGCTTCCTGTGACCTGAGGAGGCCGAAGAGGACCCAAAACCTCTTCCTGCCCCCCGAAACCCACGGAAACCCATATTCCTGGATGGGAAACGACCCCTTTGAAAGGGGCTCTGCCGGACCAGCGTAGACCTCCGGCTTTCCCTTGGCTGAGAACGACCCGAAGGCGAAAAACAACCTTGCTTCGGCTTATCCTCCGGAAGCCTGCCTCCCTTACACTCTCCGAGGTCCTTCACCAATTTCTCCAAATCCTCTCCAAAAAGCAGCTTCCCCTTAAACGGAAACCTGCTAAGGCGGGCCTTGGAAGAAGCATCTGCGGCCCAATTACGAAGCCAAAGATACTGGCGGGCCGCCACCACCGAAGCCATATTCTTTGACAAACTCCTAATAAGGTCATACTGGCTGTCCGCCAGATATGCAGCTCCGGACTCCAACCGAGCCGCCTCACCTTGGGACCCAGACTGCGACTCCCCTGCTAGCTGCAGCTGCTGGGACCACCGTAAGCACGCCCGGGCCACCCAGGCCCCACATACCGAGGCCTGAAGCGCCATGGCACTGATGTCAAAGGCTTGCTTCAGCAAAGTATCCAATTTCCTGTCCTGAACATCCTTTAGGGCCGCACTGCCCTCAACTGGGATAGTAGTCTTCTTGGTCACGGCCGTCACTGCCGCATCTACCCTCGGAGACTTCAATAAGTCCTTGTCTGTCAATAAGTCCTTGTCCGGCGAAAGACCCTCACAATCCTCGCCTGATCCTCCGGGATCTCACCCTCCTCGAGCTCCTCCTCATCCCACAGCTCTCTATCCGATTCTAGTATCTCCGAATCAGGGGAAAGGAGCTCCTCTTCATCAATTCTGGATTGCTTGGGAGGGAGACCCGACTCCGAAATAGGCCTCTCCACACCCTGCCGCTTCCGAGAGCCTCCCCGGCCCTCCTGTTGACACATGCAGAAAGCCTTGTGCAACAAAAGCACAAACTCCGGGGAAAAACCGCAAAGGCCTCCCTCCACCGAGGAAGTACTGGGAAGCGGTTGTGAGGGAGCCATCTGCCCCAGCGGCAACGGCGGCAGCGATCCCTCTCCTAGGGGCTCCTCCGATGCTTCTCCTGCCTCCATAGACCCAGAAGCCGTGGGGAGCAAAGTATCCGATGCCTGAAATTCCTGCTCCACTGAGGCCGCCTCCAGAGCGCAGCCTCTGCACACTCCAGCCTCAGACACCGTCCCTCTGCGTGCCCCACAGACTAGGCAGCTCGGACGAGCAGGCATATTCCTTCGGACCCCCCCTCTTTTATCTTTATTTATTTTAGTTAGTTATCTATTCTTTCTTTCTTTTTTTTTTTTTTAAACAGAAGAAAAACTGCCTCCATACCTGAACATATATAGACTACCCAAACTATCTACTATAGCTATATCACTATCTATTTAAAGATATATATATATATATATATACACACCTATCACCAAAAAAAAATAAACTGCTTCCCTCTCTTCAATCCCCGCCGTAACGGCAGGAAAACAAGCAAACTGCCTGCTTCTCTACACCTCCCCCCCCTCGCAGCACAGCCCAGCGCCCGAAAAAGAAAGGCGCATGAAGGCCTCCGCGGGAAGAACAGCTCCTTCTTATCAGCTGCCCTATTCCGCCTGCGGCACGAGCCCGCCGCTCACCACGTGGCTCAAACTGGCTCCTTTACCTGCTTCTCCCGGCAGTCGTCTCCAAAGCGCTCCCCTTTCAGGCGCGAGAAGAGAGTGCTGCACTGCCCGTCCGCCCACGTGCTCAGCCGCCGCGGGGCTTCGGCATGAGGCGGGGAACCGAATCGGAGGCCCTGCTACAGCGAGGAGACTCCCGGCAGACCAACCAGCCAACCATTGGTGTCTGCTGCCGCTCAACTCGCCTCTCCGTTCCTCTTTTTTTTTTTTTTTTTAAACGGGAGAAGTCGCCGCAAGCCTCCTCACCCATAGGGGATAAGGGGGGGAGGGGGGGATGAAGGAACCCAGCAAGGACCTAACTACTCCTATAGGGAAAAAGAAACTAAAGAAAAAACACCCAAACAAAGAACAAAAAACTCTTCTAAGTCTAATGTCTCTCCAGCAGACTGAAACTGCTAGTCTGCTGCTCTCTCCAGCTGCACTTGGAGACTGAATACTGAGACTGGTGGGTGGTGCCGGTCCTATATATAGCCTGATGTCATCAAGAAGTTGACAGATTCAGCCTCCAAGCTGCAGGAAGAGGGACACTACCCAGCATTCAGCATTCAGGGACTGGACTGGAGAGTCGATTAGGAACTTCCTTCTACCAGTAAAGCCACAACTTGACTTAAGTCGTAGCCTTTGGCAATTGAAGAGAACTGGCCTTGAGGCCAATCATGAAGCAGATGTTTTATGCTAAATCAGAGCCTAGGCATATAGAGGTCATTGCAAATAAAAGACCTAGATTCTCTCTTCAATCGTTTCCAAATCCCTGCAGTGTGAAATATGATCTGGCCTACAAACGGTTGGTTTACTGTGCAGCACAGCAGGCAGTATGTGGGTCACAGCTCTGCCAAGGACCAGAGAACTTAAACCAGTCACAAAATGTTCCTCAGGGCTGCTTTACAAGCTGGACTTGAGAGATGAACTACTCTAGCTATCCCTCTGCAAGATGCACTAAGCAAGTTTGTCCAAACAGCTTACCATCATTCAGACCTGGGCAAGGAAACACAAAACAAAACTTCCAGTTGAAAACAATCCTTTCGTTAGCTGACCTCACCGTAGGCTGACGATGGGAATTGTTAATAGTCAAGCCTGCCCACCCACTCAAGAGTCTTCGAAATAATAAAGCACCAAGTTTAATTGTTTTGAGCCACACCAATTTTTTGTTATGGTTCAAAAAGGAGGGATGCCCTGTTACAAATCAGAACATGTCGGGCTCTGCATTTTTCAACAAAACCAAATCCAGACTCAGCAGTATACTACAATAGAGCCAAAAAGGATTCACTTGAACAAATGAATGCATACAAAAACAGCGCCCATCATTTTGCTTTATTATTGTGCTTCTTCGGAAATACCACCTTAGGGGAATCAGCACTCTTTCCAACTTTGAAGGAGTACTGATTTTCCTAATGTAGTACCCCTGAAGAAGCACAGTAATAGAGCAAAATGACGGTCACTGTTTTTGTATGCATTCATTTGTTCAATAGAGTCTTTTTAGGTTGGCCCCAATATGTCGGCCCCGACCGTACAGCACTGCTTGGAGACACAACATACCTTTGCATCTCTGGTATGCAGTGATAGATTATGCACTGTAGAATTGGCAAGGAGGTGATCAGAACTGGATATTAACTTTTCGGAGCAGCTATGAATATATTTAAATTGAATGCTGTGGCCCTTTGGGGAATGAACCGGGAGATTGAATGGACTTCCTTATTCTGATCAGGCTATTTCTCCTTTTGTAACACTGTACAAATACAGTATAAGATCCCCTTCTGTAATTAAATATAAGCATGGTGATAGGTTAGTGGAATGGAACCGGAAATGCCGCATTGTTCAGCCTATAAAAAATAGTGTGCCATAAGTATGAAGTAAATGCTGAAGGCTGCGAAAAGACATTAACTCCACTGGTTTTATGAAATTTGCTGAACAATGGGAAGGCAGTTATAAAGGACTCTGTATAGATTAAATAATTCTAACCCCTGAAGCAGGATGATTTGAAATAATAAAGTCATCTGAAATATAGTGCTATGTTGGGGTGTTTTAAGGACTCTGTGATATATAACTGCAATGCAAGGCTGACTCCTGGTGACCCAGCAGCCCCTGGGTTTTCTTGACAGTGTGACAGGAAGTAGATTGCCAGGCCTTTCTTCTGAGTCAATGGAGGGTTAAGTGACTTGCCCAAGGCCACAAGGAATGTTACTGGGAATCAAACCCTGGTCTCTTGGTTACCAAGCCAGTGCTGTGACCACTAGGCTACTCTTCCATTCCTATGGCCTAGTGGTTGGGGCAAGTTACCTCAGGCCGGAAGGTCGGGGGTTCAAGTCACACTAGAGGACAGCAACCTTGGGCCGGAAGGACTGGGGTTTCTAGTCCCACAGGTGCTCCTTGAGGTCTTGGGCAAACCACTTAACCCTCCATTGCCCATGTTCCCTGTAAAATAGTTATCTCCAAGTTATAATGCCCTATTCAATGTAATTTCAGTTTGTTCAATGTAAACCGCCTTGATATCATGAAAGATGGTATATAAGAAATGTTAAATTTAAAAAAAAAAAATATATATATATATAATTAAATGAAATGAAATTGCATTAAAAGGGACAACAATTTGCTGTTCATGATGGTGGTTTTTCCGCATGTTCAGAATATTGGAGACAGACAAAAAAACCTCTTTTTTTTAAGGAATTCTCTTGAATAGTCTATGGTTAGAAGATTCATATTTTCTGATTTGCATTAATTTGTTCAGTGGGGCTCTACATTTGGCCATATTTAGAACCATGTCCAAATCTATTTAGCTGTATTTGACAACTATCAGTGGCGTGCACAGGCCAAAGATTTGCAGTTCATTTGGCTCCTTCCCCTACTGTCGGACATATTTTTTCCGGCTTGTTTCACACATTCATTTTAATAACTTTTTAAATGTGTATTTGACTTTCGAGTGTGCATAAACTGATTGTACATGTGTTAATTCTTAGGTTAACATGCATTAAATCAAATTTGTGCACACTAAAATGTTTCTGCACATTAACCAACCAAATGTGTGCTAAAACTGAAAAAGTGTCCACTGCACAGAGTGAAAATCTTTATGAATCGCCACACCGTAGATAATGACTACAATTAAACAGAAATGGAAAAGAGCTAAGTAAACCATGATTGTCCTGAAAGGGCAGGCCTTTGTTTGGCTTTACTATTGATATTCACGTGTGCTATTAACTGAAAAATCCGGTGTCTGTGAGACTAAATGATTTAATAAATGGGGCAGTGTCACAACAAGAAACATTAAGGGATTCCTGCTGTCTGGATCATAACATGGGATCCGAGCCGCTTGCGTTTCCTATCTTTCTTCTATGCAGGTGCAGCTTTCTCCGACAGATACTGCATGTAGGTTTTATTAACCTGAGACACACAAATCTTCCTTCTGAAAGCCAGCTACTCACTTCAGTGCTTAAAGCAGATACATACACAGTCCGAGGAATTCAAGTTCAACGTGCGCTGAGGCATATCACAGTTACGCACACATCATTTGTTCGCATACGCAAACAATGAATGGCAGCGTAATTCATAGATCCCAAGTATAATATCCTTGTCTTCATCTTCTCAGCCCTCACAGTTCAGAGCCTAAGCTCCATCGATTCTAATTCACAGTACACTGTGTCCGTGGACACGTATCAACAATAATGGACACCCTTCCTAGTTTCTTTTTTTTTTTAATGCATTTTTCCATTTCAAACGCTGACTTAAAAATGTGCTTTTTCCACACAAATGTCCATGCAGGCGCTCAATCTGTTGCACAGCTGTGTCATATGGACCTACTTTACAGAGAGGCTTAATCCATTGTTGTATTCCAAAATTAAGTGTTGCACAGTTGGCTACGTGGGAAGCAGATCCGGCTTTATAGCTGATTCAGCTGACCTCTCAACAGCCACACCTGACTAATTCATATAAAACAGTATAAAGAAAACAACCGGAAAAAAATAAAAATTAGGATTGGCGGTAGCTCTAGGTTAAAAGATTTATTAATTTAACAGATTAGAGTAGCAGCGACTCCCTATAATCTTTGCAGGTCAGAGCACACCCTCCTCGGAGGGTCATTTTAAAAAGGCGTATCTGCATGTAAAGCAGTGGTTTACATGTACAAATTAATTTTTATAACTATGGCTGCAGAATATGCATGAAAGTGACACCCATAGTATGCACCTCGACCGAGTACCGGCATCCCCAGAGGCATGGTAGGGGTGTGGTATACATTTATGTGCAGGCATTTGAAAATGCACATATGCATGCAATAAAAAATTACCCAGAAAACGTGCACACACCAATCAGCAGATGTGAATGTCAGTGTATAAAATTCCCACAGGTCATTTTCAAGGCGCAAGTGCACACACAGTTTTGTTTTAAAAATTTGCCAGAATCCCTACAGGGAAAAGAAGATGCATACTTGGTATGTATACATGCAGTTATAAAATTGTTTCGTGGGTTTTTAGAACAAGGTATCTAGACAGGGAAGGCACGTGGGTGCAAGTATTGCACCTACTGTATCTTTAAAGACAACATATGAAACCGACCCTCAGAGCCAGACCCAATAACATGAAAATGCAAACGCACAAATTTACAACTGCTCCACAGATGGAATAAATGTGTGCATGTACTCTATGCATGTACCCATATATAGTATATAAAATTTGTGTACAATGTAACTCCATGGCCAAACTCCGCCCCTGGAATATCTATGCTCAGATCACACAAAGGTAGGTGCACTCTTTCCACGCAATTATTTTTTGCCATGACACGGTATGTAGCCATGCAGTTTTATAAAAGCCCTTTACCACACATAAACATACTTTTCACGCATAAAAAGCTTTAAAAAATCCCGCTTATATTGCATAAGGCTTCCTTTTACATGGGCATTTTTTGATTTTTTTTTTTTTTTTTTTTTTTGCTTTTGCGGGTGATTACCATTGGTTGAATTTATATCTTACAACTGTTCTTATTATATTTATGTTTTAGGAAGGGCTCCTCCTGTGACTGCTTTTAGCTCCCGTAAGGTTATTTTTTATTTTGATTCATTACCTTCAATGGATTGATCCACCTCCAGTGTAGCTGTTCTTATGTTTTTTTTATTTATGTTCTTACGTTTTGATGTTATGTTACTAACTCTTTTCTTGGTCTTCCATTTGTATTTTACTTTTTCGGGGGTTTACGGCCTTCAGTATTCACATTATGCTTTAACCATACTTGTATTTTAATCATACTAATATCATCTTAATGTTGTCTCATTGACTTGTTTAATTATATTATTTATTTATTGATCTGTTACTCCTGAAGCAGGCTGTGGCTGAAACATGTCTGGTTTTATGGTTATTTTATTATGATTGGTTATTTATGTAGGTCCTATGATTGTTTCATGGGGTTTTTTTATGCAATACATTTGTCTGTACCTTTTATTTGTTTTTATCACCACATTTGTTTCTGTTGCTTTGCTAGTGGGGTGTATATACCTCTTTATTGAATTGTATTATCGAAAAAAAGGCTGGCCTAACTTTAGCTGTTTGAGCTTGCCCTCTGGGGACAAGGAAATATCTAGAGTCTGCAACTTGCCTTGAACTGCTCCTGGAACGGTATGAGCTAACTAATTTCTGCTACTGTATGACCAGAGAGATGAACTGACAGAGAGCACTAGACAGGGATGGCCTCAGGGCGAAAGCTCATTGTAGGTCCTGATTTGCATAAATATTACATACCCACTGGGCCTCATTTGTAAAAATTTACTTTATTTTTAAAATGTATATACTGCCCATCTAAAATCCTAGGCTTCCAAACGTTCATAAGCAATTTATTAAAGCAGATATTACAATATAATAACATGGCAATTATAAATCAGAAAAGGAGAAAAACCAAAGACGACAGTGACAAAACGAAATACCTATATGAACTCAACGCATACCACTACGAGACCGACAAAGCAAAAAACCTACCACACTAAAATCATAAACTCATCCATAAACAAACCTCGTGAACTCTTTCAGATTGTCAAAAAACTGACAAAAGCACCCAATAACTCTGACCAATTACCGAAGATTCCACCAGAGCTACTGGCCCGTCAATACAAACAACTACAACGACCTCAAAACTCACAGCTGCACGTAGAGACAACCACAACAAAGCACCACCCCAACTTACACAGTGACTGGACCACCTTCAAAGAAACCACTACAGATGAAATATCATCCACCATCTCCCATCTAAACACCACCACCTCTCCGCTGGACCCCTGCCCCACTGACTGGATAAAGAAATCCAATGACGAACTGAGCACACCATTAACCTATATCGTCAATGAATCCTTCTCCCAAGGTCACATGCCAGACACTCTCAAAACTACAATCATCCGACCATCCTTAAAAAAGCATAACCTGGATCCCCTAGACCCAGCATCCTACAGACCAATAGCGAGCCTACCTTTCACCGCCAAGATAATCGAGAAGATCATCCAGCAGCAGCTTCAAGAACACCTGGACATCAACATCATACTGGACCCACAACAACACGGCTTCCGCCCACTACATGGAGTCGAGACCCTCATGACCACACTGATGAACACCCTCATCATAGGAACACAAGAAAAACACTCTGGATATGCCATGATCTTCCTTGATATATCTGCAGCTTTCGACACCATCTCCCACAACATCCTCATACGCAGACTACAGACAATTGGGATCAAAGACACCGTACTTAAGTGGTTCCAATCCTACCTAACTAATAGACAACAATTAATCCATACCAGCACCTCGACCTCACCCCCCTTCCAGCAATACCAAGGAGTACCTCAAAGATCCACACTGTCAGCCATGCTCTTCAACATTTACCTCCAACCACTCTGCTCAGTCATACGCACTCACAACATCAGCTTCCACATATATGCTGATGATATCATGCTCTACGCCCCTATTATGACCACAAACCCAACAAACACACATCTATCAGTATGCTTCTCCGAGGTGTCCGACTGGTTACAAGAAAATAACCTATCCATCAACATAAAGAAAACTGAAGCCCTCATAGTGACAAAAGACCCAGACTTCACACCACCTACACACCTTAACGCAGGAACCACAAGCATTCAAATACAGCCACAAATAAGATATCTGGGCATTATCATTGACCAAGCCCTCACCTTAAAGCAACACATTACTAAAACCTCCGGAATTATATTCCACAAAGCGAAAACAGTGCAACGTCTCAGACCCCTTCTCGAACATCAAGACATCCGGACGGTAATGCAAGCTATGACACTCCCACATCTGGATTACTGCAACGTACTCTACCATGGCCTTCCAGCCACACAGACCAACCCCCTCCGAACAGCACTGAACACCACAGCAAGAATCATTCAGAGAGCAAAGAAAACTGACCACATCACCCCGATTCTAAAAGACCTACACATACTTCCCCTCGAAGCAAGAACTAAATACAAATCCATCCTACTCACCCACAAAGCCATCCACCAAACACAGAACACCCAGCTTCGCACCCTGCTGTCTCGTCCAGCCCATGGCAAAACTACCAGACAAGCCTCCAGCAATTCCCTCACCGTCCCTCACAAAAGAACCAAATGCTCTCAACGGACATGCAATTGAGCCTTTGAACTTTATGCTCCATCCCTATAGAATTCTCTACCGAGTCATCTCAGAAACAATGCCGATCTACTGTCTTTCAGAAAACAGCTAAAAACCATCTTATTCCAGGAATACTTCAATACGACTCCCACCAATAAGTGCACTAACCTCTGATCTCGCCCACCATGAACCTCTGATCCAAAGCTGCACTAACCTGTCCATGTCCAAAGTCTGTCTCATGTCAAAATCATCAATGTTGCCTCCCTGGTGATGGCCCCACCCTCATACTTAATTTCCCCACCCTTGTATGTAACGCCGCTTTGACCCGGTGAAAAGCGGGATATAAATACAGTTAAATAAATAAATAAATAAAACTTGAAACCACTTTCACATACCTACAAAAAGGAAACCATTATATATATCTGCATACCATATTTATTTGGTCAGTGCTACCAAATACATAACTAAACACCCAATAACCCTCAAGCTTATCTCCCACAATTATATCTTAGCAATTAAGGGAAACAAACAAACAACATTTTTTGTCAGAATGTACACCTTGAGGACAAATGTAAGTTCCCCTCTCGTAGTGTAATATTCCTTTTTTTATTTTTTCTTTAGGGACGCAACCCTATCCTTAAAAATACTGAGAGTATTTTTTAACTCTTAATACCAATCGCTCCCTTAACGCAGGCACCATAATGGCAGGAACCCTAACACAATTTAAAACCTCGTGGACAGGGTGTTTTTTGAGGAGAGAGAGCCTATTTTACGTCTGCAATGTGATGCATAGACAAGGGAGCCCAAGGGAATGATAGTAGTGCTCCATTAGCAGCAATTGCATAATACGGCACACAAGATCCCCAGTAACTGTAATGGGACAAGCAGTGAATAGCCCTGGTCCTCTTTAGCAATGGTTTATGGACTGTTACAGGAACCTGTCCAAACTTTTTTAAACCCAGCTACACTGACAGCTTCTAGCACATCCTCCAGTAATGGATTTAAGGGTTTGATTACGCATTGACAGAAAAAAAATATTTTCACCTAGAAGACCCAAATGGGTTACACTGTAGCCACATTGCAGGTCCCCTAGTCTGTCCACAGTCTGATGGCATAAAAAAGCAACCTATGTTTACTTGTTCCACTCCGGTCATAATCTATAGACCTCTATCATATTTCCCCTCAGCCGTCTCTTCCCCAGGTTGATGAGCCTCAACCTCCCCACAAAGGGGTATTCTGCCATCCACAGAACCATCTCTGATGTTTATCATGATCCCACATTGGCAGTGGCAGCACAGTCCTGCTACTGCTGCAGAAAGGCAATGTGCCACATGGGGCGGTCCAAGGGTCCTGGCACCCCAGCAGAGATCTAGGCTGCCTTCTCCCCCACCTCACAGAACCCAACTGTGGGGGAAGAGGCCAATAGTGCCAGATGCTGTAGCCCTCCAGCTAGCTAGAAAATGCAGGTGCCCGAGGAAATACCACAGCAGTGGCTGCCATCCTTCCCCCAAGATATATTGGTGGCAGGCACAGATGGGGCTCCTGCATGGGCAGCTGGTGGGGGGGCTGCATGGCCGTCCATGTATGCCCCTCCCCATCAGGCTCTTGTGCCCAAAGCGCCCAGCAAACCCACATGTTTAACATGCTGGGACTGCGACCACCACCACTGACAGTGCATGGGCATGTCTGCATGTAGGGTGTTGGTGGTGGCGTGGGAAGTGGCACCAGCCTGCAGCAGACAGCAGCCTTGTCCTGGTCATGTGCGCCATGCGCATTGCAGCATGTGCCAAAAGCCAGATGAAGGGAAGCATGTCAGCAACAGGAGCTGTTAGTCCCATAAGGCAGCACTGTGGTGCAACACACACAGTTGGTGTGTATATGTGTGGAGGATCACAGGTTCAGGTCACTGTTCCCTCTAAGCTGTGCGCGTGTGCACGCGCACATACCTCGCCGAGCGAGCGCACATACTTTACAACAGAGCACACAAAAATTACGGCTCTGATTCTGATAGAAAACAACACAGACGTCTTAAAATTTAAAAGTTATGATTGTAATTACTAGAAATTTCCTGCTTCATTTAGTAATCGTCTATTTTCATTTAATTTGATTAAAATCAATGTGGTGTACATACTGTATTCTGACATGTAGTCAAATTTTAAAGTACATAACTCCGAGTGTTGTTATGTGGCGCACAAAAATGTAACCTTCCTTCAAAAGCTGCACACAGCTGATATTTTATGCGCACACAGCCTACAGAAAATTAGAGGGAACATTGGTTCAGGTCCCTGCTGGAGTTTCTGTATTGCATCTTCCTATGGACAAGGTTTAGCTGACAGTGTAAGTACAGCTGCAGCATGTACAACCCCCAAAGAGATGGCCAGCAAGGGTGGAAAAACCCACCAGCAGCATTGACAGGCTCCACTATCCACAGCTGGTTGGAGGCTAATAGCACACACTAACATGTGGTGAGGCCAAGGCACGATAATAGCGCCTACAAACAGAGCACATGTTATCAATCCTTGAGCTGACATTGAGACAGGAGTGTCAAGCAGGAATGCCAACCATTTCCACTTTTGCACAGTGCGCCAATGAGTGTATGCATGTGTGTGTGTATGGTTCCCCTTTGTCCTTTGGCTTTCTGCACTGCACTTTGGCTCACATTGTCCGAGTTCTTCCCAGCCTGTTTGGAAAATGTGAATAAGGTGAGACAGAGGATTGTGGGTATCGCCTGAAACAGCACAGATTGGCCTGGATGTGTGTACCATAATTGTAGGGTAACTGGCTGAGACGACATTGTGCCTATCTGCCAATTGCATTGCCTGGGTGGCTACTGTATGTCATGCTGAGATGGCACTCCCACTATGACCTAAAAGTGACCATGGCACGGCTAGGTATCCACATAGAGCTATTATAATGGCTGGCTTCAGTGATGTGGATGCATTCTCTGTATAGGGATGCCAATCACTGAGCAAATGGCTGCGTGTCAATGCTAAGTATCCAAGGCAGATTGCTCATGGTCACACTATGCCCATGCCATGCATGCTGACCAGCAGACCAACTGTAGTTGGTTTGTGCTCGGCTGACACAGCCCAGTGAAGGGCAGCAGGAACAGTCTTACTGCCTGTGCTGTAGTCAACTGTTAGTCCTCAATGGTTGGGGCAGCAGTGGTTCATGGCCTACTCACTGGGGTCTTGGCAGGACAGTAGCCCCACACCAGCCTATACAGCCTCACTGTAGTGGCTATCCATGGCAGCAGCATATTGACACTGGCCACTAACCTGTACACAGGGCCGAGCTGTTGCTGTCACTGTCGCCTACAGCAAGCAGGAAACAAGGAGAAAAGCTTAACACATTGCAGACAATACCTGCCATATACTAGCAGTGATGTGGAACTGAGCAGTCAGCAGAAACCATCTCTAACAGTGCAGTTTCAGTAGACCAGGTGCTGGGCACCCCTCCTCACCCTCAAGGTGACAGCTGAAACCACTCTGCAGCATGGCTTGCTGTTGTTATGTGCTTGACGCACACGCAGCCAGTGCATCTTAGCGAGCTGAAATGCTGGATTAGTGCCTTCTCCATTAATGTTTCAGCAGCAGACCACTGTTTTGCATGTGCAGTGCCCAACTTATACTGGCACAGACAGCAAACAGTTTGATCAGAGATCTGCAGGCTCTACCCATCTACGTAGAGCTGTCTGGAGGTGTAGCCTACCAGCTGGTGCAATGTTTCCATGGTCAAAGATCCAAGGTTTGATTCCCACTTGTTCATTTTGTGCCTGGGTGTGTTTGTCCACCTCGCACAGTCGTGGCTCTGTTGTGACCTGCAGACAATCATTCTATATTTCTATGCATTATGGCCACACATTGGGTAGCCCAACATGGCATTCCCCATCATGGACATCTGTGAGCATGGCTTTAGTGGCTCTGCCGTGGCGCATTGCAGTAGGTCAGTGATGTATACACAAAAGATGTCTGGGTCAACTGGTATGGATGCATTTTCTGTTTTGTCATCATTGTGACCTCCCTTTGCTGCCCACATCAGGAACATGCTGCCTCCACCCAGACACTGTCCTGGCCTATGGCATGCCACAAACTGACAGTACATCTGGATACATGTCCACACCTCACAGACACTATAATGTACCTTATGGCATGGTGTATGCTTTCAGGAGCATTTAGGACTGCACGCCTGTCACAGTGCCCTCCGCTGCCACCACCACTCAACCATGACACAGCCAACACCCACACTGACCATCATCACTAGGCAGCCGCGTATCTCGCCTAGTTAACAGCATAGGCCTGCTCTACAGTCAGACATGTTCATCACACGTACTGCCACATTGCCAGGCATTAGGTGAGTCAACTCAATCAGCTACCAATTGTGCTTGCATCCATACCTTCTCCAATGACTTCTCTGTCCCCCTTTCAGCATTTCAGTGGCTTTCCTGTGCTAAGGTACATGCCAGACACCTTCCCGCAGCATGTCCCGTTACCGCATGTTAAGTGCCCACTACTACCCCTTAATGTCCTGTTACCACACGCTAAGTGTCCACTACCACCACTTAATGCTGCCTCTAACACTTCCAGCACACTTACCACACAGTAACCCCTTAACGCTGCCGTTAATGCATGGAAAAGACTGCTCCCTTACCGCTGTTTAGTAAACATACCCCTAAAAGTAGAAATAAGTTGACGAAAATTAAACTTAAATCCCAGGAAACCACACTATGCATGCATCACAACACTAGATAAATAGAAAGATGCATATAAAGAAAGCACATGTAAATGACAAAATTGATATATTGCAAAATAAAATACGTTTTTCTACCTTTGTTGTCTGGCTACTTTATTTTTCTAATTGCCTTCGTCCTGGTATTCTGCACCCTCTGTCTTCTCTTAACGCTCTCTTCCAAGAGCCTGCCATTTCTCTCCCCTCTGATTTTCTTCACTTGCTCCCCAACATCCATCTCTGACATTGATCTTTTCAACTTTCTTCCATTTATATTTTCGCACTCTGTCTGTTCAGATTTCACTCCTCTTCCTTCTTTACTGTCTAGTCTTTAACCTCCCACTTTTTACCGTATCTATCTATAGCTTCCCAACCATCATCCTATCCTCCCATTCTCCACCTCTCTACTTCCTCAACCACTTCCCTAACTCCCCCAACCAGCATCTTCACTCCCCTCTCACCCTTTCTGTATCTTATTACTACTACTACTCCCCTCCTTGCCCAGGGTTTTCTCCCCTTTCTAATAAGGTTACCAGATATTCTGCAAGCAAATCTGGGACACTAATCTGAAGTGGGGGTTGGGGGGGAAAAAGGACACCTTAGTTCCAAGTTTGAGAAACAAGGCATAGAGAAGGAAAGAGGAATCATTACCTTGTTGATGTCATGGGATGGATGGAGGAGCATCATGTCCAGGCAGACAAATTGACAGAGAAATTTAAATAATGATGCATTTCCTCCGTACTGTGCAAAATGTTAAGATGATGGATGTAAATTCTAAAAGCTGACATATTAAAATCACTAAATTGAAAATAACATTTTTTTCTACTCCATCTGCCCCCATTATTGGAATTGGGGACAAGAGGCTGCCAGAGGTGGGAGTTGGTGACCCAGCTCTAAAATCAGGGACAATCCCCGAAAATCAGGGACATCTGGTAACCTTAATAAAACCTGTCCAGCATCTTCCCTTTCTCTCTCTCCCTCACATCTCCCCCTCTCCCTAGGCTCTATTTCTAGCATTTCCCTTCTTTCTCCCTAGCCTCAGCATCTCTCTTTTCCTTGCTGGTTCTAAGTCAGTATAGTGCAATTTGCATTACATGATCCTTGGTTGGTGTTACTGAGACACAACAAATTTGTTCCATCAATTCAGTTCTGTATGAAGTAAGAAATCTTTCCAGGTGGTTTTTTGATTTTCATTTGTGATCTCCATGTCCCCGCCATGTTCAATATCACCCCTCTGTCACCCAATATCCTCCCTCTCCCCCATGTCCAGCATCTCCTCAACTTCCCTGCACCCCGTGTCTTGGATATCCTGTTTTTCTTTCTTCTCCTGCATTTATGCTCCAACACCCCCCCCCCCAATCCATGTACCAGCATTTTCTTTCCAAATCTATCCCTCCTCCCTTTCCCCACAGCCAGTAGTCAAAGATAGCAGAGGTGCAGAACCTTTCTGATTCAGGCACACACTGCCTCTATGTCCCTGCCGGGCCTGCTCCCTCTGATGCAACAGGTATGCATCAGAGGAGGCAGGACATGGAAGTCCTTCAAGGCGAACCTAGATCGGAAAGGCCTCGCGCCTTTGCTTTGATTACTGGCAGCAGTGAAGGGGAAGAGGGATGGATGGATTTGAAGTGAGATGACTTCCTTTCTTTGTGCCATCTTTCCCAAACACAGAAAATATCAAATAATCCCCAAATGACAACTACACATCTTATATCCAAGTGGAACTACACAAGCCTAAAAGGATTTTTCTAATCTCTCAGGTAAAATGAAAAGATCTCAAATTTTAAATGAGCTCTATTAGATTGAAACCGACCCTCTAGTATACCAGCCACAAGGGCCTGTACTAGTAAGTTCAAAACTCATCATAGGTCCATCATTTTATCTTGTAAACTCTGAACTATACAAAAAGCATATCTAGGAAATACAGTTAACAAAGAGTAATAAGTACCCGACACAATATTGTGTTTCGATAAGTAAAAAATTACACTTATCTGCATCAGGGGAACATATCCTTTATATTGATAGCACACTAAAGTATCCACTAAGAAGAGAGCCAAACTCCAGCGGGCTGAATGCTCTACTCATACTAAATGGGCTTTACTAAAAAAAACAACACAATGCATCTGGTGGTCACATGGTCAGAGCAGCCTATCAAAGCAAAGAGAACCAATCAACCGCCTGATACAAGCCCTGTGGTTCAATGGACCCCAGCCGGTACATCCAGGTATGCTAAACGGATTGCAAGTTATTTAACATAATCACCACCTCTTCAAGTACGCTGAAAATGTTCCAATACTCACCACCGAATATCAGAGAGGGAATGCTGATGTTGTAACCAAGGATCCACTAGTGGGGTGGTGTCCGACTGAGTATTAATTCGACTTTTATGTTGTCAATCACAGCCAAACTTTCTGCGTGGTTTGCCCCACATAAATAAAAAAACAAGGGCAAATGATCATATAGATTACCCTTGCTGTATCACAAATCATGCGCTGATCCAGGGTATGGACCTTTCCATCAGAGTGGGTCCAACAGGGGCCAATCAAGGCAGAGGAGCACCAACTACAGGTCGCGCAAGGGTAATGACCAACTTGTTCAGTAGAGTCCTTTCCAGTTATATCACCATAATTAGCAAGTATTTCACACAGATTCTTACCTCTTGTAAAGGCCACTTGTAAAGGGACTGTCAAACAAGCATAGTCCAATGCTTCTAAATCGTCTTCACAATTTGATGGACACCAGCAGTGTAAGATAACACACTCATCACTGCCTCTTCTGCTTCAGAGTGATTATATTGCAACAATAGCTGGCACTGGGCAAATTGAGCCCTCAGAAAGGCCCTTTTAACATCCGAGTGTGGATAACCCCTAGCTGAAAATTGAGATTTCAACAAATTAGCTTCTGTCAAAAATGATATGTCCAATGAGCAAATCTACTATGCCCTCAAATATTGACTAACTGGCAATTTTTTTCCCAATGCCAAAGGGTGACAACTTGTAAAGTGTAAATAGGCAAATACGATCCACAGATTTTCGACAGATAGTAGTATGAACTCCTGTCGAAGTCCAAGCAACACAAACATCCAAAAAAGTCAATATATTGGGCATGATACATCAGTGAAAATGGGAGATTTTCATCCATATTATTCAATCACTCATGGAAGCAAATAAGATCACTCTCAGATCCCATCCAAAGTATAAAAACATCATCTAAAAACCATTGCCTTAATTTTATCTTAGCGTAAAATGGAGCTTTAACATGCCGAGCTTCAAATTCCATGACATACAAAGATGCCACAGATGGCGCTAATGTAGCCCCTATTGCTACTCCATGGTGTTGTTGATAATAAATCCCACTGCAACAAAAGTAATCAGGAAAAAGGAATCAGCAGTGTTAAAAGGCTGCCGCCGCCGGCGGAAAATCCCTTGTGCAGCGTCCATCTTGCTGCTCCCTGATCGGGGTCGAGCCCAGCAGACCTCCAGCCCAATTGGGGCTGTGAGAGGAGGGAATCAGCAGTGTTAAAAGGCTGCCGCCGCCAGGCAGTCCAGTGCCTGTCGGGCCCGCGCCTGAGGGCCTCGCCAGAGGGCCCTTTGGCGTGGCCCTTAGGAGTGAACCATCAACAAAGAGAACCAAGGAACTCTGTGAATTTGAAATAACGTATCTCGATCCGCCTATAACCCGGCAGATCCAACAAGCCAAACACGATTATCACAAAAATCAATGGCAGATCATCGATATTCGTCAGGCACGATCTTTTACAACAGAGACTGCATCAATCCGTTGTTGTAGCCACTCTCCTGAGTTCTCATTCATGCCTCCTCTGAATTTCTGGTAACCTTGTACTCATTGTAATATTATATTTACCGATCTGGTAACAGTTTTCTAGGTACGCTAGATAAATGTTTTCACCTCATATGCCAGTTGTTCACCTTAATCCTGCTATTTTAGAGTGCTAACCTGCTTGTCTAACCTTATATATGAGTGAATGATTTGTGAAACCTGCTTGCCAGAATCAATCCATACATAGATCAATGTGATTTGATTGTATTGCAGCTTAAATGTTAACCAACCTGCCAGAATAGTTCTGTGCCCTCTCCTCACACTAGAACTAACTTACTGCATCTACAATTGCGCCCTGAGCTAGCAAGATGGGATCCCCCTTCACTTTAACTGGCCTCTGCTTCCTCTTTTCGTTCTGCTTCTCACTCTCACGAGCTCTATCCCCTGAGGTAAGCCAGATACCTATACTATATAACCATGGAAAAAGATGGGCAGGTATACCTAAATACAACCATAATTGGGACTCTCGCTCACATCACTCACATCTGATACACATCCCACTCCAGCACTCGACGAAAGCCAAACAGATCAAAAGCCTCCACCCACAAAGCTTAAAATGTGCCCTCATCAACTCCCGCTCAATTCGTAAAAAGTGGCCTGCGATTGTAGATACAATTTTCCTCCACAACCTTGACATTCTCATGGTTACTGAAACATGGCTTTCCTCGGAAGACAATGTCCTACTCAACCAGCTCCTCCCATCAAATTTCACAGTTTTCACTAGCCACAGGCATAATAAGCGAGGAGGTGGAGTGCTCATCCTCACTAAGTCAGATCTACATTTCCAGCTGATTGACGCCACCAGCACTGACCACCTGGAGTTAGTCTCTATATCCAACAAGCTCTGTTCTATAAACCTTCTCTATAGAGCTCCTTCAGCCTCCCCAGACGACCTCCCAACAATTATAAACCTTGCATCTAACATCCAGAATCCTAATAGCCCAAATTGGGTTGTAGGTGATTTTAACCTGCCAGCGCTTCAAGATAGCCAAGCATCAGCCTTCCTTGAAGCTCTTGAGACCCTTGGATACCAACAATTAGTGAAAGAACCTACTCATGTAAAGGGAAATACTCTTGACCTCGTTTTTGCCCCACAATCAGTGCAGGACCAATCATACAACACTGCAATATCCATAACCACTGTGCCGTGGTCAGATCACAAACTTATTACCTTCCAGATCCCCACTCAAAACATGAAATCAATGACCAACAGTGCACCAAGCAGGGACCCTAGATCTCTGGCCAGAAGCTTCTCTCCATTTAACAGGGATTTATCCTGTCCGGAACGCACTCGCTACGTAATGAGACATCCCTAAATCTGGAAGATCTAATCTCCTGCTGGAACAACAGTCTCAACGTGATAGCACTTCGACCACCACTCAGCAGGCCGCTAAAGAAAAGAACTTCTGCTCCATGGTACACAGAGGAGCTGAGACTATCTCTCTCCCGACTATGGAGTCTTGAGAAACGCTGGCGTCGGTCACGCTCCATTGTAGACCAGACAGCTTACACCTATCAGCTCTCCGTTCACCGCAAGGCCATCACAGAGAGAATAAAACAATACCATACAAACACCTTGAAGCGTTCATTAAACAAACCTCACGATTTGTTCAATTTGGTCAAGAATCTCTCTAAAGAACCAGCTACTGGAAAGCAATTTGAGATCCACCCTCAGGAGTTTGCACTTTACCTACAATCCAAGATTGCACAGACAAACAAACCTTCAATGGAAGTTGCCTCCACAGTCCAAGATTGCCCAACACCGCTATCCAATTTTTCTACTCCTGCTAAAAAGCGCATTGAAGACCTGATCATGACGCTCAATACCACCACTGCACAGACAGACCCTTGCCCAGCTTTTTGGATAAAGGAACTGCTCAGTGAATTCAGCACAATAATAACCAGAATAATGAACCTGTCATTCACCTCTGGTACGTTCCCCTCTGCTCTCAAGCAAACATCGATCAGATCGCTGCTAAAAAATAGTAAGTTAGACCCCCAAAGGGTAGACTCCTACAGACCTATCACAAGTATTCCTTTTCTTGCAAAGTTAATTGAAAAAGAGGTTCAAAGTCAATTACAAGACCATATAGATGCTGCTGCTCCACTGGATCCTTGCCAGCATGGCTTCAGAGAGTCACACGGTGTAGAAACACTCCTTACCACCCTCCTTAACAATGTAATCTCTGGTATTGACAACATACGGCAGGGTTTTGCACTAATTTTCCTGGACATAGCCGCAGCTTTCGACTCCGTAAGTCATGAGATCCTCCTAATACGGCTAAAAGAGAAGGGTGTCAGTGGAACTGCACTGGAATGGTGCAGATCATACTTGTCCGGAAGATGGCAACATGTTCGATCTGGTGGAGCAATTTCAGAACCATTTCACCAAGGTCAGGGGGTTCCACAGGGATCCTCCCTCTCCGCTTTGTTGTTCAATATATATATGCAACCGATCTGTAAGATCATCCGGTCCTTCAATGTAAGTTGCATGATTTATGCGGATAATGTACTCCTTTATACGCCTTTCGACCTCGACATGAAGGAACATATAGCCAATACTGTAAGATCAATATACTACAAGATCCGTTCACTCAGACATCTTCGTCCCATACTTGAACCAGAAGATTTCCGTACCATCTTCCAGGCTCTGATCATGCCTCACTTGGATTATGCAAATGTCATTTTACTAGGCCTTCCTCAAGCCACCTTGAACCCCTTACAGCTCGCAATGCATAGCGCAGCGAGGGTTCTACATGGGGCATCTAGGAGTGACCATGTGACACCCCTTTTGATGCAGTTACACTGGCTTCCTATTCACGCTAGGAAAATCTTCAAGACATTGTTAATGACCTTCAAGGCTGTAAACAATCTCTCCTCCACATCTTTAACCGACCTCATCAAACCCATAATCCTGAACAGATCAAGAAGATCAATAGCTGCAAATATGCTCACGATGCCTCGAGAACTCACAAGATGTACCACAACGGCAGCAAACAGGGCTTTCAGTCTCCGTGCTCCAAAACTCTGGAACGCCTTGCCAACAAACATTAGAGCAATTACTAGCCTAATGCAATTTAGAAAGGCCCTCAAACACTACTTATTCCTCAAATACTTCCCAACGATCTCAGAAACATGCCCCCTCTCCAAGACCGATAGTGACACCAAATCACCTAGTGAGCCATGATCCCGCACGTAGCAAGGTGCCTTATGTCCACTAATTATATATTTTATCTTCTGTAACCTGATGATGTAAATAGTTATATTCGCATGCCAAGTTGGCTATCCTGTTAAGTGTAATTCCCTGTTTTATCCAAGTTTGTAATCCTGTTTTATTGTAAAATCAGATACATGTTTATGTTCTGAATTTTTTGTTCGATGTAAACCGCACTGATGTCAAATAGCGCGGTATATAAGAAATGTAAAATAAAATAAATAAAAATAAAAGTAATTCTTATGAAGGACCGACTCAGCCAGTTCACTAAAAAAACTCAGTGGGAACAGTGCTGGTGGGGGCTTGACTCGTAGAGCTATTTCAATCACTTGCACTGCATGATCCTGAGGGATTTTAGTATATGTTTATGTTTATGTTTATTTAGATTTGATATACCGCTCAGGCCAGAGACATTAGAGCAGTTTACAATGCAATATCATTCTAGGAAATAGGAAAGGAACGCCATTATATAATAGGACAGAATAGAGAATAGAGACAGTCAAACAGATAATAGTAGAGGAGAAACATAGTTTTTTTTTTCCCCCAACAGGCCAACGCTCTGTAAGCGCCTGATGAGCCTATAGCAGGTCTGCAGCAAACGAGGCTTAAAACGCTTCCAAAAAGCCACTATAAAAAAACGCGGTTTTCAAAATGGGTGCCGGGACTTTTCCCGCCAGCAAAAAAGTGTCCGGAGGGCAAAGAACTCCTTTATGAGATCCCCAGCTGAGGCAGGGACTTCCCTCTCAACTCCCCTCCAAGAAACAAGTAAAAGAAAATTTAAAAAGAAAGAAAAAACGCCGTTAAAGTCGGCGAGACCTACTTACAGTTCCCTGCTTCAATCTGAGGTGCTGCAATGAGGCAGACACGCGCCGGAGCTCAGCCTGCTCGTGGCTTCGGCTCCGACGGTGCTCCCACCACCAATCTCACTGTCCCTTATATATAAATATAAATTTGCATTGTCCATAGTGATCATATTTATGTAACTGAAGACCAATCTGTAAAATCTTGTAATAGCTGCAGAAAATGGTCTGTACACTGGATATATGGTGGAATATATCGAACCATAGATCTTAGAAAAGCATCAATGAACCAAGACAAAGTTCTAAGACCGAGCCCCAGGTAGACACTATCAGATGCCCAGCAGGAAAAAAATAGGAAGGAACAGCAGGAGTCACAGAAATGGCCTTGGGCTCTAGGCACTCCATGGGAGGCTCCCAAAATCCTTCCAAAACATTTGCGCTGGGGTTTTGCAACCACAATGGAGCAAAAAGCAGCAGCCATGGAAAATAAATGCCGGGAGGTCACAGGCTGCAATGAGCCATGCAGCTAAGCGCTGCAGTGGTGCAGTGGCCAAAGGACAAAAAAAAGAGTAAAAAAAGCATCAAAAACTGGAGAGGGGTCGTGGTAAAAAGTGTCCCAAAAAGGGAATCCCAGAACCTTTCAGGCTGACTGGATAAACCTGAGCAGGGAAGCCCCAGATGCCCACATAGATCTGGAATGCCCAGTTGCCAAACAAAGGCCTTTTTAAAAAAACAAAATTGGAGATGCTTTATTGGATGCTGCAGAGTCAAACACTGCCCACTAAAACCCATCAAGAAAAAGAAAATCAGAAATAATCAGAATTTTTTTTAAAATAGAAGGCATATACATAGGACAGCAAGAGGAAAGAGGGCCTGTTCCTAACTTACTGATGCCCCTCAGGGGCCCCATGGGGTCCTACTGCTCCTATTTAGGTCCACCAAATGCTAGCAACCCAAGGGGTAACAGTGCTGGATAGAGGACAATTCTAGGAGACAAGGGCATATTCTACTCCAAGCAACGCAGTGCCCTACCAGACTAAATCCCCGTGACCACAACACCATGAGAGCCAGGAGAGTCGGGCTTCTCTGTACTGCTACATCCAGTCATCTACTGAAGACAGAAAATACTGGCTTCTCTCAGTGCTGCACCAGAGGATATACTGAATGATGACATCACTGAAAGTTGCTCAAGTCTGCCTCTACCTGCTGGTAAGGGAGCATAATCCACACATCTAGAGTGGTCTAGCAGGATGATAAAGGAAGATGCATTTGAATAGACTTTTTAGTTTTTGAGATGTGATGGTTGGGTTCACTCATGGCTAAAACTGATATAGAAGCTTTCTTCTGACCTTTTCCTAAACTCTCAGACTCCTTTTATTTGTCTGAAGTCAGAATGACAACTGTTTTGTTAAATGCACACCTATGAGCCGTTTCGTGGCTTATGCCTATTTTGAAGTTTTCTTTACCTTTGCTCACCACGTGATGGAGCAGGCTTTAGTTGTGGTAATGTCATTCATTATTTAGATGAACTTCTTTCTGCAGATCCATTTGATGGCTACTTTTCAGAAGCAACGTCAGAGACGGGCATTCTGTTAACTGTTGTTAAGTCCAAGGACCCTTCCACAGTGCTTATGGGTCTTGAACATGATTCGGAATGCATAGTGCCTTATTTGCCTAATGAAAATGTGTGGAAATTGTTAGGTAAGGCTAATTCTGCAGCAACGTCAATCATTGCTTAGCTAATTTAACTTTGCCTAGTAATATCAATGGCTATAGTTTATATTGGATGACTAATGTCCTTGACTTGGAATGTGACTTGCAAGAATCAGTCCATTGGGATGCCAAAACAGGTGAAAGTGAATTTTGGTCTTTGGAGGTTAGTGTTTGGCAGACTTTGAAGGTGTACCCCTGTTTCTGGCTTTTGTATTGTCTGTCTTGATTGGACTGTAAGCTCTGTCGAGCAGGGACCATCTTTTATACGTATCTTCACAGTGCTGTGTTCACCTTGTAGTACTATATAAACGATTCAGAGTGTAGTCTCTTTGGGATTCAGAAGTATTTACTGATGCTTTGGAATCTTTTTGAAAAATGGCTGGTGTGCTAACGCTTACTATCTGAGTTGGTCGTCCAGGCGTTGGACCAAAATGCCTTATTATTTCATGTGAACAGATGAGCAATAGAAAAGTGGTAATGCATTTGAATAATAAGGGATGATTTTCCACTCAGCAAAATGCTCTTAGTTGTTTAGAATATGGGGGTCTTTTACTAAAGTGCACTAAGCGGTTAGTGTGGGTTACAGCACGCATTAATCTAGTGCTGTGATCCGTGGTAACTGTTAGCGCAAGGCAAGCAAATTTAGCATGGTCCAATTTCTTCCCTAACTGTGCTTTATGCAGTGGCGTGGTAATTAGGCAGGTTAGAGTTGGAGAGTGTATGGGGTGAGCCACACAAACCACGAGGCGAGCCATTAGTGCAGGAGCACTTACCACCAACTCCATAAGTGGATGTAAGTACACTCGTGCTAGTTTTATGCCATATCAGGGCAAGGTGCAGCACATTATCTGCCAGGAAAATGATTTTCATAACACCGACCATTAATATGGTGATGTTACACCTAACGTGCTATGTTTTTGAGCATTAATGCTGTTAGGTGAACAATATAGCGCGCTTTAGTAAACAGGTCCCTTTGTATGTCTTCATTTTGTGTTATCGTTATTTGAATGTCTAAAGTGCAGTTAACCATGTTCCAGGTGGGACCAATGAGCTTGTTTGCAGAAATCCTGTTTTCAGTCACTTGCTCTGGAAGCCCTATCTACAATTTATCTCTAAAAAGACACCAAAAAAATAGACAGATTATCCACTGCTTCAAGGGGGCGGGGGTGGGTAATTTTATAAAAGTCTTTCCATACATAACGCCTGTTTTACATCTGGAAAAGGCCTTTTCTAGTAGGTGTTCCTGGGGCATGACTTGGGGGGAGCAGGCGAGGAGTTGTGGTGCATGCATGTATTTTATAAAACGTGTGAATACGTGTCAAATACATCTGCCACAGAGTAGATGTGACCATGTGTATTGACCTTTGCACACTATTGGCATCAGATCTAGGAACTATTTTATTAAGGCACATAGGCACCTTTCTGGACTCTCCACATAGGCCACTTGTTATAAAATGAGGCCTTTACAGGAAATATTATAAACCCTTCCCATGCATAAAATGCTAATTTATATCTGGTAAAGGCCTCTTCAAGTAAGTCAATGCCTGTACAGGCACAGTGCAAAAGAGTGTGTACTCGCAAAGGTGGTGTGTTCAAGGAAGCCATCAGTGCAGGGCATGGGCGGAGTCACAATTTAGATGCCCATTTTAGAAAATACACAGCTATGTACGTAAAGGATGCACTAACATTTATGCCAGCTCCTGAGCAAGCGGAAAATCTTCACTTTCAGTCGAGGCATGAATTCTGCTAGTATTTGATCAAGAAGCATAGGCGCCTATGTGTCTTTATAAAACCGGTGAAAAACAGAAGCTTTCCGGTCCTATTAACCTAGGCGCTCTGTTAAAAAATGCCCCTCCACATGCATTATCCAAATGAGACTTCTCTTATGTGTAAGGCTAGCCTGTATTTCATCTAATTTTGAAACAGTCCATCAAAATCTCGAGAAGGGGGGCACCAAATACTCTTGCACGGCCCTTCTCATCTCAAGATTTTATTTTAAATACTACTAATTTTTCAAACAAATAAAATGTATTTCTCAAACTTTAATATCCATTTACATATATATACATAGAAGAGTAATGTTATGCACTTCAGCAGCACATGGCATGCTTTCTACCTGCATGAACTTCTATAGATGTACATGTACATACTGTATGTCCAGAGTGAAAGCCTCCGGCACATCCCTTCCAGCAGAGATGGCATGTGTGTGTCAGAAAAGCTTGAATCAATGAAGCCAAATGGTTAATTCAACCTTTTACAGGAGCATAAATCTCCCACTAGATGGGAAATGTGTGCCTGATCTGAAGTTTAAAATTAGGCCCAACATTTAGTGGCATATCTTGGACTGCATTTTAAACTTAAATGATCTAACTGAAAATGTATTATTTGATTTATAAGTAGCTTTTTAACCTCAAAAATGCAGGCATTCTGAAGTATCACCATGAAGGAATTGAAATACATATGAGACTGTGCTTCTTGATCTTTGCTTAAATTTTTCAATTTTCTATTTAAGTTTTCTTTTCAAATGGAGCAAAGGAATACTTTCTATTTCACGGAAGCCTACCAAGGAGAAAGACGTTCGCTTTAATCTAAAATAACGGGAATGAGGAGGGGGCTCTCAATGAAGGTCTTGTTCTAAGAAGCTATTAGGAAGCTATTTTTTTTTGTTTTGCTTTTAAATAAATCTCTCAGTAGAGATTTTACTTCTATTTACTTAAGACAGCTGATCCAATAGATCTGGCCAAGCTCTCAGATTTACTATCCCCAAGTTCATCAACTGTTCAATATGAATCATGGGAACCTGTCAACACTTTTTTCAAAGTGGACTGGAATCTCTGTAAATCAGCATAACCCCCCCCCCCCTCACCCAACATTAGACTGCCAAAATGTACACTGCACATGCGTCTTCAAATAGAGGCATTTTCCACCTAGCCTCAGAAGACCATAGTGTGATTGTAAAGGAAATCATTCTAGTATATGTGGGGTCTCCACAATTCCCAATTCCCACTGACAACTTCAGTTTCAGATCGTATCCAAAAAACAAACAGCAGGAAAAAGAGCATCTTTTATATTTGATAACAATATGACAGTCCTTACCTTTCTAATGGGGACAATGAAGGCTACTAATCAATTCATTTTCTAACCATGATGAACTGCTGCAGAAGAGGAGAGGGACTTTAATTTCAGGTTTTTTCTCTGCATTTTTTTTTGTTAAGGTGATTGCTCTGCTTATATTTTATTTACAACTCCACAGCTGCAAAAGAAGCCTAGAGAGAGAATGGGAAATTTTCATTTCCTCAAGCATTTGAAAAATAACAAAAAATAACAAAAATTTACCAAGTATTGTGGGAAACAGATTTTGCCTGACTATATGCATTTGTGGAGGGTAAGTTTATAAACTCCCACGCAGTATACATGTGCATTTGGGGCCTGTTTTATAAAGTGAGGTATGCATATACTTTATAAAACCTAGAAATCTTTTTGCAGAAAAAGACCACATGACCTGTCTAGTCTGTCCTTCCATATCAACCACTACACAGTCCCTTTTTTCCTTTAGAGATCCTCTGTGTTTGTCCCATGCTTTTTTGAATTCAGATACTATCCTCATCTCTACCACCTCCACTGGGAGACTATTCCACACATCTACCACGCTTTCCATAAAGAAGTATTTCCGCTTATTACTCCAGAGTCTATCTCCTTTCACCCTCATCCTATGTCTCCTCGTAGCAGAGCTTGCTTTCAATTGAAACAGGGGTGTAAAGAGGCACCCCCTACAGTAACAGCAGTTAAGCCTACTCTAGACTAGAAAATATAACTAATGCACATTTTTAAGCGATGTATGTGAGTAAATTTAGGCCCTGTCTAGTCTTCACCCTTGTGTACACCCACAGTACATGCAATGGGACTTATGTGCATACTTACAAATTGCATGCAAGTGCCCATTTATGCACATAGGTCCCTTAAAACAGGGAATGTTGTGCGTAACTCATGCATAACTTTCCACAACTCCTTACAAAATCAGCCCCAAAGTCTGAAGGCCATATTGACAGTCTACTCTGAAACATTCGAAGAGCATCCTCCTCGCCACCTTTCTTATCAGTCCGAACAGCTACAAACAATCTGGACCATTATTCATGCATAGCTTATACAGTATTCCACAGAATTACTTTCAGATGTGCAGACTTCATAAGGACGTTTCACTGCATGCTTTAGCCTAGGCAATAAACTTGTCAAGTGCAGCATTCCAGAGAAAAGAAAGTGGGGGAGAAGGGGAGGCAGTGGAGAGGGGGTAAAAAAAAAAAAGTGAAAAATGTTAAGAGGCAGCCACGTGGAATATGCTAAAAAGATCAGCTAGATAAGCATCTTGCTTCTCTTATCTGAAAGCCTACCTCTGCCAAAAATGAAGAAATGTGGGCCTGGTTTGATTTTCGCCTCAGCCTGGCTTTGTTGATTAACTTGTTTCTGTTCTCAGAATGAATTACACTGTCTTGCGTCTCCGCTGTATAATTTTATCAAGGAGACAACAAATCATAGGCCTGCAGTGATGCCCTGCACTGAGCTGGAACGTATAGTAAAATATGCTTTTCCTCAAACAAATTGCTGAAACCGTTAATCTTTATTTAAGGGCCCATAATAAGTATTTTGGTCTTGGTGGCAGTGTTAAAAAAAAACAAACCCAAGAAACAAAGAAAGAAACAAAAGAGAAGCCTTCCAGAATGCACTTTGGCAGCCAATCTGCTTGTTAATAAAACCTGGAGAAACATTTGTGATTAATATAAATTACTAATTCTGCTTTTACTGCCTGAATGTGACAGAGACTAATTTATACAGTTTCGCTCCAGCTAGCAAGGAGTATTTCAGTGGGGTAGGACACAAGGTGATATCTTATCTCGTAATGCTTTCCAGAAATGCTAGCACAGGTATAATTCTGTATATTAGAAAATCTGCATCATGGAACAATGCATTTTTTTTTTTACTTACACATGCTAGTCAATAGAAAGTACAATCTGTTTTACTTAGGGACAGACATGAATTTGGAAATTTGGAAAGATCCATCTGAAAACTCATCACCATGATAGTATTTACTTAATATGAATTTGCACAAATAATTTGAAAAAAACAGCAGGGACATCTAAGTTATCCACAGTGCTCAAATCAGAAAAAGTATTCATTCAGACGTTACTGTTTACCCTCACTACCTGTGCTGTACCTCCCCAATCTTTCAGCTCTCTTTGCCAACCTGCCCCAAAACACCTCCATGAGCCAGCCTATTATGTAACCAGCTTGACTATGAATTGTGGAATAGGCAGGGATCACCAACCTGTTGATTACGAAAACAGATGCCATAGAAAAGTATTAATTCTGTGTTCCTCTGTCTCAATAGCCCACTTGAAAAATCTTTTATGAAAATATGCCTGTACCTTATTTTATAAAATAGGCATGAAATACGTCCATTGCAAAGCACATTAATCTAGGTGTGCCTTATAAAATTACCCTTATAAAGAACGCACAAAGGCTGAATTAATACAGTAGTTCTCTTAATGTAGTGGGCAATCGAGGACTTGCCCATTGCCTGTATTTTCTTAGGACCTCTAAATAAAAAAAAAAAGAGATGGTATGACCAATAGAAGCTCTAGCTACTTCACTAACGCCCTCCTCACTCCAACAGGCACAGCAAAGGGTCCACTTGAAGGTCTTCCTGTAAGGAGGGCAGAATGACAGTCTGATTAAGATCAAAGGAAGACAGCATTTTCAGAAGAAAGGACAGTACCGTCCTCACATGCTGCCGAGATGACCAGAAAAGGTTCTCTACAGGACAAGACCTTTAGTTTAGATATCCATCTGATAGTCGCAACATCCATCATGGATACCACCGTTAGGGCCAAATCCTTGAGAAAGGGGCTACAAGAGGTGACCTTTCAGTGCCTTCAACAGCAGAGAAAAGCTCTACTATGGCACAATCAGATTCACAGGCAGATTAGCTTTTTCATCTCCCTTGAGGAAGCAGGACATATCAGAGTGTGCTGTTGAAGACACCCTTGAACATGTCTCCCAGAAGCCCACAAGGGCCACCGCCCTCTGAACTCTTAAATAAGAGTTCAGAGCTAATCCCTGGTCCAACCCAGCTGTAAGGAGGAAAGAACAGTGACTATGTCTGCCTTCCTTACAACCAGGGCCTGAGAAAAGCACCACCTCTCAAAGACAGCCTAGTCCCTCATAAAGGTCAAGGATGAAGAGACTCTCTAGGCCTTAAGAAGGGTGACTATACCACTCTAGAGTATCCTTTCCTAGAGAGCTTATGCCTCTCAAGGGCCAGGTAGTAAGCATGAAGGGAACAGGATCAGATGATAAGGGGATGCTGCTGCAGAAGTCCCCTTTCCTGAAGTAGCAGGGGGCCCCGCCAACAGACTGAAGAGATCTGCATACCATGAGACTGCAAGGGCTAGTCTGACTCACCCACTGTAAAAGAGCATCCAAGCCCACTGCCTACAGTCTTCCTGTGGCCCAAAACTGTTTTTTGCCTCGCCATTTCCCTGGGAGGCAATCTGATCAAACCTGGCAGGCCTAGTTCTCCAAAAGCAGCTCAAATTTGAGATGGCTTAACTCCCACTTGCCGAGATCCACAGTGTTCTGCCTCATGAAGTCAGCTGCACACTGTCGATACCCATTATGTGGGCCACTAACAGAGCCACAAGATGAGCCTCCACCTAATGACAGAACTCTGCCACCTCTACAGCCACGACAGCATTGTGAGGGCCATCTTGCTTGTTGACATATGCAATTGCCATATCATTGTGCAAGAACACAGACTGCTTTGGCCTCTAGAAGGGATGGAAACCTCCCCAGAGCCAGGCAGATCACCCTGGCCTCTAGTCTGTTGATTAACTAGAAGGCATCATGTTCATCAGAGGGCTATTTTGCAGCCAACAGGCCAATTCCCTCTTGATCTTCCAGGGAAGGGGTAGGTGCTATCCAAACAACTGGAATCAAGGAGACCAGGAAGTGTGAAGGTGTCCCTGCAGTGTGTGCATGTATGCCCTGTCCAAAAGATACTGGGTTACAGGATTAATGCCATTGACCCAAGAAGCTGCATATAGTCCCAAGCCTTGGGAGCTGCCTGACAACAAAAACTCTTGGAGCTGCAACTGCAGCTTGCCAACATTTCTGGGGTGAGATAAATCCTGTTCAACTAGAATTGAAATAGACACCCAGATAATTCAAGTCCTTGGAGGAAGTAGGCTGCTCTTGGCGTAGTTGGTCCCCATCCCAGCTTTTCTGACCACCACATCACCTGGGTCGGCCGCCATGGACTTCTCCATGGAGCCGGACCAAATCATCAAGTCATCCAGGTATGGGTGACCTTGGATCCCTTACTTAGGCAGGAAGGCTGTCGCTATGATATTTGTAAAGGCACCATGGCCAGGCCAAAAGGCAGGGCACAAAACTGAAAATGGTAGCCTAGCTCATAGAAACAGAGGAACCACTGACATTGCTCCTGGATGAGGATATGGAAGTACATTTTGGAAAGGTCCAAGGACGTTAGAAAATGCCCTTGCAAGATCAATGCAATGACCATACAGACATGTGGCACTCTTAGCTTGGCACTGACCTCTATCAGGTGCAAAATGGTTTGGAAGGATCCACCTTTTTGGGCACCATGAAGTAAATGGAATACCACCCTGACTTTTCTGCAGAGGGCACAGGCATGATAGCCTACAACTGTAGGAAGTGCTGAACAGTTTCCTCAACATCCACTCTCTTGGTTAAGGAGCTGCAAGGAGACTCCACAAAGACATCCTAAAGAGGCTGTGGAAACTCCAGCACCTACCCTTTTTTGAGAACTCCGTTCTGAGTCAAACAGCTGGAGATGCCCCACTGACCACCTGTCCCTTGGAAGTGACCCACTGGATCTCATTTTGAGGGTTACCAGCTCAACCCAGGGGTTCCTAACCCAGTCCTCAGAATACATAGCTTGTCAGGTTTTTAGAACAGCCACAATAAATATGCATGACAGAGACTATATACAATGAAGGCAGTCCATGCAAATCTCTCCCATGAGTATTCATTGTGGCTATCTTGAAAATCTGACTGGCTATGTGTGTCCTGAGGACTGGGTGGAAATCTTTTAGTTCAGACCCATTAGAATAATAGGGCATACCCCCTCACTCCCCACTGAGTTCTACATGAGAAACCACTGGAACCTCTAGGACTATCTTCTGGGAGACTCTGTGTGAGAGCTTGTCCAAGATCTTTTACCAGCTTCTCCAGAATTTCCACAAAGGGCAACCTGCTCTTAAAGAGAAGTTTGCTCAGTTGCAGTTTGGACTTGGCATCACCAAATCAATCTGAAAGCCAGAGTCATCTCTGGGCTGCTACAGCCACTTCCATGAACTTAAAAGTGATCTAGATTAAGTCATACCGGGTATCCATCATAAACGATGTGCCAGACTCCAATCTTACTACTTCCAGGCTGTCCATTAATTGCTGGCTCCAGTGTAAGAGCACTTGGCCACCACTGCCTACACAAAGCATTGTCTGAATATCCAAGCTGAAGCTTTGAAGACATTCTGGAAGGTTTCTACCCTGGTATCATGAGTCTCCTTCAGTGTAGTGCTACCTTTTAATGAAATGGTCATGTGCTTTGTCACCACTGTGACCAAGGCATTCACATTAGGGTCCCTGAAAAGCTGTCACATCTCTCCTTGGGATAGAGAATACAGATGAGCCAGGGCCTTAGTACCCCTAAGTTCCAGCTCTGCTGTTTCCTACTGAGAGAACACAAGGTTGCTCAAGGGCTTAGGGAGGGGAAAGAAACTGGTGGGATGCCACAGTCCCTGTAACACAGGGTACACTTGTGAAACCTCCACTGGAGGGGTCTCCACAATGTGCAGAGTCATCATGGTGAACTGAATATTGGTGGAAAGGTCCTCCATGTGAAAAAAATGGATCAATAATGGATCCTCTTCCTTCACCAGCAGAGGTACTGCTTCTTCTGTTGACGTATCCATTGTAGATGGAGAGCCATTTTCTCCTCATCCTTCCCCTAGAGGGGACAAGGCTGCACTTGAATGAATGGATAGGTGAAAATGAAGGGCAGGGACATTTAAAGTGGAGGTTGCTATTTTGTTGGCTCTCGGTGTTTTGTCTATGATCTCCAGTTGAAAAATAAATAAAACATTTTACAAGACAACAAGAGCTACCCATATATATTTTTTCCAAAATCCTGTTACGTGGTAGTTAGCAAATAACTACACAAGCATGTGGAGTGGAGGAGTAGCCTAGTGGTTAGCAGCAAAGAGACCAGGGTTTGATTCCCAATAGCACTCCTTGAAGACCTGGCAATCTACTTCCAGTCACGCTGCCAAGAAAACTCAGGAGCTGTTGGGTCACCAGCACTGACGTGCAGGCACACATTGCATTGTTATCTAAGCATGTTTAAGGTGCTATTAAAAAAAAAAAAAAAAAAGAAGTGGTTGAGTTCATTGTGTGTACAACTTCATTTTAGTGGAAATCTGATTTTTGTCCTAAAGAAGATTGAACACAGATCAAAACAAGACAAAGCATCACACAAAAGTAATGATTACATTTGGAAAGGCTCAGATTATTCCACGATTCACGTTTGTATTTCTGCTGGTACAAGCATCAGCCTATTTAAAACTCTCTAAAGAAAAGAGAGAATCTGAACATATTTCCCTTTACTTCCATATCAAAAAAGAGAGTCCTTAAATGCTCCGGTTGTCCTTGCACTCCCTGATCCGCTTCACAAGTTATTACTGTCTTTATGAAATAATGCATTACTCATGCCAAATACATGCTATTACCTCACACTCTTAATAAAATATAAAATCAAAACTTGATTAGATGGGGGTCGCTAAGCAGCTTTAGAGGATGATAGAGGTATTTTGGAGTTCTGAGAGAAAGGAAGTTATCATCATATTAAGGTAAAAGAATCACAAAGAAAAAATTGGGATTTTGGAACTGTTTGTTCATTGGCCATGAGTGTTTTTCCAGTCGCGACAAAAGAAATATTATTTTACTGAGTTATGCTATCATCTCCCTATAGTGACTTGACATATGCTATGTAACACCTTTTCTAATGGGATGAAATTAACGTTATATATGAATTGATCATCTCCTAAAGATGCTCTCAATACATAAACCAGAGGTTTGATAGAAGTGACATATGGGTGACACTAAAGCAATGGAGAACAACATGTTATTCTAAACGTCCCTGGAATGCTCCCAGCATTCCAACATCTGCTCCGTGTTTCACAATGCTTACGTGTAACGGAGCAAGTTGACTGTTTTGCTTGGGTCAGAAACCAGATTGATAATCTATATTGCTACCACTTTGAAGAGCACTGCTCCCTTTGTTTCTTGCCCAAATCATGAATTTTATGTAATTTGAAACAGGCCTTTGGAACTCAATGGCAATAAAGAAAAACAAAGCACTAACCCACCACCATGCAATGCATTTTATTTTCTCCCAGTGAAGTGCATCCCTGTAAGGGCACCCAACCACAGGTTCTCTCCTTTGCTTCCCTGGCTATACTTTAGCCACACCTGAATGCTATAAAATAAATGTTCATCTTCACTTAACAATAACTGCATTCCCACGCTGACACTCTATCAGTCAAAAAGAACTATTTTAATTTCTGTAGTTGCCCCTCATTAAGCAGCAGCACTATTAATTTACTCTTAAATAAGTTTGCTAGGAAAATAAGGCCATTACCACACTATACTTTATTCTTCCCTGTAGACAGACATCTTTCAGCCTTGTAGACATCTTTGCAATCTTCTCATCTACTGCCATTATCAGAGATTTAAGTGAACCAGAGTGATTTTTGGTAACTAAAGAAGTGTCCCCTGGGTGAAGTGACTCAGTTCTTTTCCAGAAAACAGCAAAAGTATAAAAAATTAAATACATCTTAACATAAAATGTTGCCTAAGAACAAGACTAGTTCTATTAGGAAGAAAGAAAAGTTGATATTTTTCTTAAGAACATGAGACTCAAGGGTCAAAAGCTATTAGTTTAGTTTATTTGAATATTTGATATACCGTCATTAGGCCCAGGAGGATGCTTCAAAGCAGTGCAGATACAATCAAAAAAATTAAAGAGATAAGACGAAAAGGAGAGGAAATTACAATCTGTCAAAGGCTGCTTTCATTGTTCATGCGTTCTCTTTAAGAGGCCTACTACTCAAGTCCTCTGATTTCTTTTTCATAGTACCGGTAAATAGTCTTTTAATCTACACACTAAGCTAGACATGGGCACCCTTTAAGGGTCACCTTGCTTGTCTGTCCAAGAAAAATACACAGGCGTGCAATGAAAATCGTCTATCAAAACCATTCCCATCGCTTTGATTTCATAAGGCATATCTCAAGTGATTTGGGTGTACCAGCTATCAAAGGCAAGATTCCTAGTGAAGTGGCATGTCTGAGTTCACTGCTGTCAAAAGTAACATCAGTGCTGATGCTAGGCAGATCCTATTAGAAAGGTCAATGGGCTACTCGGCAACAAATAACTGTTTTCCCAAAAGAAAGAATAATTAACATATGAAAACATGGCTTCAGTTCCTTCAGTTCTCCTCGCTAGCATTCTTCAGTTAACCATCACTTCTCAGCTCACAGAATCTCATTCATGAGTCTATGAAAAATTGCCTGGGGGAGAATGCCAAACAGAAACATACCTCAAACTCATTTCGGTTATCCTTTAGAAACCAAGTTGCTAAACAGCTTCCTTTCTTACAAGAATAATAAAGTCGCTTCTAATAGCTACATTCTTACAATATAAAATGCCAGGAATTTCAATTTTAGCCCTCATGGTTGCAACCAGTCTTTTGAAAAAAAGACAAAGTTCTTTATTCGAGCACAACATTCAGAGGGACATATGTACTGTGCGTATGTATCCAAATTAGCAACAACATACTTCAAAATGTAAACACTAAGGGGCAGCTTTCTTTAAAAATGTGCAAACACTTTGAATAGGAAAAGTACAACATCCTTTGGTTTCTTTCAAATGTATTTCCCTATGCTCATTCCTACACAGGAATCCATTCTTGGTGACAAGCAAAGAAGAATGAGGAATATTCGTATTGATTTAAAGCTTTTGTATATGCCAAAAACACTCCAGGGCAAATAGGCAGAAACACCACAGATAATCTGCTAAGCACTGCTACATTACAGTGGGCCTTAGTATTTTAACTACTTACTCATTTCAAAATCTGACCTGGAAAGCAGAGATTAAAACTAGCTTCGCGCCCTTGAACTGTGTACCTGCTAATGTTAAAGGTGTCATGTCTGATGAGATGAAGCACCATTCTGTTGGGTAATGAGAAACATTTCATCACCCTGACAGCCAAGCATCCTTGCTTGTTTCCACAGCCTGTCCTAAAGGACATGTTGATAGCTTTGGTTGAACATGCAATCAAGTTCTTACAAACGCACATTAGCAGAAGAGCTTTCCACGATATAAATATAAGCATGCTAGCCATCCCTTGCATTTCGTTCTACCACTGAACAAATTGCTTCATGGGGACCATTCGATTACCTGCTCTGCAGTACTGCACAGTGGAGTCTCATACTAAAAGGGGCAATCTTGAAAGTACTACCCAAAATGAGAAGAAGAGCAAACACTTTTATCGCCCTCTGAAACATGAATGCAAATTTAATTTTCGGTGAACCTCCAGGGTTAATACTCTGCTATTAATTTAACATCTCTCCTCTGCTAAATTCAAGGTCTTTTATGGTTTCATTAACAAAACATATTCTAAGTAGCTCAGTCCTGCAAAATTAAGCACCTGATATCTTAAAGATGTTGAGGACTATTACTTTGATGGGTGTCTGACAGAAAAATGACAGCTACAGAAAACAATGACTTTTAGTGAACTACAGAATTTAATACATAAATGGAAATAAAAATCAACTTTAAGCTTTGAAGGTTAAGAGCAAATTCTCAGGAGTCAGCAAATGTGCTAATTCAGTAATAATCATACCATTCAGCAATCACTAACAGGTTTCTCAGTTGCTGTATGTTAGGGTCCATAGATATGTCTGCATACACAGAGCTGCATGCTTGTTTTAAATCTGAGAATAATCACAAAGGTTCAGTGTACCTCAGTGGTTCGCAAATCTGTCTTGGGGGCACCCGACCAGTTTTGGTTTTCAGGAAATCCACAATGACTACTCATGAGATAGATTTTCATGCACAAACCTCTATCATACATATTCACTGGATATCCTGAAAACCTGACTGGCTGGGGGTGCCCAAGGACAGGTTTGGGAGCCACTGGAGTTCTACATTGAATATATCCTTCTTTTGAACAATTTGTATGCACAAACTCACCTTTTCACAGAGCAACAGGAAAAAAACATTTGGATCAATCTAAGACACAGCAGTGTAAGTATCACTAAATTGTCCAAAAATGGGTTATACTGTATTTGTTATGATGCTACTGTAAAAAGATCCATTACTTCTGGTGCCTGTGGCTACTTTCCAACTGTGTATGGAGTTATCCTCTGCCAAGCAAAATTAACTATGGTATGTACCTTCCTCCTTTCCCCTCCCCCCATACTGAACTTGGTACTTTCCAATGGTGAAAGTATTTCTGATGTTATAATGGGAGATCATTTTGCATCCAGTGATCACCAGATGGTGTGGTTCAGTATTAGGACTAGGGCTGTTAGAATCCATTCAAAAGCAAGGGTCTTAGACTCTATGAAAACTAACTTTGCTAAGATAGGCCAATACCTCAGGAAGTCATTATTTATTTATTTAGCTGCACTCATATACTGCTTTTCACCAGGTCAAAGTGGCTTAACAAAAAGAGGGGGGGGGTACATTAATCAGCTCAACAATAATAGGTGGAGGAACCAACACCGGGGGGGGGCCAACATTGATGATCCCGACAAGGTAGGTACAGTACTTGACATTGACACAATATTCTCTAAAGGTAGGGGATTCGACCAGATTCAGTCTGTTGGGAGACTACCCGGAACAGGCAGTTAGTGAGAGATGTCCATCTCAGGTCCAAGGTGGTCTTGAAACAGGTGGGTTTTTAATTGTTTTCTGAATGAGGAGAGGTCTTTGTTGTTTTGGATCTGGTTGGGAAGGAAGTTCCAGAGCGAGGGTGCGTATAGTTCAAATACTCTGTTACAGGTATGCTGATTGAACTTTGTCTTTTCTTGTGGGACAGTGAGTGCGTTGCCGGTGGTCTGGCGAGTAGGTCTATAAGAGGTAGGCTGGGGAAGTAGAGTCCGGAGCTGAGAAGTCTGCAGTTGGTAGAGTGCTTTATGGATAAGTCCCGGCTGCGAATCGACGCGGCCGGGCACAGGCACGCGGTGGCGAGCCGAGGGGCGGGGGGGAGGGGCGGGGGGGGAGGGGCGGGGGGACGGCAAAGGGGGGGGGCGGGCAACGAGCCGCATTCAAAAGAGCGCGCCCGGCGCGGGCGCGGCCTCTTTGCCGCTCACCCCCCCTTCCTGGAGGAAGCCGGACACTGCGATCCAGAACCGGAGGCCGCAACGAGAGCTCTTGTCGCTCACCCACCCTTCAGGACAGCGGTCGGGAACCGGAGGCCGCAACAAGGGCTCTTGCCGCTCACCCCTCCACTTCCTGGAGTGAGGCAGGAGAGGGCGCGAACAGAGTCGTGACAGAGGCCACAACGCGAGGAAAGCATTGGAGGGAACACACGTAATTCTATCCTAGTTGAGAGATGCCGAGAAAGGAGACACCAAAGGCTTCCAGGACACGAAGCGCCAAGGCGGCACCGAAGGCAACAGCGGCATCAAAAGCACGAGCAGCTGCCGGTCCAAACACGAGAGGGACGCAGAGGGCTAGCCGCGATGCAACCGCCTACGCAGCAACAGCGAAGCCCCGCCACAGTAATAGGAAGAAGGTGCCACAGCAACTGGAAAACTCTGCCTCGCCACAGAATCAAGAGCTAGACGACCTGCTCCAGATGGTCCGGGATCAGGTTACGCAACACGGCCTGAACTCAGTAAAACAACGGCTGGGAGCACCGGGCTCTACGAACGATGAAGTGCCGTCGACGAGCAGCAGCTCGACCACACCCAACTCAGCACATGGTAGGTCGGGGTGTGAAAAGGGGCGCCAGAGCTATCAACGTCATCATCTGACGAGTCCAGTTCGGACAGTGAGAGGGACATAGAATGGGCAGATGTGATGCGATATGCATTAAAGAAAGTTAAGAGGAAGAAGAGCTCAAAACAATCCAATCCCCTCAGACAGGCTTGGTCGGGGCAAAGTCAGAGGGGCGAGGACCGCGCATGCACGCCAGCGGGAGCGGCCAAAGAACACAGATGGATTGGCGGGACACCAGTCGTGACCCACGCTGCGGGGTGAGCTCCCTGGCCGTGTCAGTACCAAAAAAGATAAAGAAGAGGATTTGGAGGAGGGAGTATATTGACATATTCTCTCTCCTGCTCAGGGATCAAGATGATGAGTCAAACAGTGGAAAAGATAAGGATAAAAGAAGCGAGAGGGATCGGAAACCTAAAATTCCCAAATCCATTAACAATTGGGTGACAGCATTCCACGTCTTTATGAGCGTGGTGATGGAGAAAGAACCTGAAGCAGGGCCATATCTGACCCGGTACCTGGATCACCAGAGCACATAAACAATACGGTGGATGGGCCTGGCTGAACTACGATGTGAAGTTCAGGAGGAATATGGCAGACGATCCCATCCTAGCATGGCACCATAGAATCCTGGACATGTGGATGGAGGAAATGGCGCCCAACAGGCCATGGTGTCAGGACAGGCTGCAGCAGCCACAGCCGAGCACACAATGGCAACAGCCCTTTCAGAACATACAATGGCGGCAGGCCAATCAGTTTCCTGGGAAACGGCCATGTCGACAGTACAACGCAGGGAGTTGTACATGGCAGCCGTGTAAATTCAAGCATTCCTGCGCAGTATGTGGAAGTGGACACCCTGCCTTCACATGTAGGGTTTCAAGGGAGGCCAAGCCTTTCAGAGCACTACAGCAACGATCCACCGAAGGGGTTGGCTCCAACACCCATCAGACTTGAGCCTATGCGGCCATGGCTTAGAGCATACCCTAAGCGGGAAATAGCTATCAGTATAGCAGATGGCTTTTCTCAGGGTTTACGCATCCCATCCCTAATTTTGATGAAAAGAGCACAAACGAGCTTACTTAATAACCCACCATCTGTACAAAAGCACAATGAGATCGCCCGCAGCAAGATAGCGAAAGAATTGGGTATGGGGAGGGTAGCTGGTCCTTTCCATTCGCTCCCATTCAAGGACATGGTAGTCTCCCCATTGGGGATCATACCCAAAAAGGAGCCGGGACAATTCCGGTTAATCCATAACCTATCATACCCGGAGGGACAGTCAGTCAACAATTATATTGATCCGGCATTATGCTCGGTCAAATATGCAACCATGGATCAGGCAATTAGGCTCATACGAAGCAAGGGGCTGCAAGCACAACTAGCGAAGGCGGACATCGAGTCTGCATTCCGGTTATTGCCGGTGCACCCTGAATCGTTTCCAATGCTGGGATTCACGTTCAATGGGGAGTTCTTCTATGACAAATGTTTGCCCATGGGATGCGCAATATCATGCGCCTATTTCGAACAATTTAGTTCATTCTTACACTGGGTAGTTGAAGACCTAGCAGGCCCCAATACGGTTGTGCATTACCTAGACGATTTCCCATTCGTTGGAAAAGACCATGATGACTGCAAAAGGATATTGGATATCTTTGAGCAGATGGCGCGAGCATTTGGGATCCCGTTAGCAAAAGAGAAGACAGATGGCTCAAAAGGGATCATCACTTTCCTGGGTATACAATTAGATGTGCCGGCACACAGGTCGCGCCTGCCAGCTGAAAAAGTGCTGAAGCTGAGAAAAGATATGCAAGTTCTGCACAGCCAGCGAAAAGCGACACTCCAACAATTTCAGTCAATGCTGGGCTTACTATGCTTTGCATGCAGGGTGATACCCATGGGGAGGGTGTTCTGCCATCGCATGACATGGGCAACAAAAGGTATCGCAAAAAGATACCATCGCATCAGGGTCACCAAGGAAATACGGGAAGACCTACAGGTCTGGCTTCAATTCCTTCACACCTTCAACGGCCTTGCCTTTTGGCAAGCGCTCCCAGTATCTAACGCCGAACTTGAATTCTTCACCGATGCCTCGGAGGGGATTGGTTTCGGCATATACTATAAAGGGGCATGGTGCTCCGAGACATGGCCCGTGGAGTGGCATGCGGATGGAACCACCAGGGATATCACTTTCCTGGAGCTTTTCCCGCTAATGGTAGCCCTCTGTATCTGGGCCCCGGAGCTCGCCAACAGGGCGATCACCTTCCATATTGATAACCTAGCGGTGGTATGGGCGGTGAACAGTATGAGAGCTAAGACGCCAAAGGTAGTGGCACTATTAAGGTGAATAGTGTTGCTGTACCTGGCGCATAACATAACCCTTAGAGCTGAGCACATTGAGGGCGAGAATAATAACATTGCCGATGCTCTTTCTCGTTCTAAGATCTGGCTTTTTCACCAGCTAGCGCCCGAGGCCGACGCGGACAAGACGGCGGTGCCCGATCAAGTCTGGGAGTATGGCCCACCGAGATATGGGAGCTCCTGTTAGGCGCCTTAGCGGAGAATACCCGGCGCAGATACCTAGCGGCATGGGAACACTACCAAACATTTTGCAGAGAGAATGTCATACAACAAGAGGACAGATTAAAAGTAGCAACGATTCTGAGATGGATCATGCATTGCAAAAGCAACGTTTTCACAAAAGCTGCAGTACAAGCCCGTCTAGCGGCCGTATCCTTTTTTGCAAAGGCTATGGGAAAGAAGAGCCCTAAGGCCGAGTTCATCATAAAGAAGGTGATGCGAGGCTGGTCCTTGGGCCAGCCCCGAAAAGTAGACAAGCGCCGCCCGATCACTCATCAGATGCTCCAACAACTCATGGTAACGACTAGCCAAGTGTGTTACGATGAGTACGAGGCGAGGCTGTTTCGATGCGCATTTTCCTGGGCCTTTTACGGAGCATTTCGGGTAGGGGAGCTAGTAGCGTCCTCATCATCGGAGCAAAGGACAGCCCGCAGAGGTATGGAAAAGCGTGATGTAAGCATACTCCCTAGAGCAATAGTGCTGCAGTTGCGCAGATCCAAGACCGACACGGAGGGAAAAGGGGCACAGGTGGTACTGTCGGCATTGCACGATGACCCTTCATGCCCACTGAGAAATGCTTTAGCCTACCAACAGGTACGGGCGCACTCAGAAAACCACTGGTTCGTACACGCGAACGGTGCCCCCTTATCACGTTTCCAATTTATCAGAGTACTCAAGCTAATAATTGAACGAACAGGACGGGATGCAAGCTTATACGGCTCGCACTCCTTTCGCATTGGAGCTGCTTCAACGGCAGCCAGCATCGGGATGTCCAGAGAACAGATAATGACGATAGGCCGATGGCGCTCGGATAGATACAAACTGTATATACGTCCAGCGCTGTGAGGCCTGTGGGGTTAAAAAAAAAATGTTGTAACGGACAAGGAACAGGAGGTGGTGATAAGGAGAATGTGGAACATTTGGTGTACAGACAAAGCGAATGATCATTTGTTGGATAAGTGCTGCGGTAATCATATTTTCTGATTGTGCTCCATGCAGGAATAAGCTACCACCTATGGCCGCGAGAAGTGTGGATATGTGGCCATTCATTTGTTCACTGGGCACAAAAGAGGACATGGTGCAGACCGCAGGGGTTGAATCTGGGGCTACCAAGTGCAGAAGTTGCTGTAGTGTGGCTGGGACAACGGGGTATGGTGTGGGACCAGCTAATGCCGTCCTTGCTCCTAAGGAAGAGATCTACCGGGAACCCAGCGATGATTGTGATCCACTTGGGGGGCAACGACCTTGCATCCACGAGCAGCGTCGAGCTCACCAAGAGGATGCAAGGCGACCTGCTAACGCTGGCAAACACATTTCCCGGGACGCTATTGGCATGGTCACACATCATACCGCGGCGAGTGTGGAGAGGGGAGAACTCGCATAGGGCATTGGAGAGGACCAGACGGAAAGTGAACAGATGGATGGCCCGCTTCATGGGGGCCATAGGAGGATACAGCATTACGCACGACCTCATAGAAGAGAGATGCCCAGGATTGTATCGCGCAGATGGAGTGCACTTGTCAGACATTGGAATGGACATTTTTCTCTGCGACATACAAGATTTATTTTTATTTATTTATTTAGACAGTTTTTGTATACCGCCTTATCCTTCAATCAAAGCGGTCACAACACAATTGGGGGATACATTTAACACGCGGGGATATGAGACACATACACTACTACTTACAGGGAACATGGGCTATGGAGGGTTAAGTGGCTTGCCCAAGACCACAAGGAGCATCTGTGGGACTAGAAACCCCAGTCCTTCCGGCCCAAGGTTGCTGTCCTCTAGTGGGATTTGAACCCCCGACCTTCCGGCCTGAAGTACCTTGCCCCAACCACTAGGCTACTCCTCCCTTATGCGGTCGAACGCCTATGGAAGAAGCAAGTGTTGGCCACAGCGGCGCGTTGATCGGTGGGGCCCCGTCAACAAGCGAGGAGTCGCTGTTGGCGGGGTTGGCTGGAGAAACGCACCCGGTGAGAGAGAACACAGCCTAGGCCTTAAGTAAAGGGGGAGAGGTACTGGAGAGATACACGGACCTGTCCCCGGAGAGAGGGAGATGGTGACAAGAACACCGCGCAGAGAGCCTCCTGCCTTGCTTTGACGGCGGGCAAAGGGGGGTAAGGAAGAAAAGGTTGCCAAGTCTGCTCGAACGGCAGGCGTAACAGCTTTTCGACTGAAGGATATGAAAGACTAAGGGACTGAGAAAAGCTTTCACGGCAAAAAGAGTTCCCTCCTGCTATGTACAAAGTCTGTAGGATATTGGCTGTGTCTCTCGAGGGGGCAAGAGAAAAGAGGTGATACAAGGAATTTGTAGACAGTGTTTTGTTGATTGTTACGTGCATGCTGTGGCCAACAGTTTTTGTGCTGTTAATAACCATTGTTTGTCAATAAATAGAAATAGTTTGGTGAAAGAAACCCCATGGTGTAACGTGGTGACTTACTGGAGGGAGGGGGGGGAGGGGAAGGGGAGGGTCACGGGCTAAGGGGAGAGGAACCCAAGGCGGTCATGCCAGTTGCGTGGCTGAGACCCGGCTGCGAATCGATGCGGCCGGGCACAGGCACGCGGTGGCGAGCCGAGGGGCGGGGGGCACGGGCAACGAGCCGCATTGAAAAGAGCGCACCCGGCGTGGGCGCGGCCTCTTTGCCGCTCACCCCCCCTTCCTGGAGGAAGCCGGACACCCGCCCGACCCACCCAATTAGCAAAATGGGGGGGGGGGGGAAGCGTCGCAGCATGCAAAACGGCTGGAGAAACGCACCCGGTGAGAGAGAACACAGCCTAGGCCTTAAGTAAAGGGGGAGAGGTACTGGAGAGATACACGGACCTGTCCCCGGAGAGAGGGAGATGGTGACAAGAACACCGCGCAGAGAGCCCCCTGCCTTGCTTTGACGGCGGGCAAAGGGGGGGGGGGTAAGGAAGAAAAGGTTGCCAAGTCTGCTTGAACGGCAGGCGTAACAGCTTTTCGACTGAAGGATATGAAAGACTAAGGGACTGAGAAAAGCTTTCACGGCAAAAAGAGTTCCCTCCTGCTATGTACAAAGTCTGTAGGATATTGGCTGTGTCTCTCGAGGGGGCAAGAGAAAAGAGGTAATACAAGGAATTTGTAGACAGTGTTTTGTTGATTGTTACGTGCATGCTGTGGCCAACAGTTTTTGTGCTATTAATAACCATTGTTTGTCAATAAATAGAAATAGTTTGGTGAAAGAAACCCCATGGTGTAACGTGGTGACTTACTGGAGGGAGGGGGGGGAAGGGGAAGGGGAGGGTCACGGGCTAAGGGGAGAGGAACCCGAGGCGGTCATGCCAGTTGCGTGGCTGAGTAGCAGAGTCTTGTATTTGATCCTTGCTTCGAGAGATAGGATGTGAAGCTCTCTCAAGACTGGGGTGATATGATTGTGTTTCTTGACTCTTTGGATGATTCTTGCAGTGGTGTTGAGAGCAGTCCATAGGGGGTTGGTGTGGGTGGCCAGTAGTCCATAATAGATTACATTACAGTAGTCCAGGAGGGGGAGTGTCACAGCCTGCATAACCGTTCTGATGAGAACAGCTGGGGGATGTAAAAAAACAATGGCCAAAACTGAAAGGGGATATTTTAAGAGCAACCAGCCTTTTTGTTAAAATGGTAAATAAAGGTAAAAGGAAAAGGAGACTGCTATGGTTTTCGAAAGAAGTAGCTGAAAAGGTGAAGAAAAAGAGGGAGGTCTTCATGAAATACAAGAGATCACAGAGAGAGGAAGTCAGGCATCTATATTTGGAAAAATTAGAGAAGCTAGCAAAGTAGTCAGGAAAGCAAAGATTCAAAAAGAGGAGGAAATAGCCAATGCACTAAAATGGGGGGATAAGATATTTTTCAGATATGTTAGTGAGAAGAGGAAGGGAAAAAGGGGTATTGTCAGACAAGAGTGAAGGGAAGGAATATGTAGAAGCTGATGAGGATAAAGTGGAATTCCTTAATTATTTCTGTTCTGTGTTCACAGATGAAGAACCAGTAGCAGGACCTCAGAAAACATCCACAAACAGGAACAGAAGCGAGGGGCATCTTGAAGGATTTTCAGAAGACTGTGTTCGTGAGAAACTAGCCAAACTTAAAGTAAACAAAGCGATGGGACCGAATGGAATGCACCCTAGAATACTGAGGGAACTTGGGGATGTTCTAGCAGCTCCCACTGACTGACCTTTTTAATGCCTCGTTGGAGTCAGGCATGGTGCCAAGGGACTGGAGAGAGGCTCATGTGGTCCCTTTACACAAAAGCAGAAGTAAAGATGTGGTTGAAAAATAAAAGCCGGTTAGTTTAACTTTGGTGGTGAGTAAATTATTGGAAATGCTGCTGAAAGAGAAAATAATGAGGTTTCTGGAGTCCAGCAGATTACAGGCTCTGAGGCAGCATGGATTCACCAGAGGCAGGTCTTGTCAGACAAATCTGATTGATGTCTTTGACTGGGTTACCAGGGAGTTGGACTGAGGGAGAGCCCTAGATGTGGTGTATTTATATTTCAGTAAAGCCTTTGACACCGTTCCTCTCAGGCGACTTATAAACAAACTGAGCACCTTAAGGATGGACCCTAAAGTTACTGCATGGGTTGGAAATTGGTTGAGTGGGAGGCGACAAAGGGTACAGGTAAATGGAGCTCACTCGGAGGAGAAGGAGGTTACCAGTAGTGTGCCCAAGGGATATGTCCTTGGTCCAATTCTTTTTAACATCTTTGTTAGTGATATAGGAGAAGGGCTGTCGGGTTAGTTTTGCCTCTTTGCGGATGATACCAAAATCTCCAATAGAGTAGACACCCAGAAAGGTGTAGATAACATGAGGAGGGATCTAGCTAAGCTTGAAAAATGGTCTAGAATTTGGCAGCTGAGACTTAATGTTAAAAAATGCAAGGTCATGCATTTGGGCAGCAGCAATCCAAGGGAGAGATACAGTATAGGGGGTGAAGTACTTTTGTCCACTAAAGAAGAGCGGGACCTAAGTGTGACTGTGTCTGATCTTAAAGTAGCTGGACAGGTAGAAAAGGCAACAGCAAAAGCTAGAAAAATTCTTGGGTGCATAGGGAGAGGAGTGGCCAGTAGAAGAAAGGAGGTGATAGTGCCTCTGTATAAGTCTTTGGTGCAACCTCATTTGGAGTATTGTGTGCAATTCTGGAGACAAAACCTTCAAAAGGATATAAACAAGCTGGAATCAGTACAGAGGGTGGCTATAAAAATGGTTAGTGGTCTTCATTATAAAGCATATGAGGACAGACTTAAAGATCTCAATATGTACACCTTAGAGGAAAGGCGGAATATAGATGATATGATTTTTATTTATTTATTTAACAATCTTTTTATATACCGCCCCTTCCTGAGATCAGGAGCGTTTTACATGAAACGTCACAGCAAACTTTACATTAAACTTTGAAACTATACACAGTTAACTTGTTATAACTATATACCAGGCATGTCCAACAGGTAGATCGCGGAGGGGTCAGAGGTAGATCGCCAGCCCCACTTGGCTCCATCTTTCCAGCAGCTCGCCCCGTTGCTAGGAGACAGCTCGTGCCGGCAGGGCATCTGCTGAGGGCTTGCCGCCGCTACTGATCTTTTGCCTGTCTTTTTCCCTGCCTGCGGGAATCTTGCCTGCGGGTGTATTGGGGGCCCTTGTTGTTTTCGTGCCAAAGGTTTGTGGGTACCCCAAGGAGCCGCCGCCTGTGCCCCGCGAAGAGGCGCCACAGGTCCGGCGTCATACCTGGTCTCCTGCCTCTCAGAATCACTCATTCCTGCCCCCACCCCCGCCCCAACACCCCTTAGAAGTGTATTATATAATGGGCGATATCCATTCACCCGGGCTTTACCTGAATACACTTACCGTATTAGTTGTGTCGTGTGCTGGTCGTTGGTCGCTTTATAGGTCACTTTCATTAAACGTTTTTGGGCAGACACAACAAAGTGTCAAGAATTTGGTGATTTTGGCGGGCTTTTCCAATTTTGTTCTAACTTGCCTATGCCTTGCCTTTGAATTGGTTCAAACCACTGTGACGTTTACTTGCCTCTGCAATTTTATTTTGCCTAGCCTTTGCATTGATCCTACACTGTGTGCAGAATTTATTAAACCGCGTGTGGTGGCATTTGAACTTGTTTGGCGATATTTGATTTTATCTGGTTTGCTGCACAGGTGTTTGAAGTTTTTTTGATGACTGTTTGGTGGTATTTGATTATTGGTGCCAGTATGATGAATTATTATTTTTACTTTTAGAACTGCATGTATGATTTTGGCATCTCCAGTCCTCATATTGCACATCATCCAGAGGTCTTCAGTTCCTGTTGATCTTTAATACTTTGGGACAGTGACAGTTTTGGACCAGATTCAGGCAGTGTTTATACTAACTTAGCAGATTTGGCCTTCTTACATCCAGCCACCCCAGTATAACGAAGATGAGTGTTCCAAAGAAGAGCAAAACCTACCACTTTCATGATGAATGGGAAATGGACGACTACTTCATCATGGTGAAAGACAAGTGTTGTCTAACTTGTAATGCCCCAGTATCCTTGCCCCAAAAGGGTAATCTGGAACATCATTATATGGCTCTGCATAGCAATAAGTTTGATGCTGATTTTCCACCCAAAAGTGAAATTCGGAAACTGAAGCTCAAAGAACTTAAATTGAAATTGGCTACTCAGCAACAGTTGATGACGAAGCCAAGGTCACTTCGGTCAATGCAACCATAGCATCCTTCAAGGTCAGCAACCTGATCGCAAAGAAATGCAAACCTATCACTAAAGGGGAATTTGTAAAAGATTGTTTTCTTGAAGAAACTGACAATATTTTTGAAGGATTTAAAAATAAGAAAGAGATCATAGCTGCTATTCAAGATGTACAATTGTCAAGAAACACCGTCGTGTGGCGAATAGAAAAGATGTGTGGAGACACAACTGAACAATTGTTGGAGGATGTTTCAAATTGTGTTGCTTTCTCACTCCAATTGGATAAATCTACAGACATAAGAGACATAGCCCAGTTACTAGTCTTTATCCGGATGGTTTTTGAAGACTTCAGTGTTAAAGAAGAACTACTTGGAATGATTTCTTTAAAAGGGAGAACTACCGGTCAGGAAATATTCAGTTCTTTCCATTCTTTTGTGACAAAGTGTAATCTTCCATTGCATAGACTTGTTTCCATCACTACTGATGGAGCAAGAGCAATGACAGGTGAGGTTAATGGTTTCATAGCCCTCAGCATGACAACTTCCCAGATTTCCTTTCTTACCACTGCATCATTCACCAGTAAGTTTTGGCAAGCAAGACTCAATACAAAGACTGTCATGGACATCACTTTCAAAATTGTAAATTCAGTTCATGGAACATCACTTCAAAGACGGCTTTTCAATCTTACTCTTGAAGGGGCAGCGGAAATCATTTTGCACACAGATGTAAGGTGGCTAAGAAGGCACAAATTTCTGCAAAGATTTTGTGATTTGCTGAATGAAAAAAGAAGTTTTTTGAAGGAGAGGGGAGATGACCAAGCAGAGTTGGAAGATGAGGATTGGTTATGTGATCTGGCATTTCTCACTGACTTTACAGGCGAACTAAATGATATGAACCTTGAACTACAAGGTAAAAACAAATGCATTGGCGAGATGATGAGTACAGTTTCATCCTACAAGAGAAAATTTGAGCTAATGATGACTGACCTTGCAAACAACACTTTTGATCATTTTTCTAATATGCAGGACCACCTGGGACAATATTCAAATTTTGGTTTTCAGAACAAGAAGTATGTGACAGAAATCTCTTCTGTTATCCAAGAATTTGAAAATAGATTTTGTGACTTTCAAAAAACTGGAACAGTTGTGGAGTACTTGTCATACCCATTCAAAGTAGATGTGGAGATTAAAGAAACTGCAGTTGCTATCAGTAAAAATTACTCATTGAACAAGCCATCTCTTGAAAACGAAATATTAACCCTTAAAAAATGACATTTTTCTCAAGATCCGTGTTGAGCAAGAATAGTCTTGGAAGATAGTGCTTAGAGACAAATTTCCCAACTTGAAAAGATGCAGTGAAGCTGTACACTCCTGTTTCGGTTCAACTTATTTGTGTGAATCTGCGTTTTCCCATCTGAAAATGACAAAGAGTACACAACGCTCCAACATGACAGATGAACATCTCCAGGATTCCCCGAGTGGCCCTCAAATCCTGGCAATGAGAATGGAGCAGGCCGAGTAGCACATTTGAACAGCAGAGGACAATATTCCATAGGTACAACCTAGCACTGGTGGGAGTAGTAGACTGCCTAGAGGCTGACTCAGTGGAGGATTTTGGTTAAAGACTCCTCAGAGAAGTCTTCTGTGCCCCTTCTGATGAATTTGATTATGGAACGGGCCCACAGAGTACCAGCTTACCTGAAAGATTGGGCAGAGACAGAGAATTATTTTGATTAAGCTGATAAATTACTGGCATAAAGAAATGATTTTGAAGCAGGATCAGAAGGTGAAAGAGCTCATTTACAAAAATGTAAGGATCAAGTTTGTCTTGGACATAAGTGCTGAAACCAACAGAATGTGGCAGCAGTTGAGATATGTTATACGGAGGTTCTTTGCACATAATATTCAGCAATCTATGCTGAACCTTTTCAAGTACATACAAAGCAAGAATCCAGGGAGGGAGTCAGTTGGATCATTAAATGATCAAGGGGAAAATGGTGCACTAAGAGAGGACAAGGCCATAACTCAGAGACTAAATTAATTCTTTACTTTGGTCTTTACTGAGGAAGATGTGAGGAAGGTACCCATGGCAGAAAGGATATTTAATGGTGATGAGTCAGAAGAGTTGAATGAAATCTCAGTGAACCCAGAAGATGTAGTAGAATAAATTGTTAAACTAAAGAGCAGCGGATCACCTGGACTGGACAGTATACACCTGAGTGCTGAAAGAACTCAAAAATGAAATTGTAGAACTACTATGAGTGATTTCTAACCTATCATTAAAATAGTCTACAGTACACCAAAAAATTGGAGGGTGGCCAACATACTGCCTATTTTTCAAAAGAGCTGCAGGGGTTATCTGGGAAACTATAGATTGGTGAGTCTAACATCGGTGCCAAGCAAAATTACTGGACACATGGACAGATATGGTTTAATGGGATAAAGTCAACATGGATTTAGCCAAGGGAAGTCTTGCCTCACCAATCTGCACCATTTCTTTGAGGGTGTGAATAAACATGTGCATGAAAGGTGAGCCAGTTGATGTGGAGCCCAATTCCATAACATGCATGTCCAGTCCATGGACATGTCTAAATCACAAAGGGGACCCGCTTGAACCTAATTCTGCATCTGTGGGTCTAGATGCACCTGCGGGTCTAGAATCAGGAAGGTAGACGTGTTCAGCATGGCACGGGCACAGCACTATTCAGCCAGCATGTGCACGCATATGGCGCATGGCTTAGGTACAGGTGCGGGTATGAGCCAAGTGATATAATGGAGAAACATGTCCCTGTCAATATTATCAGACATGGGTAAATGGTTTGGATGTCTCTATGCCTACCATATTCTGAAATGTTACACATTTCGGATCCTGTCTATCTCCATGATGTATCCCTGGATGCCATGCCCCTCGAAAAAATTGAGTGTTTCCTGAGCTGCCCTTCACACTGAAAGTAGTGTGCTGATGCAAACTAGACAAATACCAATGCAAAATGACTGCTGCTGCAACCTAGATCACATACCAGTCCTCTACGGGCCATGAAAAGTGCTAGGTAATCTCAGTGCACCCTAATATGGTATAAGAGAATGTAAATATGAATATGTATAACAGGACATACCTTGCATCAAATGGCAGTAGAAACTGGCCCCAGTGATCCTACCTTGGTCATCCCTACAAGCATGCTTTAAACTGCTAAGGATGGACCCTTACCAAGTGCCCCAAACCCGAAACTAACATTGCAGTTCCCCAAAGGATGCATAATATTGCTGAGCCACAAATGTATACCCAATTTGTGCCTATGGCCTATAAGTGCACTCATTCTGCTGCTCTGCACTACCTTTCCCTTCTTCTACTTCCCTACATCCCTCCGAGGGAACTCTGCTCTTCTGTTAGATTGCTTCAATCTGTGCACTTCTCTTCTACTGCCAAATACAGACTTTGCTCCTTTCACCTTGCTGCTCCTTATGCCTGGCACAAACTACCTGAGTCTGTACGTCAGGCTTCTTCTCTAGCCCTTCCCAAATCCAGCCTGAGTGCTCACCTCTTTGTTGCTGCTTTTGGATCTGATTTGCTTAAGCTCTCTTGAGTTGCCATACTATTCCCCCTAAATGTATCCTATCCACAGCTGCTGTGTTGTCTGTCATGACTAGATTGTAAGTTCTGCTGAGCAGGGGCAATCCTTTATGTGTGTCTGTGCAGCGCTGTGTATGCCTTGTAGCGCTATACAAATGATCTGTTGTAGTAGCAGTGGCTATGGCTTCTGATAGCTTCTGGCTATGGCATCTGATTCCCACATATGTAGTTGCTGGCATTCCTCACAGCAGCTACACCTGTCCCATCATGGTGTATGTTTATTTATTTATTTATTACAATCTCTTATATACCGCACTATTCGACTTCAGCGCAGTTTACATGAAACAAAAAGACCAGCACAACAAGCTGTTCTGTTTTTACAGAGAACAGGTGTACAAACTTGGATAACATAGGGGAACTATTTACATGTACTATCTACATACAGGCGTCATGGCAAAGCTCAATGATCTCGGATATCGCACTGAGAAAGTTGATGAGGCTATCTAGTAAGGATGGTGCAGCTACTTTCATTGATGGCGTTAGCTAGGCGTATTGCTGACTGGGTAGTACTTGAGCAACAGGTGATATTTGAGTGCCTTCCTGAACTGGGCTAGGTCAGCGATAGCGCGAATGTTCGACGGTAGAGCATTCCAGCATCTTGGGGCGCAAAATCTGAATGCCCTGTTTGCTGTTGTCAGGGTGCATTTTGTTAAAGCCTTCGGAATTGTTAGTGTGTTTATTGCTGTAGGTCTTCTGAATCTGTTAGGTGGAACGGCGTGAATGAGCTCTGTTAGTGAGGAGGATGCAAGATCATTGATGGCCTTGAAGGTCAGTAGTAAGGTCTTGAAAACAAGCCTTCCATGTATGGGGAGCCAGTGGAGCTGCTTCAGGATAGGCGTCACATGGTCGTTCCTAGAGGCTCCATAAAGGACCCTCGCTGCGGCATTCATGGCGAGTTGCAGAGGGTTCAGGGTAGACTGTGGGAGGCCTTGTAAGATGGCGTTAGCATAGTCAAAGTGAGGTAAGATTAGTGCTTGGTATATTGTCCGGAAGTCCTCTGGATCTAGTAAGGAGCGCAGATGCCTGAGTGTTTGGATCTTGAAGTAGATTGCTCTTACTATGTTACCTATGTGCACCTTCATATCAAGACGTTGGTCCAAATTGACCCCAAGGTATCGTATTGTGGATTTTGTTTGAAGATCTGCTTCCTTAACTCTTACATGGGGTGCCGGAGTGAAATTGTGGTCTCTCGTGATGAAGAGCACCTCCGTTTTCTTGTGTTGAATACGGAGGTATTGAGATTGGAGCCATTCGGAAACTGAATCAAAGCATTCTATCAGAGGGGAAAGGTCCAATTGATCTGTAGAGAACGGCATGTAGAGCAGGATATCATCTGCATATATCAAGCAGTCCACATTGAAGGATCTGATGATATTGCAGATGGGCTGCATGTATATGTTGAACATGTTGGTCTGTATACATCCGCTAACTGTGGGGCAACCCTGTCTGCCTTCTCACAGTCTGCTTTGAGGCCTTCTCCCCTGCTCAGGCTAGTGTTGGCATTGGGAGGGGCTTCCCTGTACCATCATACTCGGGTAGCCAGTCTCCAGATATATTGCCACTCTCGCAGATTGCATAAGTCCTGGACTGGCAAAGGATGTAGGCCTCATGGCACACTCTGGGGAATGTTGGCCCAACATCAGTCATGTTTCCCAGTACCTGGCATAGCTGATGTATGGCTGCCCTATCACATAAGTACCTGGTGACACTGCAGTCATCCTCCTGTGTTACCCCCACACCACACACTTGCAAATCACAAAAGACATCATTCTGCCAAACCAAACCTAAGGTTCATAGCTGCTATGCCATATTGGCATGTCATCTACATCAGCAGTCTCAGTTTTCAGAATACAGGATTTGTTAGGGTCCCCTGGATCAGCAGTTTTAGCACAGACAGCACATTTCAGCATAGTCTGAACAAACACTATTGTTCTTCTTAACATTTCTTAAGGGTGTTTAAAAATGTTTCTTTACCTTAGAACATTCCCTCACTTCTGCTTCCTGTTCTTGTAACTGCATCTTGTGTTTTTCCAGACTGCAGTCACACCAGTTCAGCACATTCTTGTCACAACCATTCTTCTATATGGGACGAATTGCAGAGCACAGCAGAATATTTTCCAAGTCCTGGACCTTATACCACATTACAGCAGGAATAATGTGGACGTTTCCCAGAAACACTTAAAACATACACTGGCCTTTCCTGAATATGCTTTATACATCTCTGTGGCTGATCACGCCCCCGTCCCTCCCTTTCTGGGCACATTCTGAGATCCCTGTGCTGTCCGTGTATGATAGCAGTATTTAAGAATATTGTGGGAGATGTTTTTGGCACATATATGTCCCCGCCACACATACAGACCCCTTATTCATATTCTGGAATGACTGCCCCATAGTGTATTTAAACTTTCACAAAGTGTTTGACAAATTCCACATCAGAAACGCCTGAGGAAATAAAAAAAGTCATGGCATAAGAGGCATTATCCTATTGTGGACTGGAAAATGGTTGAGAGAAAACAGAGTAGGGATAAATTGCTGATATTCTTAGAGGAGGAAGGTGAATAGAGGAGTACTCCAAAGATCTGTATTGGGACAATCAAAAGATGCCCTGTATCTAGGCATGCACGTAGCACTGCCTGAGAGCCTAAGGCGGTGGCTGCAAAGACCTTCTTATAGAGTGCCTTGACCCTTTGAACTTGAGGCTCCTTGAGTGCAGCACCTCCCTCCACAGGGATGGATGCATGGATGCAGCAGGGCACCGGATACCTTTCAGAAACAGGCTGACCTCACCTGAAAGCGGGTTCTGCTACCTGTAGAGCCATAATAGTGTCCTGAAAGGGCATAAACAGGACCTGTCCATAAAGAATGTGGATCACAAATATCCTAGCCCATCTTCCAGGGGAACCTCCTGTCCTATTCAGACATACCAAGGTGAAAAGGATGTTTGAGTCCTTCAACCTACCCTGTAGGGGATAAAGTTGGGCTCCTAGAGGAATGGATGAGTGCAACAAAGAAGCTAAGGCCATGACCCCTCAAACTGCCTGAAACAGAGGTGCTTCTGGGCCCCAGATCCCCCCAGAGAGGCATGGGCCTCAGATCCCCACACAGGGGGCTGCCAGCAGCTATTCAAGACTGAAGACAGCCTGGAAGATGCAGTGCAAGCCTGCTGAAGAGAAGGGCCCTCATGGGCCAATGTTTTTGCGACTAAATCCACCCCACCAAATTCCACTTCTGCCAGACCTGAGTCACCATCTGAAATGGCTGTAGTGCTCACCAGTAGGAACAATTAGGAAAGGAGTGGCAGGGGCTCCAGAAATTACATTAGGTCTCAAAATTTAAAAAAAAAAAGGTTGGGGAAAAGTAAGATGATGAAAGCAGTTACTCCCTGTTTAACGCCCTGCTGCAATGTCGAGCTATGATCCTTTATCTGTTCCTCAATGCCTCATTCCTCACGAAACAGAAGGCTAAGCAGCAGGCTGTACTGTCAGAGTTGTAGGCCAATAGATGCTTTCCTTAAGCCCGTTATGGGGGAGAAATCTCCGGGCGGTTCGGTGAGAAGAGTGGTGGAGGGAGGCAAGCATACCCTATCCTCTTGACCTGGAAGCTTCTTTTAGTCCGGAGTGCCAAATCCCTCCAGCCCAGCTGGTGACAAAGACTATGGCAGCTGGGCGGTGTGTGATTTCATGGGAAAATACTGGCGGCATTCCCCAGCTGCAACAGCCCGATGTTTGTGGTGTTACCTGGAGTGTTTGGAATTTCCATGCCTCTGGTGGAAGAAGTGCTACCTATGTCAGCTACTTTTGGGGGAAATAGTACACCAATGGGGGGCCCTGCTCCTGAGTTTACATGGTCATTGTTGGCGAGACCTAACGTTTTTAACCTAGAGTCACTATGGGATGGCTTGCTAATGTTAGAACATTCCCTATCAGGTCAGCTCCAGAACACTGGGTCGATGATTGCTCAAACTGACTGTAAAGTGGAAGCACAAGATCAAGCTTTGAAAGATTTAAAAATGAAGATAATTAACTGTGAATTTAAGATGGAACAGTTATAGGAAAATGCTTGTGGGTCCATGAAGGATTCTATTATAATTCATTTATTATAATGTGTGTCTCTTGGGGAAACTACTAGGTACATATGACCTAGATTGGCCACTGTTGGAAACAGAATACTGGGCTTGATGGACCCTGGTCTGACCCAGTATGGCATATCGTATGTTCTTATAAGAAGCTTGAGATACTCGAGAATGTTTCAAGGAGAAGGAATTTGAGGATCCTGAATTCTCCTAAGGTTCCCTTAATATCTTGACTGCCCTTATGCTGTTTAAAATGGAAGTTCAGTACAGTTCATTCTACACAGAAATTTAGTAAACACCGTTTTCCTTATTTTCTATTCCTTCCTCATTTCGGCTTTCAGTGAGAATCGAGCTTCCCTACCCCATCTAACCAAGCAGGGAGCAGGTGCCAGCCCATTCAGCAACCAGTTGGATCCCTGAAAGAAGTTAGGTCAAAAGCAACCAAGAATGAAGGAGGAAAGCAAGTAACAATATTAAAACCTTGCCTGTTATTTTTTTGTCTTCTGAATTTAGAAATGAAAACCACATAGCATCACACGCGCACATGCTCGGGGAGCTCTCAGCTAGATACAGCCAATATTTTGAAGAAATAGCTATGAAAAAAAAAATCAGGTCAGTCTTCCAAGGCATCCGAATAACAACAGCTGTTCTCTCTGGATATTCAGCGGCACTATATGGATAGTGCTACTGAATACAGACCGCCTTGGCATTTGGTGGTGCGTCGCTGATCCCAGGAATTTTCCAGACAATGCTGATATTCAGTCCATTACCCAGGTGACTAGCTGGATAATGTTAGGCCAAAAAAGCAGGCTGTGTTCCCTACATTTCATTTTCATTTTGCTATTTACTATTACTACTTATAATTTGTATAGCGTTACAAGGTGTACACAGCACTATACGGAGTCAAGTAAGAGACAGTCCCTGCTCAGAAAAGCTTACAATCTAGTGAAGACAGATCAGTATTTATAGACTGGCTATCCAATTTCCTAGGCAGTTTACAATAAACATTAAAATACATAAATAGAAACACAAACTGAGAACATACATAATCACCCTGACTTTATAAGTTCAGTCTTCCTCATAAGCTCGCCGGAACAAATGAGTTTTTAACATCTTAAGAAAGGACAGAATTCTGCTTCCTTCATATATTACTGGGTAAAATATTCCAAAGTAAACGTGCCGTGACTTGGAAAACCTGTTTTCTTGTTATAACCCTCTGTATTGTCATTACCGGTGGAACATACAGCAAATTTCTGCGATTCTGTCATACTGGTCTCTTTGATTCACTTCTCCTTAACAAGAAACAAGCTTTTAAAACTGATTGTTGCTTGATGGGTAACCAATGCAGCTCCCCAAGCACAGACGTTAAACTGTATGCTCATTCTCCTATACTCTTTATTATGTACCCAGCTGCATTTTGGGACAGCTGCATTGGCTTTAATCTCTTATCTGGAAGCCCCACATATAACCCATTATAGTAGTGCAAATGGGGATAAGGTCAATAGCTGGTTAAAAACCCTAAAGGAAGGAGGTTCCAAATACACCCCAAAACGCCTAACAAGCTTCAGTTTATAAAACATCTTCTTCAATGTGGCAAACAAACGTGATTGACATGTCAAATTTGTACCCAGAGATAATACGATTATAGAATAAACAATTGTAAACCATTCATTGATTTTTTTCAAAAATTTCGTATAGTCCTATCACCAGACAGATTAGCTCGTAACCGGATTGGTGCTATCAACAAAATTTTGTCCTGAACAGTGGCCCGCATATCGCTGCCATTTGGATCACCCTGGCACTGGCCACGTTCTATACATATTCAGTGCCACCCACTATTTGGATAATGGCGTGGAATAATATGTATTATGTTTAAACGCCACAACCATGGCTTAAAGAAAAAACACCGACTGTGGCATTTAAATACTGGCCCAAGCGACTTCGAGAGGGAGCTACTAAGAGCAGTAACCTTAATATTAAATAAACTATTTGTGGCTACATCATCGGCAAAGGTTCTGGTCTCCCCAAACTGCGATGGAAGTGATGAGCATCCATAAGCAACACATACAAAGATACATTTGGCAGCCTCATTTGGGGAAAATTGTTCCATCTTTGACCAGTGTTCTGATAAAAGGAAAACCAAAGTCACATCTCTCTGTAGTAGTTAGGGGAATAATCTAATATGTAATTTCACGTGGGTTAAGACGGTACATCTTTACACCGTTTCTCTGGGGATCTTATATCTATATGGGAGATATGTATAATGTATCTCAGCTGGAACTAGGGATTTGCACAGGGCAAACATTTTCAGCCTGCTTCGGCATTTGCCCTAATTTATAGGTCTTTTCAGTTTGTTTCATGTATTTGTCATAATTAAACAATTTTAAAGCACATTGCAACTTTGTAATGCATGCTTATTGACTTAATGTGCATTAATTCATAGGCTAATGTGCATTACATTTTTTAAGGCTTGCTAATGAACTGAATGCACACTGATGAATGCACAACCCTAGCCGGCACAGTATATTTCCACAGAGCACAGTCAGTTTCTCTAACTGCTACACATTGCGAAGCGTTTTGGTATACTCACAGATATAGTAATATTCGCGGCCTGGCCTGAACTCAAATCCTAATGAAAAGGGTGTGAAGAGCTGAAATTTTTCAGAGAACTTCAGCGGTCCGTTCGGAGAGTGAGGCCTGTTGCATTCCCACCTCTTGAACCCTTTGGACGTGTGATCGCAGGAGCTGTAGCCGTCGAAGTTCACCATATAAAGGACATAGCGCTCAGTTCTGTCTTCAGGCACTGAATCCTCATAATGTGGGCAGAACACATCTAAGTAGTCATTGATGCAGACATCAATGTGGTAGTCACCCCTCATGAACCTATGATTAAAAAGAAGAAAAGAAAATGCAGTTACCTTACCAATTTCACAAGTGAAAAGGTGTCAGCTGTAGTAAAAGCAGGAACATTACAGAAAAATATTAACCTGAAAACAAATACAAAGACAAGGAGTTACTACAACCACCCGCCACCCCCCCCATCCTCCAAAGGATAATCATTTTCTGCTGTCATGTGATGCAAATACATTTTAGAGTTTTATTAAACCTGGAAACAATTAGACGCAAGAAATAATTTACCCTCTGAATGTCTGCTCAGATATAGGCACTGCCAGGTACTATGGCAACCAAAAGCAACACAACCCAGCCAAGAGAGGACCATTGCCTAGAGTGAAGGCAGAGCTGGGAAACTGAACTACTACATTAGCAATAATTGCAAACACCTAGGAAAAATGGAGTAGGGGGAGGCATGAAAATAATTACTTCTGGAACACAGTAGATTCTCTTTTATTGAACAAAGAATCAATTACACAAGATGTTATTTAGCAGAGTTAAAAATACAAATGGATTTTATTTTTGGCGGTGGGCGATGGCTATTTGTTTTTCTTTGTGTTAAACTTTCCACAGTTTCCTTCCCTTACAATCTACTTTCGGTCACACCTTCCTGAGAAAACCTGGGGACTGTTGGGTCGCCAGGGGTCAGCATCGACAGAACGGCACACTACATTGCATTGCATCAACGTAAACCACTAACAGTAGGCATCATTACCTACAGGCATCTTCCAAGTTTCTGTTGTTTCCACCATAACAGCACTCAGCATTCAGATGGATGGTAATGTTATAAGTGCGCCATTGATAGTGTCTACATAGGCTTCTTCATAGGTGCTATTTTCCAAAGGCAAATGATATTAGACATCTAAAACAGCTTTTACTACATCCTCCAGTAACAAATTCCAGAGTTTGATTATGCGTTGAGTGAAAAAATATTTTCTCGTATTACTCTTAAATGTTTTACATTTTAGGTTCACTGCATGTCCCCGAGTCTTTCTACTTTTTGATGGAATAAAACAACTTATCTTCGTTTACTCATTCTACTCTATTCATTAATTTATAGACCTCTATCATATCTCCCCTCAGTCATCTATTTTCCAAGTTGAAGAGCCCTAATCTTTTAAGTCTTTCCTCTTTACCATTTTGGTGGCTCTTCTCTGTACCTTTTCTAATTCAGCACAATTGAAAAACTCAACATCAAAAACAAAACCCAGAGCTGACTAGTCACCACCCTGGAAAAAATAACCTAGGGGTCATGGTGGATAATATATTGAAATCCTTTGTTCAATGTGCAGTGGCAACCAAGAAAGTTAATAAAATCCTAGGAATTATAAAGAAGGAGCAGAGAATGAAACACAGGATATCAAAAAGCCTCTGTATCATTCAGTGGTGCAAAAACACCTTGAGTATTATGGGCAGTTCTGGTTGCCACGTTTAAAAAATATAGTGAAATTGGAAAAGGTAAAGAGAACATTGACAAAAATGATAAAGAGGAAAAGCCTACAAGGTAAGGGCTCTTCAGCCTGGAGAAGAGAGAGCTGAGAGGAGATATGATAAAGGTCTATAAAATAATGAGCAGAGTAGAACAAGTCAGCGTGGATTTTATTTATTTAATTTATACATTTCTTCCGCCCTTCGTTACACCATCTAAGCGGTTGCAACATAACATTTGCTATCACTGTCACAAACAGACAACCAATACACCTACCAAACATTAAAAGCTTTCTTAAAAAGATAGGTCTTCAAACCTATACGAAAAAATAAGCAACAAGAGAACTCGCGTACAGCCTGAGGTAAGGAATTCCAAAGTATAGGCCCTTTCACAGATAAAGCACAACAGGTTTATGAACAGAAACAGCTGACAGAACACAAGTAACCCTGAGAGAAAGAAAGTGATGCATGAGATGTAGCATGACGATGTAATATGTTCTGTACAAATAAGGGAATGAACAATTTTATAAGCCAAATTAATACATTTAAACTGGATTATATTCAATACAAACCACCAAATATAAATCAACAGAGCTGGAGTAATCAGGTAAAACTAAAAATAACATACTACAATAATCCATATTGTGCAGCACTAAAGACTGTGCCACAGCCCCAAAATCTGGAGCATCCAAAACAATTTTCAAAGGACGCACAGCATGCAACATATAATAAATTGCTCCACATGTTCGCATAATCTGGGGCTTAATTGAAAGATGCTTATCCAGCATCACGCCCAAGTAATGGACCTCAGCCTGAAAAGCAATAGAATGGCCACCCAACAACAAATTTGAAGGAAGAATGTCAGGATGAGCAGTCACAACCCCTGCCTCAGACTTAGCCTATGGAACCACCATGCCATTAGTTTGTAACCAGTCAAGTATTTTGGGGTAGAAGAACAGAATACTTGATGAAAATACACCAGCAGAGAAACAAAGAAATAAACCTAATGTACGTAATCACTTAAGTAAGTGAGATACAGACATTAAAAGTGGCATTTCAGAAGGAGCATCCAAGTCAAATCAGGGACATTGAGGGTGGAAGGTGCAAAAACCACCAGGAATATCTATGTTTCCAGCTGATCTGACTAATGTGGACATCCCCAATGTGGACATCCATGCTGGCGGTCACAAAGACAGCCCCCTTGGGAAGGTTTAGGGCAGGGACATCCATTTCATGCAAGATAGGATAAGGGAACATCTAGCGGCATACCAGAATGAACACATGAGCCCCCATTACCCATCCGTGTTCACTGTTGTATTGTAAAATACAGCGGGTATTAGTGTAGCTCCTTCTCCAGAGCTTCTAGACATTTTCCTAACAAAACAAATGCTTTTCAGATGTCTCTTCATGCCTGGAGCAGGTATAACCTTTAACATGACTGTGGACATCCAAGACGTTCCTGAGATCAGGTGGGGATATCTAAATTCTTGGGAATGCCCCAGCCACACCTCCATCAGTCCCCTGTTCAGACTCAGACATCCTCATGCTGGGGATGTCCACAGACTTGGCTCTAAAATAGCTCTGTGCTTTGGACATCTGGAAATGGGCAAGGAGATGTCCAAAGTATGACTAGGACATCTAAATTAATCACCTAAATAAACAAGAGGATAATGCAGAGCCCTGTGGTATACTCCTATACCAAAGAATGTCACTGAGATTAATTGTTCTGAAAATGGACCTGCTATTGATGGTTTGTAAGGTAGGAGGTGAACCATGAAAGAACATCCCCTACACCTAAATAAGACAAATGCTTAGCGCACGAACACCGGTTTCAACAACTTCGCTGGAGGGTTATAGATCATGTTCCGCTAAACCCTAGATGTGGTGATCATCTCTCTAAGCTTCAGTGGCTTGAACAATGATAGATATATCGGTTGCATTTGGTTTCCCCTTCGGATTTAAATCTGGAAATTGACTGGTCAAGCCTTTTCTCATTTTGACCAATCACAGAGGGAATCCGCTGTTCATAGATTTCACCTCTATTTTGATTGGTCTATGCATTGCTTATCATCATGGCTGACATTGAACACCATCCTTTTAAATGGTGGATGGGTATTTTCATTTTCATAAGCACTGTTATTGGGAATCTTCTCAATACCTGATGCAGTACCATGGAACTTTGGTCAGAAACATGGCACGTCAAGTATGGAGATTCTCTTGGGAGTTTTAGTCCTCAAGCGCTTCTTTTGGGATAAGTACAAGAGCACATGTAATATAATAAAAATGATTAAAAGGAGGTGCCTTTTGTGAGAGGGTGTTGTTCACTTCCTTTTAGGCTTCTCTGATATATGTATTTGAATGAATGAATGATTTTAAAATATATATTTGGTGTTTTGGGAGGTTCTTTTGAGTAGAAAATATAATTAAAGGCACCACCACATCAAGTTTCCTGCAAGATCCAATAACACCCCCCACCCCCAAACAAACAGGCAGTATCTCTCTCTCTCCTAAATCGTAAAGGATTCCTTCAATAATACGTTTCTGAAGTATGGCCACACCTGAAGCCATGCTGATAACATTCCACAAAATTATCCAAATCCCTCCATACATGTTCCATCAATTTAGCCAAAAATAGGCCTATATTTATTCAAATCTGTCTAACCACCATCAAAATAGTTATGAAGGACCTAGACAAGATTTTCAAATCTCTGCATACAAAGATTTGAATTGTCCAAGCAATGGTATTTTCAATAATGCTATATGGATGCGAAAGTTGGATAGTGAAGAAGAAAGATCGGAATAAAATTGATACCTCTGAATTATGATAGTGACAAGGAATATTCACATACCATGGACTGCCCAAAGAACAAAAATAGGCACAGCAGGAAATCAAACCTATGCTTTCCTTGGAAGCTCAAATGACCAGACTTCAATTTTCATACTTTGGAAACATCATGAAAGAGAAATCTCATTAGAGACAGACATCATTCTTGGCAAGACTGAAGGTCAAAACAAAAGAGGAAGAACGACAATGTGATCGACTGATACAATAACAGCAGCTATGAATGCCCACTCTATTAACAATTATCTGTCTGACTGTTTAGGACAACTATCCACAGAGCCACCATGAGTCAACATAGGCTCGACGGCACTTAAAAATAACAACATATTATATATTAAAAATGTTTTTTTCAAAAGTTCAATAATTAGCAAACTAAATTAACGTAAAATTACACTGAGTGCCAAGAAAAAAATAGACTGATAGTACATAAAGTTTGTAAAAGGGGGTGCTTGCTATGAAGGTACCACCATCTTGGCAAGTATGTAAATTAACTGTCTTGCAAAGGATTGTGGTTATTGAAGTCCAATCACACAAAGCTTGCCTTTTTAAAATGAAAACTCTTGTAGTTGGTCGAGTGTAAGGCAAAATTAGAATTTATTTATGGGGTGAATATCCCACACACAGATATGCTTAGTAACACCATCCAGATAACTTCTCCAGGGTTTATTCAACACAAAATAAGGCAACTGAAAGTCTTATGCAAATAAGAATCAAAGTCCTTTATGGAACAGAAAGGCTTCCTTGCAGCCACTGCTAATAAACTCCTTAGCAGTGCTGAGATGAAACAAATCAAAGAGGAAAACTTCTTCTTACAAAAACCTAGCTCACTTTCTCCATACAGAAAAGAACTTTTAAACCCCACATGTGCACGGCTTGTGCTGGGCTCCCCTTTACCAGCAGGTGACAATTAACTGCAATCAGTAGCTTGATTTCAGCACACGTGCAAACTTTCCAACAAAGCTTTTTCTTTTCAACAAAACTTTATGGGAAGCCAATATTTAGAATGTTTCCTTTTGATGTTTTCTCTTATATTTAGGATTTTCCTAAAATAACAATCTACTCAAAGAACAGTCCATATAATCATCCTCTGTATCAGATATTAAACCTTGCTCTTGAAATGGCATAGATTCAGTTTCTCCGTCTGTCTCAGAAGGCTTTAGGAACTGACCTCTACACGGAGAGAAACTGTTTCCCTGATGTTTGCACTGCTCAAAGCTAGAGAAACGTTCACGGTTCCTACCTGAATCCAGGCAAGCGTCAGGCTGCTTCTTCTGGTATTCTGGGCAGTATGTAATAGAGCTTTTGTGTCCTGTCCTCCAGTTGGTATCTCTGGACCTCAGGATCTTTTCTCCAGACGTCCTCCAAGAGGCATTTGGGCTCCTTTCCTCCTTAGCTGCACCAGACCTCTTCCTAGGGGTTGCTTGAGGGTCCCTGGCTGTGGATCTACAGACCTCTGGGCTTTCTCTAGTCCTCTGAAGGTTCTTTCCCCCAGATATCTCTCCAGGCATAGGTACTGCTCTGAGCTCCTCTCTTGGACCGTCTGCTTCCTTGTCCTTGTTCCTTCAGGATCCGGTTGTTCTTCCTTCTGTTCTCATTCTCCTTCTGATTCCCCTTCTCCTTCTCCGTCTCTCTTCCTGATGATTCCCCTCTAGCTTTAAAGGGCTTAGATTGCAACTCCTCCCTTGCACTCTTCAGGTGTTTTGGATTAAGCATTCTTCTAGAGGCTGTTTGATTAGGGATGACATAATGCTTTCTCTGATTAGACTCATGCTTTTCCACTCTAGCTCCCCTAGGGACTTTCTGCATACTAGTGCATTCTGGAACATGTAGTCTTTTAGGGAAACAAGCTGTCTTATTTCTATAACCTGCCAGCACAGGTCCCTTGATCAGAGTAAATTCTCTTTTGTCATTACTCCCTGAGCCTTGATAAGTTTCCTTATCGCAAGTTCTAAACTGTAGTACCTTCAGAATCATAAATGTGAATTTCATGCTATAGGGAAGTACTAGAACCCAAATCCCCACTGTTCTAAAACTAATTTGGAAATCAGGCTTTTTATGACAAAATAGGTACTTGTTTATAATACATGCATAAATCAAATTATAAAAAAATTGAAAAACCTGTGTCTCGTTATAACAGAAGGTCCCATGTTTCTCTCTACTGGCTTGCTCGTGCCGAGCTGGAAACTCCTATGTCCCCGATTGTGGAACCATGGGTACGTCTATACCAGTGGTTGTGGAATTAGGGTGAAATTGGGCCCGTTTTCAATTTGAACATCTCTGCGGCGTGGACATGCATGTTACGGAATTGGCCTTTAAAGCACCATAAAAGGGGCAAAGAACACTAAAAGTATACCGGCCCGATCGGCATCGGGAAGGGAGCAGGCAGGTGAGCTCCTCCCTGCTCCCCACCGCCAAGGCCAATCAGGCAGTGAGGAAACCGCTGCTCCACCTTTGAATTGGACAGCGCTCCAAGGTACACCCGCGCCTGGCGAGCCCGCGCCTGAGAGCCTCGCCCTTAGGTGGGGTCCGCAGGCGGCCTTTCTGCTTTGGATGTGTGGCTTCCTGCACCTTGGCCTTCTCCTGCTGCATTGATGTCTGTTCCCTCTGCTATTGTATCGTCTCCTGGGATCCTCCGCTGCATCATTGACTGTCTGCTCCTTTTGCCTCCTGATTTTTGGTATTTCACTGCCTGTTGTACTTATTGTATATCCTATTGTATCCTTTGATTCCTCTTACGTTTTATTAACCTAAAGAGACCAGCCTAAAGAGAGAACTACGAAGAATAGAGAGAAAATGGCGACAAAGCAAAACCGACAAGCACAAAACAGAATACCTAACCCTACTCTCCAAATACAAAAACGAAGTCAACCTGTCAAAGCGAACGCATCACACAAACTTACTAAACAAAGCATTAAACAAGCCCAGAGAACTGTTCGCCCTGGTCAAATCCCTCACCAAAACAGTGCAAGAGGATCAATACAACGACAAAATCAAGGTCCAAGCCCTAGCAGATCACTATGCTAGCAAACTAAACCCGCAGATAGGAACCAAACCCTTACAAATCATGGATGAAACCCCCACCGCGCCACAACCTACCATGATGACGAATCAAACCCACATCACCCACTGGAGGAAGTTTTGCAGCATTGGAGACAAACACGTCATGAATATAATTGCCAGTATTAACACCACAACTTCTCCCCTAGACCCCTGCCCAGCTGCATAGGTTAAAGATACGAAAGCAGAAATCGCCCACCAAATCGCTCACATAATAAACCAATCACTCCAAAAGGGAACCATGCCAACACAACTTAAGAAATCCATCATAAGACCAATACTAAAAAATAAAACACTCAACAAGGAAGACCCAGCATCTTACCGCCCAATATCTAGCATAGCACTGCTAGCAAAAATTATTGAAAAGGCGGTCCTACAACAATTACAAGACCACCTGGACAACAACGGAACACTAGACGAGCACCAATACGGCTTCAGGCCACACCATGGGGTCGAAACCCTGCTTATTGCACTACTGGACAACCTACTCAAAGGGATTGAAAACAAAAAGAAAATGTTCATTCTCATATTCATTGACATCTCAGCAGCTTTCGATACGGTTCACCATCAAACACTCCTAAGCAGAATAGAAGCTATAGGTATATCAGGAACCCCACTAAAATGGTTCTCATCGTATATCTCCAACAGAATGCAACAGGTACAGTTTAACAATGAAAAAGCAAAGGCTTTCCCCCAAACCCAGGGCATACCACAAGGCTCAGCACTATCCGCACTGCTCTTCAACGTGTACATGAAACCAATCTGCGAAATATTCAAAAAGCATAAAATCCTTTACCACATATACGCAGATGATATTATGCTCTATACTCAACTCGACGCAAGCAGCCCAAACTACTCCCACCTAGAAGAATGCCTAAAAGAGATGCAAACATGGCTTCAATGAAACAACATGGCCATAAACCATCTCAAGAAAACCAGAGTTCAAACCGCCAGCTACAATCTCCCTATGCGAAAATACCTATCAAACAAAGAATGAAATAAAGTACCTCGGAGTAACACTTGATAGTGAACTAAAGATGGTAAAACACCTCCGTTTAGTAAACAGGGCAATTTTTCACAAGCTCAGGGTTATACAGCCACTAAGGAACATCATTGAAGCCACCGATTTTAGGACAGTAGCCCAAGCCCTCATCATACCTCACTTCGATTACTGTAACGCAACTCTCCAGGGCCTTCCAAAAAATACCCTAAACATACTCCAGATGGCACAGAACATCGCAGCCAGGATCATCACGAAAACAGGCGTTACTGAACACATCACACCAGTGCTAGTTGAACTACACTGGCTCCCCATTGCTGCTCGTATAAAATACAAAACCCTAGTAACCACATTTAAACTCATCCACAACCTGGCACCAACCTTCCTTACTAACCTAATCAACTTGCAACCTGCTAACAGAAATAGGAGAACCACCAACATAAACAACTTACATGTACCAATAAGTATAAGATCAGTTAAAATAGCCACAAGCAACAGGGCATACTCCTATGCTGCCCCATCACTCTGGAACCAACTCCCACCTGAGTTGCGCTCAATCAACGACCTGATGGTCTTCAGAAAAAAACTGAAGATGTACTTATTTCAACAGGCCTACAACGTATCCTGAACAGTAATTTAGTTAGTTTAGTTAGCTGTATTTATATCCCGCTTTTCACCGGGTCAAAGCGGTCAATTGGGGGATACATTTAACACGAGGGGATATGAGACACATACACTAATACTTACAGGGAACATGGGCAATGGAGGGTTAAGTGGCTTGCCCAAGACCACAAGGAGTGCCTATAGGACTAGAAATCCCAGTCCCTCCGGCCTGAGATTGCTGTCCCCAGGTGGGACTTGAACCCCTGGCCCTCCGGCCTGAAGTACCTCGTCCTAACCACTAGACCACTCCTCCCTCAACCATTACCTGCATTACCAAAATGTTGTCAAGTGTAAAATGTATTTATGCTCCAAAATGTAATCAAGTATAAAATGTATATATGTAAATCTTCCCTCTCTCCCCCTCCTAACCGTGTGCTGTGCTTATCCTATGAATCATGTTGTATACATTGTGAAAATGCCTGGCCTTTTTCTGACAACCTATCATATAATGTTGTAAATCATGTTGTAATTCTTGAAATTTGTCATTGATCTGGCATTCTCTGTTTACATAATCAAACCGCTCCTGATCGCTGGAAGTAGCGGTATACAAATATATGCTAAATAAATAAATAAATAAAATAAACCTACTCTCTTCTCCTACCCCCATTGTTGGGTGCTTGATTTGTTTGAGCTATATACAGGGTGGGCTATTTACAGTGAAGGGTTTGTCTTCCTCCTTCTCTATTGCTGCTCCCTTGACTTCTGCCTTTCTTTGTGATGCGCAATCTGGCTAATCTCATCCATATCCCTCTAGCTTCTCCTTCTCCCTCTCCTCCACTTCCAAATGATTTCACCCCTATTCCTTCCCCTACTAGATGTTTGCCTCATTCTGTATTGAGTTCCTCACGCAACTTGTCCAATATTATTCATATCCCCCTTCTTTCCCTTTCCTCTCTCCCTTTCTCTTGTGCCCCTTGGAACGCACATTCTGTCTCTAATAAACTCTTTTACACATGATCTTTTCCTCTCCAACGCTTTTCATCTTCTTGCTTTAACCGAGACCTGGCTCCTCCCTGACGATACCGCCTCTGTTGCTGCCCTCTGCTATGGTGGCCTCCAGTTCTCCCATACTCCTCATCCTACAGGCTGTGGTGATGGGGTTGGCCTTCTTCTCTCCCCCTCCTGTCATTTCCAACCTCTTCCCCTGCCTCAGTCCCATTCCTTCCTCTCTTTTGAGGTCCACTCTATTCATCTCTTTGCCCCACTTCCTCTCCGGGTTGCTGTTGTCTATCGTCCTCCTGACAACGCTTTTTTTCCTCCGACTTTGACTCTTGGCTTTCCCTGTTTCTTATCCCTACCTCCCCTATTCTTATTATTGGTGATTTTAACATCCATGTTGACATCCCCTCTGATCCTCTTACTCTGAAGCTTCTCTCTCTTACCTCCTCATTTGGTCTTCAACTTTGTTCCTTTGCCCCCACTCACCTTCATGGCCATTGTTTAGTTCTGGTTTTCTTTTCTTTTCTTGCTCCTCTCCCTCTAACTTCAGTAATACTGTTCTTCCTTTATCTGATCATCACCTTCTCTCCTTTAATCTTTACCTCCCTCCGCTCCTGCCTCGTCCTGTCTCCTCCTCTCTATTTAGGAACCTTCTTGCCATTGATCCCCTGGTTCTCTCCTCCACCATTTCTCCTTCTCTCTCTTCTGTTTTGTCCTCCAAGTCTGTTGATATGGCAGTGATGTCCTATAATGCTGTGCTCCTCTCAGCACTGGATGTTCTCGCTCCTCTCACCCCTCGTCCTGTGAGGCGTTCCTTACCTCAGCCCTGGCTCTCTCCCACTATTCACTATCTTCGCTCCTGTGCCCGCTCTGCTGAGCGTTCCTGGCTCAATTCCCACTCCCCTGAAGATTTCCTTCATTTCAAATTCATGCTCTTCTTCTTCAAATCAGCTTTAGCTCTTGCCAAACAAGTTTACTTTGTTCGTCTGACTAATTCTCATGCCTGATCCTCGCCGTCTCTTCACTGCTCTCAATTCTCTCCTCAAAGTGCCTCCGCCTTTGATCCCTCCTTCCCTTTCTGCCCAAACCCTGGCTGATTACTTCCATGATAAAATCCATAAGATCACTCTTCAATTTCCCTCTAAATCCCCTATTTCCCCTTCCTTCTCATCCTACCCTCTCTTCCTTTCCTACGATTTCTATTGATGAAACTGCTCATCTTCTCTCCTCCTCCAAGCTCACCACCTGCTCCTCTGATCCTATCTCCTTCCATCTCCTCTCCTCTATCTCCTCTATCGTTGTCCCCTCCATTTCTCATATCCTCAACCTCTTGCCCTCCACTGCTACTGTCCCAGCTGACTTTAAACATGCTGTGGTCATGCCTCTCCTTAAGAAACCTTCACTTGATCCCTCGTGTCCTTCTAATTATTGCCCCATTTCTCTCCTTCCTTTCATTTCTAAACTGCTCAAACAGGCAGTTTACTGCCGTTGCCTTGACTTCCTCTCTTCCCATACTCTTCCTGATCCCTTACAATCTGGTTTTCGTCCCTTGCACTCTACTGAAACTGCTCTTGTCAAAGTCTCCAGTGACTTGTTCCTGGCTAAATCTAAAGGCCTTTACTCTGTCCTTATCCTCCTTGACCCTTCTGCTGCTTTCAACACTGTTGACCATGATCTTTCCTTGACACTGTCCTCGTTTGGCTTTAGGGACTCTTCTTTCCTGGTTCTTCTCATGTCTCCCATCGCTCCTTTAGTGTATGTTCTGGTGGCTCCTCCTCCTCTGTTACCCCGCTCTCGGTTGGTGTTCCCCTCTTTTTTCTCTCTATACCCAATCCCTTGGTGTGCTCATTTCCTCTCATGGTTTTCAGTACCATCTCTATGATGACGACTCCCAGATCTCTATGTTGATGACTCCCAGATCTCTCTCTACCCCTGATCTTTCTTCTGCTTTCCAGTCCCGGATCTCTAGCTGTCTCTCTGCCATCGCTGCTTGGATGTTCCATTGTTGCCTGAAATTGAACATGGCCAAGACTGAACGTCTCGTTTTTTTTCTCCTAAAATTTCCCTTTCTCCTTCTTCTTTTTCAGTCTCTGTTGATGGCTCTGTTCTCCAATCTGTTTCATCTGCTCGCAATCTGGGTGTTATTTTTGACTCTTCGCTCTCTTTCTCCTCTCATATCCAACTCATCGCTAAGACCTGTCGCTTCTTTCTCTTCAACATTGGCAAAATCAGCCCCTTTCTCTCTGAGCTCACTACTAAGACCCTTATCCATTCCCTAATCACCTCCCGTCTTGATTATTGTAACCTGCTCCTTGCTGGTCTCCCTCAGTCTCATCTCTTCTCCCTTCAGTCTATTCAGCACTCCGCTGCACGTTTTATTTTCCGTCAGCCTCATTTTGCCCACCTCTCCTCATATCTCTTCACTGGCTCCCTATCCGTTTCCATATTCACTTTAAGCTTCTCCTTTTGACCTATAAGTGCATTCACTCTGTGGCTCCTCAGTACCTTTCTTCTCTCATTTCTCCCTATTCCCCCCCTCGTGAACTCCGTTCTTCTAGCCAGTTGCTTCTTGCTATACCCTTCTCCTCTATTGCCAACTCCAGATTCCGCTCTTTTCACCTTGCTGCACCTTACGCTTGGAATAAACTTCCTTTGTCCCTCTTCAAACTTAAGTTAAAAGCTCATCATTTTGCCTCTGCCTTTGGCTCTTGATTTTGTTGTTCTCCTTCCTTCCCATCTTTTATTTCACCTTTCCTACTTCCTCTTACACTTGTTCTTACCTCTTTCCTTTGTGCTGTCTCTACTGCTTTCGTCTCTTTGCTCTTGTTCTTATCTTATCTTATTCTTCGCCTTTTCTTGTTTTGTCTTTTGTAGATTGTAAGCTCTTTTTAGCAGGGACTGTCTCTTGTGTGTTTTTCATTGTACAGCGCTGTGTGCGCCTGGTAGCGCTTTATAAATGCTTAGCAGTAGTAGTAGTAGTAAAAGTGGCATGAAGACTCCAAGCCACTAAGAACATAAGAACACAAGATATGCCATACTGGGTCAGACCAAGGCCCATCAAGCCCAGTATCCTGTTTCCAACAGCAGCCAATCTAGGTCATACGCACCTAGCAGTCTCCCCAAAAGACACAGGTTCTTCAATGCTTGTATTGGGTCAAGCAGTGATATCCTGGGGTCCCTTTTAATAATGGTTTATGGACCTTTCCTCCAGGAACTTGTCCAAACCTTTTTTAAACCCAGCTACACTAACAGCCTTCACTACATCCTCCGGTAACAAATTCTAGAGTTTGATTACACGTTGAGTGAAAAAATATTTTCTCTTATTAGTCTTAATAGTTTACCCTGTAGCGTCATTGCTTGTCCCCTAGTCTTTCTATATTCTGATGACAAACAATCAATCTGCGTTTACCCGTTCCACTCCGTTCATTAATTTATAGACTTCTATCATATCTCCCCTCAGCCGTCTCTTTTCCAGGTTGAAGAGCCCTAACCTTTTTAGCCTCTCCTCATAGGGGTATCCTTCCATACCTTTACCAGTCAAAGTAGCAAAAAGAGAGGAATGGAGACACCAAAGTACTGGGAAAGGGGCAAAACAGCTTCAAACTGTGCAGGAAGACCACCAATGCCTAAGAGCACCAATGCCAGCTTTTCTGCACTTCATAGCCCGATTTTACTTTGTCACACAAACTCAGTCAGTGCCTAGCCCCTCTGTCTGAGTCCTGTGTATTTTTCAGCATTGTGACAAACCAAATGAATGCTTACAAATGCACATTGCTATTAACCATTAGTCCAAAAACAAGCACACATCCCTAGCACTAACCTGTATGTGCGATGTGTGCAAGCGCCTTGGGGAGGGGGGGGGAGCAGGGGCAGTGCTGCAAAGTACAGACGCATTTTATAAAATATATGAGTGTAGCTACAGTAAATACATGCACATTTACGTCTGCACTGGAGCAGGTCTAGGTGGATGGAGTTGGTTTACTAAAGCACATTAGGCTTTGGTAGCTAATGCAGCAAAAAAAAAAAAAGTGCAAATGGCATGGCTTCAGCTGCAAAAGCCATGTGCATTTCTCCAGCAAATAATGCAACAGAACAGTACAGAGCGGCTCAGCAGCATCGTGGATGTAGCTAACGCTACCCATTGAGTTGTTGCTATGGGCACCCGTGCTCTCTGCAGCTTTGCCAGTTAATGCATGCTGAGTACCACCTGCAGTAACTGCGCAATGCAGAACACACCCACTCTCCGCCCATATTCTGCCCACGCCAGCAGTTAACATGGGAACTGCAGATAAAACAGCAGTTTTTTGCGCTATTTACAATTTCCTTGCATTATCTTTTAACGTACTCAGATAGCAAGTGCTATCTACACATTAACAGGTAACGCCGTTAAGTAAACACCTCCCTAGATGTTGACATTTGTGCTCTATCAGGGCTGGTTTTAGGAGCCGATTTTGTAAAGGCACCAATGCTGCTTTTTGGACTTCTCACACAGGTGTCCCTCTTATAAAATCAGGCCCATAATATATGCCTGCCAAGTCTATAATCTGAGTACTGCGGAATGTGTGCTAAGGTTATAGAATGAACAGCAAGAAAGCACTTTTACTAGAAAATGATAATTAAAGATCATTTTTCCTGACAAGTGATTTATGTTATTCAACTCAAATCCTCCTCGTTTCTGGGTATCTGTTACTGCTTTCAGAATGGTCTCATGCCCCCCCCCAACCAAATTTATGTCTATTGTACAAGATCACTGGGTTAGAATTTAACATTTAATAGATATGAAATATTGCACATTTAAATCAATTCTAAGTGAGCAATTTATACTTGTTTCATGGCCCATTTTGAATAAAATACCTTTTTCTGTAAAACCGATCCCCAGGGCCAGACCAATCAGGCAAGCTAGGTGGTCCCCTGGGGTGGCAGCTTCTAGGAGGGGTGGGGGGGTCAAGAGCAGGGCATTCAAAGCTAAACAGTAGATTCTGACAGCCAGGGGGCCCTAAGGCTTAAGGTTTGCCTAGAACACCAACACCTTGGACCAAATCTGGTGCCGGCCCTGCTGATCCCTGAAAAGACCAGTGGTCTTAATTTTAGCTTTGCTGAAAGCTGTTCCAGAAATGCTCCTTACAGGCCATGCATTTTGTTATAATGCAGATTAAATATACCGTGTACGTCCGAAAAATATAACAGAGACCAAGAGCACTAAATTCTCTTAAGGCATCTGCTCCAATCCCTAATTTGTCATTTTTGTGTGCAGACCTGGTAAAGGGTCCCACAAAATTTAACTTGTAGAATGTAGCTTTTTATCTCTCTTATATGATCAAAATGCAAGAGCCCATCTTTCTTTTCCTGCAGTGAAAATAGTATAGCATACTGTAATGAAAATGGCTAAGTGATTTACAGCCTCCACTCGTGAGGTAAGGAACATAATGAAGATGGCCCATTCTGCAAAACCCTACTTGAGAGTCTAAGCAAAGAGAGAAAATGCACATTTTCCCCTTTTTAAGGAGAATACAAGTGGGGAAAGCATACAGAACATGGCTCATTGAATTCTTTATGTGTACATACATATAGGTACACTCACATCTCTCTGTATCTGTATTGCATGTGTGTGTATATATTTTATCTGTGTTTTGCATTTGGTCTGTGCAGCTGTCTTTGGCATGTTTGTTTTTTTTGAGTGTACATGGGAGTTTGTGGTCCTCTGTGCATGCATTACATCTGCCTAGGCTTTCTCTGTCTCTTATCCAGAGAGGACAATTTGAAAGTGTGATTCCTTGATCACTATGTTACAGTGTATGCATTCTTCAGTTATTGGAATGGTTTTTCCCCACAAAAATGCATTGGGTCATCTTTTCAGGGGGAGGGACTTCATTTCTCTTTGCCTCCCCACTACATGCAGAAACTTCACTTGAACAGCACAAGAACTTTCCTCGGCTCACCATCTCTCTTCCTATGACCAAAGCAGCATTCCAGGGTTCTACCTTTACACTTCCTCCTATTTGCTGGGACCCCAATCCCTCCCCCTCCCCCCCCCCCCCGGGACTGCTGCTACTTGTATTGGAAGCAGGCAGGCGGGGGAGGTTCACTCACCTGGAGGGGGGGAGGGGTGTAGGATTAGAGAACTACATATAGAGGTTTTAAAAGTTAGAAAAATGTCCAGACACATGCTGTAGCCATCATTCTACCTTCTGAATATCAATGCAAAAATCTGTTGAATCCTCAAAAAAAAAAACCCACATGGTCACTTCTAAGCTATTATGTACTTTTTAAAAAAATTATCTGCCTCCCAGGATATGTCGCTTTATTTATTTGCTCATTTTTTATGACACTTACATGTTGCATTTCCGTGAAAGCTCTTAGCGATGTACATTTTACATTTATAAGTGGTTTGCTGAAATAACACAACCAGATTCACTTGCTTTTTGGAAAAGTACAATAGAGGATATCAGCGCGCTGATGGGTATCAACTGCTGGAAACATTCATATCCACACATCTCAAACAAAAAAGCCCAGATAAAACAGCATTAATTTCTTTGGTACAAGCAGATTTGGATATAAGCTACTTATTAGATTTATATAACATCAGCATAACCAAATTGGCTTTTCGCTTCTTTATCAGCAACCATTTGTCAAAATGTAAGAAAAACACGTACTGCTTTTAAAAGAATTTAAAAGCAATGTTAATGCACTGCCAAGGAACACACAGAAGGCAGTGAAACAGGATGATAAAAGGATTCTAGGATGTGAATTATCAGCACCCAGCCTAACCCGACAGCTCTGAACATGAGCCAGACAGGAGATCTAAGACAAGGCATTGGCCCACATGCTAATTTTTCATATTATTCAAGAAATTCAGATACTTGAGGAAAAAGGTTTTACAAGCATTATTCATGTAATTTGCTTACCAGTTGGTATCATTGAGGTTAAAAAGGATTACTCCACATTTTCCATGTGAGCCCACCCTGGCATAATGATAGAGACTTCATGGAACAGTGTGTATATGTTTTCAGGACCACATCCGCACCCTCTGCTCAATCCATCATCGTATGCAAGTGCTCTGTAGAGCATAGGAGCCAGTCAAGAATGTGCCATCTTGCTTAAAAGATGACTAGTCTGGATGAACCTACAATTGCTAAGGCTGAAAAATAAAAATGGTTTCTGATGCATGAATCATGTAGTGTAACATTAAGCTTGGGATTCTGCAGTCAATCCAGTTACCCATCAATTCTGAATCCTGATTCACAACCCATTTGCGGGAGTTTTCTGCAAACAATTTCCTCAGGGGCAATTTCTCCAAAAGGGTTAGTTTTGTACATACCATGACAGTAATGAACCTCATTCCTAAGCCAAGGAATGAGGTGTATGATCTCAGTCTCTCAAATTTACTCCTAACGCTTGCCAAAGTGAGCTTACTTCTGGAGTTTATAAGATGTCATATCGGCAACTTGTCAAGATGTGATTGCAAGTTCCTCTTAATTAGGCCTGTAGTTCCCAATACAACGGGATATATTTCTGCCACATTCTTGGTTTCTGACTGCATTTCCTGGTACTTCAGGACCTTCTTCCCCTGCACACAATTCAGAGATAAATCCCTTGGAACGGACACCTCTATTATCAATGCCATTCTAGTGTTTTCCTCCTTTACGAATATATTGGGTTTCCTCACATCCAGCTTATCTATCAGCATGTGAATGCCCCCACAACTTTTAACTATGTTGTAGTGTTTACAAAGTTTCTAATGGATGAGACGCGCCATCTTGTTGTGCCTTTTTGTATAAACATTTTCTGCCATCAGAACTTCATAACCAGCTATGAGATCAGTAACTGTTTCTAGCTCTTTCCTACAGAATCTACATATGTCTGCTTTGCTAACTTTCTCTATCTTCGCTGTAAACCATTTTGTCCATAATACACTATCCTGGGCTGCAACTATCAATCTCTCATCCTTAAGTTTCAGTTTTTCTCTCTTTACCATTCATGTGCCCTGGTTTTATCATCATATGGCTCTTGGAGTAATACGTTGTATTTCCCATTTGCATTTATGCATTTTCCACTTGTTCTTCTACGTTTACTGATCCAATTCTTTGAAATCTTTCTCCTGCTTTAGAAATTCTATTGCTTCCTTCCCTGTGTATACTGGTGAATTCTCATCCATTTTTTTAAAATGAAATTTTGAATATATAATCCAAACAAAATATAAGGACAAACATCCCAAAACCAGCAAGTAACAATACTAAACAATAACCACTATAAATCAATTACAAAATTATGGCAAAACCCACATCTATGGAATATACACCTGATACAAAATATAAAGTTAAAAAAAGAAAAGAAAACATGCACAATTAGATACTACAATTGGAGAGATTTACTTCTTTACCTTATATCCATCCCAAATTTCTAACCCTGCATCTCCCTGTCCATAACAAATTTCTGTAAATGAGATACATTAGTAAATACAAACGTATGTCCCTGCAATGCAACAAGGCATTTACAAGGGAATTTCAGAAAATAAGAAGCTCCCAGGCTTAGAACCCTCGGCTTCAGCTCTAAAAAAATGTCACCGCCGACCCTGGGTAACCCGGATAATGTCAGGGAAAATGTGTATCTTCTGCCCACAAAACATCTTTAGAATCTTAAGCTTAACGGACTCAGAACCAAATGTCACCTATAATGTGTTACACTTGGTAAAAATGTCCGCGGAATCCTCCAGGAAAGCAGTTAGATCCAGGCTAGCTGTAGGGTGAAGAGAATCAAACTCCCCTTCCCCCGAAACCACAGCCTGGACCTTGTGAGATAGTTAATTAGCTTGAATCACATCAATTTCTTCCACAAGTTTCAAAACGTCTACAAAATACTTTTAAAGAAGAATTTGAAGAGATAGCAAATGAATGACAGGAAAATTAAGAAATCGACGATTCATTGCTCGAGTACGATTCTCAAGAATCATTAATGTGGGAAACAGAGGCAACACATTTAACCTGAGAATCCACTCGAGCAACCACCTTATCTAATATTGCCACATTTTTATACAAATCATTCAGCTTATCTACCACCTCCACAGTAAACATACACAGAGAAGTCACTGTTGCAGATAAACGCACATCAGTGTTCTGTATTGCACCCCATAGATTTTTTAAAATAATATCCCCTCAGAAGGAGAAGAAACATTCAAACCAGATTCTACCGGAACAACAGGCACAGGTAATGGTACTAAAGCTTCAGAGGACATTAAAGTTTCTTCAATTCCCATCGAGGACAAGGCAGGCACAGGCGGGGAGGGGGGGGGGGAGGAGGAGGTAGACTCCGAGATCTGGGGCTTAATGAAGCTCCTTCCGGAGACGGAGAGCAAGATGCAATGGGTGCCCAATATTTATCCATAGGGCCCCACCGCCTTACCTGGCTGCACTGCAGAATCCATCTTAATGCCTCCTTTAGTCTTCCTTTTCCTCATCGCAGTGATCACCCCAAATGCTAAAAGGCACCGCAATAGTGCTGCGGTAGGCTCAAGGGGCACGTCCAGCCCCTTGAATCGTGTCCCTTAGGTCACGACCCACAGGCACAAGCTGGTTCTTAACAGAGAAAAGGGGAGGGGTCCTACCCAGCAGCTGGGTTTCCCCCTCAAAGCCTGCCCAATGAAAGGTAGAACTAGCTCCTCCACAGCAGCACAGAATCCAGCAGGATAGATGCTAATTCTGCAGCCAATTCTCTCCCACACTCTCAGGAGCCTCCCATCATCCATTTCTCCTGCTTGTAGGAATGCCTGTCCAAGTTTGAAAATGGATACAGATTCTGGTTAATTACTTTCATACTGCAACACTTTTCGTGTGTTCGGGTCTATTGATGCTGGAAGCCTATGATGGTCACTCTACATGTATAATCCATTTCTTTGAGGCCCATTCCTCCTTCAGCGTTAAGGATGTTCAGTCTTGACATACACTGATTCTTATAAACCATCTAATGGGCATAGAGTTTTCTTGTTCGTGCATCCAGTTCTTCAAGATATTTCAGAGGCCAGTCTACAATTCTAAAGTTATCTTATTCTTTGATGTTAGTGCTCTTTTCCGTATCAGCTTCAATATCTTGTAATACTCTTTGCTGGTCTTTTTACTCAGCACTTTATGCTGGATTGTTGCTCCTTCCTCTTTTCCTAGGTATTTATATACACCATCCTGTCACAGTCAGAGATGTTTTCAGTTGTAATCAACTTTCCTCCAAGGAAGATTGCCTTAGCACATCTGTTCAGACCAAAGGTCATCCTGATATCATCTGAAGAGCTTTTTACTAGATGGAGCTATACTGCTAGACATTGATTAATGGGACTAGAGAGCTTCAAGTCATCTACAAATGTAGGTATGATGTCACCTTTGGATCTTTGCCAGCTTTAGGATTAACCAAACTAGTGTTCTGATACGCGAGTTACAAATAACTAACCATCGAAAACTCAGAGTGTTCCAGGCTATAATCGCAAAAATTGCTGCAACTAAAAGGTTTTGTGAAAATGGAGAAAACATTAAAATACGGGAGTAGGTCTATATTCTTTAAGATCACACTTTATCGCCCAGTGATCTCATCATCAGCTACCCCAACAGTTCTGTTACAATATATGTATTTATTGAAAAATACTAAAACTTATCTCAGTCCATGCAGTTATTAGATTCAACAGGAATTCATGTTTTGAGAGGTCCAACTCTTCCTCACTTCTTCAGGGATTAACTCAATCACAGCAAGGAAGAGATAAAGGGTGGTCTTAAATAATTAAAAACCTACTCTTGTATTTTGATGGTTTTCTCAAGAATCTAGGCAGAGTTACCTAGATGACACTAGAGCTTCTATTGGTGTGGACAAACGTGAACATACAAAGCTGGCCAGAACTCAATATGGTGCTATAAAGTAAAACTTTCAGACCATCCTTGCCATACCTCCAGCCTTGCCCCCTTTCTCTCTGAGTAACTGCATTGTGAAGTTAACTAAACATTGCAGAAATGGGACCCGAAATAAACATTGTGCATTAACATTAGCTAGCAAGCACAAACGCAGTAGCACATTTCAGTATAGCCCTTTATTAATATGTAGTTTATCAAAAGAGAGCTGAAACAGCACCGTGCTTCCTGCATGAAATGTATTACTGCTAAAGGATCTCCATAGGTTGAAAGCTGAGGCATTCCACAGGCTCACACATATAAAGTTTCCACAATGCAGCATAAACTGTATGAAGACTGTCTTGCTGTGTCCTAACTCTGTCCCCTAAGAAGTTTCCCTAAGGAATCAGTCTCTGTAAAACTAAAGAGGCAATACTGCACTGCTTGCTTTTCTTAACACCCTTTTCCCCCTTCCCTGTACGTAGAAATCATTCTTGTGTACATTAGAGCTGAAAAAATGAACAGAAATGTCAATATTCAAATGGCACGGTCAGCTTTTTTTTTTACGTCTACGGCAGCATTGAAATCATCCACATATATTCAGTGGTGCTATCCAGACAGTGAGTAGTGCAGAATACACATGGAGAACAGTGACCTCTGCTGGCTCTGCTGATAGTGGTGATATTCAGCCTTTTTGCTGTTTTAAGTTAAACCTCAGAACTAGCCTGTTATTCTGTTGATGTTGTTGTATGTGAACCGCGCTGATATCAAATAGCGCGGTATATAAAAGATTGTAATAAATAAAATAAATAAATTGCCAGCTGCTCATAAGGTCAAGTGGATGCCCACACTCCTCCCTGGCATTATGCAGATAGTGCAATGGAAAATTTGTACCAACCACCCTGCCATTATTTACAATGTGTCACTGAAAAATCAAATGAGAGTTTATCTGTATAGTTGTGGCCACTGTACGATTAAGAATTTTTCTATATCAACCTGTAAAATGATAAAACAACCTCCAGAAGTCCTCTTAAAGATTTGGATTTATAGGTCTAGATATTTTCATTACTGAGAAGTGGTAGTTTTTTAATAAGGGGCACAAATAAATAAATGGAGTGGAGGAGTGGCCTAGTGGTTGGGGCAAGGTACTTCAGGCCGGAAAGTCGGGGGTTCAAATCCCACTAGAGGACAGCAACCTTGGGCCGGAAGGACTGGGGTTTCTAGTCCCACAGGTGCTCCTTGTGGTCTTGGGCAAGCCACTTAACCCTCCATAGCCCATGTTCCCTGTAAATATATGTGTGAATAGTTCATATGGTTATCCAAGTTGAGATCCCTGTTATTTGTAATTACGGTATAATTCCCCACCATAAAATACCTTGATGTTCCATGTAAACCGCACTGATATCAAATAGCGTGGTATATAAGAGAAATAAATAAATAAAAATAAATAAATAAAATGTTCACTAATGAACACTAACGCATGTTAACTTTTAGTAACATGCCCCATGTGAGGATATATGGAGGGGCTTCATTTCAAGCAAGGTAATTCTCAGACTTTTACAAGTTCTCCACCTGAGAGTTCCTAAAAAGGGGGCTATTTTTATTATATAACATTCTTTGCTGCTTAAGATACTGGTTTATTATTTTGTAGCTGTCTGCAGAAGTGAATTTTCTGTTTTAGGCAAAGCTGGGGGGGGGGTGTTTCTGGCCTTCAAATTCAAAAAGAAGGGAAGGCACTCTTTGAAGCACTATACTGCTGAGGTGTTAAATCCCTCCCTTCCCACCCTAATGCCCAATATCCAACCCCATGTGAGAAACATAGAAGCATGATGGCAGAAAAAGACCACATGGGCTATCTAGTCTGCCTTTCCATATCAACCACTACAACAGTCCCCTTTTTCTCTTAGAGAGCCTCTGTGTTTGTCACATGCTTTTTTGAATTCAAATACTGTCCTCGTCTCTTCTATCTCCACTATGAGAAATTTAGCTTCTTGATTAAGATAGAAGTGTTTGGTTATGGTTGGAAGGGAAAATTTAGGAAGTAAATAGTTGCATGTTTGGTTATCTGCTAAAAGAAACCTGTCATATTTCAAGACGCTTTGATTAAATAATTCTACCAAGGGAACACATTAGACTATATACCTCACGCACAAAGCAAATTTTAGTAGCCTGAAGTAAACTGCTCCATATCTAAACATGTGAAAAAAAAGCAGGGCTACACATAGGCAATCAGAACAGAAATGTTAGATCCCAAATTATGAAGGACTAGCTGCTTTTTATCTTAAAGGATAGCTGAGGAAAATCTATTGACTTTAGGAGGTCATTTTCTCACTTATTTCAACTGGTACCAAAAGTTTCTACAAGTAATCTATGGCTGGGAAAAACTGCATCAAACCATAGTCCTATTACAGCTTCTGCCTTCATCCAGGTGGACAGTATGATCCCAGGTGAGGGATTATTTCTATGTGCAAGATGGATAAACAGAGAGGAGGTGTCAAGGCTGAGAAACATCTATGACAGCAAGAGCTACATTAATTAAATGCTTCTTGAGGTGTCAAAATTCTCCAAAAGAGGTGAAGAGGGTATGGTACAGAAATAAAATAACGTGACATGGGTCACCTGTGCCTCAGAATTCCACCTCTACCTGGAACCAAAGAACCAGTACGTAGCCCGGGAAGTGGAAAAATGGTAGAAACCATTATAAAGAATAAAATTACTGAACATGTAGATAGTCATGGCTTAATAGGAAAAAGCCAACATGGATTTAGCCAAGGAAAGTCTTGTCTCACTAGTCTGTTATATTTTTTTGAAGGTGTGAATAAACAGGTAGATAAAAGTGAGCCGGCCCATACAGTGTATCTGAGAGACTCTTGATGAAATTAAAAAGTCATGGGATAGGAGGCAGTGTACTATGGAAGATCAAGAACTGGTTAAAGGATAGAAAAAAAGAGAGTAGGGCTAAATGGCCAGTTTTCTTAATGGAGAAAGGTGAATAGTGGAGTACCCAACGGATCTGTGCTGGGCCCTCTGCTTTTTAACATATTCATAAATGATCTGGAAATGGGAACAATAGGTGAGGTCACCTAATTTGCAGATGACACAAAATTATTCAAAGTTGTTAAAACACAAGAAGATTGTAAAAAAATTGCAAGAGGACCTTGATAAATTGGAAGACTGAATATCCCAATGGCAGATGGAATTTTATATGGATAAGTGCAAAGTTACGCATCTAGGAAAAAACAACCCAAACTACAGCTACATGATGCAAGGTTCCACATTAGGAACCACCACCCAGGAAAAGGATTTATGGCTCATTGTGGATAGTACGCTGAATGCTTTGCCCAGTGTGCAGCTTCAGCCAAGAAAGCAAATAGAATGCTAGGAATCATAAGGAAAGGAATGGAAGATGGCATCGGATGTTGGACAGCGGATGAAGCAAACAGTCCCATGGTGCCAAAGCTCAAAGTTAAAGTCCATGGGGCTTTTGTGGCTATTACCGCTTCTGTCAGTCCTGGAGAGGGACAGCAGAGGTGGCAGTGGACGCTGTAGGGGAGGGTGCACAAGGGATGAGGTTCACATAGGGTGCCTCATCTCCTTGCCCTGCTGCCAGCTAATGCTGCTCATCCATGTTGGCACAAATTATACTGCTAGGAATCCCTCAGGGCATATCAAAGGTGACTTCATGGCTCTGGGAGAGTAGGTGAGGCAGATAGAAACTCAAGTGGTTTTCTCCTTAATCCTCCCCGCTGAGGATAATGACTGAGGCAGAGCAGCTCACATTCTGGAGATGAATGGATGGTATCGCTGAGTGGATGGTATCGCTGAGGGTGTTTTCATTTCCTGGACCAAGTGATGATTTTCCAAGGGATGCTGAGCAACAATGGCATCTATCTATCCAAAAAGTGTCTTCTGCAGCACAGTGGCTAACTTACTGAAGGGGGTAAAACTAGGTTTGTCAGGGATGGATGAACAATGTTCCCAGGTAAGTAAAATATTAAATGCCTCAGTAGAAATAAGAAAACAAGTCAACATCTGGAAAGTGATGTATACTAATGCCTGTAGTATGGGAAATAAAATTCTGGGTCTAGAGCAGGGGTTCTTAACCCAGTCCTCAGGACATACCTAGTCGCTCAGGTTTTCAGGATAACCATAATGAATATGCACGAGGCAGATTTGCATACAATGGAGGCAATGCATGCAAATCTCTCTCTTGTATATTCATTGTGGTTATCCTGAAAACCTGATGGGCTAGGTGTGTCCCGAGGACTGGGTCGAGAACCCATGATCTAAAGGCTATAATGAAAGGGACTGATTTAGACTTAATGGCAGTCATCGAGACATGGGTCACGGAGAACCATGACTGAGAAATAATTATATCGGGCTACAATTTATTCAGGAAGGGCAGGATAGGAAGAAAGGGAGGTGGAGTGGCACTGTAAGTAAAAAATAATAAAGCAACAGAATTGCCAGGCTAATGAGGTAAGGAGGAAGAACTGTGGGTTAATCTGGAAAGAGAGATTGGAACATCCATTTAACATTGGTGTGATATACAGACCTTTGCAGGTAGAAGCAATGGACAGAGATTTAATTGAAGTCATAATATTGCTATGAAAGGAGAAATGCTACTGATAGGCGATTTCAATATGCCAGATGTTGACTGAGATATCCCTGCTGCAGTGTCATCTAGAAGGAGACCCTGGATTCTCTACAGGGAGAAATATTCCAGCAACTGGTAATGGAAACCATGTGGAAGGGGGATTATACTAGACCCGGTGCTTATGGAGTGGAGAGTGTGTCTCTGACATTAATAGAGCGTAATCATCTCACATCCAGCGATCACCAAATGATGTGGTTCAGTGTTAGGACAAGGGCGGAGACGGTTCATTCAAAAGTGAAGGTTTTAGATTTTAGGAAAACTAAGTTTGTCAAAATGGAGAGATACTTCAAGGAGTAATTAGTTGCATAGGAACATCTGAGGATACAGAAAAGCAATGGAAAAAACTGAAAAGGGATATTTTAAGGGCAAGAAACCTTTTTGTTAGGAAAGTTAATATATATAAAAAGGTAAAGGAGACTGCTATAGTTCTTGAATGTAGTAGCCAAAAAGGTCAGGAAAGAGAGGGTGGCCTTCATAAAATACAAGAGATCACAGTAAAAGACCAGCAATAATATTTGGAAAAGCTAAGAGGAGCTGGCAAAGTTGCAGATGAAAGAAAAATCGCCAATGTAGAAATTGCTGGGACAAAACTTTTTTTTTAGATATGTTAGTGACAGAAGGAAGCGCAAAAGTGATGCTGTCAGGAAGGGGAGGAATATGTAGAAACTGATTAGGATACAGTGGAATTGCTCAACGAATATTTCTGTGAAATATTCGCAGATGAAGGCCCAGGAATGGGACCTCACTAAGCACAGAAAAACGAATCTTGATTGATTTTCAGAAGATTGTGTTTGTGAGGTGCTAGCTAAACTAAAAGACAAAGCAATGGCGATGAATGAGATATATATCCAAGTGTACTGAGGAAACTTAGGGAAGTTCCAGCACTCTGCTGTATGACCTTTTCAGTGCTTCTTTAGAGTTGGGACTGGAGAAGGGCGCATGTGATCCCTCTATGGAGGAGGTTGGGAACTACAGTAAATTAATGGAAATGCTGCTAAAACAGATGCTAGTGGTCTTTGTCATAAAGCATATGGGGACGGACTTAACGATCTCTATATGTAGACTTTGAATGGAAGGTGAGAGAGGGGTTAATATGATTGAAGACATTTGAGTACCTCTATGGCATAATTGCACAGGAGAAGAGCCTCTCTCAATTGAAAGAAAGTTCTGGAATGAGGGGGCATAAGATGAAGATGAAGATGAAGCTGAAAGGGGATAGACTCAGAAGTAAGCTGAACAAATAGTTCTTTATGGAAAGGGTGATGGATGCATGGAATAGCCTCCCAGTGGAAGTGGTAGAAACAAGGAATGTATCTGAATTTAAGAAAGCATGGGACAAACACAGAGGGTCTCTGATGGAAAAGAAGGGATTATAGACCTCAGTAGTTGATTTGGACGGGCAGACTGGATAGGACATATAGGGCCCGATATTCATCTGAGCAGGCTATGTGCCGCTACAGTGCATTGCCTTGCCTGCTGACCCCTAACCCCAGATATTCAATGCCACGGTGACAGCATTGACTATCTAGGTTTGGCGCACAGAGGAGACCGCCGCAGAGCCTAACTGGGTAGTGGCGATATTGCACCACAACCCAGTTAGCATCTGCGGCTAAAACTAGGCGAGTCAAAAGTTGGTCTAGTTATCGCTGCTACCTGGTTAGCGACAGTCTCTGCCTCCGCTCCGCCCTGGAACGCCCCCTACATGCCCCGATGCTAACCGGATAGCATGGGGGCATGTAGGGCAGTTAGAAGTGGATATTCAACGACCACATTTAAGGCATTTACATGGTTTACTGGGCTGTAAACCGTGTAAACGCCTTTCAAAAATCGGGCCAATAAGTTTATCTGCCATCATATTTCTATGTAAGAATAGATTATGGTCTTATTATAGATTTGACTCCTAGGTACAATTCTGAGGACCTTACAATATATAACAGAAGACTCAAGACACAGGTATGTAACACTAGCTAGAAGGACACCCTCCAGTCTGCTATCGCATTGGTCTATGAACCAATGTGGAAAGCATTTGGATAATTCCTCTAAATCTTGCCCTTGGTTACCAAAAAATGGTTAAAGTAGCTTAAAACACTGTATGCTGCCTGTTTTTTTCTATGAAACGGTGTCTGCACTATAAAGCTTTGTGACAAGTTCTATTTTCTTAAACTGATCGATATGGGCGTTTCCGAGATGGGTGATAATTCTTGACCCCATGATGTTGTTATTATTTCATCTTGAATGATTTGTCAACATCACTACTGCTGAAAAAAGGGCTTTAGTTACACATTTCCTTTGATCTGAAAGCTCTATGGGAAAATTTTAGCAAGCATCTATATAATTGTTGCACCAGCTTTGCCTAAAAGAATGATATGTGGTTTGTTTTGGCACGCTTGAAAAAATAATAGAAGTACTTGGTTTCAGAAAATATAGTGGGAAAAAATGTCCTTTGGCATTAGCTATAACCACCCTTGGCAGTTCAGGTATTCAGTTTTAAATCTAATATAAATGTAATACTGCAGATGAACTGGCTCTTTAAGACTTGCTCATTTCTGGAGATGCTTTTGGAATAACAAGTACTGAATACCAATGTTATAATATTTTGGTACTGCTGAACAATACAGTTAAACAAATTGTGGGCTTTAAGTTTGCCACAGGGGTATATTGGTATATTCATATTGGTATTGAGACATCAAAGTTGGGATGTATTCATTTCCAATGGTAGTTTAGAAACAGATTTGCTAAATGTAGAGCAATTTCTAAAATTCACAGAAGTGCAGGGGTGCACTGGACTGACATCCACAAACAGCGGGAAGTGCCATTTTACAAATTTACATGTGGTAAAAATCAACGTAGGAAACCCGGCAACTTACACGTGTGCCAGCATTTCACAACTCACACGCTAAGTGACAGCATGTACACATTCACATGAGCCATTTTGACAATTAACATGAAGCTGCTGCTAGTTAACTACAGAGGATGCTATCTTGGCAGGGAAAAATATTCTAGTAGATATTAAGGAGGATAACCCTCTTAATCCCTCTCGTAAAGGGCTGGTCAACATGCACACTTTTTAAAAACTTACACGTACCAAGGAATATATAGATATAAATCCGGATGTGGAGAATTTTGGGCTTACACATGCATTCCGTCTATGAAATGTAGAATACACATATAGATTTTTGTCCTGCCCAGGCCATGCCCAGATTACACCCCTGATATGTCCCCTCAAAACTTCTGCTTTCTAAGAACATCCATGCTGGGCTCGACAAAGCCTAGGCGTCAGGTCGCCATGGCGATCAGAAATTTATACCTGGTGCCTGGGATTTGCCATATCCCCCCTCCCCCCAATCATGGGCAGAAACCCCCTTCTGCCCGCAGGAGATCTAACATAAGAACATAAGATATGCCATACTGGGTCAGACCAAGGTCCATCAAGCCCAGTATTCTGTTTCCAACAGTGGCCAATCTAGGTCATACGTACCTAGCAGTTTCCCCAAGGGACACAGGTTCCACAATGCTTGTATTGGTTCAAGCATTGATATCCTGGGTCCCTTCTTAATAATGGTTTATGGACCTTTCCTCCAGGAACTTGTCCAAACCTTTTTTAAACCCAGCTACACTAACAGCCTTTACTACATCCTCCGGTAACAAATTCCAGAGTTTGATTACACGTTGAGTGAAAAAATATCTTCTTTTATTAGTCTTAAATAGTTTACCCTGTAGCTTCATTGCATGTCCCCTAGTCTTTCTATATTCTGATAAGGTAAACAATCGATCTACGTTTACCCGTTCCACTCCGTTCATTAATTTATAGACTTCTATCATATCTCCCCTCAGCCGTCTCTTTTCTAGGTTAAAGAGCCCCAACCTTTTTAGCCTTTCTTCATAGGAGTAGCCTTCCATCCCCTTTACCATTTTGGTGGCTCTTCTCTGAACCTTTTCTAAAATCGCTATATCCTTTTTAAGATACGGCGACCAGAATTGCACACAATATTCAAGGTGCGGTCTCACCATGGAACGATATAGAGGCATTATAATATCTTTTGTTTTATTTTCCATTCCTTTCCTTATCATACCTAGCATTCTATTTGCTCTCTTGGCCGCCGCTGCACACTGGGCCGAGGGTTTTAACATGGTATCCACAATGACGCCTAAATCTTTTTCCTGGGTGGTGGTTCCTAATGTGGAACCTTGCATCGTGTAACCATAGTTTGGGTTGTTCTTCCCTAGGTGCATAACCTTGCACTTCTCCACATTAAATTTCATCTGCCATTTTGATGCCCAGTCTTCCAATTTATCAAGATCCTCTTGCAATTTTCCACAATCCTCTTGGGTTTTAACAACTTTAAATAGTTTTGTGTCATCTGCAAATTTGATAACCTCACTCGTTATTCCACTTTCCAGGTCATTTATGAATATGTCAAAAAGCAGCGGACCCAGCACAGATCCCTGGGGTACACCACTATTCACCTTTCTCCATTGGGAAAATTAGCCATTTAGCCCTACCCTCTGCTTTCTATCTTTTAACCAGTTCCTGATCCACAATAGTACACTGCCTCCTATCCCATGACTCTTTAGTTTTGCCAAACGTCTCTCATGAGGGACCTTGTCAAAGGCTTTCTGAAAGTCCAGATACACAATATCAACCAACTCACCTTTGTCCACCTGTTTATTCACTCCTTCAAAAAAACATAACAGATTAGTAAGACAAGATTTTCCTTGTCTAAAGCCATGTTGGCTGTCTCCCATTAGGTCGTGACTATCTACATGCTGAGTAATTTTATTCTTTATGATGGTTTCTACCATTTTTCCCGGTACTGATGTCAGGCTCACCGGTCTGTAGTTTCCGGATCACCCCTCGAACCCTTTTTAAAAATTGGTGTTACATTGGCGATCCTCCAATCCTCAGGTATTAGAGATGATTTTAATGATAGTTCACAGATTACTGATAGCAGGTCTGCAATCTCAAATTTTAGTTCTTTCAACACCCTTGGATGTATACCATCCGGTCCAGGTGATTTGCTACTCTTCAGTTTATCTAATAGTTGTAAGACATCTTCCCGATGTATCGATATTTCCTTCAATTCTTCCACACCTTTAAATACCACTTCAGTCATGGGTAACATCCCTACATCTTCCTCAGTAAAGACCGAAGCAAAGAATTCATTCAGTCTCTCCGCTATCGCCTTGTCGCCTCTTAGTGCTCCTTTAACCCCTTTATCATCTAATGGACCAACTGACTCTCTCACAGGTTTTTTGCTACGAATGTACTTGAAAAGGTCTTTATTTCACGTTTTTGCTTCCGCAGCAAGCTTCTTCTCAAATTCTCTCTTTGCCTGCCTTATCAATGCCTTGCATTTGACTTGCCAGTGCTTGTGCTGTTTCCAGGTTTCATCGTTTGGCTCTTTTTTCCATTTCCTGAAAGAGGCTTTTTTGGCAACAACAGCCTCTCTGACCTCACCTTTAAACCATGCTGGCAGTTTTTTGGACTTCCTTCCACTTTTCTTAAAGCATGGAATACAGCTGCTCTGGGCTTCCAAGATAGTATTTTTCAACAACACCCAAGCTTGATGTACGTCTTTAACCTTTGCAACTGCTCCTTTTAGTTTTTTCTTAACTGTTTTCCTCATTTTATCATAGTCTCCCTTTCGAAAGTTAAAGGGTAGTACTGTGGATTTCCTTACTATCCCTCCTCCACTAATTAAATCAAAGGTGATCATGCTATGATCACTATTGCCAAGTGGCCCCAACACCCTTATCTCTTGCACTACATCTGGTGTTCCACTAAGGACTAGGTCTAATATTGCTTCCCCTCTGGTCGGTTCATGAACCAGCTGCTCCAAGAAGCAGTCATTTATTTCATCTATGAACTTTATCTCCCTAGCATGTCCTGTTGTGACACTGACCCAGTCGATGCCGGGGTAACTGAAATCACCCATTATTATTACTGCACTGTAACTTTTGCTAGCTTCCTTGATTTCTTTGAACATTTCATCATCCATTTGTTCATTCTGGCCAGGCGGACGATAGTACATCCCCACTGCCATCGCCTTCCCCTTTTTACATGGAATTTCAATCCATAGAGATTCTACAGCAAATTTTGTTTCTTGCAAAACTTTAATCCTTTCTGACTCAATGCCCTCTCTAACATAGAGCGCAACCCCTCCACCAATTTGATCAGCTCTATCATTACGATATAGTTTGTACCCAGGTTGTCCTCCTTCCTCCATCTGATCTCCCATGAGCAGAAAAGGAGGGGAAGCCCAGGGCATCAGAGAGCTGCAGTGATCTGAGCTTCCAAAAAAAAAAAAAAAAAGACGGTGAGAGAGACAGAAAAAATGTAAAGGGGCAGTACCTTAAAAAAGGAAAATGTAAAAAAAAGTACAAAGAATGGGAGAATGGTGGGCAGGGGGTGGGAGTGCTGAGTGGAGGGAGAAGGGGGAGAGAGTCTGGAAGGGGAACTGAGAGTGGGGAAGATTGAAGTGGGGAGGGAAGTCTGCAAGATGGAGGTTAAAGGGATGAATGCATGTGGACAAAAATGACAATCTGTATTATGCCCCCCTCCCCGAACATACACGCAAGCACCTCACCCCCACACTACACATATGCACTCTGCCTTTGCATGACAGAGGCACCACACACACACACACACATATATACAGCTCCCCTCTGCAACACACACAGGCTCCCCAGCTCTGCAGCACACACACACATGCAGCACAGCCCTGCAACTACCACATCGCACACACAGGCACACCACCGTTGCACCACACCCACCCACAGAGACACTTGCTATCTGGACCTTTTCTAAGAAGGCCATTTACACGTGGATGTGATTTACTAATGTATATGACTGATTATGCATGTGTAAATCGCAAATAGGATTCCTAATAGAATCCCCATCATGTCTGACTTTAGAACTGAAGCAGTGTGGTGCTGGCCCTCTTCAGGTATAATGTGTTCTGACTTTGATCCATTAAGTATTTTTTTATATATATCTATAGTTATTTAGTTTCTAAGAAATGAGAAGAGTTAAAATGACACAAGAAATCAAAGGAAGAAAACCTTAATATGTTTACACATTCCCTAGCCAAAGGGCAGCACTGCAATTTCCTTCCACATCATGAAAATTCCTTGCTGATCTAAAGTCATTTTTAAAGAATTCCAATTTATCTAAATCATTAGCTGGAGAGATGTATTTGTTCTCCAGTGCTTATGAAATCTGTCAGATGAACAGCTTCTGTCCTTTGAGTCTAAGGCAAAATTTCTTTTATAACCATTTTCCTTTTCTTCATCACTGCATTCTGTGCTGTGCCTCGGATGTTTGAGACCGTTCAAACCAAAGTCCTTGAACACGACTTAGGGAAGCTACTAAACATGTAAGCCATGGGGATCCCAGTCATGACACATGGATCGTATGCAGTTCCTAGATGTATAACATGCAACCCGTGAGCAACCGATCGTCAGCAACAAGGATCTGGTCTCTTCACCTACCCTCAGGATCTCTACCATTCCTCTAATTTGGGATTTTTATTTGGATAGAAGTCTATAGTACCCACGCCAACAACTAGCACAGATATCAGCCAGCTCTAGGCTGCCCTATTATTAGAAAAGTACATTGAGAAAATACATCCTGCACAGGTATGAAAGGGATTGTGGAGGTGTGGGGATGTAAAACTGAGATATGCTGCTGCTAACTGCAGCAAAGCGGAAAAGGAGCAGAAACCCATATGCAGGGTGTTGAAAGGGGGAGGGGGCGGCGCCAAATAGCCAGGCAAGATAGGGAGCACGGCAACACTGGGATAAAAGGCCATACTGTGCCAGGCCCCAAACAGGGAAATGGGCTGAATAAAGTTGTGGGCTGACTACATCTCCATGACAGAATGAAGAGTCCACACTGGGCCTCCCTATTGGAAAAAGCAGCAGCATTAACACCAGACCCACAGGACAACTAAATAGCTGGAGCCCTGATCAGATGAATGAATGACAGACTGTTGGGGGGGGGAAATAAAGAAGGATGATGGAGGGCATAGCATGCAGGGATGCAAAGGGCTGAAGAAGAGCTGCCAAGTTGGAGGACAAGAGGAAAAGGGATGGTACACTGAGGGCTTCAGGGTAGAATATGAAGACAAAATAGAGAGACTTCAAAGAGATGAGGAAATAGAGGTTTGTAGGAGGAAAGGCCAGGAATGCAAAACCTAGGGGAAATGAAGGGTGATTCTTAATGAGTTTCAGCACAGGAAACGGGGAAGGAGAAGGGAAGGAGAGGAAAAAGGAACATGAAGAGTGTGATAGGTAATATGGAGGAAGAACAGAATAATAAAAGAAAGGAATGAGATAAAGTTGCAAGGTTAGACAAAAACTGTATTTTTTTGTGGCAAGACATTTTAAAAAAGCAGGAATGATGTTCTTGGTGGGCTGGGAGACAATATGTAAGAGATGGCATTGCATCAGGAGGTTTGGGCCCAATCTAGGAAATTTTCTACTTTACAACAGGGGGGGTGGCACAAGGCAAACCTTTTCAGTTCGTTGGGTATTTTTTCCACAATTTTTAGATTTTTTTTTTCGAGTTAATTTCATACAATCAGTTTTAATGCATTATATAATCAATTTAACGCACATTCATTCATAGGTTAACATGCATTAAATTGATTTAGTATGCACTAATAAACTGGGCTAGTGGTTAACATGTGCTATTTGTACCCCAGCTTAGTAAACATGCCTCTAAATATCTTAAGCCACACTAATGAACTGAAAGGTGCCCTGACAAATGCGCATCCCTGCTGAAAGGGGCAACTCCCAACTAAAAATGAAATGATCATCTGTCTCATCACCAAAAAAAGATTTAATAGCCCTGATTTTTTTACATAAATTGATCATATTACACTGAACAAGCAATCCATTTGAACTGAAATACACATAAAGTGGGATTTTAGAAGGGTCGTCTACTAGGGAAAATCTGTGAGGTCCAGAGCACCGTGTCTACAAATCTGAAGTAGTGGCAGCAGGTAAGGTAGGCATGTGTAAGTGCCTTCTGAAATCGCTCCATCTCAATCTGGCAACAGGGTATGTGAACCATTGTAGGCTATTTCAGAAATGTGTATGTTCCCAAATTGCACAGCCACAGAAACGGGTACTTGGAGATGCCGACTGAAGTATTCCAGAAGTGGGGACTATATTTACACCTTATTCATGGTCAGGAGAAGATACAGACATAGACGCATCAATAGCAGATGTGCTTGTACCTTCTGAAATTGCATAGCGACGTGCATTTCTGCTGCCGCCATGCTCATGCTGGAGACGTTCATATACCCAGCTTTCTAAAATGGTTCAGGGATGTCTCTGATTTGCACATCCGAATGTCCATAATCAGACACCCAAATCAGGAATAGAGCTTCTAAAATGACCTCCATAGCCAAGGAAATCTACAAAAACAATGAAACAAAACAAACAATGGACACACATTGATTGCCAAGTCCTCAATATTAAGGAGAAATCAAAGTGTATAAGAATTAAGTAAATAAAGTCAGAAGAAGACTACTATTACTAATCATTTGTATAGCGCTCCAAGGTGTGCACAGTGCTCCACAGAGATAGTCCCTGCTCATCAGAAGTTACAATCTAGTCAAGACAGACAACACAACAACTGAGGACTAGGATATGTCTAGGTGAATGGTAAGGAAGCACATAGTTAGAGAACAGGAGACTAAGTGGATCAGGATCCAAAAGCAGCCTCAAAGAGGTGAGTTTTTAGTCTGGATTTGAAAAGGGCCAGAGATAGAGCCTGACGTACTGACTCAGGTAGTTTGCTCCAAGCATAAAGAGCAGCAAAGTGGAAAAATTAAAGTCTGAGTTGACAGTGGAAGAGAAGGGCACAGATGGAAGTGATCTACCAGAAGAGTGGAGTTCCCAAGGAGGAGTGTAGGAAGAGGAGAAGAAGAAAGGTAGCGAGAAGCAGCAGAATGAATACACTTATAGGGAGGAGTGGTCTAGTGGTTAGGACAAGGTACTTCAGGCCAGAGGGACTGGGATTTCTAGTCCTATAGGCACTCCTTGTGGTCTTGGGCAAGCCACTTAACCCTCCATTGCCCATGTTCCCTGTAAGTATTAGCGTATGTGTCTCATATCCCCTCATATTAAATGTATCCCCCAATTGACTGCTTTGACCCGGTGAAAAGCGGGATATAAATACAGCTAAATAAATAAATAAATAAATAAACTTATAGGTCAGTAGGAGATGTTTGAACTGGATACGGAAACAGACAGAGCCAATGAAGTGACTTGAGAAAGCATAATTACTCACCTGTAACAAGTGTTCTCCGGGGATAACAGGAATTGGTCCTCACATATGGGTGACGTCAGCATTGACGGAGCCCATGTGGATTCACTCCCCAGCTTTCGAAGAAAGCCTTTGGGAGTTAAACCACACATGCGTGGTCACCTTTCCGTCCAAGGGTGCCATCTTACCTCAGTATGACGACTTGCTCAATTGAGCATAAAAAACAACTCCATGGGGAGGAGGGAGGGTTGGGAGGACTGATTCCTGATGTCCCCAGAGAACACCTGTTACAAGTGAGCAATTACGCTTTCTCTGGGATTAAGCAACAATCAGTCCTCACATATGGGACTTCCAAGCTACAGGCCACCAAAAAAACCTGTAGGAGCCATGGGTGACCCAAAAGGCAAACCGTGAGGGGCAGCAAGGAGCAATGAATGGCTTGAAGTCCAGTGATGCAGCCCAAACAATGATGCTGGAAACACCTCTCCAGTAGCCTTGACACAAAGGGCAGAAAGGAAAGAGTTGCACTATTCCCCAAAGAGGTGATGAAGTACTGCCTGGCCGAAGGTGCTGTTGCACCGTGAGCACTCTTCTAAGCAGTAATGTACTGTGAAAGTATGGACTAAAGACCAGGTGGCGGCCCGGCAGATGTCCTGCAGGGAGATCAAGTGTAGCTGAGCCACCAAGGCTGCCATGGTATGCACATTATGCATGGTAGCATGACGCTCCAGAGAGTTCAGCCTGCTCACAGGTGAAAGAGAGGCAGTCTGCTACCCAGGTAGACAGGGTATGCTTAGAGACTGCAACCCTGATCCTGTTTTTTTTTTTTTTTAATTTATGGAATTTTAAGTATATACACCAAGAAAGTTAACCACAACATCCTGGTACAGAAATAGAGCTTACAGAACAAAATCAATAAAGTAAAAAAAAAAGAAAGAACGCACTGCATGCTCACACTAGCCCACTTCAAGGGGGGGGGGGGGAGAAGCCAATAAAGAAACCAAAAATCTTCAACAAAAGTACAAGAAATGAAGCCAAGCAATACATTCAGTATATGTTATCAAGACACACTTAAGTGAGTTCTATAGAGGTTTCTATGCTTCTAGCATTTATAGATAACCCCTGGATACACCCCTGGATACCCCTGGATACACTCAGATAAAGGTTAAAAATATGACAGAGTAATACTTATCCCAAAAATTTAACAGACATTACGCTATTATAAACTCTACGATCCAACTCTGAGTACCCCCAACATGTACCTGTATATAGTTTTTTGTACATAGTTTAATAAGCCAGTTTTGCTATTTTGCATTAGTTCAAGCTGTTACCCATTACTTTTATTGTTACAAAAATGTTCGATGTAAAACTAAGCTTTTTGCTATGTGGTATGTTGTTTTATTGTGAACCGCAACTGAACTCTGGAAGTTGCGGGTTATAAATATATGTTAAATAAATAAAATAAAATAAAATTTACAAAGGCAAGTAGCTTGGAGGGTTCAAAAAAGATATAAGGAGAAGACTGTTTTTTAACTAAGCACTTACAAGAGTGCATAAGAAAGAAGAGCCCACCCAGTTACAAAACCCCCAGTTGCAGCAGTAAAAACTCCCTGTGGTGCCTCTGGGGAACTTTTGACAAATCAAGAAATATATTAACCTTTAAACCATGAAACAAAAGATTCCTTTTGCGGAAAAAGGGTTTCAAAAGACACTCCTTATCCAACAGAAGGGCAAAGGTAACAATCATTGTAGATGGAACCACAGACTCATCCCTGGAGGATTCCAGTAAATCAGTACATTTGCCAAATCCAATTGTGTAACCTCTGAGACTGCTAGGGAAACCACCCTTCTACCCTTAGGAAGATAGTAAATTTTCGCCATGGGGGAAGTGATTCCGAAGGAACTGCCAATACATCAACTAAATAACCATTAAACATGTCTCTTGTAGTAACAATCACAGCACGTGGAAAATTAATCAAATGTAGGTTATTAGCCCGAGAAATATTCTCCAATTGTTCTATCTTCCTATCCAATGCTGTGAAAGATTTTACAAAAAAGCCTCAGCCCAACAAGGACATCTTTGTCTTCAGCTCTGAACCTCAAAGGAAACCGTATTCACCACTGCCGTGAGCTGGCCATTTTTTGCAGTATTCTCACTAACCTATACAGCCAAAGAGGAAACTTGTGACAAATAAGGCTTCCCCCAAAGAAACAATGGCTGTCCAAATCAACTCCAAAGTAAAACTTGCCGATTTAATAAATGTAAATGATGTAGAATCAACTGTTTGCAAAAAGGCCGACCTCTATTCCTGCAGTTGCAACTCCTCCATGTAGCTTAGTGGAAGTCCCTAGAGTCTGCTCTCCACTCAAAGATGCTGCATTCCAGTGTGCCGAAGTTAATCTGGGGCAGAGGTCACCTCCACCGACAGGAAAAAAGCATCTGCCGCCACCTCTTCTGGATTCGGCCTCTGGAAGCAGAAGCGTGGCAGCTGCGTGTTCTTGGGGCTGGAAAAGGAGGTCCAACTTTGGGGTTCCCCAGTGTCGAAAGATGGAGGTAGCCACCGCTGGGTTGAAGCGCCACTTGAGGGGCTGAAGGACTCTGCTGAATCGATCTGCGAGCAAATTGTCCTTGTCCCATATGTAGACCGTCCAGAGGGTCATGCCCTTTTCTGCGGCAAAGGTCCAGAGGTGAACTGCCTCCCCACAGAGGAGGTACAAGCCTGTTCCTCCTCACTTGTTGATGTAGAGCATCGCTACTTGGGTGTCTATCTGGACAAGGACAACTTGGCCTGCCAGGTGGGCCTGGAACACCTGAAGAGTATTTGGCACAGTTCTGAGTTCCAGGAGGTTGATCTGGACGGTACTTTCTTCCCGAGTTCAGGCACCTTGTGACTGCAAACTGTCACAGTGGGCTCCGCAACCGAGCTTGAAGGCATACGTGGTCAGGACGCATTGGGCCAGCAGGGCCTAGAAGTGTAGGCTGGCAATGAGATTCTGTCTACTCTGCCACCAGGTGCTAGAGGCACCGTGGCCTCAATGTATTGAGAGCTGAGGGTCCACTGTGCCTGTCACATCTGTAGACGAGCCTGCAGGGTCACGTGAACCGTTGAGGCCATGTGTCTCAAGAGGCACAGCAGGAGACAGGCGGATGCCGATGAGCAACCCTGTACCCCCTTTTCTAGGGTCACCAGGCACTACACCCTGTCTAGAGGAAGGCAGGTTCTGGCCTTGGTGGTGTCTAGAAGGGCTATGATGAACTCCAGGCATTGGGTTGGTAGCAGATGTGACTTTGGGAAGTTGATCACGAACCCCAGATGCTGCAGCACCCTGATGGTGCAGTGAGTCACATGACATATCTCCTCTGGCAAGCTGGCCTTTAGAAGCCAGTCATTCAGATAGGGGAAGACAAAGACTCCCCATAAGCAGAGGTGAGCGGCGGCAACTAACGCCGGGCACTTGGTGAACATGCAGGGGGCTGAGAAGAGGCCAAAGTGCAGCACCCGGTACTGGTAATGGTAGCTTCCGATAATGAAGCGAAGGTACTGATGGTGCTAGGCATGGATCAGGATGTGGATATAGGCATCTTTGAGATCCAAGGAACATAACCAATCTTCCCAATGGAGGTAGGGCAGCAATGTTCCAAGAGATTGCATCTTGAACGTCTTCTTGACCATAAAGCAGTTTAGGTCTTGCAGATCCAGGATGGGACAAAAGCCTCATGTCTTTTTTGGGACAAGGAAATACAAGGAGTAGAACCCCATGCCCCAGAGGGGCCAAGGGACTGGCTCTATCACCCGATCCTTGAACAGGGACTTCAGTTTCATCTGCAGGGAGGTCATGGGAAGTTCCCCTGGAAAGAAGGGATGGGGTGTCTGGTCGAAGTGAAGTTAACTTTCCCGCACCACCCAGGCATCGGTTGTGATGCCCAGCCAGAGGTGAATGAAGTAAACCAGACATCTTCCCATATGTCTTGTGCCATGATCCTTGAAGGGAAGCGGGCTATGCCCAATGAGTCAATAGCACCCCTCCCTCCCCCAGGCTGCAGCTAGGGCACTGTTTGGGGCTTGGGGGCATTCTGCTTATAAGAATAAAAGAAAATGCCATACTGGGTCAGACCAAGGTCCATCAAGCCCAGTATCCTGTTTCCAACAGTGGTCAATCCAGGTCACAAGTATCTAGCAGTTTCCCAAAAAGACAGTTCCATAATGCTTGTATTGGAGCAAGCAATGGATTACCTGGGTATTCATTAATAATGGTTTAATATCGGCTGTGCCCCTTGCCCTTGGTCTGCTGACCCTGTTGGGAAGCCTGATAGGCCAGAAATTGGGGGTATTTTCCATAAGCCATTTTCACCTTCGGGTGGAATGACTTTTTCCCTAAAGCCTTCTGGTGGGAAGGGTCAGCAGTCTGACTCCAACTCGGCCGCCTTGTCAGTCATGGGTTTGCTGAAGAGGTTCTCGCCTCGGCAGGGGACATCGGCCAGTTTGTCCTGTACCCATTGTTCCAAGTCCGAGGACTGTAGCCAAGCCAGGCTGTGGGCACTAATGCCCACCACAGCCACAAGAGCCATGGACTCAAAGCTGTCATAGGCCACTCAAGTTTGGAATTTGGAGCATTCCTTGACCGAGGAGACAAGGGTCTGGAAGCGCTCGAGAGATTCACCTGCCAGCCCAGCTGAGAACCCGGCAAGTTCCTTCACAAAGTCCCTCAGGTACATGCCCATGTACAGCTTTTGGTAAGCCTGGATGTGGGCCGCGAGCATTTAGTACTCATGGTACTTCCTGCCAAACCTAATCCATGGTGCGGGCCTCACTACCAGGGGGCACTGAGGAGTGCATCTTCTGATTCCTTATTCGATGCATGGGTGACTCCACTACCATGGAGTTGTGAGGCAGCTGTGTCTTCTGAAAACTGGGGTTCTTGCCAATTTTATACTGGGAATAGATTTGCCAGCTCACTATTGGCACTGTTACCAGGCTCTCCCACATCCTGAACAGCAAGCACTCCAGGATGGGGGGAATCGGCACTGTCAGTGCCTCCCTCAGAGGGGCCTCATACTGGAGGATCTCCAAGTCCTCAGCATGGGGCTTTATCCTTTGGTTCTGCTATGAATATATACAGTACCTAATCGTTAAATGCCTAGAATACATTTGCAGATGGGTGGTATATAAATGCCTTAATAGAATAGAATAGAATAGAGACAGTTCAGAGGGGACATCCCTGTTTAACATGGTGTTGGGCAACTCATCGTCAGTCTTCCAGCCTGACTCGGAGCCGGACAAGACCTTGAGGCCCAGATGGTCATTGGAGCGATGAGCCACCAGCACCAATGGAGAGCGAGGTGTCTGACGCGCAGATCCCGAGGTGCATGGGGGCAAGTCATGCCTCAAAGGGGAAGCCAACTGACGCGGCTATGAGTGAGTAAATTGTTCCAGCACTGGTTAGACATTCTCCAGGGAGGTCCTCACAGTGGAGGGTCCCAATGTTGGCACTGATGACCTAGAGGCTCCTGGCATCGAGCCCCACTGCACCTCAAGGAAGTTAGCCAGGCTGCGTTCCAAGGCTGCCATCCTGGCTTTGATGCCAGTAGGCTCCATAGCCAGCGAGTCGGACCTCAAAAGCATCGCGCCCGAAGCCAGCTCCCTTGAAAGGGAATCACTATTGTTGATCACGTTGGAGGACATAGTCTGATCCCCCAAAGCGGTGGGAGTCTCCTCCTGCCAGGGCAGCTTCAAGGACCACTCCTAGTCATTACTCCCGGCATTGGGTCGAGGACTTCAAGGCCGGGTACCGGAGGTTCTAACCCCGGCTCAGGGGATCAGACTTCAATGGACGATGTCTTGGACCTATGGGGAGTTCCTCCATGGATGACCCCTGGTCCAAGGCTTCGCAACCTCAGGGCTTGGATTGAGCACATGCGTTCGACGCCAAGTTGTCAAACGCAGTCTCTGAGGGCAGCGATTCCAGACTCTATGGCGATACTGCAGCAGAGGACTTTGAGCCAAACAGCTTCCCCCACTGCTTTTCATGATTTCTCTGGCTTTAGCTCGACATCTGCAGGCAGAGCAGGTAAGTGGAGTCATCGTGATCCTCACCATCATACAGCAACTGTGGTGGTTCATTTATGGACATGGTATGGGGGCATTTGCCACATTGCTTAAATCTGCTGACTGAAGACAGTAGGGAAGATGGCACCTGCAAGATCAAACTTAGACATCTCGGTCAGGAAGGGCACGAGTAAAGAGAAAGAGAGACCCGAGAAAAATGTGATGCTGAGAAGAGGGTGGATTCGGGCGGTGAGAAGGTGATCGGGAACCAACCCACAAAAAGAAGAAAAACACTAAGGGGTATGTTTACTGTTTCAATGGGGCTGCGGATCCAATATCACACGGAGTCCGCTACCGCCGTTTAGTAAACATGCCCCTAAGTTTGGAAGACATCAACTTTTACTGGGGACAACAGACACGATGCCTGCAGAACTCTGTGGAAAAAAGAAGATTGAGATAAGATGGCACCCTTGGGCCAGAAGGTGACCATGCATGTACGGTCTAACTCCCAAAGGCTTTCTTTGAAAGCTAGCAAGTGAATTTGCGCAGGCTCTGTCAATGCCGATATTACCCATATGTGAGGAATGACTTCCTGCTTGTTCCCACAGAAGAAGGATTATATGAGTATAGTGAGACTGGTGGAAGATTTGCCGCACAATTGAATTCTGAACAGACCGAAGGGGAGAAAGATGATTCAGAGGGAGACCAGCAAGGAAGAGGTTGTAATAGTCTAGATGGGAGGTGACTAAAGGAAAAAAAAAAGCTCTACGTCCAAATTACCAGGGTACAAACAATAGTACATTATCAACCAATAAACAGGAGACAGCCGAAGCAGTGATCATCAACTTCTTATTTTTAGAAAAGGAGGCGAGTTGGGCAGGCTCAAAAATCATATTTAACAGTGCGCCATTTAACTATAACATTTACATACGAACTTTAAAATAAAATAAAGCAGTCAACTGAAGCACAACATGTGTAAGCAATAGAAATTGTTTCTGCATTCTGCGTATCCCTAGTCACATCAATAAAAATCATAACAGGACAATTCATTTAAGAAATTGATCAGTGTCTGCAAACATTTAAAGTAACCAGTCTGTATCAGTAGACAAAGCTAAGGTCACAATTACTGTGTCAGGTATAATATGCAAATCTGAACTTTCTATAAATGCGGTCATTTCTAAGGTATTCATTGTCAAATGTATTTTGATCTTGAAATTCATTTTGAATTTGAGAAAAAGCAACCTTCAAATTCTTTCTTAGTTTCATGCTCTTGAACTTTCATATTTAATTTTAAAATCTGAGGGGATAAAGCAGCACTGAGTGCATGAATTGCTTCTCAAATCATCCTGAAAGTAAATATTTTTGGACATTCTCATGAGGCAGAGAGGGCACCTGAACTCTTGAGTGCCAGCTATTGTCTCAACCACTATATTTGCAGATATACTCAGGGAGGTCCACTGTTCACTCGTCCATTCCTGTGCCACCAGAAGCCAGAGAGCTCACAATCTGCACCACTGGAAAGGGTATTGAGTCAGTTTCCAAACTGTGCCCTTACCTTCCAGGGCCAGCCCAACTACTAAGGTGGCACAGTCTGAGGAAGTCAGCGGGGCTTTGGCAGTGGGCCAAACAGAGCAGTGAGATTCGAAGATTGGCACACTGCTGACTCATCGTTACCTAAAAGTAGCATGACATAACAAGGGGCCTTTCGACATCCACATGGATGCACATGAGGCTTTCCACTGTTGGAGAGGGCAGTACTTGCAAGCCTTGAGCGGCCTCCTGATGGGAGGATAAGGAAGGGAAGATGCTGGAGGGAGGTTGGGAAAGGGAGATGCTGGAGACCTGGGGGAGATTGGGATGGGAATATGCTGGACTACATGTATATTGGAGGGGTGGGAAGGGGCGAGGAGAAGTGGGGCAGGGCAAGGGCCTATGGCATCAGATACCATTGGGCTGGCCCTGTTTCACTCATGCCATGCCCCCCCGTCCTGCAAATAATCTTTGCAATAATTTGGCAAGGGCTCCCAGCTGGCCAACAAGGACTAAGTGATATATCTAAACCAAAGACTGATGCTGGTACTCCTGACTCCATCACTGATATCACCAGCAAAGATTCTGAGTCAGCCTGAGAGCTCCAACACTGTACAAAGGAGTCCATTGGCCCTGAAAGTAATTCAAGCTGTGGTTCAGAGGGGAAGACCCAGGGCTGGCACACATGGCCTGCTGCTTCTGACCCCCCTCCGACAGTAAGTTGCATTGGAAGGGGATCAGAAGCGGCAGATCATGTGTACCAAAGCACATGGCCTGTCGCGGGCAACAAAACAGCAGAATAAAGCCGCACACCTGTGCCAGCCGCCTAGCTCACCTAGTAGACAGACCGGCCCTGGGAAGACCTTCAACTTACCTCAGTGGTGTAGCCAAAGGTAGGCCTGGTGGGCCATGACCTCTCCATTTTGGCAAGGTCAGTGGCAGAACAGATGAATGAGAAGAGAACATTCTCACTACCTTGTGCCATCCATGTGAATTTCAGTCCCCACCAAAATCCCCCCCCCCCATAAAAAAACAGCCCTGGGTATGCCTCGGAATAACCTTCACGCTTAACCATTTAGCAAGGAAAAGTAGCCCTTACACAGCAAGTAACAGCAGCTACCTTTGTGAATCCAACCTTGATTTTTCTATTCCTGGATGTTTAGCATCCAGAATAGATACAGTAGCTCTGCCTTGCTTTATTTCCTAGGCAGCAGGAAATAAGGAGTAAGGCGGCCAGCTCTGTTTAACTGTTACTGCACCTTTCTCCCACTCATGTGCCGTCCGGTAGCTTCAATAATTTTATTTCTTTTTATGTCACATTTATAAAACACTCTTTAGTTCCTACTTAGCAGGAAGTGATACGGGCAGGCAGCCAGTGTCAGCGAGAGAGCAGCTGTGCTTTCTCTGCATATAAACCCACTGCTGCCTACAGTCACAGGCAGAGTAGGGCTGGGGAAGTGAGAAAACAAACAGGAACTAATTTACATATAAAGGGGAGAGTGAGCTGTCCATCACACAAGCTAAACAGCACACCCCTTTAACTTGCAAACTACAAATTATTTTTCTTGCTCAAAAGCCACTTATGCTCTTGGGCTTCCAGCCTGATTAAAACCTGCCTCATATGGACCAATAGCACAAAGGGCCTTTATTCAGGCCCACCTGGTATTTTTCTTCCCTTTTCTAATTTCTCTTGTCCCGCTTCCTGTTCAGTTATTGCAGTGACAGTGGTCTGGCTGAAAAGCGTGGAATGTGGTTTAGTCTTCAGCCTGGAGCAAACATCCTCAGAAGCCATCCAATGTTGTTACTATTGAGCAATGGTGGTAAAAACAATCTCTCCAGCACTTCAAGCTCCTGCTGGCCCAAGAAGCAGAGTTTGGAAATCCAACTGTGTGTTCCATACTACAGTTAACACCACTGCTGCTTGTCCATTACAAAAGTGGAAAGAAAATTGCAACCTGAACTTATAACTATACGTTATAAAATGCACAGAGATTGGACCAAAGAAATCAGACCCAACAGCTCGAGAATATCTGGGTAATATGGGGCTGGGAGAGGCAAGGCCTGTAAATTATCTATTGGCCTTGCCTCTCCCAGTCAAATATGGAGCCATTGGCGTGGCAGGTTGTAACAAACGGAAAGAATTTCTTTTTTGATAGAAAGAATCCATACCTCTGGTTCTCTTTCTTGGTTAAAATTATTGCTGGTTCACTGAAATCAGTTTTCTGACTACAAGAAGGTTGTTCTTTTTACTGTCATAAAGGTGATTTTATAAGTGGGCGCTTAGGCTGTCAAGGGACATAGGTGCATATGTTAAACCTATTTTAGGAATGCAACAGATGAGCGTGTGCTGTTATAAATTTGCCTCCCTGAAAGCCGCCACACAATTACATCTGCTCTGAAGTATATGTGCTGCTAAGAATAGGCGCATCTGCGTGTCATTTATAAAATATGGGCACAACATAAGTGCAAATACTGCCCCCAGGAACACCTAACACATATGAATATGTGTGATTGAGTGTGTGTTAATGGCCAGAGCCAACAGCATGCACACTAAACAGACAGTATGAGGCTAATTGCGCACTATCTGCTTAGTGTGCAACAAGGAGGGAAATAGGTAGGATAGGGTGGAGCGGAGGCATGTCTGCACATTCTGGGTAGCGCAGGCTTTGACAGTGAGCATCCACCATCAATGTTTCAGGTAGTGCAGGTGCAGTGGATGGTGTTATGTGCATCTGCATTGCTGCCTGTGTGCATCAGAGTTTGGATCAGCGAGGTATCTGCTGGAGCCGTGTTGTACATACCCGTAACAGGTAGCATATGACTCCTATACCAGCAGAAAGGAAGAGGTACTAATGCCACTGTATAAGTCACTGGTGAGGCCTCACTTGGAGTACTGTGTTCAGTTTTGGAGACCATATCTTGCAAAGGATATAAAAAGACTGGAAACTGTTCAGAGGAAGGCGACCAAAATGATTTGGAGCCTGCGTCAGAAGCCTTATGAGAAGAGACTTGAAGACCTAAATATGTACACTCTGGAGGAGAGGAGGGATAGGGGAGATATGATTCGGACTTCTAAATACTTTACTTAAAGAGAAATAATGAACAAACAAACCTCTTCCAAAGACGGGGAAACTGTAAAACTAGAGGGCATAACATGGCGCTGCAAGGGGGTAAACTGAAAGGCAAGGTCAGGGAATACTTTTTCACTGAAAGGGTGGTGAATGCTTGGAATGCCCTCCCAATGGAAGTGGTGGGGGCAAATACAGTGACAGAGTTCAAAATGGCATGGGACAGACACAGTGGATCCCTTTACAGCAACAGGATAAAATCAAATAAACTTAACTATCTAATTTCTCAACAAACAGGTGTGTCCTACACGGAGCAGTGGGTTCACCCCTAAACAAAGACATGGGGAGGGGTGGCCTGCACGGAGTGGCAGATGCACCTACTCCTGCCATCTTACTGGGCAGACAAGATGGACCATACTGGTCTTTATCTGCATCATTTACTATGCAATTATACGTATCAGGTATTGATTTCTACCCTAAACATGCGCTAATTGCAAAAGCCCAGTGCACTTTAGTAAACATACCCCAATGTTTTCCAAGCACCTACCTTTAGGTGCATATACCCCCAGCCTATTTTTTAAGTAACCAAAATGTTGCTCTACATGCTCAAATAAACTACAAAATTATACTCTGAAGCAGGTACAGGTTATAGAACAACAAATGTAGGGCTTGATAGAACAAAAGCTTAGTAAGATAAGTCAAACCTTTAGTGAACAGTTTTAATTTTTGTTCAAATTTATGCTTTATGGTTGAAGGCTTTTAATTAGAGTGCAAATATCACAAACACTTGATTGCAGTCTTTATTGAATTCAGAAGCTCCAAGGTTTCTGTGTAGGTGATGCAGAGGTCAGGACAGATCATGAGTCTATAGTTAACGTCCATAAAATAAATACAACATAAAAAATTAATAGTATATGGTCAAGAAACCTAGTCACAAGACAAACTGTACAATCACAGGTTATTTATGTATTTACTTATTGATTAGAGCAATGCTCCACTTTGTCAAACTAGTGGTTTCATCAAACCCAGCATTCTGCCTCTGACAGTTGTCAATGTAACTGGCAGATGCCAACAAGGAAGTCCTGTCCTTATTGCTCATCAAGTTTGGACCCCTGTTCGATGTAAAACCAAACAGCATGTTGTTATGGTTGTTGTGTTATAATGTAAACCGCGCTGATGCCAAATAGCGCGGTATATAAGAATTTGTAATAAATAAAATAAATAAATAAAATTACTACAAGCTGCAGAAACACTGGAAAGTGATCCAAGCCTTTTTTTAAAAGTCATACTATCAGCCTTGATCACATTCTCTGGCATCAAATTCCACAGCTCACCTGAACACTGATAAACACACACTCTCAAATTTAGTGTACCTTTGGTACTGGTTTCACTATTTCTAACGCCATTTGACAGAGAAATTGTGATTCTGTATTCATTTATTCCACAACGCACAGTTCTATACACCTCAATCCCTCTTTAGTCATTGCCTTAAAGGGACTTACTGAAGGTCACACAGAGATGGGAAACTGGACTCTGGGATGCAATTATTAGCTCAATGTTCTATATACGCTCATAACAATGTCAGCCTGCTTTATAGATTAATTAAAAGAACCACTCTTATCCTTGCCGTGTGCTTACAACTGCTTAGCTTATGCAATCTCACACCACTACATATCATGCTAATACCCACTATTTCTCAAATTTAGGGCCCTTTGGTAAAAGCTACAGAAACCATTGCACAGTAACTGCTGAGGGAATGTCAAGCATGTTCCCATAGAGTTAACATGGTCAAAAAACTTTTACCATGTGGTAGGCATATGACAGATAATGTAGATTACTTAACACTACCTACTGGGATCGCATAAATGCCCTGTGCTTAAGGACATAAGAAATACCATATTGAGTCAGACCAAAGGTCCATCAAGCCCAGTATCCTGTTTCTAACAGTGGCCAATCTAGGTCACAAGTACTTGATAGGATCTCAAAGAGAAGGTAGTTTCCACGCTACTTATCCTCAGGGATAAGCAGGGCTTCCCCAGATCTACCTTAAAAACAGTTTATGGACTTTTCCTCCAAGAACATGTTCAAGTCTTTTTAAATGCAGCTACGCTAACTGCTTTTGTCATATCTCCCAGAACAAGGTCCAGAGATTAACTAAGATCAGCGAAAAAATATTGTCACTGTTTTGTTTTAAATGTACTACTTTGTAATTTCATGGCATGTCAACTAGTCTTTGTACTTTCTAAAAAAAAAAGTACACAATTGATTTGTTTACCCATTCCAACTCCACTCAAGATTTTATAGATCTCTATTGCATCTCCCCTCAGCTGTCTCTTCTTCAAGCTGAAAAGCCTTAACCTCTTTAGCCTGTCCTCATATGAAAGTCATTCCATCTCCTCACTGAACCTTTTCTAATTCCATTATATCTTTTTTTGAGATACTATATAGTGACCAGAACTGCACGCAGTGATCAAGGTGTATTCAAACCATGGAATGAGACCCATTCTCTATTCCTTTCCTAATCATTCCTAACATTGTGTGTGTTTGGACAGATGATTTGGACATAATGCTGCCTAGATCCTTTTCATGGGTGGTGACTCCTAATGTGGAACCTAGTATCATCTTGCTACAATTTGGGTTATCTTTCCCTACATTCATCACTTTGCACTTGTCCACATTAAACGGCATTTGCCATTTGGATGCCCGGTCTTCCAGTTTCATAAGGTCCTCCTGTGATTTCTCACCAACTTCTGTGCAAATCTGATCATTTCACTCTTTCTTCCCATGTCCAGGTCATTCCAAATAAATTAAAAAACACTGGTCCCAGTCCAGATCCCTGCTATTCTACTTTCTTCATCGAGAAAACTTGCCATGTAGCCTTGCTTTTTTATGAGGAACTTTACATAAGCATCAGCCATAATTGCCTGTTGTGTCTCTATAATTCATTTGTTATTTTTAGCATTGTATATTTTGTTTTTTTATTTTTTAAATGTTTTTATTTATCGTATTTTGTGAACCATTTTGAATGGACTTTCAAGAAGGCGGTATATACTGTTAATGGTTTATAAATAAATAAATACATACATATATATATACATAACCAGATCCCAGTCTACTTCCTATCCCATGGCTTACTAATTTCCTCAGGAGTCTCACATGAGGGACTTTGCTCAATGTTTTCAGAAAAAAATCTGGACACTCTATATCAACTGGCTCCCCTTTATCCATGTTTATTCACACCTTCAAAATCTGTAGCAGATTGATGAGTCTAACGTTAGTTCCAGGCAAAATGGTAGAAATTATTTATGAGGAACAAAATAAGTGAACACAAACATAGTTTAATAGGACAGAGTCAATATGGATTTAGCCAGGGAAGTCTTGCCTTACCAGTCTGTAGTTTTCTGGATCACCCCTGGAAATCTTTTTAAAAATTGGTAAAGATTGAAAGTTGGCAAATATAACAAGTACGGTAGGTGATTTTAATGATAGATGACAGATTACTAATTGTACATGTGCAATTTCATTTTTGAATTCTTTCAAAATGCTGTGGTATGCACCATTCAGTCCAGGTGATTTGCTATTCTTTAGTTTGTCAATTTGGCTAATATCTTCCAGGTTCACAGATTTGTTTCACTTCCTCTAAATCACCACACCACGAAATACCATTTCTGGCATAGGTAGTTCTCTTTCATTTTCTCAGTAAAGACTGAAGCAAATAAGTCATTTAGTCTCTCTGCTATGGCCTTGTCCACCCCGAGTGTTTCTTTTGACCTAAGATGATCTAATGGTCTAACTGACTCTCACGCTTCATATTTCAAATGTACCTTAAAGTGATTATTATGAGCTTTTACCTCTATACAAGTTTTTCAAATTCCCCGTTGCCTTCTTTATCAATGTTTTGTAACTAATTTGCCAGCCCTTATGCCATTTCTTGTTTTCTTCATTTGGATCCTTTTCTATTTATTTTGAAAGATAGTCTTTTGACTAGAATAGTCTCTTGTTGTAACAGAATGCGCTAAGCTACAGTCCCTTTCATGCTATTCACTTAACATGCAAATTAGCACACACTGTCAATCCACTGCATTAACTGTAACTACGACCATGTGCTTAATGATCTTTTGTAAAAGGGATACTTAATCTCTTCACACTTTCAGGACCTCCTGTGACTACCATATCCATTTACTATCAGCTTCTGCAAGGTCTGATCCCATACCTTGTATTTTTCATGATTCTTAGCTGTCCAATGGATAGATCTTCTTCAGTGCAGTATTCTGCTGGGGAGGCAGACAATACATTCACCAAAAAGAAAAATCAAATTTTTCTTTGAGGCAAGCACTCCGAAGCTCTTCTTGGGTTTTTATTTTAGCATTTTTACCTGCCCTATGTGTACTTTAATTCAACAGCAGTTTATTGCCACTGAAAAGCATTTATTTTTAAGTATCAATAAAGGGAGATGGTGCATATTTAAAGTGGTCTAAATTGGACGCTAGCCGATATTGCTGGCACAGCAGTGAATCTGCTTGAGGGGAAACATGTACCCGCATATTTGATGAAGCAGTTCTTGCAGAAGTTCTGTCCCTTCATAAATACAAGCAACAGCAGTACACGAACTGAGTCACTCGTTATTAGGCAGTCTTCTTGCAGTACTTTTAAGGGGTAGCTACACACAATTAGTCTTATCATCCAAAGCAGACTTCTATTGGATTCTAACATGCTGCATGCATAAAAGATTATAATCTATTATTTCACTCTACATTCATAAACCATTTATAGCTTCCTAAAATCTGTGAAAAAATCCGAAACAAAAAAAAAAATCGGAATTTCTGAAGACAAAACTTGAGGTTCTTCTGGTGTACCAGTAATGAATTATATGAGGGTTTTTTGGGTTAGGAGACAGAAGGCATACAGGGGCTCATATAATACATTGCATTAAGCAGTTAGTATACAAGCTCCCATCTGCAGTGCCCTCTAGAAGTAGAGAGATTCTGGATTCTCCTCAAGCAGAAATGTTCTGGAAACTAGTAGTCCAACCCACCACAGGAGAGGGCAATACCAGACATGGTGCTTACAAAGGGGCAGAGTATTTCTGATGTCATAGCTGGTTCAGTATTAGGACACAGGTGGACATGGTTCTCTCAAAAGTAAGGGTCCTAGACTTCAGGAAAACTAACTTTGTCACAGTTAGAGAATACTTTGAGGTGTCAGTCAGCTGGATGGGAATCTGACTGGCCTGGGGGTCCCAGAGGACTGGGTTAAGAACCACTGCTCTAAGGGAAATAGAAAAGCAGCAGGCACAAATGAAAGGAGATATTTTAAGGGCAACAAATCTTTTTGTTATGAAAATGGATAAAAGTAGAAGCCTCTATGATTTTTGAAAGAAGTAGATGAAAATGTAAGAAAAAATATTAGCTTTCCTACCTTACAATAAATTGCAGAAGGAAAACAAGCAACAGTATCTGGAGATTCTAAGAGAAACTGGTAAAGTAGTCAGGAAAGTTAAGATCCAAATGGAATTAAACATAGCCAACACAGTAAATTGGAAACAAAAGGCTTTATTTATTTTAGATATATTAGTGATAGGAGGAAGTGCAAACATGGCATTGTAGGTCCCAAAGATGAAGAGGAAGAATATGTAGAGGCTGATAAGGACAAAATGAAGTTGCTTAACAATTATTTCTGTTCCGTTTTTACAGATAAAGGGCATAGAGTTGGGCCCAGAGTGCAAACACAAATACAAATGAAGTAAACCTTGAAGAGGGCTGGCCCCTCCACTAAAGGAACTAGGTGGTCACCTAGGGCAGGAGACCCTGCTGGACAGTATCACCCCCTGGGAAGCAGCAGCTGAACTACCACTTCAGCACCATGGTGGGCTTTAAAATACCCGTGCATGAGTGCGCAGTTCTGGTGTGCCGTACTTGCCCCCTCCAAGGAAGTTGTATTGGAGCAGGAGCAGGAGCGTCAGGCCATGAGCACTCATGCGCATGGGCAATTTAATGCCCGATGCAGCACAGACACAGGAGTTCAGCCACCACCACTTTAGCGCAAGGAGAAGGGGGTGGATTGGCGATGCAGTCTTCAGGGTGCAGGAGAATCTGCCTAGGGCAGCATGGAGGGTCTGTCTAGGGTAGAAGAAACCCTTGGGCCACCCCTGACATTGAAAGATTTTCAGAAGTCTGTTTGTGAGGAGTTAGCTAAAGTAAAAGTAGACAGAGCAATTGGGCCAGATGGGATACATTCAAGGGTATTGAAGGCACTTGGGGAAGTTCTAGTGCCTCTGCTGTCTGACCTTTTTAGAGCTAGGAGTGGTCCTGGAGGACTGAAGTGGAGTGGAGAAGTAGCCTAGTGGTTAGAGCAACTGCCTAGTACCAAGAAGATCAAGGGTTCAATTCCCACTGGCACTCCTTGTGACTTTGGGCAAGTCACTTTACCCTCCATTGCCTCAGAAGAAAAGGCTGGCAATCTACTTCCAGTGATATATTGCCAAGAAAACCCAGAGGTAGCTGTGTCACTATGAGTCAACACTGACTTGATGGCACTAAAAAAAAAAAAAAAAAAGTGGTCCTGGAGGACTGAAGAAGGGAAAATATGGTTCTTTTCCACAAAAAGGAAGAAGATGGGACATATAATAGTGAGTAAATTAATAAAAATACTTCTAAAAGAAAAACTACTGCAGTTCCTGGAATCCAATTGATAACAGGATCTGAGGCAACATGGTTTTACTGAGGTAGGCTGGTCAATAAAATGTGATCAATTTCTAACAGTGGAGAGCACTAGATGTGGTCTACTTAGATTATCACAAGGCCTTTGACACAGTTCCGCATAGGCAACTCATTTAAATAAACTAAGAATCCTTTATATGGATCCTACAGTGATTGAGTAGGTCAGAAACTGGTTGAATGTTTACTACTACTCTTTCGTTGTCTCTAAGAGTTCACTCTGAGAATATGGGGGCATTGCCAGTGACATGCCATGGGGATCAGTCTTTGGTCCAGTTCTTTTCAACATTCTTATACATAGTACTGTGGAAGTGCTGTTGGGAAAGATTGCCTTTTTGATGATGATACCAAAATATGCAACAAGATAGATGCCCCAGAAGATGTGAAAAAAAGGAGGGATCTAATGAAGCTACAAGAATAGATAGATTTAATGCTAAAGAAATATAGGATCACAAAGGGAATGCTAAGCGTATAGGGCGTGAAGTACAGACTAGATAGGCCATGTGGTCTTTTTCTGTCATCATATTTCTATGTTTCATACACAAAAGAAGAGTTGGACCTGAAGGTGATTGTATCTGATGGGCCCAATATTGAAAGGGATTAATGCATTGGCCAAAATATTTAGCAGCACTAACATGGTTAGTGTTGCTGAATATCCTCAGATGCTGCCACTCTATGCCCCAATGCTAACCAGTTGGCATCGGTGCATTCTGGGGGCGACACCCAAGCAATAACCAGGCAGTGGCAATATTGCGCCATGGCCCGGTTACTGCAACACAGCGAAAGTCAGGAGCAGTGGTTGAATATCGTCATTGCCTGGTTAGCTTCATGGCAGTCTGGAAAACCCGGATATTCAATGCCGGGGCCCAGATACAGCCCTGACACTGAATATCCGGGAGTAATATTCAGTGTTGGCGGCTAGCCCCTTTAGCAATGCTAGATGCCGCTGCTGAACATCGAGTCCAACGATCTTAAGGTGGCCAAATAGGTAGAAAAGGAAATTGCAAAAGTCAGAAGGATGCTTGGAGACATAGGGAAAGAAAAGCCATCAAGAAGGAGGCAGCAAGTTCCACTGAATAAGTCTCTGGTGAGACCTCATTTGGAGTACTCCAAGCAATTCTGGAGACCAAAACCCTTACCCTCTGCCCATAAAAAATGGAATTGTGTATAAATCAGCATATACCTAAAAATAGTGATTTTAGAAAGGGCTCTACATTTTATTTTTTTATTTAACTAGGCTTATATACCGCTTTTCTACAAGTCAAAGTAGTGTACATTCAGGTGCTGTATATATAGTTCCCTTGTCCCTAAAGGGTTCACAGTCTCTGTTTTTGTACCTGAGGCAATGGAGGGTTAAGTGGCTTGCTCAAGGCCACAAGGAGCACCTGTATATGTGCATTTTGAATTTTAGAACACCACTACACGTATGCCTAGGAAGTTACAGGTATATGCTGTTCCTTCAGCATGCCAAGTCGGAGTAGAAGAGATTCATCATCTAGTTATTTTTGTTCTCTCATGAGCTTCACAAAAAATGCGACCAGCACCCTGCAGGCCTTATATTCCCATGAAGTACTTTGCTGAAACAGCTTCCTAATGGTAACAAAGCCATCTGCCTTCCTCTAGTTTCATAAGAGAAAACCAGACTATGCTTCAAAGAAAACTAACTTTTACATCCCTGCAAGTTGCTTCCTAATATCAAGGAAGCACAATGCTCAATCAGGGGCTAGAGCAGATTAAAGCGCAAGATGTCAGGACTCTTGACAGAAATTCTCAGCATCCTATACACATTGAATTCCATCACCCTAAAAGTTGCAGCACCCAATGCACAGGCAGAAATTGCAGCTCTCGTTTTCTCGTGTTTATTTACTCCATTCCTTTTCTTCATCTTTTTATTTAGGCAGGAAGAATGACGTAAACAAAGATTGCGTGACATTTTCAGCAGCAGAACAGATGACACTGACAAAATATTTTGAACTACGCTCCGGCGCTCTGTTTACCCATTAATGCAAATGTGGGCACAGTCTGTGCACATGCATTTTTTCATAATTAGGCTTTCTGAAGCTTGCAAGAGGCTTGCCTTCAATTTAAGAACTCTGCTGGCCATCAAATAAGAGATGATTTATTTAACCAGGTATTTAGAATGCAACTGCATTTTTTTCATCCTGTCTCTCTGTCTCTGTCTTTTTCTAATTTCCCCCCCAAAAAAACAAACACTGTAAAACCTGGTATGAAAAATGACACAGTTGACATTAATTGCCCATTATCATATAGATGGATTAAAAAAACCTGGACTGTGCTTGTTTCTTCTCCCTTCCTGGAATCAAATTAGTTATGTTCAACTTTTTGAGGCACCTGCGTAACTGCAAGCTCCTCTGTTTCAGAGTGAATGCCTGCAGTGGTTTCTGCCACGGTACCTTGCATGGTTCCTTGATAGGCCAGGCAGCTGGAGGAGACTCATTCTGGTGAGGGATCACACAGGACAAGTAATGAGACTGCAAAAAGCATCACAGTTGCTTGCATCTACATTGATGGTAGAGTTAATTGCGATGACTAAGTCATTTACCACCACTAACAGGCGAACTATTTGACGGAGCCATGTTCGTTTTTAATAAAGGTTTGGGGTCAGGTTATTTACAATTGTGTTTTTCTTTTAGTTTTGATAGAAATATGAAGAATGTACATTTGTTTGTAACATGGTAAATGTCAATAATATTTCCCACGCCGCTTCATGGAACCCTCCCAAATTTGGGGTTTTTCACATGTTGTCAATAGTACACATTATTGCATGACAGTCTGCAGCAGTTATCAACAGACACTCCATTGTACAATAGCGTGCAGTGTTCGAGCAATATAATGCTCTATTGACACTGTCTCTGAAATAAATAAAAAAATGAATAAAATGAACAAGTTGAAATGTTTACATTAGCAGTGAGACAATAGCACATTTCTCCCATTTACAGAATCAGGCATGTAGCGTTTTCAAATGTGTGTCTCATAGAAAGCGTAAAGGACTGCATATGTATCGGGCGGGGAGGGGGGGTTTTCAGTGGGTTTGTGTGTGTATGTGAAGGGCTGCATGCACACTGTCATGCCCTAGCCCTCCGCCTCAGGCTAAGAGGGTTAGGGTTGCCATTATGTTCTCCTTATAGAAGGTGGGATCAACTATTTTTGCTCCAGCTAAGACTGCTGGGAGTGGTAGTTCTTTTGCCTTCTAAGAAGAAATAGTCGTGAAACCAGTGGTAAAGGCAAAGATGACAACATTTATTCCCCAAACAAAAGGTTCTATGCAGGTTGCATCAGGATAATTCTTCAGTTGTTCGCTCAAGGTTATTTACACAAGTATGCTGACTGAGCTTCACACTCTTTACTCAAAAGTGCAACTGCTTAACAGATAAAGAAAAACATAGCAGCTTCCTTCAACAAAGAAAAATATTCTCTTTTCCTTTGTCTTCCCTCAGCTCTCTAATATACCCTAGCAAAGGGATTCAATGTCATCAGCTAAATACAACGTACAGTCCATAGGTACTTCAGATGATAATGAATCATTCTCATTACAGTCCACTTGCATTTCCTCCAACTCCTGAACTGCAGTGTTTTGCTTCAAGCCACTATCATACGTCTTAGGGTAACTCCTCCCTAAGGGGTTCTGTGTCTCCTTTGAGCACAGCTCTATGTGATAGGGATTACAGGTACATGAGATTGTGGAGACTCCTCTCTGGCTCTGTTCAGCAATCTCTCTCCAGCTATGGGGAAGCAGTCTCTGGTTCCCTTGTTGGAGTTCCTCCCTGGAGCTCTGCCCCGGTTCCCTGTTCCAGGCTAGGCTTTGTAGACTCTTGGACTGAGTTCTGGGCTCCCACCTCTGAACTCTCTGAACTTTTCTATCCGGCACTGGGGTTTGAAGGCTTCTCTTCTCCCCTTCGGCTCTGATTGCTTCACCTCCACTTCTCCAGCTGTGTCTGCTCCTGGGTTCCCTCTCGAGTGCTGTTGTCGTGGTTCTCCTGTCTCTTCCTTGTTCTTCCCTTCTCCACCTGCTTCCTCGTCCTCCTTGTCCTTGTCCTCCTGACTCTCTCTCTAGCCAGGGTTTATATTCCTGCTCTCTGAGCAGTGTCTCTGCCTCTCTGGACAGGTGTCTGTAATTAGGTTCCAAGCTTGCTACTACGTCAGCAGAGCTTGGGTGTGGCAGCCTAGCTTCAGTTTCTCTGTGCTTGCTTTCTTTTGGCAAACGCTGAAATGTGTGTACTGCAGGGATGTCACTTTTCTTAAAGGTAAAATCATTCTTTTCTTCTACTTCCATATGCTCACTAGAGGCTTCCTCATCACAACGTGTGCATCATGGGGCATGCTGGAGGCTTCATGCATGCATGTATTTCTGTATGTCATGGGGAATGTCGGGCATTGTGTGCATGCATGCATGTCATGGGGATTGTCAGGGGCTGCATACGTTGAGTGTGTCTCTCTCACTCATGACTGCTCTTCCAGGCTTTCTCCAGTCTCTCTCTCTCATAATGCTACCCCTCCCCCCCAACTAGTCTTCTTCAAGTCTCTCTATCATTACCCTCAAAACTTCACCCAGTCTCTGTCTCTCTAAGGCCCCCACCCCCAGGCTTCACCCAGTGGTCAGTCTCTCTCTCATACCCATCTTTTCCTCTCATCCAGTCCCTCTTTCACTAACCAATTCCCTGGTCGCAGCTCCTTAAAACCGCAGTAGTTAACACTTTCCCACTGCGATTGGCTCTTTGCATGTGGAGCTGCACAGTGCAGGAAATTCGGGCTGATCTGTCAGTTTCAAGTCTTGCGAGACTTCAAATGGTGAGATCAGCCCAAACTTCCTGAATTATGCAGCTCCACCATGCAAAGAGCTGATCACGATGGGAAAAGGTGAACCACTGAGTCTTTTGATGGGCTAGAATATGCACGTATGGAGAGACAGTTTGCCTGCCCCTCCACAATAGGTGCTACGCCTTAGTGAAACACCTAAAAATCCCATAATGACATGGGAAACTGAACAAAATGAATAACCTTGGCCTGCACAACCCTAGTAAATGCATATATTTGGTCATTTATTAGGTATTATGATTTGTAAGGTGCATTTTGCTAGAGTGATTGTGCCCATCCATCTCTCTTTCTGTCCATATGCATGGCTTTATTTGTGCATGCTCAAACAAACTCTTCCATTCTGCTGAAGGCAAAATAGCAGTCTTGATGTTGGAAGCACCAGGGTGGCAAGAGGAAAAGTAGTGCAGCAACAATGACTGTGGGCTGCTTAGCATACTCCCTGAGACACTTCACCTTTGAACCAGAATATCTGAGGGCTCGAGGGCTGGTTCAAGAACCAGAGCACAAGAGATTGGAGCACTCCTATCTTAGACTCTCTGCCTTTTCATTGCTAGCTCAGATTGCTGTTGTCAAGTAGATCCAAGAGCTCGTCCAATCACTGACCTCTGCTGCTCCTTGGATCCTTGTGGTTGTGCTGGCTATCCCAGCTATAGCCCTAATCAAAGGGAGACAGACATAGGATGAAGGGAACGGGCGTGGGTGCTAGGCCTCCAAGATGGGTGGAGCAGCAGGTGGTGACTGCCACAAAATCAATGATCTGGGGGCTAAAATGGATTGGAGGGAGGAAAAAAGGTAGAGTTTGGGTGGAGCTGCCACGCTTTGAAGCTTCAGCAGTGATAGCCTCTATTCTCCCTGTGACAGGACTGAAGGAGGCAGTATAGTATCTCTCGCTATGCTCAATAGGCTTTATTGGGGAAAAGGCAAGGGAAACAATGGCTGTAGGGGAGAGCAAATGGGTGAAGGAGTGACTAGCAGAAGGGAACAGGGTGGTGGGGTAACTGGAGGGGAGGGGGTAGGGTAGTACCTGAAGAAGATAGGAGGACTGACTGTATGGGAGAAAGGAGGTAGAGTGAGTGAAAGGGGGAGAGGAATGGAAATGGGGGAAGTGAGAGTGAATGGAGGAGAATGACGCTAGGAAAAGACTGGAGGAAGGAGGAGTCAGAAATCATATACAGCATAAGTATGAAAGAATGCACCGGCTTCCTCACTCATGCACCTGCTACTCAGCCATAGTCATGGAAGCTACAGACACCTGTAACCTACACCCATGCAATCCAGTCACAAACAGATGTATGCCATCACTCAGACACCCTTCACCACCAATTTCCTATCAATGCAATCCCCCAGTCGCATATTACACACTCAGTAAAACGTGCCAACTTGCAAAGCTTTTCATATCCCGTTGCAACTTACTGTACAGTGTTCTTGAGAGGGCTGATTGACCATAATTCACAGTATATAAGATAAATTAAAATGCATTGGCACACTTATTTTGGCTTTTTCCTTCCATCTACCTTTGACGCCCCCTTCCACCCCCTGACATCATGCCCCAGGTAGCTTCAGGGTTGGAAGGGGTGCCTGAGCTCCAAGGTGCCATACTTGAGCTAGCTGTCCTCTTCTCTCTCCTTGGGCCAGCATGCACCACCTCAGTGCAGGTGCGCAGACAACTAAACTCCCACTTGAATGCCCTGACTCAGCACGCAGCCAGCCATTCAGCAGATATACTTTACATGAAAAAGCAGCAGCAAATGTAGCTCTTAACTCTCAATAAAGAAAAGCACATTCTATTTTTCTACTTCTGCAATATGGGCTCATTCTATATGAATACTGTTTCTATTTCTACTCCCCCTCCCCTACCCCAAAAAGTTTTCTAACAAAAGTTCAGGCATCTAAAGAACGAAAACAATATGGGGTGGGGTAGGGGGCCTTGAAGAGGGGTTTTATTCCTGTCCTCTTTCTTCCTTTCTTTTATAGTATCTTGATGAAAGAGCATTGCTCACACAGGAGATTGCATACATGCTCCATGTATGGTCCTCAACATATACCTTTGTACTTGGATGTTTTATTGCATAATATTATAGTTACTTTTTTGAAGAACTTGATTCTGTGCCTACATTTTAGTGCACATCTGCATGTGTGACTCTCAAAAATAGCTTCTATCATTTCTCACGAAGTGTACATTGCTTTTATTAAGTGCATAGCCTCTGAATGAGACTAGCACCCTTGTGTCCATTTCTTTACAATCGAGGTTGGGGATACTGAAGAGGCTGTATTTACGGTCTCTGGACTTGAGATACCTCCCAGTCATTGCACAACAGCAACATCTAGTGGTACAAACTTAGAAACTGTGATTGCAAGGCGTATCAGAATTCAGGAGCACATGGGGCGGTCAGAGAGGAAGGGGTTGTAAAGATCAACAGGTGGTGTGGAGGACAAACCTGTTGAGCCATATGGTGTATTTGCCAACATGCGCTATATCAGGATGCAAAAAAGTCCCAGATGCTAGGTCACCCTGATGCCTAGGAATCACATCATGGTGTCTGATGTGACCGATTTTGACTGCAGCTTTTGAAAAACATGGCGTTTCAGACTTCCCCTACCGCAATTAGATTTCTACATACTTAAAACTGCGAGATCAGCTTGCTTTTCTCCACTGCACTGCTCAGCCACGTAGACAGCTGATTGTGGTAGGGGAGGTCAGAAATGTTACATTTTTCAAAGCGGCAGCCAGGCACAAGGATTGCTAAGTGAGAGCAACTGGAAGGGAGTGTATATGAGAGAGACAGTCTAGGTGAAAACTTGGGCGTTGGAAGGTTATAAAAAGAGTGATAGACTAGGTGAAACTTGGGGAAGCCTGAGGGAGGGGGGGGGGGGGTTGAGAGAGAGAGAGGGTGAGACTAGGGGAAGCCTGAGGGGGCAGTTATGAGAGAGAGACTGGGGGAAGGCTGGAGGAGGGTCATGACAAATAGAGAGAGTGACTGGGAGAAGACAACGTGAAGAGGTATTAGAAAGATGTGTTTTTTTCCATATATCACCAGGCCACAGGGAGAGTGAGGGGGAGGGGAGCAGTGGGGCCACTGCCTTCTGTTGCGCTGTGCAGTGGCATAATTAAGTTTTTCCCATAAAAAATTGGAAAAAAATGTTTTAGTAAATCAGGCCCTAAAACCTAATAAAAGGAACTGTGATATATCTTTTTTAGTGGGGGTGCACACTGAGACCTAAGTCTCTGCAGCTGGCTCCTAGATTGCAAGGAAATTTGTGAAGGCCTGTGCTATATATCCAGGGAAGTTTAAAAAAAAAAACAGCATCACCTAAACAAATTCTCAATAACTTGTTTTCGGAAAGATCTGAACTCAGATTTTACAAAGTTAAAAAGCTGCCAAATGCATAGGTAGCTTCTTCCCCAGATATTTGAATCTAAAATAAGCTTTTTTCTTTTTTAGCACCTTGAAGGCTCATGACTAAATACCACAGATATAGACAAGGCTTTGTGACTGCACTGTGTGCCTTTGAGTCAATGTTGACTCCTGGTTTTTCTTGGCAGTGTGACTGGAAATAAATGGCCAGGCCTTTCTTCTGAGGGAATGGAGGGTTAAGTGACTTGCCCAAGGCCACAAAGAGTGCTAGTAGGAATTGAACCTTGGTTACCAAGCCAGAGTTCTAACCATTAGGCTACTCCTCCATGACATAGACAGGATTATATTTGTAGACAAAAAAAAGGAACCATGAAGCTGGAGGAGAGGACAGGCAGACCAAAGGAAGGAGCAACGGGAGAAGAGGGGCTGGAGGGCAGGAGTCAGGAGTAGAATAACTGTTCTCTGCTTTAGCTCCAGCAGGCTGGAGAAGAATATCCCTGCTGCACTGGAGTCTGATAAAAAGAGGCAGGCCCGCATTTCAGGCCATTCCCCCAGAAATTGAGACCTCGATATAGATATTGATATTAATTGAAAACAAAAAAACCCAAAACTGATCATGGATTTAGGCAACCTCTAAGCCAATAAATATAAAATAGACTCTAGACAGAACTGGTAGCCTTATTTCAATATATATCCTATAAATCATTTGCTAAAATTATTTTCTCTGTGCATTCCTACTGGGAGCTGTGTACATCCAGAAAGAAAACTCTTGATTTGTTTTCCCTGTTCGATATATGCGACTTCCAAATGTCCATATCCCCCCCCCCCCCCCCGATTTATTACAAACTAAGGTCAATTACTGGACATGTGAATAAAGTTAGATAAAAGAGGATGGGCAAGGACACATTAAGCAAGACTTTGCTTTTCCTTTAAAGCTACAAAATAGCAAGTTTAAGGGAGGCAACTTAAGTACCTGAGGCGGGGGAGGGAATGGAGATTTCCTCTTGTCATTAAGCCCTCTATTCAATTACAGTTTATCGGGGTAATTAAACACTGAGAAGGGATGCTAGGCTAATTGTTAGATTATGGTAATTACCAGTCTTTGCAATGATACTGCTGATCAAAATAAGATGTGGTCACAGGCGCTCAGTGAAAGATGCTCTGTAATTTTCATCCACAGCTATTGGAAATGAGGCTATTTATTAATGGTTCATTAGAAATCCGGCAGAGAAGCTTATTATTTGTAGCTGTCCTTTCTTCACCCAGTCTACTGGAACAAGACTCCCAAAGGGTTGGGCCCAACTCACTGCCTCAAACTGACCCATTTCCATCACAATTACACAGCTGAGTAGAAGTAGGTCCCTGCACTGTAGACAGTTCAGACTTCATGTAACTATGTCGTTCATCTAAACTCACTGGCAGAAAAATCCTGCATGTAAGTCTTCCAGCGTGAGCTAAACAAATAAATGACATTTATATATATTTACATACACAGATATGAACATTTGGTAGTATCCCTCAGATTGACAAAAAAATGACAGAAAAAAAAGACTTTAGCTAGAAAATGTGCCATGTTTTTCTTATTGCTTTTTGTTATTATCCATCCTCCCAACTCATTATACTCCTGTTTATTCACACAGTTGGATCTCACAAATTTTTGGTTTTTTGTAGCCAGATTGCTACACACAGAAACATGCAATTATATATACATGGAAAAAACCCCACTGGTCTCCCTTGGAAAAAAGGTGGGGGAGATGGACCAGACACAGAGCAGGAAAGGTACTAGAGGACTATAGAAATCAAGGTTTATTTCAGCGACGATTTATCAAGTTATCTAGAAAGATTCAAGTACTGCAGTACGTCTACTACTGAAATGAAATTTCTTGCGGACAGCATAGCAGGAAACAAAAAAAAAGGCCTTTTTCTGTTTTTTATATATTCTCTCCTTTCACTCAAGTCTACATTTGTTAAAAAGAGCTCCAGTTCAAAGAAAATAAAGTTGACCCTTCCCGTGATCTTTCAGGAATTCTGTTCTGCTGTGGTCTCTGAAGCGAAGCATTTGTCTGGCGTGAGGGGCTTCGGTGGTACAGTTATGCCAAGACACATGCATGATAAAGCGGGAGGGCAACCTAAGGGCCACTGTCGTGCTGAGTGACATGTCACTGTATTGATCTTCCTGGGGTCAGACCTGCACTCAATGTCTATTGGTGTGATTGCTATAATCCCTATAATCCCTTGCCTGCACCTGGCTATTGATTTCACATTGTTTTAGATATTTAACTTACTGAGGTGGGTGGGATAGAAGGGATGTTAAGATTATTTCTGTACAAAGCACAAGTCAAAATTGCTTCTTTATTTTCTAAATGAACTGCATGTTTTTATCGGAATGCAACAAATCTCCCTCTCCCGCCACTCCCCATCTTCACCACACACAATCACCTGAAATTTCTAAACCGAGGCCTCTATAGAATCCTCTCTATTAGGCTGACCTAGTGTCAGTGGATCAGCAAGGTTAGCAGGACATTTTAAGATTAAATAAGGTTTTGTTAGGAAGATGTGTTCAGCTGCTGGTGTCTGCATTTCATTAATTAAGCCTGGTCAGTAGATGACAATGAATAATTACCATCTAGCACTTACCCGCTCACAGCTGAAGTGCATAATGACATCTGTTGAGCATGTGTCTCTGTGAGAGCCCCAATCTCAGACCTGATGGAATGTCATTCTAGGACTGGTATTTGTTAACCCTGCCTAAGGCAGGCACTGAGCTATTTATGGCTACTGAAAACAATACCCTATGTCACCAAAACCCTCTGCTTCTCACATTCACAAGACCAAAAAAGAATAACTTACTCCATAGGAGTACCAGTCTAGAATGTGACTAATACAAGTAACCTGGGGCATATTTTTTCTTGTTGACTGCAGAGAAAGACATATTCTGAGGTTGCAGGTTACTGGGGTTTAAACATATTTTCCTTATACAAGGGGCTGTAATCATTACTCTGATCTTTATATCTTTTGTTAGTGGAGAATACTATTACAGTATCGGTGTTGTTGTTATTAAGTGCCATTGAGTCGGTGTCAACTCATGGCGACTCTCTGCATAGTTGTCCTAAACTACATTTGGTCTTTAGTCAGGTGGCTCATTGTTGATAGAGTGGCACCCATAGCTGCTGTTATTGTATCGATCCATCTCATTGCTGGTGCGTTGACCTTCTACCTTGCCAAGCATGATGTCTTTCACTATCTCTCTCTTTGCATGATGTGTCCAGAGTATGAAAGTCGAAGACTTGTCATCTGAGCTTCGAAAGAAAGCTTAGGTTTGATCTCCTCTAGTATTGACTGGTTTGTTCTTTAAGAGGCACATTCCAACATGTGCGTCCAGGCCCGATCGGAATCTGGACGCATAGAGGTAGATCCGATTCCGATCCCACGGGGGCTAGATGTGCCTTGTGAGATCAGAATTGGGTCTAGAGTCTGTATGTGCAAGCCGGGACCCGATTCCGATCAGCCTACACATATAGACCCATGCCCGGCTAACTCAGTCAGGCTTTAGAATGGAGCCGCAGTGCCATGGCTCCATTCAGGAGCTGTGATTCCTGGCCACTGACCACACTTTCCTTTCTCCGCAGCCTGACACCAGATCTGGTCTTCCATGGCCAGGATCGGGCTGCAGGGAACCCCCTTCACCCACTCACCTCACTTGCGCTACCCAGGCCTGCCATCACCCAATGTCCAGGGGGACTTATTCCACCTCCGACATGGAATAAGTCCCCGTTCAGTCTGCCGACCCCTGTACATATGGGGTCACGGACCGCTCACTGCCCACTCTGCCTCTGCAATGCCCACTCCTGCCCCTGTCTAAGCCTCCCAGTATAAACTTCTTGTTCATACAGGGAGGTTTTTGACAGGGTGAGTAGGGGGGCGAATAGCAGGAATGGACGTCCCAATAGGGCCAGGGATTCGAATCCCACTAGAGGATAGCAAACTTGGGTCAGAAGGACTGGGTTTCTAGTTCCACAGGTGCTCCTTGTGGCCTTGGGCAAGCCACTTAACCCTCTGTTGCCTCAGGTACAAAAAGACAGATTGTGAGCCCTTCGGGGACAAGGGAAAAATATACATATAGACAGTACCTGAATGTGCAGTGCTTTGACTGGTAGAAAAGCGGTATATAAGCCTAGTTTATTTATTTATTTATTTAGACAGTTTTGTATACCGCCTTATCCTTCAATCAAAGCGGTCACAACACAATTGGGGGATACATTTAACAAGCGGGGATATGAGACACATACTTACAGGGAACATGGGCAATGGAGGGTTAAGTGGCTTTCCCAAGACCACAAGGAGCATCTGTGGGACTAGAAACCCCAGTTCTTCCGGCCCAAGGTTGCTGTCCTCTAGTGGGATTTGAACCCCTGACCTTCCGGCCTGAAGTACCTTACCCCAACCACTAGGCTACTCCTCCCTAGTTAAATAAATAAGACAAAACAAAACTGCGGGATCTGTATGTACCCGCGATTGCAGAATCGGGCAGTTAGGCAGCCCGGTGTGCACCCAATGCTGTGCAGGGAGATGCCTGGGAGGCTGTCTGTCCAGACAGCACAACACTCTGGGTGGTGTGCCATGCAGTGGCGTCCCATCGCCATGGAACCGGCATGTTCAGCTGGAGTACCAGAATTCTGGGAGTGAGCGCGCCCCGGTACACTGACGTCCAACACTCAGAGGGGGCCCCGAAGGCCTGGATCAGACGACAAATGCTTTACCACAGCAGTGAGATGCGGTTGGGGGGGGGGGGGTGGCAGCCCACACACAGCAAAGTGCCCGGCACTTATTCCACCATTGGGGTGGAATAAGCCGGGCATCTAGCATGGTGCCGGGGAATGTACAGAGGCATGACCAGAATTGCCTCTTTATGTCCTGGCAGCTGACCTCTCCCCTGCTCTGCCCAAGCTCCCGACCCCATCCATCACTCCCCGCACAAACGCTGTGTACATGTGGGGAATACTGGCGACAAAATCTGCTTTGGGGGCTGAGCGCAGGTTGGATGTCCAGTCCATATGTCCAACCCAACTATTTGCAGGGCAGAATGCCGGCCTTAGCTTGCCAGGTTTGGCATGCTGGGTTTTGGTTCTATCTGGACCTGCTAATCTGTTCCCATTTTTTCTCCCTTTATACTGTTCCCATTTTTTTTCCCTTTGTACCGTTTATTCCCTGTTAAGATGCGGCACAATGGACTGGGGGTTTGGGCCACACATGTGTAACAAATAGTTATAAGTCTACATCTCAGCAAAAAAAGACAAAACAGCAAAAAGCTGATATATTACACAGGTACACTAAAAAATTTTTTTTTAAACTGCCTCTAATGTTTCGATTGATTTTTACGTTTTTTGGTGCGCTGAATCCAAATCTGGTAACCAATTTGCTCCATCACGTACAGATTTTTTGCTACATTGGGTTAGCAGTTTGAGGTGAACGTTTCAGATTGAGTGCGATCGAGATAAAAGTTTCTGGGATGAATTCTTTATACTAATTGTTTAGTAGTTATTCAAATAAGAATAAAGAAAATTGTAACAAGGCAGCACATAAGAATAGAGTAATGTCAACAAAACACACTGTGATGGTAGCAAAATTGTCTGCACTTAAAACAGCCACATACATGTGCACAAACATTGAGCATATAAGAGCGAGGTTAGACACAAAGCAAAGCAAAGAAATGTGCAAAAAATGTTGTACAGGTATGTATGTAAGAATAGAAAACGCAAACCGCACCATTGCAATACATGAAGACAAACACCCGATGGTGTGAAAATAAAATTCTAATAAATGAGATCCGACACTGTGGTAATAACTAGCAAATTTTTATTTCAAAGTTTAGTAAAAACACGATATTTGTCAACACAGTTTAGATTTTAAAGTCATTCTTGGGTCAATCAATCTCCTGGTGGGCCCGTTTCTTCTTCCCCCGAATGCTTCTCTTGGTGTGCTGCTTGGCGTATTTTTCATCTGGGGTTTCCCGCAGCAGCAACCAGCAGAAATAAGCCATCATAGTGGTGTTCCATCTTCCTTGGTACCTTCTCTCTGCGTCCTTGATGTCCTGGTGAAACCTTTCACCTTGTTCTTCACTGTACGCCCCCAAGTTTTCGGGAAAGTAGTTCACATGGGATTGCAAGAAATGGACTTTCAGGCTCATGTTACAGCCTTGTTCTTTGAAGGCATTGAGCATCCTGGCAACAATATCCTTATAGTTCTCATCCCGCCTGTTCCCCAAGAATTTGAGAACAACATCCTTGAAGGAATCCCAGGCTTCTTTTTCCTTCTCAGACATCGTTTCAGCGAATGCTCCATCTGAAATGAGTTTCCTTATATCAGGGCCAACAAACACTCCTTCCTTTAGCTTTGCTTCAGAAAGTCGGGGGAACTTTGAGCAAAGGTACCGAAAGCACTCACCATCTTTTGGAAGGGACTTGATGAATTGCTTAATGAGACCCAACTTAATGTGGAGAGGTGGTAATAGAATTTTATCACGAGGTACCAAGCTCTCATGAAGAACATTTTTCTCACCGGGTCTCAAATACTCCCGAATTGGCCAGTCTTTTTTTCCCCCAGTGTAGGTCGCGGGCCCGGCTATCCCACAAGCAAAGGAAGCAGGGATATTTGGTGAAACCGGATTGCTGCCCTAATAGCATGGATAGAATTTTAAAGTCTCCACAAATCATCCACTTATGCTCATCATAACGAATCTTCTGAAGAATCAGGGCCAAATTCTCGTATTTTTCTTGGAGAATAACAGAGTGAGCAATAGGAACTGAAGCGAATGTGTTGCCATTATGAAGAACACCTTTTATGCTGTCTTTTGATGAATCAATGAACAGCCGCCATTCAGCAGGATCATACTTGAGTTTAAACTTTTCCATCACTCCGTACATATCGTTGCAAAATACCAAATCTTCCTCTTTGCTGAAATACTTCAAAAATTGTGTCTCGCGGTTGCGGTACCAATAAAAAGTTGTTCCTGGTGACAATAGATTTTTCTGTTTAAGCCGAGAACCTAGCAGTTGGGCAGCATCTTTTGGGAGTCCTAAATCCCGGACTAAATCATTCAATTCAGCTTGAGAGAAAAGTTCAGGTTTCGGATCTGGTTCAGTTTCAAACTCGGAAGTACTGGACTCATCGGGAAAAGCCATCTGATGAGTCTCATCATGATCAGAACCGTCCACACAAATATGATCCAAAGATTTTGGTGGTTCAGGCACAGGTACTTCGTTGCTATGAGGCATAGGCCTAATTGCTGAGGGAAGGTTGGGGTAACTTATTACGTTCTTATTTTTTAAGTTGTATCCCTTCACAATGCAAGAGCAAAAATAGCAGTCACTGCTGTGGTCTCTTTGTTCACGCCACATCATAGGTATTCCGAAACGAAATGCTTGTTTTTTACCTTTCATCCATAAGCGTAGATCTTCCTCACATGTCTTGCACACTTTGTGAGGAGCCCACGGTTTGTCTTGATCGCCTAACTTCAAACCGAAATAGGCGAAATATACTTTTTTAATAAATGCAGAAATGTTCCTCTGCCGCTTTTTCACGGTATATTCCCCACAAATAAAACAAAAACTGTCCAGAGAGTTGACGCAACCTCTGGCTCTGTGAGCCATCACAAATACACAGCACTGCAAACTACAACTGTAGTGAACCACTTCGGAATAAAGCTGGATTACGACTGAGCAAACAAAAGGTAATAATGAACTTTCAAGAAACTGAAATTTGACAGGAACGTTCATGTCGCAACCACCGTGTTTGAGCGAGCGAGCGAACGAGGCGAGGCGAACAGGAAAGAACATGCGCCAGCGCGAGTACTGGATTTAGCCCCCCGCCTCCCAATTGTCCTGTTAATGTATAAAATGAATACAAAACACTCTAAAATATCATGAGGGAGTGTTTCTAGTTAGTTAACCATTACAACCTCTATTTTGGGCCAAGAAAATAAACTGCAGTCGGCTAAAAAGAAATTATGTGAACATTCCTTATATGGGTAAGAAATCTAATTTTGCAAGAAAATGTGACGTGATGGAACATTTTGGCTATTTTTCCTGGATTCAGCACCCCAAAATCTATAAGAATCAGTTGCAAAACTGGAGGCAGTTTTTTGGTAGTGTACCTGTGTTATTTATTTGGACGTTTAGATTTTTATGCTGTGCATTATTTTTGTATTTCTTTCAATAAATTTTACAATGTATTTGGTTTTATATTTTGTGAACTACATAGTTATTTGGTCTGATTATACAGAACATAAAATAAATTTACAATTTTGGAACATCATCTCAGTTACAAGTAACAAATTTCCAGCTCATGGACTCATTCTTACATTTCTTTAAGTAAAACATTTGAATGAGCTACATGCTTCCTTTCCAATGGAAGGAAACAAACATATTTAATCTCTCTTACTTTTAGTGACTAGTGTTATTTTATAGTGTAGGTCCAACAGTGGGATCCTACAAGTTTGATTATATTTTTCTTGTCATGAAGAGTGACAGAGTTAACAAAAAGAAAGCAAACAATAAGGAAGGGGAAGCTAATAATTTATTTGAAGTTTGGACAATGAAGTGCCAATATCCACAAATCATGCTGTACTGGGGAGGGGGGGGTGGAACTTATTAATGCCTCCTGAATAAATGCAATGTGATTTTCCCTCATGAAGGAGGGGGCAACATCAACAACCAATAACGCTATTAGGCAACTCGTTCTACTGAAATGTGATATCTTGAAATCAAATATTCAAAACCAACCCTATTCAAAGTGCATCATTTGGTGTTTTGCTTTATCCCTCCCCTCTCAAATCAAGGAACAAGGCACGTTTGAAATTCTACAGTTGTCATATATTCTGGCAGCAATGTTTTAGCAGTATTGCCATACCATTTTGCATTATTTCCCCCTGCTTTACTTCGTTTCTTCCAGCCTTCATTCGGCATGAGAGTAGGAAAGAGATTTCATTTAGGCAGTTTGGAAGTAGGCTAAACAGTAGGCAAAAAAACGCAAGACGGGGTTCTCATTTCTGAAACTAGTGATAAGGGACTTTAAGCCAGGCTTGAAAGTAAGTATCTGGGCATACCAGTACAAGTCCCAGTGCAAAGAAACCCAAAGGTCATTAAGGAGCTCTCGAAAGCACTAGCTATGTTCTTACAAGATCAATCTGTATATTTTTAAAAAGGACTATGCCAAAAATAATAGCAAGCTATGATAGTTTATGTTCCTGGTATGCAATAGTCGAGAGTACATGACATAACTGGTGAGGTCACAGATAAGATTGAAAAATAGCTTTCATCTGGTTTAAGACTAGAAACCTTTAGAATTTGAAAGTAAACTGAGATGAGACATCACCAAGTCCACAAAAACATAACATCTTCTGCAGATGCTGGAATTATCGACATTTCCATGAGCGTGAATGTACATGTAGGTGTCTGTATCCATGCGCATAGAGGGACGTGTTTTTATGAACAGTGATTTGTCTTCTCAATTCGCTTTCAAACTACAAATGTTCCCAGTGGTTAAGTTAAAAAAAAAAAAGCCTTCCTAGAGGTTATTTGTGCCCTCGCCATATTGTTGTGTGAATTTAATAGTACAGTACAAATAATTAAGCCTGTTTTACACCTGCTACCCACCACAAAAACCTAAAACAAGCAACATCTGTAGAGCTCTGCTCTGAATGATAAATCTCCTCTTATTCTAGATTCTTTTTGAAGATAATTATGCCCCTCAAGCTCCCAAGAGCAAAGGTAATTTAAGGTTCTGGCCTTCACTACAACTGTTGACAACATACTGAGCAGATGGCAGTCGTTTCCTTCATCTCCCCCAACCTTTCCACTCTACAGTGCAAAGCATCTACCTGCAGGTCTCAGTGGTGAAGTGAATCACGTACAATGATTCACGATGTCACCAAAACATTTGGGGTAATTAAACAGAAAAAAGAGAGAAACTTTTTATCTGCTTCTATTCTTACAGACAATGCACAAAAGGTGATCAATGGCGATCAGTAGAAAGGTCATCCCATCATCCCTTTTTAAAGGTAGACAACTGTACGTAACTATTCTGTTGGAATTTCTCTGATTTAGCCTTCAAAAAGATGACGTGGCTTATATTTCCTCGCTCCAATTACAACAACGCTAACCAATGACTCACGTTACCTTGTGAGCTGCAACATTAGGTCACTTTCTTTAGGCTCTAGGAATACTACTTAATGATTACCCTTTGCGCATAAGTATCTTTCTTCCCTTTCTTTACGAATGTATTATGATGTCTAGAACTGCCTTCTGAGCACGTGTCTGCTGCACTGTCACGAATATCCATTCTTCCACATGCTACACGACTGCACTTTGTTCACCCTTCTCTACAGTGTAATATTGTATTATATTTTGTTGAAACTAATTTTTGCAAAATAAAAAAGTCATATTAAAATAGCTCTGTACATAACTTTGACTGCATTTGTATGTATGGTTATATCCAAGACTATAATTTATTTAGCCATTTTGCTGCAGAATATACCTTTGGCCTCAAAGCTGCAGAACACAGGCCAGTGGCCCCACTCGTACTGCTCAAGCTCTGGACTACTATTTATTCCTAATGATGCTCGGGGAGAAAGGCTCCTTCTCACTTTGGTGCCTGCAGAATCCTCCTTCCAACTCTTGGTGCTATGTGACTCAGTGCAAAGAGAAATGTGGGAACCCTGCTGAGGAATGATGAGAAACTGGAGGGGAATAAAAGAAGACTATGGACTGAAAGGAAATGAGAATACAGAGAGATTGGGGGGGAGGGGGAAAGGAAGAGGTTGAGAGACTGCAGGAGAAAGGAAGTAAAGTATGAACTATGGAAGCAGAGCAAGAGAGACAAGCAAAAGGGCACCTTGGGGAGGAGGAAAGATTGTCTCTTTTTCTTATCCTGCGGTCTTATTGTAGCCAAAGGGGAGACAAGCAAGAGGGGAAAAAAGGTGAAAGAACAAAGAATAGAACATACATATAGAAAAGAAAGGAATAGGGGGGGAAAAGGCCAATACTCAAAGTCAAATATGCAGTAGGTGACAAGTGCCAACTGCATAAGTGATTTTTTTGGAAAACTACAGCCCCAGGGAACAGATAACCTTTGGTCATTTAAATCACTAAATGGCCATAAGAAATCTGGTTTGATAGAATGTCTCTGGAGCTGGCGGAAATGTTATCCATCAAAAGCAGCAACGTTCAACCACTAGATGAAAAACATCTCTCATCCATATCTAGCTGCATAAACTGCATGTATAACTTTGAAGTTATATGTATATAGTCAGCAGTGGCACTTTTCCTTAAAAAAAATTATACGATCATCAGTCTGCTGATAATTTTAATCTTAGAATATTCAGATGTACCCAAAGTTGAAAAGTCTAACTTTATTTGAAGAAAAAATATATAAAACCTTAAAAAAAAAAGATTTTCAATAAAAAAGGATTTATGCATATAGTAAGTAATGTCAACTTGCCAAGGTCTAACCCTGCCAGGGCTTTGTGATCCTCCCAGGAGCCTTGATTTGCTTTCTTGTGTCATCTGGATGGTTTTACATTATATTGATTTTATGTTATGTGATATTATGCTATTTGTTATTATAACAACTTGTTTTTATATGCTTGGACCCACTCTAGATTACCACAATTCCACAGCAAGGCCCAGATCATGGCTGTAACTAAGTAATATGCATGACATTTTGGGGCTCCTAATTGCTCATACTCATCATAGGGAAGGTCAAAGGTCAAACCAAGGATCAATCTCTTTCTTAATTATCCAGTAGAATTTTCAACAGAGTAGCTATTATTTTCACGCGTGACAATCTGTACTTTTAAAGAAATGCTGCCTAGTTATCAGCTTGAATTGAGCTGTTCAGAAAGCTAAAATTATATAGCACTTTGAGGTCATGCAAAGACCACTCAGACAATACGAGTTACAAGATGAGAGTTCCATATAGCGTTTGACAAACTGCAGCAATAGAATGAACAGCTTCATAGCACGATTCCTAATTTAGCACCATCCTTCATGGTCATTTCCCTTCTTGACTTTCTGTTTCCTATATCTGCAAAAAGCTAAAGGCCTATATATTCCACCCTTGACTTTTATTCTAGGAGCAAAATGGCTTTCACCTTAATAAGCACAGGTCTCTATGGTACAAGAACAACAGAGAGAAAAGGTCTTACCATGATTAGAATGTTAAGAAAAAAGGTTCTTTGCCATATTAAAAAGCTCACGGCATCAACACAATGGAAAATACAGTATGAGAAAAGATGAAGGAAGAGGCCAAAATTTCACCTATACCTATTCACTAATCTATCCAATATTCTCAGTATAGGCAGGGTGCAAATTCATTTATTTGACAAGGCTAAATGTTTCATTAGTCCTGCTAAAAAACACTATCCACAATTTACAAATACAGCATATGGACAACTTATCTACCTTGTTTTATTGTCTAATGGGCATATTTATTAACATGTGCTACCACGTAGTACATTAACGCCATTAATGAACATTCATAAAATGCATAAAAGGGGTCTTGTGGTAAAATGATTTGCATTAAGAGGGTTATTTGAGAAGCATTCCCATATGAAAATAGCAGCAGTTATGCATGCAGATTGGAATATACATCTAAATGCAAATTGAGAAAGCTGCAAGTTACAAGTGGTGATCCACACCTCAAGAAGTCATCAAGGTGGCATGGTTAGGGCTTGAAGATGGAATGGTTTGGGTGGACCTACAATACTGATGTGTATTCTTCATTTTGCAAGAGGAATACATGCCGAGCAAAAATATCTAGATGTCAGTATTTACAGTTGCCCTGAAGCAGGAGGGGATCAGGCCTACTGGAAGGGGCAGGTGTATAGACCAAGGTCATCCCCCACCCTGATCACTCCTTCCCTCATGCCATTCAAGCCCAACATCTGACTTCTCCCCTTGACCCCCAAACATCCCATATCTTTTCCAGTCAGCCTTCCTGACATTAAGATCACTCCACCCAACATCCCTGGCATGAAGAACTCCTTTATGGCCCCTCAGACCTCCCCAATCCCTTCTCAAGTCCCTACCAGGGTTTCTGGTGTCTAATGTGAGCAGCACTGATCCCTGCTATCTGTCCTGTTCATGGCGACCCTGGGTAGCAAAATGATGCCTGTGCCCCATAGCAATAATCTTGTGGTACTACTGCTGGGTGTCAATACCTTGAGATTACTGCTAGGGGTCATGGGCATAATTTTGGAACTCAGTACTGCCAAGAGCAGGAGCAACTGGGGATTGCTCCTGCTTCCACTAGATACCAGGAACCCCAGCAAGAGCCGGGATGGCTTTGGGGTGTAAGAGAGTCTGCCAGGGGGTGGGTTGGGGAGGATCCTGATGCCAGATGGAGTAGTTGAAAAAAAGACTGAATGTTGGGACCGGGGTCAGGGGGTGATCAGGGGGTGGAGGAACTGGCACTGCTGGCAGGAGGAGATCAGGGTGTGTGTGGATAATCAGGAGCAGCAATTTAAAAAAAACTGCTCCCGCGCACATATGAGGTAATGCTGCACGTTTGTCCTTTGTAAAATCACTGCTCCTGCTGGACATGGCGAGACAGTCCTGCATGCTCTTTCACACAAGAGGATCTGTGTTTGGCAGAGCCTTTGTAAAATACAGTGTGACTATTTCATGTCCTGACCTAGACATCTGAATTCTGTTGTGTCCTCTCTGAAAGTGGCCTTCACCCAAGTTAATGCGTACAAAACCAGTAAATGCTCATCGGTAACTCTGCTTGTTTATGGGAACTGAGAATCCATTGAACATAGTATTGTTCACTCTCTGTACCAAGTAGTGCCATAAAGCTCAAAGCAGATAATTCCTTTAATACATTAGAAATAGCAAGGCTGACACAAAAGGTTAATTGAGTCTCCTTGCCCCTATCATAAAAATCAATTTTAAATGTCTCTAACTAAAATTCAATGGTTATTTTACAATATACCAGAACATAAATAACAGGAACTGTTCATGTTGACTAAGTTACAAACCAGTTACTTTCATGTTAACAATTCTACGTTTATCTTACAGTTGCTCTACTCATTCCAAAGGCATTGCTTAGTGTCGTAAAAGATTACTTCCAGCTCAGCCATGCCTAGAGTTGAAGATGTCTGTTTTATTACTACCCAGCCACAGTGTACAATGAAAGAACCTCTAGATGCTACAGAGTTAACATTTGTTCTCCCCTGGTTGCTACTGTTCAGTGTATTTTGGGATCACATTTATCCTATATGGCTTCACTGAATATACTATCTGCTACTGACCGCTGCTGCTGCCACTGTCCATTTAGTTTAATCGTAGCTTAAAGCATCTACATTGCAGCTGAGTATTGCCACTATGCAGCTAGTTTGGGGTTGCTGCCTTTGCTCTACCCTTCATTATACAGATAAGGTCAGGGTGGCTAAAATCGATAGAGTGGACGAATATGGGGCCACCAGTAAATGTATAACCCCTTCTGAAAATTGGCTGACATGTTAAAAACACGGTGTTCATTATGCAAAACCGTAAACTCGGGTGCAGTGACGACGGCATGGCAGAGTAACGAGATGCTGATGTCTTTCTGCCTGCAACAGCAAAGCTAGGCTTGTGCTGCGTTAAGCACTAGGTGGCCCTGATGAGGAAAGAGGCACGGTGCAGATGTGCACAGCAGTGGCAGTCATCCATCTGTCAATTATCCTGACAATTCAAATACCTGTTGTATTCAAACACTAATTAACCTTTTTATACCAACAAACCCATCAACACTTTAAGCAAACAAGCATGGATTCTTGTAAAAAATGCTACAGAAGAATTTATAGGGCAGGGTTTTTTTTTAATACAAGTAGGCCTTATTTTAAAAGCAGGAGTTGGTTTATGTGAGGTTGTATATATTTGAGACAAGAAGATGTGTGATGTGACGTGTCCATGACATAACAAGCTAATATATCCTTTGCATCTTTCCAGAGGCTATACTGTGCGTACTTTTTATGTTTTAAACTGTCTCTCATTGGTCATATTTTCCTAGCCCCCAGTTAATCATTTGAGAGCAGCTTCTAGTACAAAGAGCGCCCTAATGACAGCAGGTGGAGCAGAAGCAGCCTTAGTCAAATACTTGTTGATATGATTCAAGAGCGCTCAAGGCCATCTGATGCCAGGGAGCTGCGTGAAAAAAAATCAGCAGAGACCTAACCTAGCTAATTGTCTCCCTTGATTGTGACGGCTCCGATTAGAAGAATAATCAGCTTTCAACAGCCAGCAGGCAAAAATGCCAACTGAGGTTTTGGGTTTTCTTTTTTTTTTTTTATTAAATGATGAACGGCAGAATGATGCCAGAGCGCATCACCAGTTCCCTCTTCCTAACATTAAAGGGGTTCCAATAAGAACAAAGCCAATAATTTCTTTCAGAATTAGCCTAAACGTTCTCCTTCTGTCACTTGGAAATAGCTTTTATATAAACGAAAGCAAATGTGGATTTCCTGCTCCTCCTGTACACCAAGATCCAATCATAATTTGTCACTGAAAAACCCAGACTTGTTGAATAATGTATGGTATATAATTTATGCTAAATCAAATCAATACATGTTTTCTGCATAAAATATGAATACCCTTTAATATGCTTCTGAATACCCACTATTCTTGTCTTTAAAACTATTCAAAACCCTCCAAGGTAAAATTAAGTACTGCTGATCTCAAAACCATGAGGGCTTAGGTCTGATACAACACTTTTTTAAAGAATGTCTTTCAATTATATTTTTGCATTCTTAATCAAGATGAGGATTTCATACACAGAATGCAAACAACTGCATAAAGATCGCACTTGTACCATATTAACAATAAGAAGTATTAACTTGGTAGTAAGAATATTATTTTTTATATCTGAGCAGTTCAAAACAACGAACAATGGACAGCACAGATCTACTTTCTCTACAGGCTCATTTCTGGTTGATATGTAGCAAATGGTAACAACTTTATTTCCTTTCACCTTTTTAACACTATCAAGAGATGAGTTCAGCTGGCACTTCTCAAGTGAGCTGCTAATAAGGTAATATTAAGCTGCCACCTATAAGCATATACTCTCAGGCCTCAGATGTCTCAAGCATGTCACAGGATATGGGTTTACGTGCTAGCGTGGTTACATATTGATTCACATCCGTCATGTTGACAAAATGTCTCAGGGCCAAATGTGCAAGGTAAAAGGAATTTAATAAAAACCATGTGTTACTTCAAGAGGATCTGATTAAAATGAGATACATAATATTCTGTGACTGGAAAGAAGGGGTCCCACCGCTCCCTGGCTAGTGCTCTCCTTGTCACAGAGTGCTCTTCCTTTGTGTAATGAATAGAAAGTATCAGCCTGTCCATTAGTGTGAAAGCAGAAATATGCAGACGAGCGGCCACGTTTTTCAAAAATTACCTGGCTTAATTCTTGGTGCTACTGCTTCCTTCTTTAGTCTTGCTCCTACTTTAACTATAGGACAAGGTCAGAAGATCTCCAAAGGAAAATAAAGGGACTACAGTAGTTGATATGGAAGAACAGACTAGATAGGCCATATGGTCTTTTTCTGCCGTCATGTTTCTACTTCTCATCATAACTAGGGTTCCTTCCACTTTTTCTTTAAATGTATTTGAAAAATCCAGCCAAGTTCAGACCGAGAAAGCAATGTGCATACTTTTATACCTATATGCGGTATAAAATTAACCTCTCTAGAGGCAGCACTGACAAGGTATCACATCTAGTGTTCTTCCTCCCAGCAGGCTGCTCCTTTTTTGAATCATGGGACTTTGACACAGTTGGTCAGTGATTTCTAAAAACGTCTGTCTCAATCTTCAGCACTGCACGATTAGCCCAACCAACATGCGGTTTTGGAAACTATCACAGTGCCAGCATTTAAGGAGCAAACATGCTGGCAGAAGTGCAATAGCGAGACTTGATTTTGCTAAGGAACCCTATCCATTCAGAGGTCTAATTGTGTCAGTGGATAGAGCACCCAAAGGATTAAAAAAATATCGATATCGCTATCTCCTGAATCCACCTGAGGTCTGCACTGTGACGAGGTTATGCTGCAATGTCAATCTGCAAACAAGCACCCCTATTTTTGTAAGATTCAAAACAGTAGGAGTAACTGGGGGAGTGGTTGTGAGAGAAGCTTTCAAACACACCAATTCTGTCTTGTAAATTTCTATTTTTAATAGTATTGATGCATTAAATCAACTCATAGGGCCCTGTTTGCTAATGATATTGTCCCATTTTGTGTCTATGGGAAAAATATTTAGTAAACAGGGCCCATAATCTCGCCTTTCATAAACCCAATCTGGCATGCTTTAAATTTTCTTCCTTAGAACAGTGAACCAATTCCTCTTTAGTGACATTTTCATGCTCTAAGGCAGAGAAAGCTACATAACCAGAGAAACCAGTAGCAAATACACAGCAAAGCAGAGAAAGAATAGTGTGACCCATTTATAACCCCCTTATTAGGAGAATGTTTCCCCCATTGGAAGAAACCATCTACTAATTCTTCCCCTCTTCCCCCTTGTAACTGACCATAACTGTCAGATCCCTTTCACTCCACTGAACATACACTAAATGCTGACATAGACCCATCCTTGCTTTGAGAGTTCATCCCAGCCTGATAATGGAGAATTTCCTACATTCAGCTCTGTGCAAACTGCCTTATTCACAAGAATTGTAATGAGCTGTAAAAACCAACACTTGAGTCCAGCTAGCCTCAGCAACCATTCAAAACTGCTGCAATATATTACCACATCGATTCAGTAGAGCACGACGGTCTGATTTGGAAAGGTTTCAATGTCAAAATGTCAGTTTCTAACAGAGAGAAATGATTTGGGGAGAGCAGATTGTATTTTTTTTTATTTTATCATTTTACTGGTTTGCTTTTTTCCATAGTGTTGATTTTACAAATTTATCAACCCTCAATGTATTTTTGAAATCTTGCTTTCTCTGTAAAAGTCCCATGCTCCTGAGGGTATCTCATCCCATTCCATTTTCAAAAGGTCTTGGTTTACAGCAAAGTGATTAATGAGGTGAGAGGGGCTGGACAAAAGATTTGTCAATTCTTTTAGTGCTATCCTATACAATGTGTTGCATAAACAAGGTCTTTAAGTCATGCTAGCCTCTAGATAATAAGTATCTGGCATGATCAGATTTATTTTAAGGGAAAACTCCTTTTCTGTAGCAATCTGAAAAATCATCTACTTTTTTTTTGTTGTTGCTAACACGTCACAACTAGGTTTTTTTTTGTATGTTAAAATAGAAAAATGGCACTGATTTCTTTACAGTAAGCTACTGCATTTCAGATCTATTCTGAGTCATCTGTTCACACACTGTAATCCATCCGGACAGGACATGTTCAAACAAGTAAAGCAGAAGGGTGCACACAATACTTAGATTATAGCCAAACATGAAAAATTAGGCTATACTGGCAAACGTCTGTTCCATCAGCAATCATGTATGATATTTTTTGTCAATTCTTTATATAACTCAAAGAGGACTTTTTCCCTATTTACGAATTCTTTTGCAGTAAGTCTCACACACTAATCTGTACTATTACAGCCTAGTGCCACCTGCTGGACCTGTAGGTCAGTGAGCCTCCCAACTTTCACAATGAGCTTTGCTTGGACTAGTGCTGTTCTTTCTACTAGTCTGATATGTCTAATTTGTCCACTAATTGTCTCAGAAAAACATCAGTGTACAAAGTCACTGCTTCCACTTACTCCAACAAGATACAAGACAGGCAGTAAAAAAAAAACAAAAAAAACAATTAAATGATCAGATTATAAAATGATAGTACAACTCTTTTCAATGCCTCACTGTGTATCTGCACTATTAAGTATTTGCCACTGCAGTGCCTTGCCTGGGTGAATTAACGATGACCTTTGAATGCTGAATCTGACTTGCTGATTCTCACTTGTCAGTCTTCTAGTGTTTCATGAAATTGAGCAATGACATCCGGATAGTGTTCTGTAATTGATGCATTTATTTTTTTCAGCTCGTGATATTTTTTTGACAAGAGTGATAACTATAATGAAACTCAGCCTGTAAAGCAGGGCTGCCCAGGTCCATCCTGAGAACCCCACAGCCCTTTGGGCTTTCAGGATATCCACAACGAATATGCATGAATACAGGAAACTCAACCTATGCTAATTTTTTTCATGCACATTCGTTGTGGATATCCTGAAATCAAACTGTCTGTAGTAACCAAGGGCAAGTTTGGAAAGCCCTGCTGTAAACTACTAGCTTTTCCAGTTTAAAAAGTATATTGGTCAATTTTCAGCAGTCAACCGACTACATAACTTTAGATGGATAAAGTATTCATTTAAAACTGCTGTGCGGATTTTCAGTATGCTGAAATGAAGCATTGTCTTGGAAAAATTCACATATAGCCAGGAGGGTAATTGCATAACCATTTGTGGCATGCAAAACATTGAATTGCATGCGTAGAAGGCCTCTTATAAAATTAAGTCATACCTAGAAGTATGCAGCGTGCAAGCAGATGACCATTTGGGGCAAAGGGGCAAAGTTTCGGCAAAGCAAGGGCAGACTCACAATTTACATGCACATGCTTGTAAAGTACCCACTAACGTTTATGCCTGCTCCTTAAAAGAGCTTCCCAAGATGGAATCTATCCATTTATCTCTTTGGGGTTCCTTTGCCTCCAGGTTTAACGCTTACATCACTTGTCTAAACAAAACAATCTGTGTCGGCAGCAATAAAAAGTCTAATTCCCGAGATTTTTCCAGCCCAAGAGTGAGAAACATGCAAAATAATGGCAAATAAGACCATATGGCCTATCCAAACCAGAAGCCCAATCTCTACTACCCCTTTTTCATAGCAACAGAGGGCGCAATATTCAGCCCGCAGCGGTCAGTACTTATAAAGCGCCTGACCATCACAGGCAAAAGTGAAACCAGATATCCAGTGCTGGACACCAGATATCCACTGGCACTGAATATCTGGTTTCGTCACCAACCTCCTTTGTTGTCTGGTCAGTGGCAATATTCAGCCATTAACCGGTTAGCAAAACTGCATAAAGTTAGGACAGCCATTGAGCTTTTCTAACTTTATGTCATTTCCTATCCAGTTAGTGGGCTGAAAATCGTCATAGACCATTTAGGTGCCAGTACCTCCTCAGTCCTGCCTGACACTATCTGGATTATGCCAAGGTGTTTCTTGGGGATATTCATTGGAACTGGCCCAGTAACGCTGAATATTAGGATCAATAAGGTTTATGCAGTTAGCAGATCCTGTTAACCGAATGAACCCTTCTGAATAATGGGCCAAGAGTACTAAAGACATTGTTTTTCCCAGGCCAATATAAGGCTCACCAAGGATCAAACCCATGATTGTTGAAAGTAGATGCTAGAGACATGCAGCTAAAGTCACAGGACCAATGAATAGAAAACAAGGCTTCTGAAAAGATCCCAGTTCACAGTTTACCAAGAGAGAATGTAAATTTTAAGATGCTATTTAATTCCTCTTGGGCTATCATGCAGTTCTTCTGCAATACTTTCCTGTCCTCTGGAGTTATATCTGTTCTGGGTCCACCTTCTCATCATGAGGGTTATACAGGAGCTCTGTAATCCAAATATTAAATATCAATGTCCCCTCACAGTCTGCATGGACCTTTCAGAATCCATGTACCAGAGTCTAGACCCAGAACATGATGTTCCTCCTCTCCTGTTGATCCTCTTCATCCCAAAGTGCATACACAGAAAGCTGCTGCCAAGTTCTTTTGGACCAGCATTTCTGTTCCTCTGAACACAGACGCGCTGGCCTTAACCAGCCAGCATTCAGGCTCAGCCTCATTCCATAGCCTCTTTCTGATCAGCCTGCCATCTTTAAAATGTCCTTCTAGAACTAAGCCTTTCCTTTCCTATGCATGCACTAAGATTTAGACCGGCAGCATGTGAGTAAGCACAAATATTTAAGATAGTCAAGAGGTTCACTGATCTACAGATTGAGCAGGTATTGCACTATGTCTATAGTATAGCCTGAGTGAGATACTACATGATTTGCTTTTAAATTCAATTTTGGCATTATCTGACTTTCCAAGATGCGATGGGCCCAATATTCATTTGCAACGGCTACGTACCTCTATGGCGCATAGCTATCTCTGCCAAAATTTAACCCCATATATTCAATGCCGGAGTCATATGAGGCTCCAGCACTGAATATCTGGGGTGGCTGCACAGCCAATGACGTCACAGAAGCTAACTGGACAGGGGTGATATTGAGCTGCTGCCCAGTTAGCTCCCAGGGGTAAAGACAGACCAACTCTTGCTGCGCCCATCTTTACCCGTGGGTCATTAACCAGGCAGCGGTGCAATATTGCTGCTGCTGCCCAGTTAGCTCCACCCCCAGAACACCTCCAACATGTCCCGATGCTAAGCGGTTAGCATCAGAGCGTGCAGCAGCGTTAATCAAGGAAATTCAGAGGCACAACCGTGTTAGTATCTCTGAATATCTCTCTAAGCATTATTTGCCTTTGAATTTTGGGCCCAATATGTTTTATTCTACCATGATATTGTGTCTGGCCCAATGATTTGATATGATTTTAGAACAAAAAAGGGGCCCATATAAAATCATAGAAGAACATAATAATTGTCATACTAGGTCGGACCAAGGACCCATCAACCAGTATCCTGTTTCTAGCAGTGGCCAGTCCAGACCACAAAGTACAGGCTAGATGTCATGCTACTTACCCTCGAGGATAAGTGGTGGCTTTCCCCAGGTCTCTCTTAATAACCGTTAATTGACTTTTTCTCTAGGAAGTTGTCTTAAACTTTGTTTAAACCCAGCTATGCAAACTGCTTTTACCACACCCCCAGGCAACAACTTCTAAAGCTTACCTATGTGTTGAGTGAAAAAATATTTTCTTAGTTTGTTTTAAATGTACTACTTTGTAAGTTCATGGCATGTTCCCTCGTCTTTGTACTTTCTGAAAGAGTAAAGAGATCCATCCATGATTACCTGTTCCACTCAGGATTTTATGGTTCTCTATTATGTCTCCCTTTGGCCTTCTCTTTCCCAAGCTTAAAAGCCCTAACCTCTTTAGCCTTTTCTCACAGAAGAATTGCTCCATCCCCTTTATTATTGTAGTCACTTTTCTTTATACCTTTTCTAATTCTACTATATCAATCATTCTATCAACAATTAGCCGCCTGAGTGAAGATCAAACACAGTTTAGGACAACTATCCACAGGGCTGCCATTAGTTGACACTGATTCAACAGCTTTTAATAACGATTTTGTTCTTTATAATGGTTTCTACTGTTTTCCCCAGCACTGATGTCAAACTCAGCGGTCCATAGTTACCCAGATCACCTCTTGAATTCTTTTAAAAAATTGCCATTATATTGACCATCTGACCATCCTCCAATCTTCAGGTACCGTAGATGATTTTTAGAGATTACTAATAGCATACAGTCAAACCTCGGTTTTCGTATGCCCTGGTTTTCGTACGATTCGGTTTTCGTTGACTTTTTTCATCAAGATTTTGTTTCGGTTTTCGTACGTTGTCTCGGTTTTCGTACAGCATTTTACCCCCCGTACCTGCCATGGATTAGCGTGAGCCAGCGATCTCCCACGGAGCTTGAGCCAGCGATTCTGCGGGACCTCTGGGGAGCCGAGGAGTTCAACGCTCCAGCGTGGCCTGACCGAAACTGCTTCCTGCCCCGGACTCTCCCCCGATTGACGCTGCTGCCAGCCGCGGTATCCGGCACAGAAGAAAGCTGCCTGATAGGCTCCTGCGGGGCCTGCGGGCTGAGCCCTCACTATTGCCTGCGGTCTGAGCAGCGGTCTGATAAACGGGAGGAGGAACCTATTACAAACGTCTGGAGCTTGGCTGTCGCGCTGCAGAACTGAAGGGGAGATTTATCGGGACCAAGCGACATCCACGTGGCAGCCGCCGGCGCTTGTCACCATCCCTCACCAATACGATCTATCCTGAGAGGGGTACGTCTGCCTGCTGCCTCTTCCCCTGCACATCCCTTGAACCGGGACAGGAGCTGGTGACCGAATCTGCTTCTCCTTGGCGGCCCAGTCTCCCGCCGGGGCCCCTGCCCTCCCGATTGGATTCTGGGTGTCCTGCAGGCCTGCACACGCGGCCTCTCCTTGAAACCTTGCAGTCTGCAGCTGCAGGCTCCTGCTGGCACAGCCCCACGCTGTTCTCTGACTCTCACCTGTGTCAGGCTACTACCTTAGGGGGGCCGGAGGCAGCCTAAGACTCTCTGTCCCACTGTTTTTCAACTGCCTGCTGCTTGGCTGACACTGCCTCTCCACCTCTCCCGACACTGTGTAGGAGTGGCTGCCCTACAGGCTGGTGTGACTTCGGGCACTGTCCTCTTTCTGGTGCCCTTACTTTTGCTGACATTGGCACTACCTCTCCTGACACTGTGAGCTTGGTAACTGGGTGTGATGGCTGCTAAGTTAAAAGGCAGGCTGGAGCCCCGATTGTGCAGACGGCCAAGATGGCTGTTCCCACCTCCGCTGCTGGTGGTGATTGCTCGATCCCCAGAGGGGAGAGCAGCTGGAGCTGGCTGGAGTGCGTCCCATATGCCAACAAAAGTCTTCAATAAAGGTAAAAGTGATGTTACATGCTCATTTATCCATTTCATTAGTCATTTATATGTATTTCTCATTGTTTTCTGTATGTAAAAAGATAGTTATTCTCTATAAAATGTATTTTTTGTCAATATTTTTGGGTGTCTGGAACGGATTAATTGAATTTACATTATTTCTTATGGGAAATCTTGCTTCGGTTTTAGTCCGTTTCGGTTTTAGTCAGACTTTTTTGAACGGATTAATCATGAAAACCGAGGTTTGACTGTACTTGGAATTTCACTTTTCAGTTCTTTAGCTTCTGAAACATTTCTTGTCGTCTTCAGGGTAGGTTATTAGGAATTCATTTTACATAAATTCATATCTTACAGTAGTACATAGTGATATATTGTACATGGCAGCTGTTCTGATGCACTTTGACCTACCTCTAGCTCCTCAATCGCTACAAAATATTGAGTGCTTTTCTATAAAAAGGGATTCAACTAATCATGGCCAAAGAGGTCACCGAAAGAACCATCTTCTTTGCAATTGCCACCGATTATGGAGATACGTAAACATTCTGTAGATGTCTATGCACCAGCTATCCTCTCTCTTTCTATATTTGGCTTCTCTTTCACAGTTTAATGGGATTTCAGTTCATATGCTAGGTCCATCCCACAAATAGGTCACCTTTCCAAACACAATTCCAAATGACAACTTCCCAGCTGTGCTAGAAAAATGAACATGTTCATTTTTGTTACATCCAGGGAATGCCATACTTAACTTACATTTGAATATATATTCATCTGCTATTAATACTCTTAGATATTAAGTTGTAGTATATTTCTGAACAAACTGAAAGGCCTCTGTCCAGAGTTTTAGATCGCAGTCATTCAATTTTATTTGAATGCTATTCCTTTTACTGTGATTATGGCTCTCTCAGTGGCTTACTGCCACATTGCCGTTTCCACCCCCCTGATCTGAGGCTTCTTAACATATTTTTTGAGCCCTGTAGTCAGTTGTTACACTTTGGCAGACATAGTTTCATAGTATCTGTGTCTGTATTTTTTCTTCATTGATATTATGGTGTTCAGAGACTCTTTGTAGTTAAGTCATTCCTTTTACAAAAGCAGGTTGTGCTACTTTTGGCGCTACCATCAAGGAAGATAATCTTCAGCTTCGATATGCCACGTGTTAGCAAATACTATTTTATGGTCACAGACCATGGACAAAAGCAAAGTACTACATTTGCAGTGCTCAGTAGCGCATATTCATCTTACAATATGCAATGTCTGACTGAAGAATGAGGCAGTGTGAGCTTTCAGGGCCTGGCCCCCCAACCTACAAATGGTCAAAGAACAAAGGAATTCCTATCTGCAGCTCTCTAATCAAGGTACCAATAAGCATGAAGGAATTCACCTCCCAGCTTATCTCAAAGCAGACCACTTTGAGGCCTACTCTGAGAAAAGGCAGAGTAAACAAAACCAAAAGAGCTGGTTTCTTATAAGGTTTGGTCAACAGTTTACTATATAATAGAATCAGGCAACACTTTGGGAAACAACAAAAGGTAGAATATATATTCCCAGTTAAAATATGCTTGCTATCCTGATTTCCGGTGGGACCGCTACAATGCCATATCTACACTACTATGTATCTACACTACACTACATATCATATCTACACTACTATGTAAGAACAGCTTTTCTTCCAGTTTAATAACTTAATTAACTGTCAAAATAATAACAGAGTAATCCAGTAGCCTCCAACTGAAGACAAACTATCCTTTTTTCCTTGCCAGCAGTTTCCTCCTGCTCCTGTGGGAATTCAGTTCAAACTAATTGTCCTATACCAGGCCACACCACCACATGCCTTCATTTAAATCATCTGGGTGGGGTTTTCTGAGATTACTTTAACCTCCTCCTGTCTTTCCCCACCTAGCTCAGCCATTTCAGGGTCAGTCTTTGGCCACTGGCCATAGACAATAGCTCCTTCCAAAACCCAACATGTATGTACCCTAGGCTCGACTCTCAGTCATTGCAATTTTGCAAACTTGAGATTCCCTCCTCTAGGGGCTGTGAACCGTGTCTCCTTAGCACCCTCAGCTCTGGACAGCTTGAGGACCATCAATAGGCCTTGGGAATCAAACCCAAAACTCACATGTCGGCATTGCCATTGAGGCTTTGGCTAGTCAACTTTAGCTTGCTTTAGTATAGACTGTGTGTTCTGTTGAAATGCTTTCCAGTAGAACAAAAGGTAAACAATGTTAATCTCAAAGGTTCACAGTGATGAAATACACAAGGGAGCTACTTCATACAACCTGTTGTGATATGAGACCTATTTGATTACTAAATCTGAAGAACAATCAAGTTATGCACTCTAAGAGTTTGATGTAAGATTCGGCACCTAGGTATGTATTTTACTACACCCCCCCCCCCCCCAGCTTTTTTTTAGCACCTACTTATGTTTGCATATACTGGAGCAACACTGTTCTACATGCTCAAGTTACTTATAATATCCCCCTCTTGACTTTACAAAAGAGGTGCGACAGACGTGTGTTAAACCTCGCGTTAACTAGGCACAACTTTAGAAATTACCCTCTGAATGACTATGCCTTTCCTCTTTCTCTGCCCCTTCCTACTTTACATTTAAAAAAACGTCAACTGGCAGAAAAGTGTTTCCAGTATCTGTTAAACTCCGTAATGAAAACCTTGGTGATACTTTTTCCGCTCATAGCTATGCTTTCTGCCCTCACCAAAAAGCTAAATACACGATGCATTCACTACTGCTAACAAGCCAAGGTGTCTAAAGAAAATACAACTTCTGATGAATCGAACAATAGTCGAACAAGAAGGAAGGATGCTCTGTAGAAAGAGCTGCCAACCTCCAAGTTTATTCTAATCTAGGCTCTGGGCAGACTAGCTTGCCAAGCCCGGATGTGTCACAAACCAGACTACGTCCACTAAGCAATTATATTTGAGCATGGCTTCTCCTGTCAGTCCAAAAATACGGAGACCCTTCTGTACCCTCATTTAACTCTGCCTGTTACAATATAAAGGGATTGATTTGTAAAGACTGAAAGTATTTCCTTCTTGACTTGACTGCTGCTTTGTACATATTGATGAGGTAGAAGAGACACAGAAGGGGATGAAAGACCTAGTGGCAAAGAGCAAGGGATTGCAGGCTCCATCTATTTCTGCTCCACGTCTCCCATTATTGCCCGCTGACTATCTCTGCTCATGAGGGAGCGTGAACTATCCATGAGTGTAAAATGGATACAGCAGAAATTGATTCAGTAACATCTCACCGACATGTATGAATAATGAGGTTCCACAGCGGCTTGTCACATAGCAGGCGTAACAGTGTAGCTGATTTATTGAAATCTTGACTGTGTAAAATCAAATTCATAACAGGGAAAATGTGTCCAGATACATAAGATAGAAATATATAGCTGCAGATGTACATATCATGTACTCTTGATATTAGCTTTCATATTTAAATATTTTCACAGCAGAAAGAAAACATTTCAAAGGAGGAATTTACTGCCCCAGTGAGTTATAAAGGGTAGGCTGACGCAACAGTGATAGGTTTGCTTCAAGCCCCTTTATCCTGTACAAATAATGTCAAAGACATTGCAAATCCAGACTTTTTTCAGAAACAGAGTCACAGAAGTTACATTAATGCAGCAATTAGTTTACTAAGCTAGGTAGTCATGATGGGTTGAAAACCAGATAATTATTTAATATAGGCATTGCATAAAGAACAGTGAAAATAGAAAGTGTGGGCAATTTATTCACTAGCCCTGGGGACATCTCTGGAATCAAAGGATGCTTAATCGAGTTCAGAATTTCTCACAAAATACTTCTACACGTCCTTAAAGGCTTGAAAGCCATCACTCCTGTCTTTTGCTGCAGGCTACATATTAACTAAATTCCAGCATGCTCTGCATGGCGTAACTTCTTTGCTGATCCCCTCCTGCCACTGCTCACAAACATTCCATTCAGGACAGAGTGGTGGTATGAGAAAGCTTTGGTAGACACAAGGGAATCAGGGAAATAAAAAGTGACACTCTATACGAGTTACATGCTCTAATGCACACAATTTTCCTAAAGAGAAAAAAAATGTACCCATCTCCCTCCTCCTCAGGATTTGCATGCATAAGATGTGCACCATTTACATAAACTTGGTAAGTCTCCAGAACACACCCCAGGCTGCTTTCAAAGAAAAGGTTAATAAACAAACAGAAAATAACCATCTGTTTGCATGTACTGAAATACGATTTTTTTTTTATTTCATTCAAATTTGTATTTATTTTATTTATTTAGCATACATTTGTATACCGCTACTTCCAAATGGCTAGAACTGTAAACTGTGTTTGTAGTCCACCAAAACTGACTACTTCACTAGGATTATTTTCATTACTTTGTTATCCACCATCAACCGTGGCACTGATTCCCAAGTCTAAAATAAGGGTAGGATGGAGTACCATACTCTCAGCACTCACTGGGATTCAAATGTGGCTGCATCTTCCAGTACAAGCGTAGTTGGACACATCACTAAAAGAGAAATGTTACATACCTGATAATTTTCTTTCCTTGAATCCTGCTAGACCAGTCTAGATGAGTGGATCATGCTCCCTTACTCCAGCAGGTGGAGAACTACTTGAGCAATTTTCAGTGATGTCATCATTTTATATATCTACTGAGGCAACAATGAGAGAAGCCAGTAGGAAACTTCCCAAGCAGTAAGCAAGACTGAAAAAATTAGAATAGACTCTGAACAAACATTTGGAATAAGAATTTGGCTCTCTTACCGTAAGTAACACTGCATCAGACACACTGACAAGGCAATCCGAGAGGCAGCAGGGCTCCCAGATTTGTAGAAAAGGTCTTCCAATGCAGGTCCTGGACTGCTCTAGCAGGATTCAAGGAAAGAAAATGATCAGATATGTAAAATTTCTCCTTACTTATTCTGCTAGACCAGTCCAGATGAGTGGAACATTCCCAAGCAGTTGAGACCCAAGGAGAGGGGGAAGGCGGGGGGGGGGGGGGGAGGGGATAGATGAGGCTATGGAAAGAACTGTCCTGCCAAAGGCACCATCTGTACCAGCTCCCACATGCAAACTGCAGTGTTTCACAAAGGTGCTCATACCATACACAACCAGGTAGCAACCTTATAGATATTCTTCAGAAACACCAAGGCAGACTCTACCCAAGCGGAGGCCTGTGCCCTAATGGAGTTAGCTCAGACTGCCTCTGGCACATGTTTTCCAGCCAGAAGATATGTTGAACCATTAGCCTCCTAAATTCAGCAGACAATAGAGAACTTAGTCGCGGCCTGTCTTTTCCTCTGACGTTTGAAGACGACAGAGATGATCTGGGTGACTGAAGGGATTAGTAACCTCCAGACATTTAACCAACACCCTCCTCATGTCTACCAGAAGATCCTCTGCAGACAGTTTGTTAAGGTGAAAAATAGACAGCAGTTTTGGGAGGAAGGATGGCACTGTTCACAAGAAGACACTGAGATAACAAAACAAGTTTCCCTGCATGACAAGGCCTACAGCTTTGACACCTGCCTGGTGGATGCAATAGCCACCAGGAAACCACCTGGAGGATCCAATCTTTGAGAGAGGCAAAACAAAAGGGCTCAAAGGGGGGCCCTTTCAGTGCCTTTAACACCATCTCTTGAAAACCCTCCATATTCATGTAAGCTAAGGAAGTAAAGGCCCAACAGACTTTGAGAAAGGTGTCCACTAATGCCCTAGAATAACACTATATCTCTCAAGGACCAAGCTGTAAATGAAAAGGGAATGGGATCTTCCATCACTAAAGGTCCTTGTCACAGAAGCCCTCTGTCTTGAGGCAACACAAGAAGGTATTACGCTTACAAACCCTATAGATCTGCATACCATGATCTGAGTGGTCAGTCTAGTGCTACTAGAATCACCAGACCTGGTTGAGACTGAATCCTATGCAAAAGACAGTCCACCAAGGCCAAGGGGGAAGATATACAGGAAAGCCTCCAGGGACACTTCTGCAGTAGGGAATTCAAGCCTGCTGCTTACTGGTCCTTCCTGCAGCTGAAAAATGTCCCACTTCGGCATTCACGCAAATGGCCATCAAGAAGAAACCTGGAAGGTCCCACCTCTGCACTATGAGGTGGAACATAACAGGAATTCACTGAGAACTGCAGTGTTCTGACTCAAGAAGTTGGTCCAGGAATTGTTGATGCTTGCTATGTGGGCTGCAGACAGGGCCATCAGACTTCTCCACTCAATGACAGTTCTGCTACCTTGAGAGCCATCCTACCACTGAGAGTTTTGGCCTGCTTGATGATGTATGCCATACCATGACATTGTCCGAGAAGATGCAGACCACCTTTCCCTTTAGGAAAAGGCCCGGGACAGAGAAACAGCGAAATTGCTGATGTTGCTTCCAGATGGCCATGGGAAAGTATGCTTCAGCGAGATCCAGAAAGGTGAGAAACTTCCTCTGCTAGACTGATGCAATGACTGACCCGATGTTTTCCACATGGAAATGCAGGACTTAGAGTTTGGCATTGCTTGCCTTCAGTCCCAGAATAGATTGAAAAAACCCTCCCTTCTTGGGCACCAGAAATAAATGGAAAGCACACCTCACCCTGCCCTCACCCTGCCCTGCAGAGAGCATGGGTAGAATAACCTGCAACTGCATAAGGTGCTGTAGAGATTCATCTATTTCCACTCCTTGAGCAGGACGCTGCAGGAAGACTCCACAAAGGCATTTTGTAGTGGCTCTGCAAACTTGAGGATCCAATGAGGATCCGAGGACCCAGTGATTTGGGGCCACTATAAGAGAAACAGACAGACACTCCCCAACTAGAAGACTTGGAAAGGACATGCTGAATCTCATTTTGGAGGCTTGCAATGATGTCAACAGCCCCGAAAGGACTGACTTTTCTTACGTTTAGGATCATAGAAAAAACAAGCCCTACTCATGTTCCATGCAAGGCCTCACATGAGGCACTTCTAATCTCCTTGTGCTTATCTTCTAAGAACAAGCCTCACCCAGGCCTTTCAGAAACCTCTCCAGATCCTCCACAAGGAGCAACTTGCCACCAAAGGGAGCTAGCTGAACTGCAGCCTAGATGTTGCACCTAATTGACCAATTGTGGAGCCAAAGGCATTGCCTAGTCACTGCAACCCTTGCCCTGGGCTTAGAGGAAATGCTGGTAACGTCATACAGGGCATCAGCTATGTACATGGCTCCAGACTCCAATCTTGCCTTCTGTGGGTTCTCTGGCAACTGCTAAACCCAGTGTACAAGGGCTCAGGACACCAGACCTGCACACAAGGAAGCCTGATAGCCTAAGTTAGAAACCATAAAGGCATTCCTATGGAGGACCTCTGCCCATCTATCGTGAGACAACTTGACTGCACTGCCCTCCTTATAAAGGGATGGTTGTGTACAGTGGGAGGACAAAAGACTGATCCAGCTCACCCTGGAGCCAAAGATACATATGTGACAGGACCCCTAGGACTCTGCTTGGGGGTTTCACCGTCAGAGACTATAAGCTACCACATAGGATCAGCTAGGCTCTACATCATGTAGAGCTGCCATAGCATCCTGAAAGGGCATAGGAAAATCCTGTCTGCAAAACAGGCAGATCATGGAGATCGTAGCCTTCCAATAGAGGAATCACCCTGCCCTTCTCAGACATACCTTCTGGAGAAAAACATTTCTCTACAGCTCTCCAACCTACTCCTATAGGGCATAAGGTGGGGCACCTGGAGAAACAGACAAGTGAAAGGGAGAAGTGGGAGTTGTGTAAATCCCTTACTGCCTGTGACAGAGGCACCAAAGGGATAATAGTCGCCCTTAGAGGAGGCCTGTGCATCAGACCCCTGCAAAGGAGGGCCATCATGAAGCTAAAAGAGACTGAAAAGTTGGTTAACAAGGGGTGCCAGAGGGGACCTCCAGGAGCCAACAGATTGAGGCTATAGCCACCCAGCCATGCTTGCCCTCTACAGGAACCAAGCAACCATCTTGGCCAAAGTAGCTCTAATTTTTAAAAAGGGTTCCAGGGCTGCTCCGGGAAACTACAGAGAAATGGTAGATACCATTACAAAGAATAAAATTACTGAACATGCAGATAGCCATGGTTTAATGGGAGAAAGCCAATATGGATATAGCCAAGGAAGGTCTTGTCTTACTAATATTATATCTTTTTGAAGGTGTTAATAAACAGGTAGACAAAGGTGAGCCGGTTCATAAAGTGTATCTGGATTTTCAGAAAGCCTTGACAAGGTCCCTCATGAGAGACGTTTGGCAAAATTAAAGTCATGGGATAGGAGGCAGTGTAGTATTGTGGATCAGGAACTGGTTAAAAGACAGAAAGTAGAGAGTAGGGCTAAATCACCAATTTTCTCAATGGAGAAAGGTGAATAGTGGAGTACCCCACGGATCTGTGCTGGGTCTGCTGCTTTTTAACATATTTATAAATGACCTGGAAATGGGAATAACAAGTGAGGTAATCAAATTTACAGATGACACAAAACTATTCAAAGTTGTTAAAACCTAAGAGGATTGTGAAAAATTGCAAGAGGACCTTGAAAAAACTGAAAGACTGGATGTCCAAATGGCAGACAAAATTTAATATGGACAAGTGCAAATTTATGCACCTAGGAAAGAACAACTTAAACTATGGTTACATGATGCAAGGTTGCACAGCCACCCAGGAAAAAGATTTAGGTGTCATCATGGATAATATGTTGAAACTATTTACTCAGTGTACAGCAGCAGTCAAGAAAGGAAATAGAATGCTAGGAATCATAAAAAAAGGAATAGAGAATAAAACAAAAGATATTATAATGCCTCTGTATCATTCCATGGTGCAATTGCACCTTGAATATTGTGTGAAATTTTGGTCACCATATCTTAAAAAGGATATAGCGGAGTTACAAAAGGTACAGAGAAGAGCCACCAAAAAGGTAAAGGGGATGGAAGGATACCTCTGAGGAGAAGCTTAAAAGGTTAGGGCTCTTCAACCTTGAAAAGAGACGGCTGAGGGGGATATGATAGAGGTCTATAAATTAATGAATGGAGTGGAACAGGTAATTGTAGATCGATTGTTTACGCCACCAAAAGGCAGAAAGACTAGGGGACATGCAATGAAGCTACAGGGTAACCCCTTTAAGACTAATGAGAAAATATTTTTTTCACTCAACGCATAATCAAATTCTGGAATTCGTTATCGGAGGATGCAGTAAAAGCTGCTAGTGTATCTGGGTTTAAAAAAGGTTTGGACAAGTTCCTGGAGGAAAAGTCCATAAGCTATTATCAAAGAGGACCCGGGAAATCCACTGCTTGCCCCAGTTTTGGGAAACTGCTAGGTACTTGTGACCTGGATTGGCTACTGTTGGAAACAGGATACTGGGCTTGATCTGACCTTGGTCTTATGTTCTTAAGAAAGTTTGCATATGGAGCAAATCTGACAGAGTGAAGAAACAGCGCTTGATGATGGAAAAGATATAGTGAGAGAAGGTGAGCCTAGAATCAAAAGTGACACCAAGGATTCTTTATAGTCTCCTGGAAGGGAATTGGGATGCCATGTACTGAGGGTGGAAGCAGCGGGGGTGAAAGGCTGGGATGAGTGAAAAGAGATGAGTGAATTTTTGCTCTACATCATTCTTTCCAGTCTATGAATTTCAGATACTCGAGACATTTCACTGTATTTGCCATATCCTTCCATCTCTCCTCTCTCAGGGCCAGTGCAAGGGCACCCTAGATGAACCTTCAGACTTACAGCCCCCCTCCCCCACAATTTTAATAATTAAGCTCAATGACTGTTTGAGTACTCCATAAAGGTGTGCCATCAAATGTAAATAAATAAATTGCACATCATACTTTTAAGTACTAAAAACTTTGCTTGTATCCTGATCCATTGTTTTCCTTGTCTCCTTTCCTTTCCCTATTTGTGCCCTTAATTCTCATCTATTGTATTGTCTGTCTCAATTAGATTGTAAGCTCTAACGAGCAGGGACTGTCTTTTATATCTTTCTGTACAGCACTGTATATGCCTTGTAGCACTATATAAATGATTAATAGTAGTAGTAGTATACAGTGGTGTGCAAAAGTCTGGAATCACTTGTGAGTTTTGGGTTTTTCGTACTTTCTAACTTTTTTTTTTTTTAAATTTTGCGTTAGCCCAGCATATTCATCTTTCTACCAAGTTAAAAGGGATACATTTGACTATTAGAGTTGACTTTTTTGCATTCCTTGCTTCCAATTTAAATACTTGATGCAAGTATTAATAGCTACTGCGATTTTTGTGGATCCTGTCAAAACTGGATTGAAATTATCCAATATGCACACATTATTTCTGACCAATCAGGAGGCTGGTTTCACTAATCAATCAATGCAGATATCTAGCCAACAGCTATAAAAATGTGCGGAATTTTTGAATTTCATACGCTTTCTGGATTGACCATGAAGATGACTCGGACCCTGACGTTGGAGGAGCGTGTTCGTGTGTCCTTTATGAGCGAGGAAGAATTTTCAAGCCGTCAGATAGACAGGAAGGTTGGCTGCAGTCAGAGCGCTGTTGTTAAGATTGTACAGAAGAAGAAAGAAACGGGTTCAGTGGTGGACAAGCCTCATTCAAGTTGTCCACGTGCATCAACATCACGCCAGGACCGTGCACTACAACGCATTTCACTGACTAATCGCAAGTTGACCTCTCCTCAGCTACTTCGAGAGTGGTCAGACAAGAGTGAGGTCAGTGTCAGCTCATCAACAGTTTGTCACCAGTGCCTGCAGTTTGGTCTCCGGGGCTGCAAAGCATGGAATAAGCCACTGATGACTGACATACAAAGGCGCAACTGGATCGTGTGGGCGAGAAAGCACTCAACCTGGTGGACTGAAATGTGGGAAAAGGTGCTATTCAGCGATGAAAGCACCTTGTGCCTGTTTGGTAACCAGGCCCACACCTATGTGAGGAGATTTCCTGGAGAGAAATTCAAGCCTGAGTGTCTCAACCTCACTGTGAAGCATCCTTTGAAGGTCAAGGTCTGGGGCTGCATGGCTGCCCGTGGCGTTCGACGTCTTCACATCGTCGATGGAATGGTCAATGGGGCCAAGTACATCACCATACTGCAAAAGTGCATGGTGCCATCAGCACACCAGCTGTTTCCTGGCCAGTTCCTGTTCCAAGATGACAATGCACCCTGCCATCGCTCCACACAGGTGATCAGCTGGAAGCAGCTGAACAACATCAAGTCAATGGACTGGCCTGCCCAGTCTCCAGATCTGAATCCAATCAAGAACCTGTGGCACAAGGTGGCCTTGGAAATATCCAAGAGGCATCCGACATCAAAGCGTGAGCTGATTGAGTCCCTCTTTGCAGCTTGGAACCGCGTTGTCACCAACGATCACCTTGTCAGACTGGTTCATTCAATGCCGACAAGGTGCAGTCAGGTGATCAAGAACAAAGGGTGGCCCATCAAATACTGAGCCATCACTGACACATAAAAATGGCCTTTTTCAAGGCCACATACATTAATTTAAATGAAACCTGGCATGCGTCCATAATATTTTAAAGCATACTTACAATAATATATCGTTGGCCATTGATGTACATCCTCACTGGTCTTCCTCAGTCACAGTCACTTAGACTACAATGAATTCAGAACACTGCCACTCGACTTATCACATACACAACACAGCAGGATCACGTTACACCTCTTCTTATTCACCTCCAATGGTTGCCTTTTACTTTTTGCACTCACTTCAAAATACTCGTTCTAGTCCATCGAGCTCTCCATACCAGCACCCCACAATATTTAGCAGATCTTATCACATTCCATATTCCCAGGCACACCCACCGTTCATGTCTCGTAAACCGCCTTCACCTCCCCTCCCCCTCTTATGCCCACCTCCAATCTACATGCTCCTCTGCATTCTTTTTCATTGGCCCCACACTCTGGAACTCACTGCCTTCCTCCCCATCATATCACTTTCAAGAAGAACCTTAAAACCCACCTTGTCTCCTTAGCCTTTGATCTTCCTTCCCCTTTTGTCTGATCCTGTCCTCCCAAATATAACTTTTACTCTGTCCTCTATGTCTTGTTTATCTGCTCACTTTCACTGTCCTGTCACAAATTGTAATTTCTTTTCAATTTTCTGGCTTTGTGCCCACTCTGAACCTTTGTATTTTGTAAACCGCTCTGATTTTCAAAGAAGGGCGATATATCAAATAAATAACCATAACCATAACCATACATTAGAGGATTTTCACAGAATATCTATCAACAGGACAACTATGGGGAACAAACTCAGAAAATAAGGGCCAAACCAATACTAAAAGTTGGCCCTAATAGCCAAATCTATAACTTAACATGAGATACACAGAAAAAGCCACTGGGAGGAAAAAGAAATTAAGATATAAGGTCACGAAGTTGAAAAAACACGTCAAATTTACAAGTGATTCCAGACTTTTGCACTCCATTATATTATATATATATATGTGTGTGTGTGTGTGTGTCTGCTCTCCCTGCAGGTAAAAGAATGTGATGATGGCTCTTTGAGTTTATGTAGCTCTCAGGATCTCTGGGGCTAATATACAAGCCGCTATTTAAACCCAACTGCTCCACCCTGGCACTGGAACATTTAGTGGCAGCTTTCGCATAGGAGCTACCGCTGAATATCCAGGCACTTGTCTGGATAGCAACTTAGGCTAGCTTTTCATGCGGCCTCAGTTACCCAGTCAGGAGCCGCTGAATTTCTCACTAACTGGGCAAGTACTGGCACCTGCCCAGTACCGACCTCAGACCGCCCCTGCAGACAGTAGAAGGCTGAATATCACAGTCGATGCCATTAGCTGGCTGGCCTCGATCTTTGAATATTGACCCGTCTAGCTTTTCTTTAGCTGCTACTGCTCTTAATTGCCCTCAGAAGTTGTCGCCCTAAGCGGTCGCTTAGTCTCGCCTAATAGTTGAGCCGGCCCTGTCCTCTCCTCTATGGTACACATATTTAGATCCTTATACCTCATAGGACTTTTGGTGTTGATGCTACACCATTTTGATAGCTTTTCTTTGAACCACCTCCAAGTTCTACGTTCTCTGTCCAAGACTTAATGGTGGATCACACTGCGCCACAGCAATTATGAACTAGCAGTGTTATGAAGGTAATACCATGATGCAGAATATGCAGAACTTTAGAGGGCACGCAAAACATGAATTCATGCTGTAATCGACTTGGAAATTGATTTATTAAATTGCTGCACTGATCCTTTTTTTAACAATTATTATACTGGAAATCAACGCCAGCTTTTGAGAACGAGCTAAATCTGGACCAATGATTATATTCTCATTTTATACAAGTGGGGAATACAGAGTTCCCTTGATAGTAGCTTTTCGATTTCACAGGCGTACCTTCTGGAGAAATACATTTCTCTACAGCATCCCAACCAACTCCCATAAAAGATAAGGTGGAGCTCCTGGAGAACTTGTAAACAGGTCTGTCAGTCAGCCAGCAGAGGCTGAGAGCAGTCGGTTGAAAATGGGGGTCGCGGGGTTATATTATATCAAGTAGATCATTTATAATTTTTTAAAAAATAAACATTAAAAAGCAAAATTGAACTACTGCAGATAAAAAGAGCATTATAACTAATTATAGATGGTGTCATTTACATTTTGGCATAAGAGATTTGACTGAGAGGTTGGTTTCTGGAGTTTTAAATGAAGATCTTGCCAGCAACCAGTACAGAACCATTATCACCTCCCTTCTACTGGTTATGCCTCTCTGTGCTCCCCTACACCACTCTGGCTGCAGCCTTCATCACACTTTCACTATCTTGAGATCGGGCATTTTCACCCCAAACGGTCTTTTCTTGTTAGACAGGCCTTGACAAATTTTCTTGGAATCTAGGAGCCAGCCTAAAAATTCTGGAACTGGCGGCAGGGACCTAAGTCACAGTGTATATCCGCCTCCCTAAAAGATGTATCGCAGTTCCTTTTTCAGGTTTTAGGGCCTGATTTACTAAGACCGTTTTCCCATTTTCTATGGGAAAAAGCTTAATAAATGAGGCTCTTAACAGGCCACTGCACAATGCCAACAGAAGGCAGTGGCACTATTCCTCCCCCTCCCACCATCCACCATGACTCTTTATGGCTGTACGTAACGTAACTTCCTTTTTGGCTTCTGATATTACCATGGCCGATGATATGGGAAGCAAAAAAAGTGTATCTTCTGTCTCCACGCCTTGCCTTCAGGACCGTACCTAGCCCTGTGCGAGCGGTGCGGCCACACAGGGCGCAAAGGCTTAAGGGGTGCATTTCGTCTGTCTGCCGTTGCCTGCCGCTGCCACTTTTTCTTCACTCAGTGGCGGCAGGCAATGGCAGACATCTGAAATGTGCCCCTTAAGCCTTCTCACACTAAGCACATCTGCCCCTCCCTGCTCTGACGCGACATCAGAGAAGGGAGGGGCAGATCTGCTTAGCGCGCCGGCAACTTGCACAGCGGGCACACCTCTTCTCTCCTGCCGCGGGGGACGGGGGAAGGGGGGGCACGTACCCATTGTGCAAGGCGCACAGGGAGCGATTCAATGTCGGTACGGCCCTGCTGGCCTTCACCCAATCTCTCTCTCTTTTTGCCATGACCCCCCCTCCCCAGCCTCTATTTCTCTCTCTCTTACCCCCGCACCCCTGCTTCATCCAGTTGTGGCTCCCGAAAAATATCATATTTCAAACTTCTCCCATCGCAATCAACTCTCTCCATGCTCAAGCCATGTAGTGGAGAAAATTTGGGCCAGTCTCACAGTTTTCAGTCTTGAAACCGTGAGATCAGTTTGAACGACCTCCACAATGTAGAGAGTCGATTGCAGTGTGGGAAGTCTGAAATGTTGTGTATTTCAGGAGCTGCGGCCAAATTGGGGGGCATAAAATCCCGGGTGCCAGAATGCAATTTCTAGAGTTTTAAATGAGATTTTGATTTCTAGGCAACCTGGCACCCAGGATTTGTCAAGTCCTGTGTTAGTGCATATCAAAATCTTGTCCTCGCTCAGATTTCTGTACCCCAAATTCTTGCTTCTGGGATCGTCCTCACTGAGTCTTAAAACTCAAGTTCTTACCACTCCTCAGATTTCTCAGATCACACTGGTATCAGGAGGTAGGATATCCAGAGGGAACAAACAAATAATACCCCACGCATGGTGGTAATCTAACGGACCATTATTTTCAGATGGCCAACTCTCCACGTATTCAGTGTGCATAACACAGAAGAAGCAGCATCAAATTATCTCAAGAGTCCTACAGTATGACACCTTTTGCTTATCCTTTAATGACGCTACAAGAATAGCTACTCAGCATAAAACATTCAGAGCGATTAACTGTTAGCAGATCTGCTAACAGCACTAATCATGGCGACTGGGATATTCAGCTGCATTGCCATGGTTGGTGCCGCTGATTACCCCCGGGTGGCACAGCTAAACATGCTGCTCCTAACTGGCTAGGACTGGGGTGTTCCGTGGGCAGAGCGGAGCAGAAGCAGCACCCAGGGATAAATGGGCTGCGCTGATCACTGCCCAGTTCTCCTTAAGTGGCAAATGTTAGCCACCTTCAAGGCCTAACCTTCATCACAGAAGCTAACTGGGCAGTGGCTGAATATCGCTGTTGCCTGGTTAGCTTTGCTGCTGTCCGACCAACCCGGATATTTAATGCCAGTGGCCAGATATGGCCCCAGCATTAAATATCTGGGTTTAACGTTCAGCGGCAACAGCTAGCTGCTTTCTATTGGCTAGTCATTGCCAGTGAACATCCTTCTACTGCTAGTTTAATGTAACATTTAGTTTTGCAAAATGGTGACTTAAGGACTGAATTATTACTAGTTCTAGCTTTTGGTGGCTCAGGTAATGTCCTCGTTTTTGCCATGGTACCAACAGTATTCCCCTTACAATTTTATCATCCATGAAAATCTTTGCACAACAGAAATTAGAGCATAAAGGCCTATTAACTTTGACAATTCACCTTGCTTTGAAAGCTGTCTCATACTGGACTGCCTGGAGGGTTTAAAGTGGACCCTGAACCAGAATCAAAGCTCTCTGCTCTTTTCAAAACGACAGCACAAATGTTTCAAATGTTTCACAGAGAGGCAGAGGAATCATGAGCTCCCCCAAACATCAACATATGGATTTACTACAGTATTAAAGAGTCAAGAAAAGAAGACAGGTTGTTAGCAGACTAAAGCAAGTACCAACCGGTTGATAATCTCTATTGCAGCTGTTAATTTTTGACTGGAGGCAAAACCTGTCTACTGCACAACTGTGGCTGAATGATCCATCTAACCCTTAGTGTGAAACACCAACTGAGAATCTGATAGACGATTTATGTAGGCGGTAGATCCTAAAAAAGCATACTCCAGATGCAGTTTCTCAGGAGTGTTTGCTTTTCTGAACATAGCTCCAAAAAAGCTCCATCTCCCAGCCTTCTCAGCAAGCACTTTTGTCTACCGAGCCTTAAATAACGGACTGCAATAATTCAGTTTTCAGCTGTGCTGACAGTTTTACTAAACCCTCAGTGCGAGATACTACACATAACCCCTAGCGAGAAGGGAGTCACCCACAGACTGGAGTAAAGTAAAATCCCAGAATCCCTGGCCTTCACTTATCTTCCAAGAGTAGCTTTGAAGTCAACTTGAGAACATGACAGAAATGAATTACGCAAACCTTTTCCCCCCTCTACCTCCTCCTTCTCCCCATGGTTTACTGGTAGCACGGCTAATGTTAAACTGTATTGTTACTGATGTTTAGGCTTTAAATCCCAGCCCCCGTGTTCCTGTGGAGACAGCACTTAATGTACATCAGTGCCTTATGCCTCTGCCCAGAGAGGCAAACCTGATGTGAATCCAAAGTTCTCTTTTTCTTGCCTCAGCGTCATACTTTGAGTCACTAAAGAAGTAATGCCTAAAGGTTCACACCTGTGATCCAAAGTTTCATTATTTCAACAGAAAATGCTCACAGGAGTGCTTCAGATGCAGCTCTACAGCTTTGCAATGAACTTAATCATAAGGGGAAAAAGCTTTCTATGAATTGTAGGGCCAACACTTCTGTTCCTTAAACACAGAGAAAGCTACATATAAAACTTTTTAGAGGCCATTTATATTGAGTCCTCACAAAGATTTTCCCTCTCCATACGTCAACATACGGTAAGTATAGAGCTGTCAAGTGATGTTGTTTCTGGAAGAAGACTCTAGGCTAGTCTTAGCTTTTAGGACATCACCTCCACGCATGTTGGAAAAAGTAAGGCTACAAACACAATATAACTCTGCTGCAAGTCTAAAATCAGAACTAGCATGAGAAAGCCCTCCAGAAACTGAGTCACTTCATAGATCTGTAAGCTGCAGATGGGTTTTCCTCCTGCAGTATCAGAAGTGAGGTGATAAAATGAGCAACCATATTAGCAGATGCTAAGAAACTGGTTCTGGGGCTATGAAAAGTACATCTTTTTGTTTGGTTTGGTACCCTCAGTGTGAAACATGAGTAGCACATATTAAAAATTGAAACGGAATAGAGCAAATGTTTTCTGATTTAAAACAAGAGAAAATAAAACCAAATCCTAGGATACTGAGGTTTCAAAATTTTAAAAAAGCTAATTTTTTGTTAACATGCCAACTCTATGGTGTAGGTTGATAAGCTGCAGGCTTTCGCAGTTAGTTCACAGGGAACTGCACTGCCCACAGATTTTCACAGATCTGGAGATAAGAGAACCAGGATTATATGGTGAATTTAGGCCTTACCTGCTAATTGTCTTTCCTTGAGTATCTCCAGTCCAGTCCCAATACGGATGGGTAGTCACGCCTGTCCAGCAGCTTGGAGACTGAGCATGTCAGAGTTCTGACCTCTGCACACTTGGGTAGCCAGAAGCTCCTCCCATTTCCCAGTATCCTACTGACCAAGCAGAGTTAGAAAAAGACTTATGCATCCTGCAACACCAGGCTGATAAATAAGAACAGAAAAACACTCTGAGAGAACTAAACCCTGTGAATCCCTTTAAAAAGAATGCCAAGGAGGGAGAAAAAATAACCCTGTGAGGAATAGAGTAGGCACCAGAGTGAGCCAGAGTGCCCAGGACCCGAATTACCTTCTGAACGGGAACATCCCTGGGACACCCAAATTCCACCACCTCTTTTTTTTTTTTTTATGGACTAGAATTACATACCTCCGTCCTCTTTTGATCGATCCGCAAGGTCTTATCGACATACTTTTCTGAGGTCCGGGATCGAAATGTGAACTGATGACAAAAAAAACAATCAGTTTGCAGTTAGTGGTGGATCAGGAACTGGACTGGAGATACTCAGGGAAAGACAATTAGCAGGTAAGGCCTAATTTCACCTTCCTTTTTGTATCCTCCAGTCCAGTCCCAACACAGATGGGATGTGACACAGCAGTACTAGCCCTGGAAGGGCCCAGTGAGCCCGGTCTGAATTACCGCCACTCCAATACTTGCATCCCTCATTGCTTGTACATCCAAACGATAGTGCTTTACAAAGTTATGTAGGGACACCCATGTACCGGTCCTGCAAATATCTGCTGGTGGAATAAGGCTCGACTCTGCCCAGGAAGCATCCTGTGCCCTTGTCGAGTGGGCATGCAGTCCCATTGGCATCGCCTTATGCTTAAACAGATAAGCAGAGATGATCATCTCTCTCACCCACCGGGAAATGGAAGCCTTGGGGGGCCTCCAAAACAGAACAAACAACCTATCGGACTTCCTGAACCTATCTGTGGTTTTCAAGTAATGTCTAAGGATGTGATGTACATTCAGGAGCCACAGAATACTGTGAGAGTAACCGGTTGAATTTCATGAAAAGCAGAAATCACTTTTGGCAGGAAGGACGGAACCAGATGTACCACCACCTTTTCCTTAGAAATGGAAAGAAAGGGTTCTCGGCAAGATAAAGCTTGCAACTCTGAGATTCTCCTGGCTGAGCAAATGGCCACCAGGAAAACCATCTTTAAAGTCAAGTCCATCAGTGAACACTCGGCCAGCGGTTTGAAGAGTGCCATGGACAGAGCCAAAAGCACCAAATTAAGGTCCCATGCAGGAACTATGGATCGTAAAAGTTGTGTGCTGCTGACAAAGCCTGCAGATTGCCCTCCGCCCATCCCAGCAAAGGAGCAACCTCTCTTTCCAACTGGATGCTGCCCATGTCCCCTTGCTGTGGTGGCGTTGTTCGAGAATACTTGCACTGCCCTCCCTTGAAGGATATCTGTGAAACTTTGGAGGGCCAAGGACACCACACACAACTCTAGTCTGTTTTATGACCCAAGCGTCTTCTTCCACAACAATCTGCCTTGTACCACCTGTGCCTGGCAGTGAGCCCCCCCAGTCTGTCAGGCTGGCATTCGTCGTTGAGGCAATCCACTTCGATGTCTCCAATGGCATCCCCGCTAACAGGTTTGTCAAGCTCAGCCACCACCAAAGTGCTGTCGTGACATCCCTCAGGCAGGGCAGGTGCTTCTCCAATGGGTGACGTTGGGCTGACCATCTCTTCAGAAGGGGCCTCTGTAGGGGTCTCATATGAAGCTCGTGCTCAAGGCACCAGCTTGACTGTTGTTGCCATGGAGTCCAGAAGTCATAGGTAATGCCAGGCCATTGGAGCCGGTGTCTGTAAGAAAAGCCTGATCTGCAAATGCAGTTTGAACATCTGTGTCAAGGGTAAGAAGACCTTGCCCTCGTGTGAGTTTCCAGGTAAATCAACTCCTGCGCCGGTTTCGTGTTGTTCTTGGCTGCGTTGATCACCCAGTCTAAGCTCTGAAGGAACTCGACCACCTGAGCAGTGACCCTCACACTTTCTTCCCTGAACTTTGCCTGTATCAACCAATTGATGAGGTATGGGTAAACCAGAAATCCTTTCTTTCACAGGGCCACCACTGCAACCACCATGACCTTGGTAAAGGTCCTGGGTACCTTTGCTAGGCCAAATGGCAATGCGGTGAATTGAACGTGAGCCATGGGCACCTGGAATCTTAAGAACCGCTGATACTCCCTCGAATAGGAATATGTATGTAGGCTTCCATGAGATCCAGAGACATAAGATGGCTTCTGTGAGATCTGGAGATGTAAGGAATTCTTCTTCCCTGATGGCCACAATTACTGACCTCAGCGTTTCCATGAGAAAATGCGGAGCCCAATGACAACAATTCACTTGCTTGAGGTCCAGGATGGGCCGAAAGGAACCTTCCTTTTTGGGGACCATGAAGTATATGGAGTATTGACCGAATCCGAATTGGCTGCATGGTACCTCTGCCACCACCTACAACTGCAACCTTTGCAGGGTGTCACGCACTGCCTGGAACATGTGAGGTGCTCTGCAAGGGAAACACATGAAACTTTCCTGGAGGGGACGAGCAAACTCGAGGGCATAACCCTCCTTGATGACCTCCAGGACCCACTGGTTGGAAGTGACCTGGACCCAGATGGAATAAAATTTGCGCAGTCTTCCCCCTACAGGAACCAATTCTGCCTGGACCCGCCTTGCTTCATTGTGGCTTCTTGTTGGAGGTGGAAGTGGAAGGAAAAAAAACCCTCCCCACTCCTTGGAAACCTCAAAAAGGCTGACTTCTTGTGAGAAACCTTCCCTTCTGGTAGGGAGCGAATCGAGTAGACTAGAAATGGTGGAAGTCCCATGCTTGTCCTCGGCCTTGCGCTGGTAATCGTCCCAGCTTCTGCTTGTCTTCCAGGAGTCTACCACCCTTGGATTCTCCCAAATCCTTAACCAACTTTTCAAGCGCCTCACCGAACAGGAGCTTCCCCTTGAATGGGAGTCTGCTCAAGTGTGATTTGGAGGACCCGTCTGCCGACCAATTCCATAGCCACAAGTATCTATATTCAGAGACCACCACAGCTATGCTTCAGGCTTGGAACCTGATCAGGTCATAAAAGGCGCCAAGTAGGCCGCCCCCGAATCCAGCTCGGCGGCTTCCACGGGCACTGGTACTGGCTGCTCTGATTCCTCTTGGAAACCTTGTGCCCAATGCAGACAGCCCTGAGCCATGACCGCGCCACACAATGAGGCCTGCAGGAAGCCACGATAATATCGAAGGCCTGTTCAGCAAGGTTTCCAGCTTCCTGTCCTGAACATTCTTGAGGGCCTAACTGCCTTCCACTGGGATGGTGGTCTTCTTGTTCACTGCTGAAATGACTGCATCCACCTTGGGGGAGCAAAACAGATCCTTTTCTTGATCGGGTAGAGGCACAACATGGTCCGTGCCTCTTGCAGCCCAGCCTGTTTGTTCCAGGTGGTCAGAAAATCACAGACAGTGTTTCCTGTGCATCAGGTCATCAAAGGATCTTCCAGACGTTCCTCCTCCGCCTGAGACCCTGAGGTCATATTGAGGGTCTTCAAAGAATTCGCTATCAGTGCTGGCAGCTCCTCTCTATGGAACACCTGCACATTGCAGGCCTCCTCTAGCTTGTCTGCCTGTAGGGCTTCCCTGTCAAGGCCAAGTCATCCCGGACTTCTGACCTGCACCTGGCTTTGGACAGGGGTCCTACCTGCACGCTTGCAGACTCCTCCACTTCAGTTGAGGGCCTCTTATGGGTTCCTCCTGCCAACAGGGCTCCTGAGACCTTCCATCTAATGCAATAGGCTTCATGCATAAGGAGGACGAACTCAGGGGAGAAAACCTCGGCAAAATCCTCTGATGGGACGTCCTTGGAGGTAGAAGCCCGAAGAGCTTGGGATTTCCTATCCCCCAGAGGAAGCCTAGCATGTTTGAATGGGGTTCTTGACCCCACCCCCCCCCGGACCTTGGCCCTGCCATACCTGGCTGGGGTTCTCCTGACTCCTCTGAGGCACCTGCCCTGTCCTGCAGATCATCCTCAAGAGATCATGTTTCCGTCTCACAGCCTCTGCAGAAACCCTCTTCTGACATGGCTCCCCTCCTGGTTTGGCGGGCATTTTTTTTTTTTTAGAAAACATTTCCCAAAAGAGGCAACCCCAGGAGCTGAGGGAAAAATCAATCCCCACCTGTGCAGGACCTGGGGGGAATTGGCCTCCATATCGAGGGAGGAAGGAAGAAAAAGAAAATGGCTTCCTTCAATTCTTCCTGCTCAAAAACACAAAAAAAAGATTCTTCAGCGCCCTGCTCAACAAAACAATAAAATGCGCTGATTTACCTCTTTAAACTAAGAAGAAGCCCCTGGAGGGAGAGAGGCTCTTGTTCTGTTTGTCGCTTAGCCCTCTGAATGCTTCAGTGGCTGCAGGAATCCCTGTAGTAATCAGCTGTTGGTTTTGCCTTGTGCGCCGCACGCTGCCTAGCCTAGCCTGCCCCAAGGCTTTGGCAGCCACGCTGCTGCTAAGTGAGCGAAAGAAAAATTCAACTGTTCAGTGAGTCACTGCCACGCTCAGCCAGCAGTCAGCATCTGCAAAGACAGACTCAAAGGTCGTGAGAGGTATTGGGGATTGCGATTCCTCTCCAGACAGGAACCGGGTCTTGTGCTCTCGCGCTCCAACCAGAGGCCCCTCTCCTAGCTGATATAAAAAACCCCAAAAGGTCCTATAGCACCCAAAACTGTAAGGTCACCTGAGGAAGGGTCCCACTTTAGGGCATCTTCCTTTCCCTTAGCACTGGTGCTGCCGATGCAAGAAGAAAAGGAAGAAACAAACAATAAAATCTATAGATCAGTCAAAACATTGTCCCCCCATGGGAATACACGTCTCTCCAGCTGCTTGAGACTGAATACAGGGGGCTGGGAGGAGCTTCCGGCTACCCAAGGGTGCAGAGGTCAGAACTCTGACATGCTCAGTGGACAGGCGTGACTACCCATCTGTGTTGGGACTGGACTGGAGGATACGAAAAGGAAACACAGTTTCATATTTAAACTTCAAAATTTCCCTAAATCCTACCAAACTCAATCGTTTTCAGAATACACAAGACAAGGAGAGAATTAAATGTGCTTTATCAGTCTCAGGCCAGCCCATTTAAAAAGTCAAATTTAAAGAAGGTTCTAATATTCAAAGCGGCACAGGGGAAACTACACAAATTAACTTGTTTTTGCATTATAAATATGAGGAGAATCAACATGAAAGCTGACCCAGTTTGCGCCTCTCAGCGTGTTAGCAGTCAGCATAAGGAAAGCTTAGTCAAACTCAACTGAAAGTCAAACAAACAGGTAGCTGAAATAATTATTTGAGACTTCATTCTTTAACATATCCATCATAAGAAGTACATGAAATTTAATTAACTCCCACATTTATGCACACTGTTTTCCATCACCTGCCATTCCTGTTCATAACAAGAGGTCTTGTAAAGGGCTTTTTCATTTAACTCTCTATGTTTGCCTGATAAAAAATCATCTCCCTAGGGCCAACTGGCTGGCTACGATAAAGATTTGTACCATTTTCAACATGGCAGAAATCTGAATGTCCACTGCAATCTAATATCACGGTGCTCTGGATGAGGGAGAATGATGCAAACAAAAACGGGGAAAATAAAGGATTAGAAGTGGTACAGAGCTACCGCGCTTGCGAGGGATTTCTCCAGATAAGATTCAAGCCTCTGAATTTGATCTCACAATGGACTTTTCACCTGAAGTGTCCAGATGGCATACAATGAGCAGCAACTGTCTCTTTCGTTCCTTCATCTGGATAGTACATGAAGGCATTCACAAGTACTTGAGTCAGGCACGGAGCCAGGGGACAGAACAAGCACATCTACAAATAATCTGTATTTAATGACATGTAAAGCAATGTTAAATCAAAGAAGCTTTTGTTCTATCTTCTAATTCACAAATGCTCTCCATTTCTCCGAGGTTTCGCAGTTCAGAACAAGCTTACCAATTCGAGGACAATTTTCAACCGAGGTGCAAAGTCTGTGCGTATATGTGTATCTAGTTTTCAAGAAGAAGCTGCGCGTGTATTTCTTTAGTTCACATGTTTCCAGTAGTAGTTCAAGGTGAGTTACATTCAGATACAGTCGATATTTCCCTGTCCCCATTGTATTTACAATGGCACTAGAAGGTTAGAGGAATTTGAACCCTGGCTTCCCAGACTAGTGTTTCCCTTTGACAACAGACCATGTGTGCGTAAAGAAGACATATTTTTACTGCAAAACACAGATTGGAAAGTCCAAATTAAGCAAGTAGTTCAGCAAACTCAACATGAGTATGCCTCCTCTCAATCCAGCTAAGCAGATATATCGTATGCAACTTCATGCTTACGTTTAGCTGGACTGAATTTTCGGACAGCCAGTTTACCTGGATAAAAGATGTGAAGGTGCATTTTGAATGCTACATAGAGACTGGACTGGAGACATTGTAGTTGCAACATACGTACATTCTTCCGGTAGGGTTTAAGAAAAGGCGCCGTTAAATGTGGTGACTCTTCTAAAACACTGAATACAGAGGTGAAGGAATGCACATGTATGTGCTGATTCATGGAGTCCTGGAGCCATTCTGCAATTTATATGTGGAAAAAGCAACAGGGAAACATCGCCAACACATGCATGTAAGTGCTACATTTCACAACTTTCAAATGTAAGTGCCATCAATTACACTGGCCATTTTGCAAGCCACTATGTATACAAGTCACTGTTATCTCTATCTATTCTCATTTTGAAGGGGGAAATAAGGCAGGATTAAGGATCATAACCCCCTTCATCCTGCCAGTTAAGGGCTGGTTGAATCGAGCATAGTTTACAAACAAACATGTCAGGGATCAAGTATAAATCCAGACAGGGACAATTTTGGTCATACACGTGTATTAAGAACATAAGATATGCCATATTACTACTGCTACTACTATTATTATTATCATTAATACATATTTATAAAGTGCTACTGGGTCAAACCAATAAACCAATGGTCCATCAAGCCCAGTATCTCATTTCCAGCAGTGGACAATCAAGGTCACAATTATCTGGCAGGATCCCAAAAGGTAGATAGATTCTACAGTGATTATACCAGAGATATGCAACGAGTTTCCCCCAGCCCGCTTTAATAATGGCTTATGAACTTTTTTTTCAAACTTTTTTTAAACTCAGCTATACTAATAGTTTTTACTACATCCTCTGGCAACAAATTCCAGAACTTAATTACGTATTGCGTGAAAAAATATTTTCTACTAAATGTACCATTTTCTAGCTTCACTGCATGTTCCCTAGTGTTTACATTTTTTGAAGGAGTAAACAACCAATTCACGTTTACTTGTTCTACTCCACCCATCGTTTTTATAGCCCTCTATCATCTCTCCTCAGCAGTATCCTTCCATCCTCTATCATTTTGGTCACCCTTTTCTGTAGCTTTTCCAGTTCTGCAATATCTTTTTAGATGTGGCGACCAGAACTGCACAACTTTCAAGGAGTCATGATATGATGCTTTATTTATTCTCCATTTCTTTTTCTTAATTCCTAGCATTCCATTAGCTTTCTTGACTGCCATTGTACACTGAGTAGGGAATTTCAACCTATTAACCATGTAATGCAGTGTGTGCTGTTGAGTCAATGCTGACTCCTGGTAACCCAGTAGCTCCTGGGTTTTCTTGGCATGGTGTGACTGGAAGTAGATTGCAAAGCCTGAGGCAATGGAGGGTAAAGTGACTTGCCCAAGGCCACAAGGAGTGCCAGTGGGATTTGAACCCTGGTATCTTGGTCATCAGGCCACTGCTCCAACCACTAGACTACTCCTCCACTAAATCCTCTTCCTGAGTGGGGGCTCCTAATGCGGAACCTTGCATTGTGTAACTATAGTTTGGGTTGTTTTTTTTTCCTGAGGGGGTCATTCTGATCTCTGTTTATGAGTCTGGACATCTGATCCGGATGTCCAGAACCACTAAATGGCTGGATCTCTCTTACGGCCACAAAGCTCCCCGCACATACAGGCCACGTGCAGGGAGCTCTGTTTGTGGGCAGGAGGGGGTAGGCCGTGGGAGAAGCGAGGGCAGGTGGTAGGTGGGGATGCGACTCCAGACATACAGGGCCAATTCAGAGGTTGGCCCTGTATGTCCGTGGTCGCACAGTTAGACAGGGGTTTTATTCCATCTTGGAGGTGGAATAAGTCCCCCTGGAAATCAGAGGACAGCGGTGAGATGCCATGGCACTGCGGCTCCATGAGGAAGCCTGACTGAGTTAGGTGGGCAAGTGGCCGGATGTTCAGGGTGCCTGAATTGGGGCACCTCCTGGACATCCAGCCACTGTGATGCGATTATGCTCCTGTGGGGATATCCATCTCCCGTGGGAGCAGAATCGGGTGCATCCCCTGGCCATCCAGGTGTCTAGACGTCTGGACAGCCCCGGGACGCAGAAACCTGAATGTGCCTCCACGTGCATAACTTTGTACTCATCCATATTAAATTTCATTTGCCATTTGGATGCCTAGTCTGCCAGTTTCTTAAAGTCCTCTTGTGGTTTAACAACTCTGAATAATTTTGTGTTGTCTACAAATATGATTACCTCACTCACTGTTCTCATTTCCCGATCATTTATAAATGATAAAAAGAAATGGGCCCAGGACTGATCCCTGGAGTACTCATTATTTACCACTGGCCATTGATAAAATTGGCCATTTAGCTCTACTCTCTGTTTTCTATCTTTTAAACTGTTTCCAATCCACAATAGGGACATTATCTCCTATCCCATGACTCTTAATTTCCTCAAGTCTTTTTTCTTTTCAGATTATCGCCAGTGATCAGTTTTGAAAACTACTTGACTATCATCCCAAGTGATACTTAATCCTGTGCAGAATGTGACTTACCAAGGGGAATGGGGGGGGGGGAGAATAGGAGGCATACAAGAATCCATCCTGAGGTCAAACTTGAAGCCGAGTGTCCAAGCCTGTTGCCTGTAAATCTCTCCTGTGGCTGAAAAAGTCCAACTTCGGCATTCTCCCATGTGGCTATCAGGTTGAATACTGAAAGTCACCACATCCACAGTAGGAGGTTGAAAGGCTCAGTTCCCACTTACCAGGATCCACCATGTTTCGACTTTATAAGTCTGCTTGCACTTTGCCGACTCCTGCTATGTGAGCTGCTGACACATCAGTCAGATGAACCTCTGCCCAACTGCTCAGTTTTATCACCTCATAAGCCATACTGTATGTTGATGTAGGACATTACCATGGCATTGTCTGAGAACATATGGACCATTTTGCCCACTAAAATAGAAAGAAACCTCCCCAAACCTACAGTAGGTGGATTACTCTAATCTCCAACCAATTGATCGACTAGGAGGCCTCCAGCTAGGATCAATGTCCCTAGGCCATCTGACTTAGGTAGTGAGCAACCTACTCTTCAGTTTGGTATCGTAGTGAATATCACTTCATCCGGTGCCTCCAGAGGCATTCAGACTATTAGATGACATTATTGCAGCCACCGCATTAACTGCTTCTTGGTCTCTGAGGGAAGAGGAAAAGTCTGGTTGAACAACTGAGAGCAGGGGGACAAGAGAGACAGCAGATGCCTCTGAAGAAGGTGCATGTGAGTCCTGGTCCAAAGGACCAGTTCTAGGGTCAACAGAATGGACCTTAGAAGTCTGAGGCAGTCCCAGGTCCAGGGATCTAACTGAGCACAAATATTACAGAGTTGGCTTTGCATGTTGAGGGGAGAGTCTCCGCTTTTTTCTCTCAGAGTAGGCCCAGATCACCTCAGACCAGTTAGTCCTTGAGCTCATTCTGGACAGTCATAATCAGAAGTTCACCAAATCTTTGCAAGATGCTTTCATGGAATCACCCTGTTGCTCCCTGGCAAAGAGAGCAGCCTAAGATATCCTCCAGTGCCTTCTTCGGAGGTTATCATACCATGCTCTTAGGAAAGCAGGTGCAAGGTCGGTAAGCCATCAATTTTGTGGTTTTGAAAAAAGGTGGGCCTTTCAGGCCCATTCTGTATCTGAAAGGGTGTCAACACAAAGCTCAAGGTTCCTTTGCTTTAATACTTAGAGCTTAAGATCGGTTATTACAGTGGTATGGTCAGATGAATCCTTACTCCTCTGGATCTTGTCAAAGGGATCCCTCAAAAGGGATAACTCCTTCGAGATTTGCTGCTGTAAAAGGAGTAGGAGAGAGCAGAACCCTTACCCATCCTCTGCCATCCCAAGTTTCTGTGCTGCAACTTGTACAATGGGCACACGGCCTATCCTCTGGCTATTTCCAAGCCAGGTCCTTCATGAGTTTCTCCAAGTCCTCCCCAAACTAAGCCCTGCCCTTAAAGGACAACTTACTATAAAGCAACTTGAATGCCATGTTCACTGATCAACTGTGCAGCCAAAGCAGCCGGTGCAATATTATATCAGCTGCTATGGAACAGCAGGATATACGTATCAGGTCATACAATGTGTCTGCCACAAAGGCAGCCCTGGATTTTGGCTTTGCTACCTCAGGTGAATCCAGAAACTGCTTGGTCCACTGCAATAGGGCTCTGGCCACCCTGCCAGCATAATGATGCCTGGAACCCCAGAGCTGATGCCAAAGATCTGTTCTTCAGAAGAACCTTGATCTTCCTATCATTAGACTCCTTGAGATTGGAATGGTCATGCACTTGGTCACAGCCATGATCAGGCTAAAAAGTTGATGCAACTCCCCTGGGATAGAGGATACCATCAAGACAGCACTCTAGTTGCCCCTCAAGACCATGAGCTTCTTCAAAAGCTCCAGAACAGGAAAAAAATCCCAATACATGCCTCAAAGCCTTCAAGATGGGGGTCTATGTCAGGAGTGGACTGCAAAACGTGGAGCACTACCACAGAAACAGCAATCAAGGCCGGGAGGTCCTCATGGTAAAACATATGAATCACTGCCAAGTCCTCCCCCCCTTTGAAAGAGAGAATAGCAGGAGACAGTGATGCTTTCTTGCTTTTACCCCAGTCTCCATCTGAGGACACCAGGACCAAACTCTCTGTAGCCCTGTCTAAGGGCAGAGGCTTCCAGGATGCTTGACACCCCTAGTCTCCGTGGAGAGGAACCTGCGTTGCCTTATGTCTCATAAGAGAGGACAGGTGGTCCACTGTAGCTAATGCTGTCTGATAGCTTGGAGGCAGCCTTTGAACTGCTTCTGACCTGTGCTTCAACCCCAGAAGAAAAAGAAGCTAGGGCCACCTGAGACCTGCCACAGCCAAGTCCTACTTCCTAGGGAACAGCCAACCCTCACCTTCCCTGTTGGGTCCACGCTGCCATCCATTCCTGCTGGTGGGAATAATGTTGAGGCATGAGAACACCAGTCAAAGCCAAATAAGGGTCCCGAATCTGCAGCCACAACCTGCTGTGAAGTGTCTGTGCATCTGGGGCACTAGGAACTGGCTGCAGAGCTAACGCAGCAGATGCCACAAGCAGCACACCTCGTGCTCCTGGTGGTGTGGCTGCAGCAAAGAAAAAAAAAGCACCTCTGTGAAAAGGGAGTCCCAATAATGTCCATAAAACTCCCTCCTCCCTCCCTCTGCCAATCAAGGAAGCTTGCTGAGGGCTTCCCCAATGCCACCGCAGAGCAACCTGCTTTATTAGCAATAGCTATTCCCATATAAGAAGACAGGGAACCAAAATGGGAAAAAATAGAATTGAAATACAAAACACAGAAAATGGAGGGGAAGGGTAGGACAGATGGGGAAGACTCTTACTTACTGTCCCTGGCATGGGCTCCTGGGTGTCTACCTGGCTGCCTCTTCTCACCCACTAGCTGGAAAATATGGAATCATCAAGTTCCAGGTGGTGAGGGTGAACCCAAACCTCCAAGATGGCGATAGGTCTACGTTTCTCTAACATAGGGGCCACATGGCCTTAGCTTGGGCCCAAGGAGCTAGACCAAAATTCAGATGCTGCACCAGACCACACACCAACCATCTGCTGGAGGCAGAAAATACTGGAAAATTTCAGTGCTGCACCATTTATACAGGCAATTAGGTCACTGAAACTTGTTTTGCTCTGTCTCCATCTGCTGGCTGGGGGGAGGGGGGTCATAACACACTTGTCTGGATTGGTCTAGAAGGATTAGAAATTAAATCTAAATGCAAATACTTATTTGTATAGCATTCGTAGGTGGAGGAATGGGGTAGATCATTAGTGCCTTGGCTTGACCAAACACCATCAGCAACCAGAGAGCTTGGAGGAGGGGTCAGAGACTGGCTTGTTTGGCTTCTAACAAAAAGGGCCTGATAATATTAGAAACTAGTGATACTAAATATATCATAGAAAAAAAAGAAATTGCCAGACAAATGGCGATATCAGAAAAATCACTCTGCATCTTGGGTAAGGGAAGGCATAATGAAATTCATTCATATTGTAATGAAAATTATGACAGACCATGCAAGTAGGAGCAGGAGACAGCCTAAAATCCCAGAGAAAGAATGTTTATTGGCCCGAGATACACAGGGCCCCTAAACTGCAATTTCCTTTAACAAAGCACATAAGTATTTTTATTCATTCAATGCATATATGCTATAATATTTTCCAAATCATGTTTGGCTTAATTGAGCCCTTACTTTCTTTATGGCCATTTCAAAAATACAGTTGCACCTCTCTGATTTAGAAAAGGAAGTGGTCTTAAGTGTTTTTGAAATCTCCTAGTGGCAAAGAATCAAAACTGAACCATAAAATTTCTTTTTCAACAGTTCAATGGGGTTTTTATAGCTATAACCATATTAAAATAAGTATGATGACAAAAGTAACCACATAAACTCGAACAAAAAAAATAACAAAGCTCACATGGATCGTCTCTTGCAATAGATGCTAAATACATACTGTACTTGAATGTAACTCGCCTTGAATTACTACTGAAGATGAGAACTAAATCCCAAAATCCAATCCAAATAAAATTATAGCCAAGGTACCATTCTTCAATGTAAAAGGAGAAGGCTCTGAATGCTTAAATAGTGTTAATGTCCAGCTATAAACAAAAGATGACACTGGATGAAGACAAAGATCACTCTTGAGATCACCATCCCAACTTCCAGCAGGGACAATCAGGGACCTATATTCAGTGGTGGTAGTCCATGCTTTTAGAGTGCTTGGCCTCTGCCCTTTAATTAAAGCCAGATATTCAGTAGCAGAGCTTATCCAGTGTTCAGCGGTAAATATTCAGGGCCAGCTCCATAGTTGGTTCGGCGCCCTAGACAAACCTTAAGCTTTGTGCTTCCCCTGAGCTGTCTAACTCTAGCTTTGAATATCCTGTTCTTTGCTGTCCCCCCCCCCCCCCCCAGAAGCCACTGCTCTAGGCAGCATCCTAATTTGCCTAATGATAGGACCTGTCCTAACTTTATGTGGCGGCTTAGCTCTCTGGTTAGCAGCTGAAAATCCCCACTAACTGGAAAGCTGCCGGACAGCCCTCACTCTGCCCATAGAGTGCTCTGATTTTAATTGGGCATCTTTTCTGCAGTCTCTGACGATATTCAGCGGCACTATTGAATATCAGGATCCACACAGTTTGGTCAGTTAGCAGATCCTACTAACCGGCTAAACCCTTTTGAATATGCTCCCCCCAGATTCTTTCTATCTCTCTATTTATATTCCAATCAGCGCTTTACCTAGCCCTGTGCAAGTGGTGTAGCTGCACAGGGCACAAAAATAAATAGGGGCATATTTGGGGATACCAGCATTGGCTCCCTCCCGTGATGCCTGCCCTTGCCCCGCTGCCACTTTTAGGGTTCTCTTGGCGGCGGCGGGACCTCCATTTGAAAAAAAATAAAACATGCGGGTCTTTCCGACGCCGCGCTTCCATGCTACCCTGATCCACCTCTTCTAACCTATGCACGTGTCAGAGGAGGGTGGAAACAGACCAGCCATTCAAATATGAGTTTTTCCAACTCCACGCTTGAATGGCTGGTCTGGTCTCTCCCTTCTCTGATGCAAGCAAACGCCACAGGAGGGGGGATCAAGCCAGCATGCAAGCGTGGAGTCGGAGAGACCCACATGTTTATTTTTTTCAATTGGAGGTCCTGCTGCCTCCAAGGAAACCCTAAAAGCGGCGGCAGGCAAGGGCAGGCCAGGTGATGAGCCCACTGGAGATATGAAGGTAAGAAGGGGAGATGGCCGGGCATGGTGCAAAGGTCAAACCAGGTAAAGGCACCAAATGTGCAAGGCGCACAAGGCGCATTTATGGTTTGGTACGGCCTTGATTCTAATACATACATTTATAACCTACGGGAAGCCAGGACAGGTTCCCATGCTTTCAAAGAGACTGAATGCAAAAACGCACAATACCATTTAAGGTGTAAATTTCTCAGAAACACAATTAAGTAGGAATCCCAATATGCATGGTGGTTTTCTTTAGAGCAGTCTAGTACATTCAAAGAGAACAAGTTATAATCATTTGGATTCTTACAGACCACCCCTACATTCCTGACCTTGCCACAGTGGTGTCTTGCTATTCTTCTTAATGTGTCTTTCAACACTCAAACAAGATGTCAGCTATGAGAAAGTTACTGCCCTTTCCTTATAATGAACACCAGCGTAGGTTCCATACCACACAGGAATCCCAGTGTCTGCCTGATGAATGACTGCTCAGTGCAGCTTAACCTCCAAAAGGAAGCAGATGTACGGTACCTTAAAAGACAAGAGAATACTCTCTCAGAAAAACCAGAGATACATATCTAAATTATGCTTGCAAGACTATGAATAAAACTCCAAAGGGCTCGGTTTCAGACGCTTTTTCCCATCGGCAAAGAACTGTAGGAACCTTTTTGTCACACGGTGCCCTTTCTTTTGCCTTTTTTTTCCTCAGTTGCTACAGCTCTCTTATAAATACTGTTTGACAACTGCTTCTTCATGAGGAATACAAAAAGATCACAGCCTCCGAATCGGAAAGAAATGAAGACCACCGTGTTAGCAAAAACACCTTGACTAAATCATCATCATGGGTCAATAAAAAGAGAAAAAAAATTTCTTCTGCGATGGACACGTAACTGGTTTCATAGTACATTTCAAACAATTTGGTTTTAAACTGCAATTCTAGGATAATGCTGGCCGCTACTGTATTATACTACAAGCATCCAGAGATTCCGCCATTCATGCAAAATGTTAATCTGGACAGCATGAATGTTAAATTTGTCTACAAATCAGCTGCCTGGAGTGCTAAAGATAAAGATGATACAACTCAAAATACAGTATAATCTAGTTGTCGATTAATTAACTTACAGTACACTTAAAATAGCAACAAATGTTAAAGTTACTGATAATCATAACATGACTAATAATATGCATATGGATTTCTGGCACTTGATGTATTGATTTCGACACTATACATAGATGAACACTAGCAGAGTTGCCTGAAAATGTCTTACAACAACCTATGTTAGAAACACAATGCAAACGTGGCAAAATGTTGTTAACTTTACATGCATCAATCCATACACATTTCTTTGTTTTTACTTTGAATGTGAAGCATTACATGCAACTAGTGTACATTAAGGCTTGATAAAAGTGTCCTGGTTTTAGCAGCCTAGTCAATATACTGTGAGGTAACGCATTCAATCCCATACTGCAAACATGCTCTACAAGGTGGGCAAGGAAGACCAGAACACTATGGGGCTTGTTTACAAAGCCGTGGTAGCGGACTCCGTACGATATCGGAGCCGCAGCCCCATTGAATTCATTGGGGCCGCGGCTCCGATATCGGGCGGAGTCCACTCCCGCGGTTTAGTAAACATGCCCCATGTGTCACAACAAGACCTAAGAAAGTCATTTTTTCACTGCCATGCATATTTACCATCTTCTCGATTTAAGTTCCAATTCCTACAAATGCTGCATACTTTTCATTTCTTTCCAATCAACAGTGATATTTCAGTTAGAAAACTAATCACCCTTACTGACATGATACACCTCCATTCGCTACAACAGCATCAGGAACTGCTTAAAAGATAAAAAGCAGAGAGTAGGGCTAAATGGCTAATTTTTGCAATGGAGAAAGGTGAATAGTGGAGTAATCCAGGGATGTGTGCTGGGCTCACTGTTTTTTTAACTTCTTCATAAATGACCTGGAAATGGGAATAACAACAAGCCGAATCGTACAGACCAATAGCTAGTATTCCTATACTAGCAAAGATATTAGAGAAAGAGGTCCAAAGGCAAATCCAGGATCATATAGACTCCACAGCGCCCTTGGATCATTGCCAACACGGGTTTAGAGAGTACCATGGAGTAGAGACACTTCTCACCTTCTTATTCAATAACATTTTCACAGGCATTGACAACATCCGACAAGGCTTTGTGCTCATCTTTTTAGACATCGCTGCAGCCTTTGACTCGGTTCATCATGAGATTCTCCTCGGGCGACTGAAAGAAAAGGGAATTTGTAATACCGCGCTCAATTGGTGCAGTTCCTATCTAAATGGCCGACATCAATATGTTAAATCTGGAGCAGAAGAGTCGAAACAATTCCATCAAACACAAGGTGTGCCGCAGGGATCCTCATTGTCATCTTTACTATTCAACATTTACATGCAGCCCATCTGCAACATCATTAGATCATTTAACGTGAGCTGTCTGATATATGCAGACGACATCCTACTATATATGCCTTTTTCAACCGTTCAAATGGACCTTACACCTCTTATAGAATGCTTCAATACCATATCGGATTGGCTACAAGCACAAAACCTCCGCATCCAGCACAAGAAAACGGAGGTATTGTTCATCGCTAGAGACCCAGATTTTACCCCACCGACACATATAAAGGTAAAGGAAGCGGAATTACAAACCAAAGAAACAATAAAATACCTGGGGATCACCTTAGACCAACATCTGGACATGAAATGTCATATAAGCAACATTGTCAAAGCAGTCTATTTTAAAATCCGTTCACTCAGACATCTGCGCTCCCTACTGGAGCCAGATGATTTCCGGACCATATACCAAGCACTGATCCTGCCGCACTTTGACTTTGCCAATTCCATCCTACAAGGTCTCCCGCAATCCACACTAAACCCGCTACAACTGGCCATGAATGCTGCAGCAAGGATTCTTCATGGAGCCTCCAGAAGAGACCACGTGACTCCGATATTAAAACAGCTTCATTGGTTACCTATACACGGAAGGATTATCTTCAAAACATTAATCCTCTCATTCAAGGCAATCAAGCGCCTTTCCTCCACAGCGCTTACGGATCTCATCCATACAGTGCCCCCCAACAGAGCCAGGAGGTCAACAGCCCTAAATTTATTAGCAACCCCGAAGACCTTGACAAAATGCAATAATACAACAGCAAATAGGGCCTTCAGCCTTTACGTCCCCAAATGTTGGAATGCACTCCCACCAGACATTCGAGCTATAACAGACCTGACCCAATTCAGGAAGGCAATCAAATATCACCTCTTCCTTCAATACTACCCAACCAGCGATGAATTTAGTTAGCACCACCTAAGAAACACCGCCCTTTTGCAGCCCATACTCACAAGGTCTCAAGTATTCAAAACGGATTCATCATTTATTGTGCAATTCAACAATGTTATAGGAATTTACCTCATGTATATAGCATATTTCATGTAAATAGTTCATGTATATAGTTCAGCCCCTGTTATCCAAGTTTATATTCCTGTTCGATGTAAAACCAAACAGAATGTGTGTATTGGTCACTTTGTTATATGTAAACCGCGCTGATACCGAATAGTGCGGTATATAAGCAACTGTAATAAATAAAATAAATAAAAATATATAATGAGAAGGTGATTACATTTGGAGATAACACAAAATTATTCAAAGCTGTTAAAGCACAAGAGGATTGTGAAAAATTGCAAGAGGACCTTGAAAGTTGGAAGACTGGACATCCAAATGGCAGATGAAATTTAATGTGGACAAGTGCAAAGTTACGCACTTAGGGGAGAACAATGCCAGAAAAAGCATTTAGGCGCCATCGTGCATAATATGCTAAAACCCTTCTACCCAATGTCAGCAGTAGCCAAGAGAGCAAATAGAATGCTAGGAATCATATGGAAAGGAATGGAGAACAATACCAAGGATATTATAATGCCTCTGTATTGTTCCATGGTGTGACTGCGTGTAATAGTGACATCTTGTGTGCAATTCTGGTTGTCATATCTTCAAAAGGATATAGCAGAATTAGAAAAGGTACAGAGAAGAGCCACCAAAATGGTAAAGGGGATGGAAGGATACCCTCATGAGGAGAGGCTTAAAAGGTTAGGGCTCTTCAACTTGGGAAAGAGATGGCTGAGGGGAGATATGATAGAGGTCTATAAATGAATGAATGGAGTGGAACAGGTAAAAGTAGATTGGGTGTTTACTCCTTTAAAAAGTAGAAAGACTAGGGGACACTCAATGAAGCTACAATGAGGTCATTTAGGAGTAATAGAGAAAATATATTTTCATTCAACGAGTAATAAAACTCTGGAATTCGTTCCCAGAGGATGTAGTAACAGCTGCTAGTGTAGCTGGGCTTAAAAAAGGTTTGGACTAGGTCCTTGAGTAAAGTCCATAAACCATTATTAAAGAGGACCAGGGAAATGTACTGCTTACCCCAGGATAAGTATTGTGGAATCTGTGTATCTTTTTGGGAACCTGATAAGTACTTGTGACCTGGATTGGCCACTGCTAGAAACAGGATACTGGGCTTGATGGACCTTGATCTGACCCAGTATGGCATTTCTTATGTTCTTAAACCCCTATAATACCACTTGTGCTATTCCCATTTCAACCGATAAAAAGTTGGATGCAAAGAAACAAAGCTCAGTGATGAAGGAAAAAACCACCAGGATGGCACGGATAATAGTGGATTCTCCAGTACTAAGAAATACAGTCAAAGACCAAGAAAATCTGGCAGAAATATTACCCATCATATTGAGAGCCACAGGCCTCCTTAAAAGCAATTCGAAACACACCCTGAAAGCTTGCCTACTCAAGTTTTATCTTACGTACTTCAGATGGAAGCTCTCTTTAGCACGATGTAAGTACTACAGTGCATTTAACAGTAAATTTGAGAGACCAAAATCATACTTCACACACCCTGGGTTTAGGAGTGAAGGTCATTACTGTCATGCTGTGTGCAAAACTAACCCATTTGGAGGGACTGTCCAGGAGAGATACCACTGTATCTATCAGATAATCTCAAAATTAATTTTTTAGGGAATTTGTAGATTTCAAAATATGAAACCAGTGCTTTTGACTTTATTAATCAGTCAGCACTAGCAGCAAACAGTCCTACATTCTAACACCCTGGAACAATAATGGCAATACTATGGAGATAAGCTACAAGATCCACCTGCATTTTAGACTGTGATCAGGTGAACTAGTTCATAGCACAGATGACATTTATGTAGCCACATGGTTATTTGTCCATTTCAGAGTGCCCTGAAAACCATCTCTTTTGCTATACGAGTAATCCTACACTTCTATAAGAATATGAAATCTAACCCTGTGAGACATCCCTCATTTCAGGCCAAAAGCAGGCAGTAGCCTCTTCCCAGCACTGTATTCCTTTCTGCCTCTTAGCAGCCATCACTCCACGCTCCCCAAATTAAAACAGGTACGCGAAGGGTTTAATCATTAATGCAGCTTGCCAAAGGACTGCTGGCAGAAGGAATGTGTCAGGTGACAGGGCACTACCTCCAAGGACATGAGACCTGTCAGTTTCTGTAACTGTATCTTGTTGGCTTGTCACAGTCAAGTTAATTGGAGGTATCTGTAGAATGGAGATCAAGCCAAGGTAGCAGAGGCTTCACCTCTAACAATAATTCTTATTTAAACTCGAAACACACAATTAATGTGTGAATGCAGAGAGCTGGGGAGAATGGCCAAAAAGACGTTGAAAAGATAATGATCTGTAAAGCAAGCTGTATAGGTACATGCAGTATATGGACTAGTGAAACAGAACTATCAGGAACTTTATGCAAATGTGTTATGACGGAAAAGAAAGGAGAAAGTAATATGGTTAAACCCATGAATGTATTTAACCAGAGAAAATAGACTTGAGGTTCTCTGCCTGGGTTCTTTGCTGCCTACTGCATTTTACCCTTATGGATGATGGATATTTTTCATCCGTACTTGCTTGGTTTACTGTACTTTGAGTATGTTGAAAATTAAAATTATCACTTGGTTAATTCAAAATCTATTGCCCCCATTGTATTCGACAACAGGATTTCCCACTTGTTGCCATGCTGGCCAATGCAAAACCAAATACAAAAAAACCTCTGCGTGGGATGTTGCAAAGGCTCAACTTCAGAAGACCTAAGCTTCCCAATACTTAGCAGAAAGAATGGGCACTGCAAAAATACAGCTAGACCAGAGATAAGTGGCACAGGAACATTAAGCGCCAAATAACATTCTACAGATTGTTTGCACACATCAACAAACTGCCATATTTGGCAAGCATGCTTCATCCTAACACACATTTAGTTATTGACTTTTTCAAGGAGCTTGAGGTAAAATTATTCTAGTAGGTATTTATTATAGCAGACAGTCAGATTACTGAAGAGAATTGCAATCTAATCTAAACTTACATATATCATGTTTTATTAAATACAATTTCTAACCCAAGAAATCTCTTTTCTACATGTTATAACTCAAAAATATGTTTATACTGTACTGATGAAACATTACAGTATGGTTGATTAACAAAAACTATATCATATTTGTGCTCTTCAGTTCTTAGCTTAGCACAGTGATGATCTCTGCCTGAGCCCCCTGCAGCAACATATCCGAAATCCTGCAGCAAATCTGCAGAGGGGATATCATGTTAGTCAAGAATCTGTTGGAAACTGGTAACATCCTGTAGGCTATGGGGGTCATTCTGAGGCACTAATAGCGGGAATGTACACCCTTCCTGTACGTACATCCCTGTTATTCGCCCCCATGCAAAGCTCCTTGTACGAACAGTGGGATTGTATAGGGAGCCTTAGATGGGGGCGGGAGGGGGAAGACAGAAGGTGAAGCGAGGGTGGTGCATGGACAGGCCTTCACCCTGGAAGTAAAGGGCCGATTCTGAGGTCGACCCTGTACGTCCTGGGTCGGCCTTTAAGATGAGGAACTTATTCCACCTCAGTGGCAGCAGGAAGGTGAGGTGGTGCAGTGGGTCCCACACAGCCTGATTCTGGCCATGGTAGGCCGGATCGGGGGTTGGGCTTTGGGGAAAGGGGGGACTCTGTCCCACAGTTATCAATCATGGCTCCTGAATGGATCTGCAGTGTCATGGCGATGGGACATCATGGCATTGCGACTCCATTTAAGGACCTGAGTTAGCCAGGGATCTGTAGGGCATGCGCCTTTCAGAATCGGGGTCGGTCCTAAACATACAGGTTGGCAGATCCAATTCTGATCCCACCAGGGCTAGACACCCCCATGGTATCAAAATAGGGTCTACTGCCAAAAACCCCAATTCTGAGGGGCCATACAGGTGCTGAACATCCAGAAGGGAATTGGCCTTCACGTCTTAATATGGGAAATTGGAACAATGACTGTATTTCTATTATGCCAAATAAATTTAAATACGAATCAATCATGTTGTGTCTCCATTTTGTTTTTTGGGAGTTATATGGGTGGCACTCAATGAAGCTACAACTTGTTTGGACAGAAGAATTAAGAAAAGATTTGAGAAATGAGAAGAGGAGGAGGAGAGAAAATGGGATGAAAAAGAAAAGACGATAACCATGGAGGACGAGGGTATAGAGTAGAAGAGATGACAGAGAAAAGGAGAGAAAGAATTAGGAATGAGTGCAAAGGGGATAAGGGATAGGGAATGTAGAGTTGGAAAAAAAAAAGTAGGCTGCTGGATTATTGCAGACTGCTTTGCCACTATCTGGCTAATGCTGGAACAGTCTGGAGGTGGAGAAAAGAATTATTCAGATACAGGAGATTTTCAGCCGCTATTTGGATTGCTTAGGGCAGGTGAAAATCTGACCTAAGTGCTATCCAGAGAGCTTACTCATACAGCAGTTAAAATTTGCCACAAAGGCAGCAATTATCTGAATAGTGGCAACACAATCTGAATATTCAATAGCACCTACTATCTAGATCAGGGGTCTCAAACACGCGGCCCGCGGGCCACATGCGGCCCGCGAGAGACCTTTGTGCGGCCCGCGATGCATAGGGGGAAAAAAAAAACACCCCGGCTTCTGCTGCTGCTGCCGCCGCTGCCGTGGCCGGCAATAGCAGCAATATCGCAAGTTCCGCGGGCTCCGCTCCCCCCCCCCCTTCCTTCCTGCTTGCCTGCCAGTTCTCCGCTTCCGCTTCGGCTTTGCCTTTCAGAGCCGCGAAGGGAGAGCTTCTCCCTCGCGACTCTGTTCAGCCCGCTGGGGCAGATGGGAAATTTCCCATCTGCCCCAGCGGGCTGAACAGAGTCACGAGGGAGAAGCTCTCCCTTCGCGGCTCTGGAAGGCGAAGCCGCAGCGGGGAACGGGCAGGCAAGCAGGAAGGAAGGAAGGGGGGGGAGCGGAGCCCGCGGGACTTGCGATATTGCTGCTATTGCCGGCCACGGCAGCGGCGGCAGCAGCAGCAGAAGCTGGGTTTTTTTAAAAGTTTAATTTTCCCGGGGGGGGGGGGAGCAGGACTTGATGGGGGGGAGAGCAGAACTTGATGGGGGGGAGCAGGACTGGGGGGGGGAGAGCAGGACTGGAGGGGGGGGGAGAGCTGGAAGTTATGGGGGGAGCAGGACTGGGGGGGGTGCAGGACTTGGTGGGGGGGGGAGAGAGAGCAGGACTGGGGGGGGGGGAGCAGGACTTGATGGGGGGGGGGAGAGCAGTACCTGGGGGGGGGAGCAGGACGGGGGGGGAGCAGGACTTGATGGGGGGGGAGCAGGACTTGATGGGGGGGGGAGAGCAGGACTGGGGGGGGGAGCAGGACTGGGGGGGGAGCAGGACTTGATGGGGGGGGGAGAGCAGGACCTGGGGGGGGAGCAGGACGGGGGGGGGAGCAGGACTTGATGGGGGGGGGAGCAGGTCATGATGGGGGGGAGCAGGACGGGGGGGGGAGAGCAGGACGGGGGGGGGACCAGGACGGGGGGGGGAGCAGGACGGGGGGGGGAGCAGGACTTGATGTGTGGCTGGGGGGGGTAGTACTGAAAATGGGGTGATGGGGGTTAGGACTGGTAATGGACAGATGGGGGTTAGGACTGGAGGTGGTCTGATTAGGGGGCTAAGACTGAAATGGGGTTATGGGGGGGCTAAGAATGAAGATAGGGTGATGGAAGGGTTAGGCCTGGAAGTGGGCTGTTGGGGGGCTTAGGACCGATAATGGGCTGGGGGGGGGGCTAGAACTGGTAATGGACTGGGGGGGGGGTGCTATGACTGGAAATGGGCCGAGTAGAAGGGGGAGCTTGAACTGCAAATAGCTGATGGGGACAGGGTCTTGGAATGGTAATGGGCTGAGTGGAAGGGGGCTTGGAATGGAAATGGGCTGATGGGGAGGGGGCTTGGAAAGGAAATGGGCTGTGAGGGGAGGGAGCTAGGACTGGAAATGGGCTGATGATGCGGGGACTAGAAGGGAGCGGATGCTGGGTGGGGCAGGAGCTAGAAGGGAGTTGATGTTGGGGGACGATTAGAATGGGATGGGGGTGGGAGAGTGAAATGGAGAGGGGAAATATATTGTGTGTGGGAGGGAAGAAAAATCTACAATTGGCCGGGTATTGGGAGAGTAAGTGGAGATTGAGGATGGAGGGGTAAAATTTGAGTGGATGAAATAGGAATGAGGAAAGAGCAAAAGGAGAATGATTAGTATGTTAAAGCAGATGTAGAGAGAATGGAAAAAAACTAGGAAAGAAGAAAGGACAAATGGACAGCAGACGATGGAGAGTTAGCAGAAGACACAAAGAAACCAGAAGAAAGTGAATGGAACAATTGCAACTGAAAAAAAAATGCACAAAAGGTAGAAAAATATCTCTTTATTTTGAATTTATTAACTGAAATATGTCAGCTCTTGGAAATGTGCATCTTTAACGTCTGCACTTTATTTAATACAAGAGGAAATCAATGTATAGTTTTATTTCTACAGTGTTGTACATTCTAAGTTTGGCTTTTGGGGTTCCCAGTTTAATTGTCTTCCTGTTTCTAAATTGTGATTCCTTGTTTGGTGATGGTGTATGTTCTGCATGTGTAACTGAGCTGAGGTATTCTGTTTATGTAATTCCTATTTGACATTGCCACTTGTTCTCTTTCCCGAGTAGGTCATGTATTGTTATTCTCTGAAATGTGTTGATTTAATATTTGCAGTGTTGCCTTTTGATAGTTAGGGTATGGTGCTTTGTGAGTCCTGGTAGTGCTGTTAGGACACGGCAGGTTTGCTATGGGTTCTAAATGAGCAGTGTTTCTAGTAGTTCCTAATGTGCCTGGCGGTTGGCACTGGTTTATAGTAATGTAGAAATCTTTTAGTCTTTCTTTATCCATACACTCATTAAGAGGCATGTTTACTAAAAGTTAGTGTATGGTAGCATTATGCAAATATTTATGCAAATGATGCCCTTATGCAAATGAGGCCTGCGTCTTGTGCGGCCCCCGGGTTACTCTACAAGTCCTCATTTGGCCCTCAAAGCAATTTGAGTTTGAGACCCCTGATCTAGATAGTACTGCTGAACATTCAGATTTTTTTGCTTGCAGCGGCCAGCATTTAACAAAAAACAAAAAAACCCACAGGCTCAATATTATGCCCTTATTATAAGCCCTTCAGGGACAGGAAAACCCTACTGCACTCAAATGTAACTTGCACTAAGGCACTAGGAAAATGTGTGAGCCAAAATCCAATGTTGACACCTCCTCCCCATCCTCTCTCTTCTGATCTTCCCCCACCTCCATTACTTGCTCTCTCCCTTTCCACATCCTAGATGCCTCATTCTGGTGTCTCCATCCCAAGTGCCTTTATATAAATACAATACAAACACACACCACTTCCTTCAGCCCTCTTCACACTCTTTAGAAATGAAACCCACCCCTCCCCTCCAGTTTTGATGAGGTTGACAGGAGGTCATGGTGAATTGTGATACTATGGGCCAGGATGTCTTGTACTATTCAGGTTCTGATTACTGCTTCGAACTGGGCAGCAGATAACGACATGGCATTGCCCGTTAACACTGCTTATCTTTTACTGCCTATCTGAGAGGGAAATTGGCCAGTAAAAGAAGAACTAGCTGTTCCTTCCTAACCCAGCTCAGTTACCCATCCCCTACAGCAATCCCATTATAGCCAGTCAATTCAAGGGCTAGATTCTGCAGCCCTTCCTGTAGTCATGAAATTATTGGAGACCAGCGCTTTTGACTGGTTTGATTATTGGCCTTTCCAAATCCAAGTTGAAGTTAAGTTACATTCAGGTACAAATGGAAATTACACTAACCTGGTAATTGTAGTTCCTGGAGGGTCCAGTTTAGTCCTCCAACATCGGGTAGTGCCCCTCCTCCTGCAGCCGGGAGACTGGACCAATCAAATCTTCTGTAGTATATATGCAGCCGGAGCTCCCAGAAGTCCCCAGTGTACTAGTAACAAAGCATACTTAACGAAGCAACACATTAGATTAATATACAAAATGACCTAATTAAAGAACAATTTGTTCCCCCCCAAGAAATATCCAACCCCCTCCCCAAACGAGGAAGTCAGAACACTGCATCGCGCCGGCACCGACGCCTCAGGAATCAAAACACCGCTCCCCACCAGAAGTTCAGGAGCTGCCTGAACCCCCGAGACAGGGAAGAGCCTCTGCAAAAAACGCGGCTGCCACAGAGGGACCGAACGGCAAGAGGAACCGTCTTAATATCAACCGTTCGGAAAGGCGCGCCGCACCACATTAGCAGATAGTCGGGAGGGAAGGAGGACTAAACTGGACCCTCCAGGAACTACAATTACCAGGTTAGTGTAATTTCCATTTCCTGTTCGGTAATCCAGTTTAGTCCTCCAACATCGGGATGTAACAGAGCAGTTAAGACCGGGCGGGACCTTGCCATCTGGCGCGCAGAACCGCCGAACCAAAACAGGAATCCCGAGCCGCTGACACATCTAAGCGATAGTGTCTACTGAAAGCATGCAGAGACGACCAAGTGGCCGCCCTACAGATATCTGCCGGCGGAACCAGGCTATACTCCGCCCAAGAGGTCGCCTGAGCCCTAGTGGAATGAGCCCTCAGACCCTCCGGAACAGACCGCTGTTGCAACAGATACGCGGACGCGATCGCCTCTTTGAGCCATCTAGCAATGGAGGCTTTAGCTGCCACTTCCCCTTTACGCGCACCCCCGAAGAGCACGAAAAGCCGGTCAGATTTCCGAAAAGACTCGGTAACCTTTAAATAACGATGGAGCGTACGACCCACATCGAGCCGGAGAAGACCTTTGTCCATTGACCCGACAGATTGCGAAGAAAGCACTGGAAGAAACACTGCCTGATTCATGTGAAAGGGAGACACCACCTTTGGCAGAAAGGAAGGAACCGGACGGAGAACGATCCGATCCGCGGAAAAAGACAAGAAAGGCTCTCGACAGGACAATGCATGCAGATCTGAAATGCGCCGTGCCGAACAGATGGCTACAAGAAAAACCGCCTTCAGCATGAGATCTTTCAGAGACGCCCTGCGCAGGGGCTCAAAAGGTTCACGAACCAGGGCCCTCAGAACTAAATTCAAGTCCCAAGGAGGAACGAAAACTCTGCGGGAGGGCCGCAAATGAAAAACAGCCGTAAGGAATCGGCGTACATCCGGATGAGCCCCGAGCAGACGACCCAAAACCTTGCCGCGGTAACACGAGATAGCCGCCAGCAGGACTTTTAGGGAACTAGCCGCAAGGCCCTTATCGAAACCATCCTGAAGAAAACTTAAAACGACGGGCACGGAAACCGTCGCCGCCCGGACTCCCCGCCGGGAGCACCAGTCTTCAAAAATCCTCCAAATCTGAACGTAAGTAAGAGAAGTGGACGTTTTCCTCGCCCGCAGAAGGGTAGAAATCACCGCGGGGGAGTAGCCCTTCCTTTTCAGCCGAGCCCTCTCAATGGCCAAACCGTAAGCGAGAATCGATCCACTTGGGGCATCCGCAAGGGACCCTGAAGAAGAAGATCCGGTAGAGCGGGCAGGAGCCAAGGAACGCCGTCGCGCAACCGGACCAGATCGGCATACCAGGGCCTCCGGGGCCAATCCGGGGCCACCAGTAACACGCGACCCCGGTGGCTCTCGATACGTTGTACGACCCGGCCGATCAGAGCCCACGGAGGAAAGACATAAAGAAGACCGGACGTGGGCCACGGCTGAATGAGAGCGTCGAGCCCCTCGGACATGCGCTCCCTTCGCCTGCTGAAGAAGCGCCCTGTCTTGGCTGATTGAAAGGTCGCCATGAGATCCATGATGGGTGGACCCCACCGCCGGACGATTTGTGCGTAAACCTGTGGGTTTAGCTCCCATTCTCCGGGGTCCACCCGCACTCTGCTGAGAAAATCGGCCTGGACATTGTCTACGCCCGCAATGTGAGCCACAGAGATCGCTGGAAGGCGAGTTTGCACCCAGTTGAACAAGGCCGCCACTTCTGCCTCCAGGGCCACGCTACCGGTACCCCCTTGGCGATTGATGTAAGCTACAGTGGACGCATTGTCCGACAGGACTCTCACCGGCCGTCCGAGAACCAGGGTCTCCAGGTCCACCAGGGCTAGCCGGACTGCCCGCAATTCGAGACGGTTGATCAACCAAGAGGCCTCCAGGGGAGACCATTCCCCTGAGCAAAGCGGAACTCGCAGTGAGCCCCCCAGCCGGTTAAGCTCGCATCCGTCGTGAACGGAACCCACAGAGGAGGCTCCAAGGGAATCCCTCGCGACAGGTTCTCGGCGGAGAGCCACCACCGGAGGGATCGGTGAACCGTCTTTGGGCAAGGCAATCTCTTGTTCAACGAGTCGAACTGGTTGGACCAACGTCGCAGAAGAGCACTCTGCAGCGGACGCATGTGGAAGCGCGCCCAAGGCACCACCTCCAAGGTCGCCGCCATCGTGCCGAGGAGCCGCAGGTACCACCACGCCGACGGAGCTGGCATCCCCCGGAAGAGACGGACCAGAGCCTGCAACGCCAGCACGCGTCGCTCCGGAAGGCACACCAAGCCCCTTGCTGTGTCGAAGCGGACTCCCAGATACTCGAGATCCTGTGTCGGAGACAGACAACTCTTGCATTCGTTCACCACCCATCCGAGGGACCGAAGGAGATCCACCACCCTGCTCGTGACTTGCACACACTCCCGACTGGACTTCGCTCGAATCAACCAGTCGTCGAGATATGGATGGACCAGGATGCCCTCCTTGCGCAACGCCGCCGCGACTACAACCATTACCTTTGTGAAGGTGCGGGGAGCCGTGGCGAGTCCGAACGGCATGGCCCGGAATTGAAAATGGCCCCACGGGAGCGCAAAGCGGAGAAACCGTTGATGGGAGGGCCGGATGGGAATGTGTAAATAGGCCTCTGTAAGATCGAGGGATGTCAAAAATTCCCCTTGACGCACCGCTACGATGACTGACCGCAGGGTCTCCATGCGAAAGTGCGGTACTCTGAGAGCGCGATTCACGCCTTTGAGATCCAAGATCGGACGAAGGGAACCGCCCTTTTTGGGAACCACAAAATAGATGGAGTAGCGACCTGCGCCTCTTTCCAAAGGCGGGACCGGAACCACAGCCCCCAGAGAGAGAAGCCGATCCAGGGTCACGCGGATGTCCCGCGCCTTTTGAGCTCCCTTGCTGGGAGACAGAACAAACGAATCCGGAAGTGGGTGCGCAAACTCTAGGGCATAACCTTCTTCTATAATCTGCAGCACCCACCGATCTGACGTAATTTGGGCCCAAGAAGGAAGAAGTCACGCAAACGACCCCCGATGACCGGGTCTTCCTCTAGAGCCCGCCTCGTTTCATTGTGGCTTGCGATTAAAGGAAGAGGCCGAGGAAGAGGCGGCTCCGGAGAAGCCCCTTCCCGCTCCTCTGAAACCACGAAACCCTTGATGACGGGTTCCAAAACGGCCGCGCTGCGAAGTCCACAGCCGGGAAGAACGAAATCTGCGCGCATCCCGAAACTGGCCGCGCGCTGAGGTGGACGACCTATTAAGCTTAGGCTTATCCTCTGGAAGCCGACCACCCTTCGACTCACCGAGATCCTTCACCAGCTTATCCAGAGCCTCACCAAATAACAACCTGCCCTTAAAGGGTAGTTTACTGAGACGAGACTTGGAAGAACCGTCGGCCGCCCAATTGCGCAACCAGATGGACCGTCGTGCCGCTACCATGGAGGCCATGCTATTAGCTAGGGAGCGTATTAAATCATAACACAGATCCGCCAAGTAGGCCGATCCCGACTCCACGCGGGTAACGTCCAACAGCCCCTGTTGGTCCATACCGGACCCCGAGCGCAGGTGCTGCGACCATCGCAAACAAGCTCGAGCTACCCACGCCCCACATATAGAAGCTTGTAACGATAAGGCGTTGGTCTCGAAGGCTTGCTTCAACAAATTATCAACCTTTTTGTCCTGAACATCCCTCAGGGCTGCGGCCCCTTCAACCGGGATGGTGGTTTTCTTAGTCACTGCCGAAACGGCAGCATCCACCCGTGGAGACTTAAACAAGTCCCTGTCCTTGTCGGCAAGGGGGTAAAGACGATTCATGGTCCGAATCCCTTTCAAAGCGGATTCCGGTTGCTCCCATTCCGCATGGATCATCTGCTCAACTACTCGGTGCACAGGAAAAACTACCTGGGCATCCCTGACCGCCTGAATGAGAGGATCCTCGAGACCCTCCTCCTCCAGCGGCCGCACCGCAGAGAGGTTAAGTGCTTGGAGAGACTCCGTGACCAAAGGTACCAGCTCGTCCCTTCGAAACACCCGAATGATGCGAGCCTGATCTTCCGGTTCTGGAAGCTCTCCGTCTTCTAATTCCTCCGCCTCAATATCCGGATCCCCCTCAGCCTCGGAATCCGGGAGGCAAAGGGCGTCCTGATCCTGGTCCCCCAACCTGGGCCGCTTGACAGCGGGTTGGGAAGACCGCTGAACCCCCCCTGCGGAAGGCCTGATGCATGAGAAGAACAAAACCCGGGAAAAAGTCTATAGGCGACGCCACCATAGCCGCCTGCTGGAGCTCAGGGACCGACGTATTAGACGCCGGGCCCAGACCAGAAGGAAGGATGCTCGGTGAAGGGACACTGTCCCCCGAAAGAGAAGGGTCCCCGGGCACATGCTGTTCCTTAATTTCAATAGGCAGCTCCAGTTCTGAAGAAACTGCAGCACAGCTCTTACAGATTCCAGAGTCAGTCATTGTACCTCTGCGGGAGCCACAAATTACACACTGAGGTTTGGCAGCCATGCCAAGGCCACCTGCCCTCAGGGAAAAATAAGGCAACAGGAACAGGGAAGCCCACACCAAGGGGACTAACCTTATTCAATTCAGCACAGTATTAAATTTAAAACCCCTTTTTTTTTTTTTTTTTTTTTTTTTTTTTTACAGTAAACAAAATACTCCCCAGAATCCTAGGGGTGCCCTGAGCAAAATCGCCAGCAAAAGAAACCCCAAAAACACCAGGGGAACCCGTGCGCAAGTGTTAAAAAGTGCCCTTAAAAAGCACACTTTAGAAATCCAAAATGGCCACCGCACTTTTTCACCCGCGGTAAAAAACGGCGCGAAAATACAAAGGTACCCAAATAATATGGAAAAGAAAGAAAACGACCCTCTAATAAAGGGCAAGCGAAAAAAGGCAGGAAAAAGTGCAATTTGGAAGCCAGGGGAGCCGACAGAGCCTCTGCCCAAGCAAAGAACAGAGAGCCGAAAGCTTAAAACAAGGAAAATTCCTACCAGCTCTGGGAACAGCAAGGAACTCAGCCCACTTCTCCAAGTGACAGGCAATGTTGCAGCCGGTATGGCTCTTCCCCGAACAGCCTTGGGGAGAGCTCAACCCAGGCTTCAGAGATTCCCAGGCAGGAAGGCAGGAGCCCAAGGCAGGTCTGGCTTTCCCCAGAAAGTCCCCTGTGTCTTTTTTTTTTTTTTTTTTTTTAAAGATACAGCTACCTAGCAAAGGAAATAGAACATAAAGGACCAGAAATAAACCCCAAAAGAACTAACTAACTAGTGTTGCTCCTTCAAGTGTCACTTAGCGTGCCCAGCAGGGGCACAGAAGTCCTCCAGCTGCAGGGAGACTGGACACACTGGGGACTTCTGGGAGCTCCGGCTGCATATATACTACAGAAGATTTGATTGGTCCAGTCTCCCGGCTGCAGGAGGAGGGACACTACCCGATGTTGGAGGACTAAACTGGATTACCGAACAGGAACGGGTATTTCCCAGTCCAAGGTTCTAATGAAAATCTCCTCAAAAACCAGTGAACGTATACATGATACTGAATGAAAACATTTTTAATTTTTTTTTATTTATAAGTACTAAACAAAATTATAGAAGTATCCACCTGAACAAGAAACATGAAAAGAATGTGATGGAAAGGAACAACAGAAATGATTAAAATGAAACATCATCATCACCACAATATTAACATTGATGACTGGCTGCTTCGAAGTAGCAGGGGAGGCTTTCAAAGACTTAGCCCCTTTTAACTTTTATTTTTCATAGCAGCCATTCAAAGGAAAAAAAGAAAAGGTAAAATCACAGCCGCATACACTCAGCAAGATGCCACCATCTTGGGCATCCGCCTCCTCAAAATCATTTCAAATGGAGCTAAACTGGAAGTCAAATTTTAGCAGATATAAAGAATGCAAACTAGACAAAATTGCTTATTGTTTTGGAAAAATTTAATTTTAATTCTGCAGAACTCTAAATTGCGCTCTTAACTTTAGTATCACTCTCCTCTTATATAGCAGACTCAGCCTGCCTTCTGAATGATCAGTACACATGTCTATGCCCACAGAATTTCAGGGTTGGGGCGATTTCTCCAAATGGGTTAGCTTTGTGCAAACCAGGACAGTCATGAACCTCACTCCTAAGCCAAACACATCTCAGTTTCTCAAAATTACTGTTAATGTTCAGCGTACTATTTGCATCATGCCAAAGAGAGCTCCTTTCTAGAGTTCCCGTAATTTGTTAAAGTTTGCTTGGAAATCCCTCTCAATCAAGCCTGTAGTATTGACCATGATGAGAAATATTTTGGTCTCTTTCTGCCACATATTCTTGGTACTTTATGATCTTCTCCCTGTCAATGTGATTCACAGAACAGTTGCTTGGGTCTACTGAGTAGAGATGGTGACTTTGCAGATAGAAAGAATCACAATCTGAGCAACAGGAAGGATATCAAGCAGATAACAGGAAGATGTAAATGTACGAACAGAAACTAAGCTTTCACTATTGTATGTCAACATTCTAACCCAAAATTCAATACTAGGAAAGCTGTCTATACATCCTTAGGACTCTTCTTCGAAGAATGGTTCTCTGTTCAGATTCCAGAGTCTTACTTAGATGGGCAATGGGTCACAAATCTGACCAAGGTGGCAGTTTTGAAAAATGGCTGAGAGATAAGGGAGACCACAAAGGATTAAATATATATGGCTAAGAAATCTATGATTTCTTTTGTCTCTATGTGCTTGGAACACTCACACGCACAGCAGCAAGCTGATCAAAAAAAAGTCTGCAACCATGATCAATCACCTGACATTTCAGCACTTAGTTGAACAATCAAAGGACAACATTCAGAGGCTGCAATTACATGCTTGATTTTTTTTATTGAATTATTAAATCTTGCAGTATACACATAAGAAACAGAAATATAGACAAAGTCCATAATGAATAAAAAAACGGAGTAGCAAAAATAGTAATTCCAACCCCTTCAAGGAGTACCTGATGCCTAGATGATAAACTGAGAAAGTAATATTGTAAGCAAATATAACTAGTCGCAGGACTCCTATTACAAAACACTAAGGGGTATGTTTACTAAACCGGGCTAATGGTTAACCTGGGCTATCTCCCACTAGGTCCCATATTATTCAATGGGACCTAGTTGCAGATAGCCCAGGTTCACCGTTAGCCTGGTTTAGTAAACATACCCCTAAATACAAGCAATTTTCAATCAAGTATAATTATTTCTCCTGAAGGAAAGTTTCCAACTGAGGACTCACAGAATACATACTGAATCCCCTGATGTGTAATCAGACACTTACAAGGAAATTGAAGAAAGAAGGCAGCCCCTAGCGCCAAGAATCTAGGTTTTAGCGTCAAGAATGAAACATCCAGAAACACATTAACTGCCTGACCACAAAAGGGGATAGACTTCTTCTGGAAATATAATCTCAATATATTTTTGTCTCCAACATATGTGGACACTGTTACGATCTCTAATATTTATTATATTTCTAAAGGGAGAGAGATAATGGAGAGAGTAGGGGAAAGGGTAGAACTGCTCTCCACCATGAATCGCCTTGATTTGTCTGCTTTTCTAGAAAGCTTGAAGGATGATATTTTGTCTAGAGCTACTTTACTAGTTTCTTTCTGTTATGAAGTTGATTGGAATACATCTTTTAGATATCTCTGAAAGAGAATCATAGGGGAGAGAGTGTGAGTATAAGGAAAATTCAGAAATCTTAAATTCCTAGCATGAATAACATTTTCCAGCATTTCTAGACTACAATGCGTCACAAAATTATCCTTCATAAAAGTAGTAAAAGAAGAATTAAGGGTGGTTAACTAGGAATTAATCTTAGTAAAATTAGATTCCATACTAGAGAACTTCACATCCTGTTCAGTCAACTTTGCTGCTATATCCCCAGTAAACTGAGAAAATTCCTTCAATGATGATCCAAGGGAAGATCTAACCAAGTAACCACCTCCCAAATGTCTTTGAAAGTTAACTCCTTAACCAACATAAACTTACAAAGAGTAAAAACGAACCACTTTAGGCATAATCACTGAAGAATGTATGGATTCATAGCCCAATCCCAAGGAAGCCATTACCAGTCCTGGGATTCCACAGGGGATAACGGCTGGGTGCTCAATGGCTCTTGAGATGCCAAACCAAATATTCCTTCAGTCAGATTAGGATGGCAGGGTGAAGCAACAACGCCCAACACATCAGAGCATTTTGTGACGGAATCTGTACTCATTGAAGAAGAATGAGGAAGTGACTGGGCATACCGATCCACTGGACCGACACCATGAAAATTTTATCTGGGTGCACTAGCCCTTTCTTTTTCCTCCTAACCATATCCAGAAAAAGGCAAATTGCTCCAAGCTCCAATGATGCTCCAATTTCAAGGCCCTCTAATTCTGACATCACCCACAGCAGTCCAGCACACACACTGGCAAGGATCTGGTGAGGAACAGCACCTAGTCCCGTACCTGAATATTTTTAATTGAAACTGATCTGATATGGATGAAAAATATTTCAAAACTCTTTCAAAGGACAACTGCCTTTCAAAAAACACTGCATGGATATAATAAAAGATCTGATAAAGTAATATAATAATGAAAACTGGCTTCCTATGATTTGTTTGGGTCGTATGTTGCTGAATATATGTCCCCTCCCCCACCTTGAACTTACTCCTCTCTCCACAAGCTCACTTACAGTCACCAGCTTTTACTTACGACACACTACATCTGAATCGCCATGAAAAAAAGCCCTGTGTGTCATGAAGGCTTCTCCTAGACACTTCTTAAAAAGTCACAAGGGCAAGAACAACTAATTTCTTAAAAATTATGCACGATCATTTTTAGGCTGCTTGCTCAGATTCATTAAGAAGGGTCTGATTCCCCAAAGCTTATACTGTGTAATTAGCAGCAACAAACACTGACGGAGATTTCACTCTTCAGGTCAGCTTATGGGATTAATCACAAAAGGTTTTGTAAATTTCAAAAGATATCTACACAGATGCCGGGGAAAGAAAAAAAAACACAGACTGGCATAATAGATATGGCCAGAACCACTAAGCTGCTTCAGATTTGTGAGATGCAGACCGCCACTCCAATAAATTTTATGGAAAAAGTCATAAAAGTGGAGTAGGGAAAAAAAATAAAAAAAACAAAGGATTTGCAGACTTCAAGGCAGCTTTAGAAAAAAACTGGCAATGCATAAAAACGGTAAACAGACTAACAAGAGGAGATCAGTCTTAATAAACAGGACAGGGTCACATGGGCTTACTTCTGAAACCCATAAAGGTCCCTTAGTATCTAATTATTTTTGAGAAAGGACTGAGTTTTTTATTCCCTCATTTGCCTTCTGGCAGTAGATTGGCTCATACTTCATTAGTCAGCTTTTTAAAATGAAATATACTCATTCATATGGCAAGAGGCTTTTTTTTATTGACATGCTGCAGTGTTATGTATGTCTTTCTTGTGATATATAACCACACAGTATCAAGTGTTCCATTAGGCAGGCATATTGTAATGTAACCAAAGCAAATTTCTGTCACTTAGACAAAGTATGGCATGCAGTTATTAATGTCAAGGGTAGTAATTCCTACATTTTAAATTTAAGTATGAGCTATAAAAAAATAAATTATAATAGAAAGGTTTACCAATTGGGGAGGCACTTTTTTCCTATTTTCTGCCCCCCTTCCCGAAAAAAACAAACAGCGCCAAGTTCTCGGATCCGACACATGCTCACATGCGTCGCTGTTTGTGTCTCTAAATAGTAAATAGTATATATCAAACTAGTGGCTGCACAATTTGAAGAGGAAAGACATCACCCTGTGTGGTCAAGATAGATGTGTACATGTATTAAGAAAACGTATAGTTGATGAGCAATTAAAATATGTCACGTTCTGACCGCAATAAATCCTGTAGCACCCACTTTTAAACAATCCCTCCCTCCTCGATTAAAAACAGTACATTGAACCTGGGTGTTTTGTGGATGAATTCTGCTATTGTGCATTAACTTCACCACCAACAAAAGGAGGGCACTTGCCATGTGCCTCTTTCACTATTCCCAATCACCTGGCTTGGTTAGCTCCCTCCTCCCCCCCCCCCGCCCCGCCCCCAAGGAAGAGCGAGAAATCACAACTGCACTTTGTGTTGTGGGGAAGAGGAGAAAAGTTCAGTCTTGGTTATTAAGAACTCTAACATCTGAAGTGCTAGTGATGAAAGCTAACCCTTTTAATGATAAAACAGCACATTTACGGTGCCTGTACAAAATAGTAACTCAAATTGGTATGCATTTCTCTCTCTTCCTTGTCTTCACATCACTTCTAAAATGTCTCCTCAGAAGCTACTTGTATACCTAACAATGTTCTTTCCTTGAATCCTGCTAGACCACTTCTGGATGAGTGGGTTATGCTCCCTTGCCAGCAGGTACAGACAAACTTGAGCAACTTTCAACAATGTCATCACTCTGCAACATCAGCCTCCAAAGATTACCCAAATATGCCCTGCATCCAGTTCAGATGGCACAAAACACCACTGCCCATATCCTACATAGAATCTCAAAATTCGAACATCTTGCACCAATACTAAAGTAATTGCACAGGTTACCTCTAGCAAGCCATATTATATAAAAAATCCTATTAATGATATTTAAAATATCGAACAATCCTGCCTCAAGCTACCCTGTACAAAACATGTGATAACAGATCAAGGAGACACTGTATGCAGAACACATTCATCATCCCATCCACGACAGCAAGAAGTAGCCAAACCGGCTGCTCTCAAGCATTCTCACTGTATGCACCAAGTACCTGGAATGCTCTCCCAGTAAAGATATGAACCAATACAGACCTCACAAGCTTACACAAAGAGCTGAAAATGTACCTATTCCAGCAACACTTCAGAAACAGCTTAACCTATACAGAGATCATATATGATTGCCCTAACCCAGTTCAATAGATACTGTATTCCAACCTGCATGTCTCCTTCCCCAGTTTCCCTATAAAACTTCGCCTGTAATAACCCACTTCTCCTGTAAACCACACATGTTCTAACACATTCTATGTAACCGTATAACCAATTAATGTCAACTGTAAACTGCTCTGAGCTTAAGATGGAATGGTATATAAAAATGATTAAATAAATAAGTACTGGTGCAAAACCGAGAGAAGCCAGTATGACACTTCCCAAAGTGGTAAGCAAGACTAAGAAACTCAGACATAACTCAGAAACTTGACCATTAATAACCAATCAAATTACACATTTGGAACAAGTATTTGGCTCTCCTACCATAATCAACTTCATCAGATACTGATACCGACAAGACAAATCAAGCGGAAGTGGGACTCCCATAGCTGCAGAAGAAATCTTCCAGGGTGGGTCTACTAGGGCTTTGCTTTTGTGTTTTGGTGCTATGTGAGAAGGATAAAGCATTAGTATTACATCTTCAGAACTTTCATTAAGAACAATAATAAAGGTCCTGGAATGGTTTAGCGAGATTCAAGAAAAGCAAATGATCAGGAATGTAACAATTCTCCTTCCAGATGGGTGGGATGTATCCAAGTAGTCAGGACACAGGATAGGAGGAAGACGCCGCTATGGAGAGAACTGCCCTACCAAATGTGTCATTTGCTCTTACTCACACCTGCAATCTATAATGTTTCACAACAAGGTAGCTGCCATACAGATGATCTCCAGAGACACCAAGAGAGTCCAAAACAAGGCACTCATACTCACAAACAGGCACAGGGCAGCAACAGGAGCAGAGCGAAGAAAACTCAACACTGTGAATATGAAGAACCAGCTTTTATTTGAACCACCCCAACACTGGCGATGTTTCGGCAAGACTGCCTTCTTCAGGGTGTAAACCTTAGCTGTATGCCCAGGTAACACACACAGGGCAGCAACCAAGTCCTCTATTACCCACTGGATTAAGAAGGCATGTGCTGGAGGAAGTCTGAGTTCACTTCACTAGGGCACAGATCAACTCCTGGATGGAGTCTGCCTTGGTTTCTCTGGAGAGCAGCAACAGCATTTTGCTGGCCCTGGACATACAGGCTGCCTCTTCCTTGCCCCTGACTAACTTCCCTTTTCACCATTTTGGTGGCTCTTTTCCTTACCTTTTCTAATTCTGCTCTATCCTTTTTAAGATTTGGTGACCAGAACTGCACACAATATTCAAGGTGTGGTCCCACCATGGAACGATAGGGAAGCATTATTTACTTATTTACATTCTCTTATATACCACATTATTCGGCATCAGTGCGGTTTACGTTGAACAAACTGAAATTACATTGAACAGGGCATTATAACTTCGAGATAACTATTTTACAGGGAACATGGGCTATGGAGGGTTAAGTGGCTTGCCCAAGACCACAAGGAGCACCTGTGGGACTAGAAACCCCAGTCCTTCTGGCCCAAGGTTGCTGTCCTCTAGTGGGATTTGAACCTCCAACCTTCCGGCCTGAAGTACCTTGCCCCAACCACTAGGCCACTCCTCCACTCCAATCCTTGATTTTATTCTCCATTCCTTTCCTTATGATTTCTAGCATTCTATAGGTATTTGCTTTCTTGGCCACCGCTGCACACTGGGCAGAGGGTTTCAATGTATTATCCATGATGAGGCCTAAATCTTTTTTCTGGGTGGTGGTGACTAATGTGGAACCTTGTATCGTGTAACTGTACTTTGGGTTGTTTTTCCCTAAGTGCATACCTTTGCACTTGTCCACATTAAATGTCATCTGATATTTGGACGCACAGTCTTCCAAGTTATCAAGATCCTCTTGCAATGTTTTACAATCCTCTTGCATTTTAATAGCTTCAAATAATTTTGTGTCATCTGCAAATTAGTTCACCTCACTCGCTGTTCCCATTTCCAGGTTATTTATGAATATGTTAAAAAGCAGCAGGCCCCGCAGAGATCCCTGGGGTACTCCACTATTCACCTTTCTTCAATGAAAAAAATTGTCCATTTAGCCCTACTCTCTGCTTTCTTTCTTTTAATCAGTTCTGGATCCACAACAGTACACTGCCTCCAATCCCATGACTTCCTAATTTCACCAAGGGATCTTGTCAAAGGCTTTCTGAAAATCCAAATACACTGTATCGACTGGCTCACCTTTGAGAACCTGTTTATTCACTCCTTCAAAAAAGTATAACAGATTACCAGTGCTGTGTCCTCCCTGGACTGATCCAGAGAGTCTGACTGAATCATCCATTTGGTCTCCAGTCATCCCAGTATGTGTGGACTTTAATTCCCTGTTTGTGCAGGCACATCGTCACAATCACTATGACCTTGGAGAAGGTTAAGGCAGTGGCCAGGCCAAAAGACAGAGTCAGAAATTGGAAACGACAGCCCAAGACACAGAAATAGAGGCACCGCTGGTGCTGTCTCTGAATAGGGATATGAACATAGGCCTCTGCCAGATCTCCTTTCCAGACTGACACAATGACTGACCTGATAGTCTCCATGTGGTAATGTAGAAAACAAAGCTTGGAATTGACTGCCTTCAGATCCAGGATGGGACAGAAGTGATCTCCCTTCTTGGACACTATGAAGGTCCCAGATGGAATAACGCCCCTGACTCTGATCTGTTGAGGGCACGAATAAAATAGCTTGCAATTGCAGGAGATGCAGAATAGTTTCTTCAACTGCAACCTGCTTTAGTGGGGAGCCACAGAGAGACTCCACAAAGGTGTTCCACAGAAGCTCTGCAAATTCCAGCGCATTTCTCCGATTTAGGACCTCTAGGTCTCATTGATCTAAGGTGACTTTGGTCCACTCTGAGAGAAGCAACCAGAGCTTCCATCCAACTGGCTGCCCCTCAAAAGGGACCTGTCATATCTCACTGCAGGGGCTTCCTGGCTTAGAGGGCAGCTGTGATTGAGTCATGAAACTGTTGAGAGCTCCAAAAGGGCTGAATCATCTTAGATGTAGCATTATAATTGGAGGAGGCCTTATACAGATGCCTAGAAGTCCAAGTGCATCTGCAAGCTCCCTGTAAGGCCCTTTGAGTGCACTCCTGCGCCTCTCCCCCCAGGCCTATCTTCAGGGAGCTATTGAGGACATGCCTCTCCAAGGTCTTTCAGCATCTTTTCCAGATCCTCTCCAAAGATGAAACTACCCCAAAAAGGGAGTTTACTCAAACAAAGTTTAGTGACGGCATCCTTTGACCAACTGTGGAGCTACAATCACTGCCAGCAGGGACTTGGAAGAGGTCCGGAACAGGCTGTACAGGCCATCTGTCACGAATGCAGCAACTGACTCCAGTCTCACAACTTTTAGGCTGTCTGACATTGGATCCAGCATAAGAGAGCATGGACCACTAGACCCATACAAAGCACCACCTGATAGTTCAATGTCAAACCTGAAAAGGCATTCTTAAGGAGAGCCTACACTCTCCTATCATGAAACTCTTTGGGAGCAGCATCCTCTTCCATGGGATTCTCAGGCATTTCATCACTGCTATGACCGGGGCATCCACTCAAGACAGAACTTTAGGACCTCTAAGGCCCAGCTCACGTGTCTCCCACTGAGAGACAGGAAGCTGACGCAAAGGTTCAGGGAGAAGGAAAAATCCCAAAGGTCACCTAATACCCTAAGAAATGGGATCCACAGGCACAGCTTCTGACAGAGCAGGCTCAGCTATATGGAGAGCTGCCATGGCAGCCTGTATCAGGGCAGATAGACCCGCCATGTGAAACAGGTGGAACACAGGATAATCCTTGCCCGCCATGAGAGGAAGCTACCCTTCCTTCTCAGACTCGTCTTCCAGGGAGAAAAATCCTCACCCAGACAACCTCCATAGGGGATAAGGCTGAACTCCCAGGAGAATGGGAGGATGAAGAGGTAAAGCAGAGATGTTTAAGCCTCTTTCTGCCTGTGATAGAAAGTAGTCCATGAGTTGTTTTGGAAGCTGTTGCATAAAGGCAAAACAAAGGAGGTCCTCTGACTCCAAGCAAACACTGGGCCTACTGGCCTCCACTACCGTGATCCCTGCACTGTAGTTTAGGCCAGAAAGAAAGGCTTAACTATGCTACGCACCAGTCCAAATACCTTGCCACCTGCTAGAAGCAGACAAATATTGGCTTCTCTCAGTATAAGTCATCACTCTGTATAAGTACTGGTGAATCACTGAAAGTTGTTAGAGCCTGCCACCACCTGCTGGCAAGGGAGCATAACAAACTCATTGGGACTGGTCTAGCAGGAAAAGAAACTATGGGCCCTATTCAGAGACGCGGGTGGTGAGACTTTTAGCCCTGCAAGCCGTCTGGACCCTATTCTCCCTCCTTGCTCTCCCCGCACATCCTGAGCAGTAGGATGGGGAGAGCTGGCGGGGCGGCGGGAGAGGGTGGGGTCGGGGCGGAGCGGAGCGGAGGTGGGCCAGCCCAGCAGGATGAAAAGGGCCAATCCAGGTCACAGCCCTGTAAGTCCTGCGGGGTCCATGGAGATGAGATACTTATTCCATCTCAAAGGCGGAATAAGCAGCAGTGACCCGGCAATAAGGCCTGGGGATCCCCCCACCCCACCATGACTGGGTGCAGGGGGGTCCTTGCTGCCCGATCCAGGCCCTGGTTGGTCAGCCATGGGTTGAGCGGCGGGGAAGGGGGGGGCCGAACCGCGGCAGCCAGGGGAGCCTGGTCGGAAGACGTCCCTGCAGGCAGGCAGGGGCATGCCAGGCCATCCTTGGGTCCGATTCTGCATGTCGCGGGAATGTTTTGTTCCCGCAGTATAGAATCGGGTCCGGATGTGCTCCTCTCGGAATCGAGCTCCACATTTTACAGTTCTAGCACACGCCCGAAGAAACCAGAAGAGGGACAAAATAATGCATTCTGCAAATATTTTTGATGGGGACGGAGACTCTGATATGCACAGCAAATTCTATCTATACCTGTAATACCATCACAAGATTAAATAATTACATTTCATAAATCAGGCCATGAGTGTTGATACAAAGTCAACAGCACATAAAAACAACAAAATTAATTATGTCGCCCTTTCCCAGCATAGGTGATGCAACATGTATTATTGTTTACTCCCTACAGCTATATCCCTGGGGCAAATGCAATACCCATTAAGTATCACTTAACACCAATGGGACACTTATTTAGACAGAAAATGTTTAGTGTTATGCTGAAATGCACCCTGAAGTCAAAGCAAAAGAGTTGCTTGTATTTCTCCGAAGCCAGTTTATTTTCTTATTTCTTCTCATTCTCTCTAAGCAGTGGCATCATTCTATATCCATTACAATCGCCTGCATCTGCATTATTGTCATTAGTGTATATAGTGACCCACAACATAAAACATTAAAACAAACTGTACATGCAATAGAAAAAAGAGGAACCTTCCCAAGGAATAATGGGGGCAAATTTAGAAAGGATTTTTCCTGCATAAAAGGGCTTTTTTAAAATTACACCACTGTTATGTGCAAAGGTATGGTTACAAAAGGCAAGTATTTTTATGTGATCCATGTATAGGTATGCTCTGAGGACGAGTTTGGGCAGAGCTGCAATTTATGTGCACATTTTATAAGATACCCGCATATGCATGTATTTTACACATGAATTTCTAATGCCAGGCATAAATGTCTACAATTTGAGCCAGTTTACCCTTAATGTTTTATAAAGGTACATAGATGCCTATATGTCTTTATAAAATAAGCCCACTGGCAGCCTGTTAAACTTGGAAAAGAGACGGCTGGGTGGAGATGTGATAGAGGTCTATAAAATAAAGAATGGAGTGGAACGGGTAAATGTAGATCAGTGTCTTACTCCTTCAAAAAGTAGAAAGACTAGGGGACATGCAATGAACCTACAATGTAATACATTTAAGATTAATCAAAGAAAATAAATTTTCACTCAACGCGCAATCAAACTATGGAATTCATTATCAGAGAATGTAGTTAAAGCTGTTAGTGTAGCTGGATTTAAAAGAGGTTTGGACAAATTCCTGGAGGAAAAGTCCATAAACCATTATTAAAGAGGACCAGGGAAATCCACTTCTGGAGAGAGATCTGTAATTGTGAGTATATACTTCTGGGAATTTTCTGAAAGGAATTCTTTGTATTAAAGCTAATTAATCTGTGAACCCACTATTTTTTGTTAAATCAGTCAGGGCCTAGTAGCAGCAGTTTAAGTTTAAATTTAAAACACAGAAGAGAACTTTCTGGTTACATTTCATGCCCAGCAGAGAGCTTGTAGTTTAAATTTAATAGTCACTCAGGGCCTAGTATCAGCAAAGTACTTTTAGTTTAAATTTAAAACACAGAAGAGAGCTTTCTGATTGAATTTAGAATCCAGCAGAGAGCTTGTAGTTTAAATTTCATAATAAGTTAGAGCCTAGCAGCAGCAAAGAGCTATAATTTAAATCAAATCAGAATATAGCTTACCTCAGCAGCACAAGACAGGGTACTGTGTAGCAGTCTTCTTTTAATAAGTGTTATTTCCCTCCCTCCCTCCCCAACATCCACCCAGCCCTGGGATAATCGTAGCTTTATAGGTACTTACACATCTTAAAAGACAGGAGGTGCTCTCAGGTGAAGCTCGTTACCCAAATCAGTTAGTTAATTAAGCTTTAGGTGAACAAGGTATATTAAACCTATTAGGTACAGTTTTATTAGTATAAATATCCATAGCAACCCTTAGTAAGTAAAGAATTTAAAGATCTAAATACAATCTTAAAACTAAGATGCAGACAGCAGTCCAGCAGCGAGATGGGGGCTTTCCAGTCTTTTGCATTGAGTGTCACATGTATGATTTTCTCCCAGTTGGTGAGAGGTATTATGTGTGCACTAGGCGCAAGGAGTTCTTTGCTCTCAGGGAACGAGCCCGTTCTCTAGAGGCTAGAGTAGCAGACTTGGAAAACATAAGAAAGACAGAGAGGTACATAGATGAGACCTACAGGGATATAGTCCTGAAGTCCCACCTCCAGTCTGGCAGCATCCCTGTTGCCATGGAGGAGAGAGGTCACGTGATAGGAGAGCATCACCCTGGTGTGGCAGGAAGTGATCCTGTAACTAGGACTTGTCCTCCAGGTGATATAAAACCCTCTTGCACCAAGGAAGTTTCTCCAGGGCCATGTGCCCATGAGGGAAGGGTTAGGACAGCCGTTATAGTTGGTGAGTCGATCATTAGGCATGTATATAGCTGGGTGGCTGGTGGATGTGAGGATCGCCTGGTAACATGCCTGCCTGGTGCGAAGGTAGCGGACCTCACGTGCCACCTAGATAAGGTCTTAGTGCTGGGGAGGAATCTGCTGTCTTGGTACATGTCGGCACCAATGACATAGGAAAATGTGGTAGGGAGGTTCTGGAGGCTAAATTTAGGCTTTTAGGTAGGAAGTTGAAATCCAGAACTTCCACGGTAGCGTTCTCAGAAATGCATCCCGTTCCACGTGCAGGACCCAAAAGGCAGGCAGAGCTCCGGAGTCTCAATGCGTGGATGAGACAATGGTGCAGAGATGAGGGTTTTGGATTTGTTAGGAACTGGGGAACATTCTGGGGAAAGGAGGGCTCTTCCGAAGGGATGGGCTTCACCTTAACCGGGATGGAACCAGGCTGCTGGCATTAACCTTTAAAAAGGAGACAGAGCAGCTTTGAAACTAGATAATAGGGGAAAGCCGACAGTCGCCCAAGAGCGGATGGTTCGGAAGAATGTATCCTTGAAGGATACTACCAAAGGCAGAGAGGTTCCAAAAAAGAGTAAAGTAGCCCAAATGCCCTCGAGTATGGAGCAGACAGAGCTTAAAGATCCCAAATTACCCATGTCTACCAATAGCCAAATTCATATGAAAAAAATACAGTCTCTAAAATGCTTGTATGCAAATGCTAGAAGTCTAAAAAATAAGATGGGAGAGTTAGAATATATAGCACTAAATGAGAGGTTAAATATGATTGGAATATCAGAGACATGGTGGAAGGAGGACAACCAGTGGGACACTGTGAAACCTGGGTACAAACTATATCGTAATGATAGAGGTGATCAAATTGGTGGAGGGGTTGCGCTCTATGTTAGAGAGGGAATTGAGTAAGAAAGGATTAAAGTTTTACAGGAAACAAAATTTGCTGTAGAATTTCTATGGATTGAAATTCCATGTAAAAAGGGGAAGGCGATGGCAGTGGGGGTGTACTATCTACCGCCTGGCCAGAATGAACAAATGGATGATGAAATGCTCAAAGAAATCAAGGAAGCTAACAAAAGTTACAGCACAGTAATAATAATGGGTGATTTCAATTACCCCGGTATCGACTGGGTCAGTGTCACGGCAGGACATGCTAGGGAGATAAAGTTCCTAGATTAAATAAATGACTGCTTCTTGGAGCAGCTGGTTCATGAACCGACCAGAGGGGAAGCCATATTACTCCTAGTCCTTAGTGGAACACCAGATCTGGTGCAAGAGATAAGGGTGTTGGGGGCCACTTGGCAATAGTGATCATAGCATGATCGCCTTTGATTTAATTAGTGGAGGAGGGATAGTAAGGAAATCCACAGTACTACCTTTTAACTTTCGAAAGGGAGACTATGATAAAATGAGGAAAATAGTTAAGAAAAAACTAAAAGGAGCAGTGGCAAAGGTTAAAGACTTACATCAAGCTTGGGTGTTGTTGAAAAATACTTTCTTGGAAGCACAGACCAGCTGTATTCCACGTTTTAAGAAAAGTGGAAGGAAGTCCAAAAAACTGCCAGCATGGTTTAAAGGTGAGTTCAGAGAGGCTGTTGTTGCCAAAAAAGCATCTTTCAGGAAATGGAAAAAAGAGCCAAACGACGAAACCTGGAAACAGCACAAGCACTGGCAAGTCAAATGCAAGGCATTGATAAGGCAGGTAAAGGGAGAATTTGAGAAGCTTGTTGCGGAAGCAAAAACGCAAAATAAAGACTTTTTCAAGTACATTCGTAGCAAAAAGCCTGTGAGAGAGTCAGTTGGTCCATTAGATGATAGAGGGATTAAAGGGGCACTAAGAGGTGACAAGGCGATAGCGGAGAGACTGAATGAATTCTTTGCTTCAGTCTTTACTGAGGAAGATGTAGGGATGCTACCCATGACTGAAATGGTATTTAAAGGTGCGGAAGAATTGAAGGAAATATCGATACATCGGGAAGATGTATTACAACTATTAGATAAACTGAAGAGTAGCAAATCACCTGGGCTGGATGGTATACATCCAAGGGTGTTGAAAGAACTGAAATATAAGATTGCAGACCTGCTATTAGTAATCTGTGAACTATCATTAAAATCATCTCTAATACCTGAGGATTGGTGGATCGCCAATGTAACACCAATTTTTAAAAAGGGTTCCAGGGGTGATCCGGAAAACTACAGACCGGTGAGCCTGACGTTAGTACTGGGAAAAATGGTAGAAACCATCATAAAGAATAAAATTACTCAGCATGTAGATAGTCTTGGCCTAATGGGAGACAGCCAACATGGCTTTAGACAAGGAAGATCTTGTCTTACTAACCTATTATGTTTTTTTGAAGGTGTGAATAAACAGGTGGACAAAGGTGAGTCGGTTGATATAGTGTATCTGGACTTTCAGAAAGCCTTTGACAAGGTCCCTCACCAGAGACGTTTGGCAAAACTAAAGAGTCATGGGATAGGAGGCAGTATACTACTGTGGATCAGGAACAGGTTAAAAGATAGAAAGCAGAGGGTAGGGCTAAATGGCCAATTTTCCCAATGGAGAAAGGTGAATAGTGGTGTACCCCAGGGATCTGTGCTGGGTCCGCTGCTTTTTGACATATTCATAAATGACCTGGAAGGTGGAATAACGAGTGAGGTTATCAAATTTGCAGATGAGACAAAACTATTTAAAGTTGTTAAAACCCAAGAAGATTGTGGAAAATTGCAAGAGGATCTTAAGAAATTGGAAGACTGGGCATCAGAATGGCAGATGAAATTTAATGTGGACAAGTGCAAAGTTATGCACCTAGGGAAGAACAACCCAAACTATGGTTACATGATGCAAGGTTCCACATTAGGAACCACCACCCAGGAAAAAGATTTAGGCGTCATTGTGGATAACATGTTAAAACCCTCGGCCCAGTGTGCAGCGGCGGCCAAGAGAGCAAACAGAATGCTAGTTATCATAAGGAAAGCAAAATAAAACAAAAGATATTATAATGTTTCTATATCGTTCCATGGTGAGACCGCACCTTGAATATTGTGTGCAATTCTGGTCACCGTATCTTAAAAAGGATATAGCGATATTAGAAAAGGTTCAGAGAAGAGCCACCAAAATGGTAAAGGGGATGGAAGGATACTCCTATGAAGAAAGGCTAAAAAGGTTAGGGCTCTTTAACCTGGAAAAGAGACGGCTGAGGCGAGATATGATAGAAGTCTATAAATTAATGAACGGAGTGGAACGGGTAAACGTAGATCGATTGTTTACGTTATCAGAATATAGAAAGACTAGGGGACATGCAATGAAGCTACAGGGTAAATTATTTAAGACTAATAAAAGAAGATATTTTTTCATTCAACGTGTAATCAAACTCTGGAATTTGTTACCAGAGGATGTAGTAAAGGCTGTTAGTGTAGCTGGGTTTAAAAAAGGTTTGGACAAGTTCCTGGAGGAAAGGTCCATAAACCATTATTAAGAAGGGACCCAGGATATCAATGCTTGACCCATTACAAGCATTGTGGAACCTGTGTCTTTTGGGGAAACTGTAGGTACGTTTGACCTAGATTGGCCACTATTGGAAAGAGGATACTGGGCTTGATGGACCTTGGTCTGACCCAGTATGGCATATCTTAGGTTCTTATGTTCACTGCTTACTCCTGGGATAAGCAGCATGGAATCTGTATACCTTTTTGGGGACCTGACAGGTACAGTACTTGTGACCTGAATTGGCCGCTGTTGGAAAGAGGATCCTAGGCTTAATGGACTCTTGGTCTGACCCAGTACGAGATATTGTATGTTCTTACTCTCTGGCAATTTTATAAAATCATTCCTACATGTATGTGACCACATGTGTGCATAAAATGACGTTTTGTAAAACACCAATCGGCATATAAGTATGCACTTTGGCATTTAGGTGTGTATTTTATTGGTAGGCACAGTCTGAACAGAGCATGTGTAGAATTTATAAGACTGTGCATTGATTTGATTATACTTTAATATAAATGTGCATGCCTGCATTTAAAGAGATGTCTCTGCTGCTTAGACAAGTATTTTACAAATGACGTATGTACTTATGTGCCTTTATAAAATAGCCTCTAAGTAGATGCCTATTTGCCTGTTATAACATTACCCTCTTTAGGAGGTAATTTTCTGAAGTCATTCCCATGCTTATGTGGCCACACACATGTGTAAATGATCTCTCATAAAATACCAGCTGGCATAGAAGTACATGCTACATGTACTTTGTCAGTAGGTATAACTGAGGCAGGGGGGCAGTGTAAGTGGAAAATGGGTGGAATTTTCATATTCACGCATAGACTATAAAATACTTTAAGCTACGTGTATATGCGCATAAAGTATGCATGGATATTTATATTTGATCATTTCCTTTTCTTTCTCTACACTCAGTCCCTTGGTAAACTTATTTCCTCAGTACCATCATTATGTTGACGACTCTCAGATTTACCTCTGTGCCTGAAATCTCTCCAGGATTCCAGTCCCGGATCTCTGCCTGCTTATCCGACACTACTGCCTGGATGTCTCACCACTGTCTGAAATCTAACATGGGCAACACTGAGCTCCTTATCTTTCCCCCTAAAGCCACCTCCCCCTATCCTCCCTCCTCTACTTCTTTGGATGACACTATACTCCTCCCCGTTTTCTCAGCTCGCAACCTCGGGGTTATCTATGACTCTACTCTCTCTTTCTCTGGGCACATCCAACAGATGGCTAAAACCGGCTGCTGTTTTCTCTGTAACATCAGAAAAATTTGTCCCTTTCTTTCTACTCACACTATCAAGACCCTTATCCACTCACTAGTCACCTCCAGCCTTGACTATTGTAACCTGCTTCTCGCTGGTCTTCCTCTGGATCATCTCTCTCCCTTTCAATCTGTTCAAATCTCAGCTGCATGGATTATCTTCTGCCAGTGTCGCTATGCTCATGTAACCCCTCTTATCAAGTCACTTCAATGGCTCCCTATCAGTTTCCACATCCAGTTCAAACTTCTTCTACTGACCTACAAGTGCGTTCATTCTGCGGCTCCTCACTACCTTTCCTCTCTTCCCACTCTACACCCTTTCTTGGGAGCTCCGCTCCTCTAGAAGATCCCTTTAATCTGTGCCCTTCTCTGCCATTGCCAACTCCAGACTTCGTTCATTCCACCTTGCTGCCACATGTGCCTGGAACAAACTAGTCATTCAGTGCATCAAGCTCCTTCTCTGGCCCCATTCAAGTCCAGGCTGAAGACCCATCCCTTTGAGGCTGCTTCTGGATCCTGAAGCTCCTCATTCTCTTGCCCACTACTCATGTGCCCACATCTCCTGACTGATTTATGCGGATGACGTACTGCTCTTCACCCCATTCACTATCGACCAACCAGACTTCTTATCACTAGTAAAATGCTTTGATGCTGTAAATGACTGGCTCCACTCACAGAGTCTCAGGATAAACTTCAGCAAGCGAGACATGCTGTTCATCACTTGGAATCAAACCTTCTCCCCACCGGCAACATTAAAGACGAGAGACGCCGAGCTCCCAACTAGATCTACCATCCGCTACCTAGGAGTCACGCTAGACCAGCACCTTGACTTGAAAGCACACATAGGCAACACCATCAAGAACGTCTACCATAAGATGCGGACAATGCGACATCTCCGACCCTTGCTGCAACCAGAAGACTTCCGAACTGTTTTCCAGGCACTTGTAAACACCCCCCCCCCCAACTTTGACTACGCCAATGTGATCCTGCATGGACTCCATAAGAACACACTAAACCCACTACAGTTAGCAATGAATGCTGCTGTCCGCTTCCTACATGGGGCCTCTAGAAGAGACCACATCACTCCAATCCTAAAAGACCTGCACTGACTACCAATCTACTGCCAGCTCACCTACAAAGTAGTACTGAAAACATTCAAAGCCATCAACAAAATATCCTCTACCTCCTTGATGGACCTCCTCCACCCTATTCCTGCAATCACGGCAAGAAGGTACTTCGCCACCAACACAATAATAACCCCCAGTGAAGTAACAAAATGCACTCAGGCAACAAAGAACAGAGCCTTCATGTTCTACGCACCTACTTGCTGGAACGAGCTCCCAGCTACCATCCGCACGATCACTCACCTTGCCCAATTCAGAAAGGCACTAAAGCACCACCTCTTTTTCCTAAACTACTCCCAGGCGAACAATACATCCTCACCCGCCATACTCCCTACAAGCTAACTGTAAATAGCAGACAACCCTGTAAATAAATTACATCCCTGTACATAGTTCTTAGGGTAAGCCATGTCGCTACAACTGTGCAGTGACATCCTGCTTATACTGTATATAGTTACCCCAGTTCTAAATCCAAGTTGCATTACCCATTCAATGTAAGTCCAAAGCATGCTCTTCCTGCTCTATACAAAATGTTACCTGTAAACCGCACTCATTTTAAAGAGTGCGGTATATAAAAGCATTAAGTAAAATAAAATAAAAATAAAAATGTGTATTTTGCCATACTCTAGTCCCGTTTTGCAATGTTTTTTCTTCTTGGTTAGATTGTAAGCGCTGATGAGCAGGGACTGTGTCTTACATCTATATGTACAGTGCTGTGTATGCCTTGTAGCGCTATACAAATGATTAGTAATAGTTCTAGTAGGGTGCCTATGTCCCAGGCACATTCTCTGCCATATGTGCTAACATTTTATAAAGTAGGCGCCTAATTTGTCTTTGTAAAATAGCGCCGATACACTGTGCATCTGTGGGCATTAACCCATGTCACCCTGTTATTAAATTGTCATTCATGTGTCTAAAAGGGAGACAAGGGAGGCTTACAAACAAGACGAAGATGAAGTCATTGTAGGAACTGCAGGATAACTGTGTGAGGAACTGTGAACTAACTATATAAAACGTGCTTAGAGCAACCAAACATTAAAACTGGTAAGGATGAATAGGAGTCACCATGGATGCTCAGAAAAGACGACATATGAAAACAAGGTTTTGGAATTAGTAAAAACATTGGCAGACAGCCAAGGCTATGTGCATATCTGGAGAAGTGACTTAGAGTCAAGAAGATACTGTATCTTGGATAGGAAGAATTTGATAAATGTCCCCTCACTGAGGAGAGGCAGTAGAGGTTTAGAGGGAAAATTCCCCGCGTCAGATGTCTTCCCTTGCCTCTGCACCCCTTACTTTCTTTTGGCAGGTAAAATCATTCACAGCATATCTTTTGATTTTGCCATCTTTGGCTCCAAGCCACCCAATGGTTCAGTGTAACAAGACTCCTTTTCAGCTTTGCCATGACATCACTTGTACCATGTAGTCTGGGTTGCCAGAAAAGCAAGCCAGCATTTATACGAGGTTATTAGAAAGCCCTCCAGCATCAGGCTTAAGACGACAGCATGCCGGCTTCAATCGTCTGACAGGCATTTGGTCTCCCTCTATAACCTCTTTTCTTTTTGGCTGCTCTTTTTTTATATACATATGACACTAACAGAAAAATAAATTGAAAAGAGCACTGAGGCAGAGTGTATTTCACGCACTGGTGCCAATGTTTCATATCTCATGAACCTCGGGAAAACAATTCGTTGAACTAATTAGTTTACAGTGTTTAAGCAGCTTGTTTCCCATCTTTAATCTTCTTTATGTAATTCGGTGAACAAAGCCATATTATCTTCAGATTTTTTTCATACCAGTTTAACAAATACATTTTGTCTTCCTTTGTGGAGACTACTTGATTTAGACATCAAACAGTCTTGACTCTCTGCTTTGCCTTTCAGGTAGAGAAGGGACCTTATACATAAATAGGCATCAATTCATTTGTATATCAGTGGCCCCCCCGGATTAGTCCAGTCCCTGATCTATTTTGTTGACATATTAGTCACCAGTTTAATTATGCTTCTACTCCAAAAAGCCCCAGAGACACAACAGTTTTACCTAATGCAGCATACCTTCCTAAATTCTAGGGAATACCTGCAAAATTAAGGTGATCCTTGGGTTCTGGCCAACCACAGCCAAGAGCACACACATCTACGGCAATCTCTTCCTTCATCTCAACAGGAAAAACTGGATTCTAGGAAACATTTGGTCACATAGTAGGCACCCTCTCTTTAATATGGAAGAGAGGAAATAATTTTAAACTCAATTTATTGAAGAATGTTTGGCCAGGTTATTAAATTTCCTATGGTGTTTATTCCATTATACCTGAAGTTCGTTTTGATACTATCAGCCCACTAGGACGGTCACATTCATGAAATCAAAGTCCCTGTCATTAAAATGCACATGCAAAGCTGCAGCAATTCCCTACTGTCAGATTCAGACAATGATAGATTTGCTGGACTTCAGAAAGAAGGTGAACACATTTCTTTTTGGACAAACCTCCACATAATGTATTAGATGCATGAACTGCCTAGGTTAGCTGTACCCTTTATTGATCTTTTATATGCTTGGGTGTCTTGTCGGGTTATGTGAGGTATATTCTTAGAATGTTTAGAGATTTTGTATGTTGTATATTCAAGTAAAGCTTTTCATGTGTCTAAGGTAGATTATTAAGCAATTGAAACTGTTATGGCTGACCTCTCCCCCTCACACAGAGTGGACAAACACTGGAAATCAAGCAGATTGCTCATTGTGGCTTTTTCTGATGTATGTATTCCCCCCAGAAAAGAAAGGCTTGATGACTGTGGCAGCTGGTAAGTTTATAATGAGCTGCTGTGCATATGGTGAGCAAAATCTTTCTTTTCACAATGAGAGGATGAAGTCCATTTAAATCCATATCCCCACATTTCAGGCTCAGTTTCAAATCCTTCTAATACTACTACCTATGGTACACAACCATGCACAGAGGCTCCTATTCAGTGCAGAATAGAACCCGAGTCTTTCTTTTTTTGTCAGGAGGGCTTCAGCGAGTCAATGCAAATTCTGAATATTTAACTAAGCAAGCTCCACACTAACAGTAGTTGACAGCAGAAAGGGACCTGTTAGCCCATCCAGTATATCCAGTTATCTCCTCTTGCTCTCCACTACTTTGGGTAGCTAAGCTCAGCTAATTCCCGCCCGCTTTACCTCAACAGGTCATCTATGATCACAGCATCTTCTGCAGCTACTGAACAGTGAGTGCAAAGGACGTGTGCATTACTCCAGGTTGCAGTATACTTCAATCAGGGGTCCATAGCGCCGGGATCACTGAATAATACAGATGATATGCATTAGAGAGGAACCTCTAAAGCACACATTCCCGAACAGTATTCATGGTTTAAACTTTTCTTATGCTGTTTCAGTGCACCCTATGAAAAGAAAGTGTAAGTTCTCAGAAGTATGCTTTGCTTGCTTTAGATTTGTTTGGCCCCTAGCGGCAATCTGCATTAACGATCATGCTATCCTTAATTATCAGATTCACTCCAACCCTTAATTAGTATGCATCAGGTAGCAGCTGTGACTCAGTGATCCTAATGCACCTACAGAACCTGCAGCAAACTAAACCCAAGGGATCAGACCATTCCCGACCCCTCACCACATGCACGCCATCAAACCCACCCCGCTCCCAGACAACCATTCTCCAGATCCTGTCTAACTCTCCTGCGGTTCTTAATGCACACATACCTCTCCTAACAGTGCATACACAGAGTCAAACAAAACCTCCACTGCATCTTAAGCAAGTAAATGTGAGGCGAGGTGGTATATTATGACAAAAAAGCCATAACTGAGTGCTTGACATGCTTTCACAGTAGTCTCTGTGCCCTGCCACTATGAATAACACCCATGGGCATAATGTCCACTGGTTTCATTTAATTGCAAAATGTTTACCTTAGGTTAAAAAAAAGGGTCAGTTTTAGTATGGCTTTATGTCTGAGTGCATCATGCTCACATTTAAGTTATCAAGCATTATTTAATCTAATGATTCATAACACGGGAAGAGGTGAGATAGGGGACTGGAAATAGCAAGATGGCAGAGATACTGTAGTATGCAGAACTGTCAAGGGCAGACCTTTCCAAGCAACATTCCCATTCCATGACTGAGATTTACGCAGGGCCGGCACAAGGGTTTCTGCTGCCCTAGGCAGAAACCCCGGCCTCGCCACCCCACCCAGAGTTGCTGTCAACCCCCAATTGTCACTGCCCCCCCGGCTGCCATCACTGCCACTGCCTCCCCAGCTGATGCCAATTCCATCTCGGGAGAGGGAGGGAGGCAGGCAGCGGCAGCTTTTGGAAATACTGCCGCTGCTCGCCTCCCCCTCCAAACGGAATTGGTGGCAGCTGGTGGGAGGGAAGCAGGGCCACCCATGTGTGTCACTGCCGCCGCCCTAGGCAGCCACCTAGTTCGCGTAGTCAACAGGCCGGCCCTGGATTTACGAGCCCCAAATAGCAACACTTTTCAGATGGTGCATGCAGGGATAAATCTAGAAAATCTCAAGTTATCATATTGCTTTGCAAATGAAAAAAAGCAGTATACAATTATACCTGCTTTTCTTCGGTGCCTCTGAAAAGACAGAGTGGAGTTAATGAGTCATTTCTGAAATTAATTTGCTCGGGTAACTAAGTAGATCAGGGCTTGACAAAGTCCGGGCACCAAGTTTCCGTGGCACCAGGACATTGCATGCTGGCACCCGGGATGTCATTCCGTTAAAGCTTTTTCTGCAGTGCTACTTGGCAAATGCCCAAGTCTCCACTGCAACTGGCTTTCTGCAAGGAGCTTGAGCTGAATGGTGGAGGAAGTTCTAGACCTGAAACTGTGAGATAGCTCAAACTTCCTTCAATGCGCTGCTCTTTGCAGAGAACCGATAACAGTGAAAAGCAGCAGCAAGCAACAACACAGCAGGCGAGACACACTGAGTGATGGCTTCAGAAGAGGGCTATATGAGAGGGAGACAGACAGACAGATGCAGGGTGAATTCTGAGGGGGCGCTGAGAGAGGGAGACTGCATGAAGGCAGTGTGCAGGGACTAGGAGCGATTTGTTCACACATTACCAGGCCATGGTGATAGGTGAAGGAAAAAATGGAAGTCAGCTCAGGTGCAGCTATATAAAAAGTCATGAATATGGAGAGCCAGTGTCTACCGAGGTGGAGAGGGGTCCAGTTGCTAAACCAGCAGCCCGGAGAGTGTGCCGATACACCACAGCCAATCGGTACAGTTGTTTTGCAGGCATCCAAGGGGCATTCCCACCAACGACATCAGTTTGAGGACCTGAAGACCCAAAGGCCCATAAATTTTTCTGCTGCTGTAGCTGTACATCAACCAGTGCCTAGCAAGGTAGAGAGGGGTCCAGTGGCTAATCTAGTGATCTGGAGAGTGGCCAATACACCATGGCTGATCGGTGTGGTTGTTTAGCAGGCATCCCAGGGGCACTCCCATCAACAACATCAGTCTGAGAACCCAAGGCCCATAAATTTCCTTGATGCGTTGCCAAAGGGGCGTGTATGAAGGGGCATGTACAAGGGGCGGATCATGCCCTTTTGGAGCACCAACAGACCTGATTAACTTATTGTGCTTATTTCCTCTTATTGAGGTGAGTAAACTTTAAGGGAAAAGGGAAGAACAAGAACACAATGAAATCCTCTAAGACTATGGGCCCCATTGACAAACATGTCGTTGTTCTGCCTTTGGCTCAAACTTCTGTGGAGGGAGCCTCATTAAGCTTCCCAGACAGAACTCCTCCCTACTCCCTCAACTCCTATTATCCTCAACTACTGTGGAGTCTGACTGTCTTCACGAGTAAGCTGAAGTTGGATCAATTGTTGGTCCTTCTCTCATGCCTGCTCCTGTCTGATTCTCTAAGACTGTTTCTTCTTTAACCTTTTCACCTTCAGTGGGAGAGATCACAGTGAAAGATTTATGGTTGGCTACTAATGCTATTGATTCTAAGCTATCTTCTACAGTGATGTCCTTATGTTCTTTTTCACAAGATGCTGTGGTTAAGTTACAAGGTGTAGATTCTAAAATGAATTCTTTGGATAAGCCTGTTCAGAAGATACATTCTCAGGTGCAAACTCTCCAGCAGACTAGTGTATCTCATATTACAGACTCTTTATTTGTCCGTCATAAGGTGGAGGCACTTGAGAGCTCTCTGTGTTAGGGATACTCTGTATTAGAAACTTGTGTTTTCTTAATTTTCCTTATACTCACTTGATCGCCTCTGAAATTCTTTTTAAAAAAAGATCTAGTTGAAGTTTTGAAATTATCTGATGAATTTTAGAGTTTCTAACATATACTATGTTCCTAGTAAATTATGTACTCAGAACCCCAAATGAAGGTGTTTTGATGTCATTACATCTAGTGAAAGTCAAGATCTGACCGCTTTTCTTGAAGACTCCACCAATACAATTTCTAGGTGGGCTACATTGTTAGTTACTTTTTGTTGTGAGGCAGATACGTTTAAGATTCTTAAAGCCTATTTCAAAAATAAGGATATCTTGTTTTGTGGACAGAAAATGAGAGTGTCAGTCTGACCTGCAAATAGTGGGGATGTACATCCATGTTGGACGTGCAACCCGTGCTATTCACAGGGAGCGTATTATGTCTCCCTGGCTCCTGGCAGAGGACTTGTGCGGGGAGCGCTGGAAGGGGGTGGAAGGAGGAGGGCCAGAAATGGAGAGTGGGGGTGGGATGACTCATCCGGGCATACAGGGCCTATTCCCCTGTACGTCCAGCAGCAGGAAGAAGGATGTGGGACTTATTCTACCTCAGAGCTGGAATAAGTCCCACTGATAGTCACGATCAGGCCAGGCAGCCCCACCGTCATGGCACAGGAGCAGGTAAGCACTCGCCACCTGATCCTGGCCCTGGCTGCCCCCAAAGACGGTCGAGCGGCGGGGAAAGGACGCCTGCAGCAATGTCGGGCCATCTGTGATCGTGTTCGGCATCCTGTGCAATGGCGATGGGACGCCACAGCACCGGCACACCAGTAGGAGCACAGGGCAGGCTGGCCAGACAGGGCAATGGATGTCCCATGCTGCTGAATCAGGGCAATGCTGGGCCATCTAAGTGCCTGATTCTGCAACCACTGGAACGTCTAAGATCCCGCAGTTGCAGAATCGGGTCCACTTTGGGCCCAGTCATTTTTTGGATGCCTCGACGGCCCGGACATGCCCCATTTAGAAATGGCCTCCACATGTATTCCTGGATGTTACCAGGAGCACTCAGCTTCAGAGAAAGCAATTTTTACATTTGAATCCTCAAGTTCTTACTACTTGGAGTACTTTTTATCTGAGATTTCCTTGCCAATGTATTATTACTTTGCAGAGAGACAGTTTTGCTTCAGGGCATTTTTCATTTATAGAAGTTTCTTGCAGATAAAAAAAATAGTTTACATCACAGGGTTCAGAGCTATAAAGAGTTCAGTTAGTATATTCCACTTATTGTTGGCTTGATAAGCTGCTTTATCTTACGTTTGGTTTTTCTTTGTGTAACGGCACCATTTCTCATAATGAGGGTTACACCTTTTGATTATTATGGCTATATTATTTTTCCTATATTGTTTTCTTTATAAATGCATTTGTTTAATTGAAAGGTTTTCTTGTTATTTACTGGAATGTATATTTCAAAAGTCTCAAAAAGGGTTAAGAATATGCTACTGATAACCTACTCATCGGGGGGGAGGGGGAGGAGGAGAAAGGTCGCTGCCTTCTGTTAGCACTGTGTAATGGTGCCAGTTTCTCCAAACGGGTTAGTTTTGCACATACTATGACAGTGATGAGCCTCACTCCTAAGCCCCAGGGTATGCGGAATATGATCTCAGTCTCTCAAATTTACTGCTAATGCTCGGCGTAGTATTTGCATCATGCCAAAGAGAAACTCTTATTGAAGTGCTTTCGTGGAGTGGGGGGGGAGGGGAGTTTAGATCCATCGGCTTCTGCACCTGTCCCTTCAAGCTAGTACCTCGAGCAGGTGTAAAAACTGACGTAAAAGAAGCGTCCCATTGTAAAATGGGAGTCCACATCTATTTCTTAGGCACGCCCAAACCAAACCCCTGCCATACTCTAAAATCTACAACAGACCTGAAGGAATTCAGAAAGAATCTTAAAACACACATCTTCCAAAAATGGTATGAGACCAACTGTTAAATTCCTTCCCTCACAGCCAAATGACCAAATACACTCAGAATCGGACCCAATGTTGCTCAAACTGTAAACAGTTAAATGTATCCAGACTAACCCTACCCCCTGTCCCCTTATTATCTAGATAGCAGTAAATGGAAATTACACTAACCTGGTAATTGTAGTTCCTGTAGGATCCAGTTTAGTCCTCCACAATCGGGTACTGCCCCTCTCACTGCAGCCTGTAGACTGGACCAATCAAATCTTCTGTAGTACATATCCAGCAGGAGCTCCCAGAAGCCCCCCAGTGTACTAGTAACAAAGCATACTGAACGAAGCAACACATCAGATTATTATCAGATTAACATTAAACCTTGTACTTCCCCCCCTGGAATAACCAACTCCCTCCCCAAACGAGGAAGTCAGAACACTGCACGGCGCCGGAATCGACGCCCCTAAATTGACACAGAGCTCCCCCCAGGTACTAAGGAGCTTACGGAACCCCAAAAGAAAGGGAAGAGCCATAGCTATAAGCACGACTGCCGCTAAGGTCCGAACGGGACGCAAAACTATCTTAGAATCTCCCGCTCGGGATAGCGCGCCGCAAGATCATGCAGATATTCGGGAGGGAAGGAGGACTAAACTGGATCCTACAGGAACTACAATTACCAGGTTAGTGTAATTTCCATTTCCTGTGCGGATATCCAGTTTAGTCCTCCACAATCGGGATGTAACAGAGCAGTTAAGACCGGGCGGGACCTTGTAGGCCGGCGCGCAAAACCGCCGAACCAAAACAGGAATCCCGAGCCGCTGACACATCCAAGCGATAGTGCCTGCTGAAAGCATGCAGAGACGACCAAGTGGCCGCCCTACAGATCTCCGCTGGTGGAACCAGACCATGCTCCGCCCAAGAGGCCGCCTGAGCCCTAGTAGAATGAGCCCGGAGCCCCTCCGGAACCGGCCGCCGCTGCAACAGATACGCGGAGGCGATCGCTTCTTTAAGCCATCGAGCAATGGAGGCCTTAGCCGCCGCCTCCCCTTTCCGTGCACCCCCAAAGAGCACAAAAAGCCGATCAGTCTTCCGAAATGACTCGGTAGACTGTAAATACCGACGCAGCGTGCGGCCCACATCAAGCCGGTGAAGCCCCTTGTCCACCGACTCGACCGAGGCCGCCGAAATCACTGGTAGAAATACTGCCTGATTCAGGTGAAAAGGAGACCACCTTTGGCAGGAAGGAGGGAACCGGACGGAGCACAACCCGCTCCGCAGAAAAAGACAAGAAAGGTTCTCGGCATGACAAGGCCTGTAGATCCGAGATGCGCCGTGCCGAGCAAATGGCTACCAGAAAAACCGTCTTCAACGTGAGATCCTTCAAGGATGCCCTCCGCAAGGGCTCAAAGGGTTCCCGAGCCAGGGCCCGCAGAACTAAATTCAAATCCCACGGAGGAATCACCGCTCTGCGGGAAGGCCGCAAATGAAACACGGCGGTCAAGAAACGCCGCACATCCGCATGAGCGCCAAGAAGGCGGCCCAAGACCTTGCCTCTATAGCAAGAGAGCGCGGCCAACTGGACCTTCAGGGAACTGGCCGCGAGACCCTTCTCGAAGCCATCCTGCAGAAAGCTGAGCACGACGGGCACCGAGACCGTCGCCGCCCGAACTCCACGCCGGGAGCACCAGTCCTCAAAAATTCTCCAAATTCGAACATAAGTAAGAGAAGTGGATGACTTTCTTGCCCGCAGTAAGGTGGAAATCACCGCGGGCGAATAACCCTTCTTTTTCAGCCGAGCCCTCTCAATGGCCAAACCGTAAGCGAGAACCGAGCCACCTGGGGCATCCGCAAGGGGCCCTGAAGAAGAAGATCCGGTAGCGCCGGAAGGCGCCACGGCACGCCGTCTCGAAGCCGAACGAGGTCGGCATACCAGGGCCTCCGGGGCCAATCCGGAGCCACCAGCAGCACCCGGCCCTGATGGCCCTCGATGCGCTGGACGACCCGACCGATCAGGGCCCACGGGGGGAAAACGTACAGCATCCCGGACGTCGGCCACGGCTGAATGAGAGCGTCGAGTCCTTCGGACATCCGCTCCCGCCGTCTGCTGAAGAAGCGACTTGTCTTGGCCGACTGGAAGGTCGCCATGAGATCTATGATGGGCGGACCCCACCGCCGAACTATCTGCGCATAAACCTGAGGATTTAACTCCCACTCTCCGGGGTCCACCCGCACTCTGCTGAGAAAGTCGGCCTGGACATTGTCGGCGCCTGCAATGTGCGCCGCCGAGATCGCCGGCAGCCGAGTCTGCACCCAGCTGAACAAGGCCGTCGCTTCTGTTTCCAGGGCCACACTCCCTGTGCCCCCTTGGCGATTGATGTACGCCACCGTGGTCGCATTGTCCGACCAGACTCGGACCGCCCGGCCCAGGAGCAGAGGTTCCAGGGCCATCAGGGCTAGTCGGACCGCCCGAAGCTCGAGGCCGTTGATCGACCAAGACGCTTCCTGCGAGGACCACACCCCCTGCGTGAAGCGGGTCTCGCAGTGTGCTCCCCAGCCGACTAGGCTCGCATCCGTAGTGAGGGGGACCCACAGAGGAGGCTCCAAGGGAATCCCCCGCGTCAGGTTCTCGGAGGAGAGCCACCACCGAAGCGACCGCCGCACTGCCCTCGGGCAGGGCAGTCTCTTGTGCAAGGAATCGCACTGGTTGGACCAGCGACGAAGGAGCGCCCTCTGTAGCGGGCGCATGTGGAACCGCGCCCACGGAACCACCTCTAAGGTCGCCGCCATCGTTCCGAGAAGCCGTAGGTACCACCACGCCGACGGAGCGGGCATCCCCCGAAATAATCGGACAAGAGCCCGCAACGTCAGGACGCGGCGCTCGGGAAGGCACACCAGCCCCCGAGCAGTGTCGAAGCGCACCCCCAGATACTCCAGGTCCTGCGAGGGCCGCAGACAACTCTTTCTTTCGTTCACCACCCAGCCGAGGGATCGCAGCAGAGCTACCACCCTGCTCGTGACCCGCAGGCACTCTCGACCGGATTTTGCTCGTATCAACCAGTCGTCCAGGTAAGGATGGACCAAAATGCCCTCCTTGCGCAAGGCCGCCGCAACCACCACCATCACCTTTGTGAAAGTGCGCGGGGCCGTAGCCAAGCCGAACGGCATGGCCCGGAACTGAAAGTGGCCCCACGGGAACGCGAAGCGGAGAAACCGCTGATGGGCTGGGTGTATCGGAATGTGCAGATAGGCCTCGGTAAGATCGAGGGACGTCAAAAACTCCCCCTTTCGCACCGCTACAATGACTGACCGCAGGGTTTCCATGCGGAAATGCGGCACTCTGAGCGCGCGATTCACGCCTTTGAGATCCAAAATCGGACGCAGAGAGTCGCCCTTTTTGGGTACCACAAAATAGATGGAGTAGCGACCAGCGCCTCTTTCCAAGGGAGGCACTGGAACCACCGCTCCCAGCGCTAACAATCGAGCCAGGGTCACGCGGATGTCCCTCGTCTTTTGCTCGCCCCTGCTGGGAGACAGAACAAAGGAATCTGGAAGTGGGAACGCAATTCCAGAGCGTAACCCTCCTCTATAATTTGTAGCACCCAGCGATCCGACGTTATTTGGGCCCAAGAGGAAAGAAAGTCGCGCAAGCGACCGCCGACAAGCGGTCCTCCCTCCAGAGCCTGCCTGGCGTCATTGTGGCTTGCGTCCAAAGGAAGAACCCGAAGAAGAGCCGGCTGCGGAGAAGCCTCTGCCGGCTCCCCTGAAAGCCCGAAATCCTTGGCTACGGGCTCCAAACCGGCCCCGCTGCGAGGACCACTGGCGGGAGGGCCGAAACCTGCGCTGATCCCGAAAGGATCCCCGCGCCGACGAGGTGGACCGGTTGGACCTTGGTTTATCCTCCGGAAGCCGGCCCCCTTTGGACTCACCGAGATCCTTTACCAATATCTCGAGAGCCTCCCCAAATAATAATCTGCCCTTAAACGGCAGCTTACTGAGGCGGGCCTTAGAAGAACTGTCCGCCGCCCAGCTGCGCAACCAGAGGGACCGGCGCGCTGCTACCGCGGATGCCATACTGTTAGCCAACGCGCGGATCAAATCATAAAACAGATCCGCCAGGTAAGCCGAGCCGGACTCCAGCCGGGTCACCTCCACCAGACCCTGCTGGTCTAGTCCGGGGCTCGAGCGCAGTTGCTGTGACCACCGCAGACACGACCGAGCCACCCAAGCCCCACAGATAGAGGCCTGCAATGACACGGCATCCGTATCGAAGGTTTGCTTGAGCAAGTTATCAACCTTCTTATCCTGCCCGTCCTTGAGGGCCGCCGCCCCCTCAACCGGGATGGTGGTTTTCTTGGTCACTGCGGAGACCGCAGCATCCACCCGGGGGGACCTGAACAAGTCCCTGTCCTTGTCAGCAAGAGGATAAAGCCGATTCATGGTCCGAATCCCCTTCAAACCGGATTCCGGGTGCTCCCACTCCGCCTGGATCATCTGATCCACCACGCGGTGGACGGGAAAAACCACCTGGGCATCCCTGACTGCTTGAATCAGAGGATCCTCAAGACCCTCCTCCTCCAGGGGCCGCACCGCCGAAAGGTTTAGCGCCTGAAGGGACTCCGTGACCAGAGGAACCAGCTCGTCCCTACGGAACACTCGAATGACCCGAGCCTGATCTTCCGGCCCAGGGATCTCCCCATCCTCCAAATCCTCCGCTTCAGTCTCAGGATCGCCCTCTGCCTCGGAATCCAGGAGACCCAGGGCGTCCTGCTCTTGTCCCCCCAACCGAAGCCGCTTGCCCCCGGGCGATGAGGGACACTGAGCCGCCCCCCAGGACCCCGAGGGGAGGGAGGGGGGCCAGACAGCCGGCAACTGTCCGGACCTGCTCAGGCGAAAAGCCTGATGCATGAGGAGTACAAAATCAGGGGAGAAGTCCATAGTTGAGGCAGCAACAGACGCCTGCTGGAGCGCAGCCACTGAACCGCTGGCCGGAGGAACCGAGCCAGACTGAGGGATGCTTGGAGAAAGAACGCTGTCCCCGGAAGTAGAAGCATCCCCAGGGGTAGCCTGTTCCTGAACATTCACAGATTGCTCTAACTCAGAGGGCACTGCAGCACAGCCCCTGCAGATGCCAGAGTCAGTCCCTGCCGTCCTGCGGGACCCACAAATCACACACTGGGGCTTGGAAGCCATTCCAAGGCCACCTCTGCCCAGGGGAATAGAATAAGACAGCCACAGGAAAGCCCACACCACCTGGGCAATCCTATGCAAATCAGCCCCGATTTAAAAGTAACTTAACTTTTTTTTTTTTTTTTTTTTACAAGAAACAAAATATATCCCAGGATCCCTGGGGTGCCCTGAGCAAAATCGCCAGAAAGAGGAACCCCAAAAACGCTAGGGGAACCTGTGCACAGCGATCAAAAATGCCTGGAAAAGCACTTTTAAAATCCAAAATGGCCGCCGCACTTTTTCACCCGCGGTAAAAAACGGCGCGAAAATATAAAAACCACCAAATAATATGGAAAACAAATAAAACGACCCTCTAACACAGGGCACACGAGCAGTTTGAGTAAAAACTGCCAAATGGGCTCAGGAGAGCCTACAGAAACGCTGGCATCCCAGACAGAGCATTGCACACAAGAAAGAAAAAAATGAAATGCAAACTCCTACCAGCTCAGGAACAGAAGATTCAGCCACAATCTCCCAGTACCAGGCACTGCCTTATAGGTATGGCAATTCCCCGTCCTGTCTAGGGGAAGCTCACCCAGGGCTGATAAAATGTGCTAGGCAGGCAACAGCAGCCAGCAGGTCTGACTTTCTCCTAGTCTCCTGTGGCACAGCTCCAGGGAGACAGGCTTCTTTCGTCTTTCTTTTTTAAAGGCACAGCTAGCTACCAAAAACAAAAATAGTAGAGAAATGCCCCAAAACAAACCCTAAAAACAACTAACTAGTGTTGCTCCTGCAAAGGTCACTAAGTGTGCCCAGAGGACACACTTTTACGTCTACACACTGCAACGAGACTGGACACACTGGGGGCTTCTGGGAGCTCCTGCTGGATATGTACTACAGAAGATTTGATTGGTCCAGTCTACAGGCTGCAGTGAGAGGGGCAGTACCCGATTGTGGAGGACTAAACTGGATATCCGCACAGGAACTGAGCATTGCTCTCATGTAATTAGTATACATATTCCGCTTACTGTTCAATGTAAACCGCCTTGATACTTCTGAAAGGTGGTATATCAGAAATGTTAAATAAATAAAATCTCTGCATCCCAAGGGTTCTGAACATGAAAATGGCATCTTTCCAAAATTGCTATTTGCACATATATACAGTCCAATACAGCCATTTACATGTCTTGATGCTCCTAAAATGACACACTATGCCCTGCCCTGTCACTAGCTCCTTTTTCCAACCTGGGGCTAAGGGAAGGTGAGAGCATGTTACAATTCCCCATTTTGCAGAAAACCAAAAGATCAACAACATAAAAAAAATTTCTTAGGTGATATCTCATGTTTATTGCTTAGCTAGTTTTTCTAAATCTTCAAAAGCTCTACGTGACATTCTTAAACAGTTCTAAAAACTAATCATGAAAAGCGTCAGATCTAATGAAAAGTTACCACCCTTTCTTGTTCACCTTTATTTACATGCATTCCAGTAGACTAGCATAACTTTGCTTTATCCTTTGTCGTTTTTCTTTTTAAATATTGGTGATATTATGTTTGAGGCAAGCACAAATGAAGGACAGAAAAGGTGGGAGTCAGAAGGAAGGAAGGGAGGGCGGACATGTAGAAGAGGAAACTGAAGGAGGGGGTGGTCTCACAGCCAGTGTTGCATTATTAGAAAGGTCTGAGAGTATCACAGGTTGTGGGCTTCTCATTTAACTTGTTGGAAAAGAACTAATACGTTGCGTCATATCACAATGGAACGTACTCAATAACATCACACAGAACTTAGCCTATATTTCAAATGTCTGCACTTCTGAAAAGCACAAACTGGATGCATGTTTAAGTGCAGCCGCAATACAGGTCCCGGCGCACACCTTTTTATCTTTTAGCATGTCTACAGGTCAGCCAATGTTATGCAAACACGTTGAAGGTCTAGTCACAGACCTTGCTGCTCATGTCACATTATTCCCTAAATAACAGAGGTTGTGAACACCAAAGCCACCGTTCCCTGTCAAATGCAGATTAAACGCACACACATACACAACGCACCTCTTTCAGACAGCGACACAGGAGTGGCCACTTGAAACTGGCTAGCTCAGGTGCGCCAATATAAAATTACAAAACTATTCAATGCCAGGGACCACAGAGGGCTCTATCTCAGAGAGGATCTTCCTTTTCCCAGTGTCACAATACTGCTCTCTCAGATTGAGGGGCATTCAGAGAGTTACGGTTACGCTCTGTTTCTTACTGCACTTGTGAAACCAGCTTTTCACTACGAACCTAAAAGTCACCCTGAGGAAGGACAGTTAATAAACACATGAAATGAGAAAGGATAGCTGTGTTTTTTCTGCATCTTTAATGCATTTTTATATAAAAGGCGAATAGTAAAGATTAGTTCCTTTGGTCACATACAGTGTCTCTCTCAACTCCAAAGAACTGTAAGATAAGACTAAAGAAGAAAAAAACCCAAATGTGTTTATGTGCTTGTCACGTGGCTGAAGGCTGATTGATTTTTGTCTTCACTGAAGCTCCCCAATGCTTACTGCAACTGAATGAACACATTTAACAGCCTGACTCAGACTGGAAATAATGTTGCCTGCCATCCGATTTGCGAGTATTCTGGAGCAATGTCTCATTAAAGGAAAATGCCTATTCAATTTACATTTGAGTTTTACAGGATGCGGTGATCAAATTGGTGAAGTCAAATTTATTCATGGTTTCCCATGGAATGAAAAGCAAAGCTTGTACCGAATCATTTTGCTGGCCAAATTTAATCTTCAAGTCACTGCTGATGGTTAAAAAAGGTAAATCCTATACACTACATGATTCAATGTACAAATGTGTTCTTTTTCTTGCCACTCAATCCTCTTCTAGTGTGACAACAAAGGCATTTCACTAAATTGGCATATGTGGAAAAACAGCAGAATGGGTTGCTCTGGCTGAGCACAAATACTCATTCTCAATCTGACAGCACCTCATCCAAAACCTACCTTCTTTGGCCTGCTTACACAATTTCCTCTTCTGAGCCGAAACCTGACTACATTCCCTACAACCGTCAGGTTTCTCTCTCTGCATTTTGAATGTGTTTGCTGCCTGTGTTCTGATAGTACACTTTTGACACCCAGAGATGGCTCTCCGTAGTCTACCTGTTAAGGTACTATGTTGTTCAATCTGTGTACACAGACAGGGAGGTCAGATACTGCCATATGTTTACCAGACAAGCAGCCCATTGAGGCTGTCACTTTTCTTGATGGACAGTGCTCTGCTCACATACACTCAGGGCTACACCTGATTTCAGGGGATTTATGGGTTTCTGGAAATTCGATGCTGGAATAGCATGCTGCCGTAAGGATGATTGAAGAAAAGTATTACAGTATAAAAACTTCTGCTATTATAAGGAGAAGGGAAAGAGGTCAAGGGTTATGCACAAGAGTAAGAGGCGGCTTTGCAGTCCAAAGGATTTTATTCTACAAACTTTGCTTTCCATTCTTGGGCGTTTATAAATTGTACATTTAAGTGTTTATTTCCCAGGGTTTTCTTAGGTACAAGAAATTAGTTTTTGAAGCACAAGTAAAGTATTATTGCTGCTACTTTTTCCAATGTATGCATTTGTGTTGTTTTGGAGTCGTCAGCACAGGAAAGGTAAAAAACTGAGTTGAGAGTACAAAGTATAATGGGAAGGGGTGAGAGAGCACTAGTGGAAATGGTGTTTTTCCAGGGTTTATCCAATAGATACCTATTTAAAATGGTTTTTTTTTGCAGTGGATATTGTCTCTGTTTAACGGTTAAAACCTAAAATTAGAAGCCTTATATAACCAGCACTATTTGGGTAGTTTCTTATCTGTAAACATAAAACAAACTCCTTACTACCACAGTTAATGTAGTCTCAGATAGCAACTTTGCCTAGTTGTCTACATGATATCAACTGTTTTAAGTTTTAGACTTGAGTATCATTTATTATATTCTCCCCATTGGTACAAAATCATGCCTTACCCCCTTTGCTGGTTCCTGACAAAAATACAGTGAGTTAACAAAAAGCTAAAACGTTATTTCAACTCTGCTCTACCTGAGAATGTAAAGCTACTTTTCAGAATAAAACAAAAAAAGTTATAAGAACCTTTACCCAGACGCTACTTTCATTTTGTCCATACGCTCGAATATGACATTTCACTTCGTGATAGCATACACACCACAAGCAGAAAACATACTCCCACGCTAATAGGTAAGTCTCTGTATAAAAGTAATTTCATCTTCAGAAACTGTTTTAAACATACCCCACTCCCACATTCCATGACCCTGCCTTTTATTCTTCCAGCTTGGCAACACTTGCATATTTGAAATGTCATGAAGACATTTGATATCCTGTTTAAGAAATACTATTAGCTGGTATCCAAGCTTGGCAAACTAATACATAGAAATTCAGATTCACTGGTATCTGTAAAATCTTGTTCTTAATCTTGTTTCAACTCTGCTTAAATTTTATGGTCAATGTCATCAAGGAAGTTACTCAACTTTTAGTAAAACCCAGCAAAATAAGTGAGAAAGTCTTCAACAAAAAAGTTGACCAGTGTTAAAAGGGTTGCCTACGGTTTTGTAACTGAAAATGTCACCATAGATTAGGAAAAAAAAGATTGGGAAAGTCTAAAGCAAAAAGGAGCACCAGTCCAGTAAAAAATATAATATTAAAGTTACAGAATTGCAGGACTTACAAGGGGAGGAGGAGGCATTTTGAGTGTGATATACAGAACTCTCTTCACAGGCAGACGGACAGAAATCTTATTAAAGACATTTATAGTGCTGCTATCAAAAGAAGTGCTAACGATAGGTGACTTAAATATGGCAGATGTTGATTGGAACATCCTTGCTGCAATGTTGTCTAGAAGTAAGGAGATCCTGGATTCTCTACAGGGAGAACTGTTCCGGCAACTAATAAAGCATAGTTACTCACCTGTAACAGGTGATCTCCGGGAACAGCAGGAATTTAGTCCTCACATATGGGTATCGTTGGTACCGATCGAGCCTGCGCGGGAACGCTCCCCAGCATCCAATTAGAAAGCTTTTGGGAGCATCCCACAGCGCCTGCATGCTGCCTTCCCGCCTTTCCCAACTGCCTCTCTTCAGTTGAGTTTTAAAGCTGAGACAAAGAGAAAGAGAGGGAAAGGGAGAGAGATACAACTCCTAGGGGAGGTGGGTGCATTGTGAGGACTAAATTCCTGCTGTTCCCGGAGATCACTTGTTACAGGTGAGTAACTATGCTATCTCCAGGAACAAGCAGGAATGTAGTCATCACATATGGGGACTCCCTAGCTTTAGGTGCCAGGGAGAGACCCCAGAAGTTGTGTGTCCCTGAGAAGGGCTCCACTTCCATTGATCTCTGGCATCCTACCAGGGATGGTGGGTAGGAGTTGATTAGGTATGGAACAGGTGTTGGAGAACAGCCTGACCAAAGAAGGCATCCCAGCGGGAGTCCTTGTCCAAGCAGTAAAGGGCTGTGAAGGTATGAACCGAGGCCCAGGTGGCTGCACGACAGATGTCGTCGATAGAAACAGAGTGCAGATGAGCCATTGAGGCTGCCATGGCTCTCACATTGTGAGCTGTGACATGGCCCTCCAGAGAAAGGTTCTTACTCTGATAGGCGAAGGAAATACACTGAGAAATCCAGTTAGTGTTCTCATGGAGACGGGAAGTCCCAAATGAGAAGGATCAAAAGCAACAAAGAGTTGAGAGGACTTTCTATGTTTCTGTGTTCTTTGTAAGTAAAAGGCTAAAGCTCTTTTACAGTCCAAGGTATGAAGATTCCTCTCTGCATTTGATGCATGAGGCCCTGGAAAAAACACAGGCAGGTAGACCGCTTGGTTAAGATGAAAAGGCGAGACCACCTTTGGCATAAAGTGTATATGAGTCCTAAGGACTACCTTGTCATGATGGAACCTTGTATAAGGAGGATTTATTTTATTTATTATTTTATTTATTTATAGTCTCTTCTATACTGCGCTATTCAGCATCAGTGCGGTTTACAATGAACAATAATTTACACATTTCCAATGGTACTTTGTGTTTACAGTTGAACAGATAATACAACTTGGATAACAGGGGTAACTATTTACAACTTACAACATTAGCTATTAGCGCTTGCAACTCACTAATGCGACGTGCTGATGTGATTGCAATAAGAAAGATAACCTTCCAAGAAAGGAATTTCAAGGAGGTAGTAGCTAAAGGTTCGAAGGGTGGCTTCATGAGCTGCCCAAGAACCAGGTTTAAGTCCGATGCCACCAGTGGTGGCCTAATGGGAGGCTTAGTTAGAAGAAGGCCTCTCATAAATCTTGCTATAAGAGGATGAGAGGAAATAGGCTGTCCATTTAGAGGCTTAAAGGAAGCTGTAATAGCACTCAAATGGACCCTTACTGAATTAGTCTTAAGTCCTGCATTGGATAAATGAAGGAGATATTCCAGCAATGATTCCAGAGGTATCGCAAAGGGGTTAAGACCTTTTTGCGAACACCATATGGTAAACCTTTTCCACTTGAAAGCGTCTTGTGGAAGGCTTCCTGGAAGCAAAAAGAATATCTTTTACTTGCTGAGGGAGATTAAGATCATGGAAATCTAGACCTTCAGCAACCAAGTCCTGAGATGCAGAGACTGGGGATTGCAATGCCATAACATTCCGTCCTCCTGAGATAGGAGATCTGGAGCAGACCCTAACTCCAGGGAGGGAGCTTGAGAGATGTAGAAGCAGAGGGCACCACACTTGACGTGGCCAATGTGGAGCTATGAGAATCATATGGCCTCTGTCTCTCTGAAGCTTGAACAGGGTTTTGGGAATTAGGGGAATGGGTGGAAAGGCATACAGGAAGTCTTGACCCCAGTAAAGGAGGAAAGCATCCCTGGCCTGAGCCCCCTGAGCCAGAATTCTGGAACAGAACCGGGGAAGTTTGGCATTCCACGGACTTGCAAAGAGGTCTATGTCCGGGGTTCCCCAAATTTGGAAAATCGTGGTCACCTGGTCTGCATGCAGAGACCACTTGTGTAGAAGCAGAACTCAACTGAGTCTGTCTGCCCAAGAGTTTTGTAGGCCTGGAAGATACACTGCCAGGAGATGAATCTGATGCTCTCTGTCAAGGGCCCATAGTCGCAAAGCTTCATTGCAAAGCGACAGAGAGCCTGTTCCCCCCTGCTTGTTCACACAGAACATGGCTACTTGATTGTCCATATGGATGAGGACTGTCTTGTAGCTGAGCAGGGTATGGAACACTTGAAGAGCAAGGAAGATTGCTCTGAGTTCCAAGAGACTGATATGTAGATGAGTCTCCTGTGGAGACCAGGTGCCTTGGGTGGAGAGGTCTTGCAGATGAGCTCCCCAACCCATTGGAGAAGCATCTGTTGTGAGAGTTGCTTGGGGTAGAGGTTGTTGAAAAGGGGACCCCAGCAACAGATTTTGAGTGGACCTCCACCATTGGAGGGACAAAATAAGGCGACTTGTGTTTGCTATTTTGTCTGACAGGCATCCTGATGCCTGTCTCCATTGAATGGATAAAGTCCACTGGGCTACCCTCATATGGAGGCGAGCATAGGGCACCACATGCACAGCGGATGCCATGTGGCCTAGTAGTTTGCAACATTTCTCGAGCAGTGAGATGAGACTTTAGCACTGCTTGAGAAGCTAACTGCACCATGTGAAGTCAACGGGCCTGGGGTAGGTAGGCCCTTGCCTTTCTGGTATCCAGCAAAGCTCCTATGAACTCCAAAGATTGAGTGGGAGTTAGACTGGATTTTGGGATGTTTATTACCAGACCCAAATACTAAAGGATACGCATTGTGCAGGATAGAGAAGTCCTGGCCTCTGACTCTGTAGGGGCTCGAATGAGCCAGTCGTCTAAGTAGGGGAAGACAAATATCCCTAGAGTGCAGAGAAATGCTGCTATAACAGCCATGCATTTCGTGAACACCCTTGGTGCTGAGGCCAGGCTAAAAGGAAGCACCCTGTATTGGTAGTGCTTTCCCTGAAAAAGGAACCCAAGGAACTTTCTGTGAGTTGGATGGATGAGAACATGGGTGTACGCATCCATGTAAAGACTATAGGAACTGATACTGGCAGAAAGCATGGAAGCTTGGAAGACACGACGTCCAAAAGCATCCAGGGTTCTGCACTCACGTCCTGGAGGATTAGAGGCATGTCTCTTTGCACTCTTAATCCTTCTCATAGCTGATTCCACTACAATAGAGTGGTGAGGAAGCTGAGTTTTCTGGAAACCAGGACAAGGAGGGACCTGATACAGAGTATCCAGTCTGCGAGAATGAGGAGAGGTGGTAAGAGGTGTCTCCCACATCCTTAACATGAGATCATGCAAAATTTCATGAATGGGCAAGGTAGCTGCCTCCTTAGGAGTTTTGGGATATTGTAAAATTTCCAACTCCTTAGCTCTTGGCTCTGTTTCAGGGGCCACAGTAATGGACAGACCTCGAGCCACCTCCCTGATAAAATCCTGGAAGGAAATATCCTCTGAAGGAGACATCCTGCGCTTAGGGGAGGAGGGCTCCTCTGGGAGAAGCATTCCTGCATCGACAGAACTGTCAGAATCCTCAGATTCTTCTGAGGACTCGAAGTACCGTCTGTCCGGATGCTCTTGAAGAGCCCGATACCCGTACCGACCGAAGTCAGTACCGGGAGTAATCAGTACCGGGGTATCGGTACCTGAGGGCATCGGATGACTGGGTACCGGCAAAGCAGACACCGATGCCGATGTCGATGCTATCAGTACTGGTACCGATACCGATGCCGGGGCCGGGGCCGGTGCCGGTACCGGCCGGATTGTCTGTCACGGTTCCGAGGGCATCGATGCCGCAAGGAGAGCCTCCAGACTGCGCTCAATAGTCAGGAATCTTTGGTCTATCGACGCTGCCGATGCCTGGATGTCGGTACCAGAGAAGACCGCCGGTACCCCAGAGCATGGCACCAGTAGTTCTGCCGAGGTCGAGGCCTCGAGAACATCCTGGAGCCCCGATAATGCTTTGGAAGCCGAAGCCTCCCGCCGGGGCAATTTTGCCAGTGCAGAATCCTCAAAGGCAACACCAGAGGCATCTCGATGCTTAGAAGGAGATCTACCCTTTGAGGACCGGCTGGACTTATGTTTAGTTACCTGAGATCCACGGGAGGAAGAGGAAGCCCTGGAAGACATCAATGCCACCGAAGCTGCATCAGAGGGAAACAGGGTACTGAGCTTAGAAGCTGGGTTCTGTCGATCTCTTTTAGACATCATGGCGCAGGACATACAATCCGTGATGGAGTGGTCAGGACCTAAACATTTTAGGCACCATTCATGGGTGTCGGTGATGGGAATGGTACCGCCACACTTGGTGTACTTTTTGAAACCTGGGAAAAATAGGAAAAAGTCCTAATATATATATATATATATTTTTTTTTTAAAGACAGAAAATAATAAGAAAAAACGGCGGTACCGGTATAGCGTCGAGGAAGGCAGACCACAAAAAAGAAAGAAATAAAGAAGAATTCTTCTGCGGTGACAGGAACAATGACCTGCTGGCTCCGCGGAAAAAGAAGAACTGGAGAAAGGCAGTTGGGAAAGGCGGGAAGGCAGCACGCAGGTGCTGTGGGATGCTCCCAAAAGCTTTCTAATTGGACGCTGGGGAGCGTTCCCGCGCAGGCTCCATCGGTACCGACGATACCCATATGTGATGACTACATTCCTGCTTGTTCCTGGAGATCAGAACCTACACAGGAGGGGGCCATACTGGACCTGGTGCTTCTCATGCTATTGAGGTGATCATCTCACATCTAGTGATCACTGAATGGTGTGGTTCAGTATTAGGACAAGGACTGAGAGAGTTCATGCAAAGTGAGGGTCCTAGACTTTAGGAAAATTAACTCTGTCATCTTGCCAAGAAAACTCAGGGGTTGCAGGAGTCAGCACTGACTCAATGGCACATATTGCATTGCAGAATGGGACAATACCTCAAAGAGTCATTAGCCGGATGGGAACAGCCTGGGGATGTGGAAAAGCAGTGGATAAAACTCAAAGGGGATTATTACTGGCTACAAATTGTTTTGTTAGGAAAGTAAATAAATGTAAAATGAAAAGGAAGACATTATTGTTCTTAAAAGAAGTAGCTGAAAAGATGAGGAAAAAGAAGGTGGTCTTCATAAAATACAAGAGATCGCAGAAAGAGAAAAGACAAGTATTAACATCTGGAAAAGCTAAGAGAAAATAGGAAATTACTCAGGAAAGCCAAGATACCAACAGAAGAAAAAATAGCCAATGTAATAAAATGGGGGGGGGGGGTATTTTTCAGATATGTTAGTGAGAGGAGAAAGTGCAAAAGTGGTAGTCAGACTCAAGAGTGCAGGAAATGATTATGTAGAAATTGATTAGGATAACACAGGACCTCAGAAAACACTGACAAATAGGAAAAGAACCGAGGCAGATATTGAATGATTTTCAGAAAGCTGTGTTCATGAGGAACTAGCAAAACTAAAAGTAGATAGAGCTTTATAAAATGTGCCTCTTCATACTGTAATCTGAAAGTGGGTCACAGTATGAAGCACTGTCATTTTGGGCACAATGGCCAATTGGCAGGAGCAACGTAAGTATCTTCCCACCAGGAGAATTGGTGTCTGGTGTTTTTAATAGGAAACATACTAGGGTTTGGTTAAGACCCACCCTCAAACATACCTCGATGGCAACGGGGTCTGAGTTCTCCTATATTAACCAATCCTATTGCATCCATTCTTTCATTGTAGGGAAAACACACATTGTTGGTAATATGCTCAACACAACTGTGCTCAGCTCAGTTCCCTGCTTATCATTAGCTTTCTGAATCAGGTAAAACTTGCAACTTGATGCACCCATTATTTCTGAGAGACTTTCTTCATTAACCATGGCCCCTGGAGGACCATGCCCTAACTACTGGAGAGTGCCCAAATCACCTGCCTGCTGATCCAGACCTTCTCTTGTGTCCCCAGAGCACCACTGTTGACAACAGGAGGGGCAGAGGCAGGAAGCCCACATAGAAGCAGTTGATGGTGAAGAAGAGTCTACGGTGCCTATTTCAGCTCCTCTCCGTCTGTCTAGCCCTTACCAACTGCTCGGCGTGCAGGGCTCTTCTATGCCGTGCTCTCTTTCTTTGAAGTACCTGCAGGGCACTGTGACTCATGTGATGGTAGAGGAAAAGAGTATGATGTTACCTGAAGCTCCAGTTAAGCAGGTGGGGAAAGGAAGGAATGTACTGCTCCTGCCAGTTGGGAGTGGAGGAGATGATAAACAAAATTTGGTTCCGTGTGTCACAAGAACTCAGCAAAATTGAAAGTGTGGCATGAAATAAAATGGTCGGGAAGCCAGTACATAGACAAGAGGTTTCTGAAAGACCTCTCACACGTTTCGCATTGGGCAGGAATCTCCAGATTTGGGAGGCCATCTCCTGTGTAAGAGCAGAAAGCTCCCACCCAGTGTGGGAGATGGGTGGCAGCAGCTCTGGATATGCAGGGTCTGGAATACTGAACTGCGGGTGGAGGTACATCAGAGAAAGGAGGAGCGGCAAGAGCCTCATACATAGAATAAACCAAGTGGTGGGATGCTATGTCTGCATCGTGACCCTGAGCAACTTCAAATCTCATGGTCAACACTTTCTGCTGATAATCTTACAAGATTAACAGGCAGTTAGAGGATAACTTTATAATCAGCGGCTTAGTTTTAGACACCCAGACTGCACCTATCTTAAGCCTATTTTATAAAAAGAAAAGTAAGCGACTACTTTTCTTTATAAAAGAGAGGCGTAAGCATCTAAAAACACATGCTAAGTCTAGGTACATGCCCCAGTGTTGGCATAAATGCCCACACCTACATTTCTAAAGAATACATGTAAGCTTTAGTATTTTATAACTTACATGCCTAAATGTGTGTGCCCCTGTGCACACTCACACCAAAAAGTACACATAACCCACATACTTACAAAACAAGAACCAGTTAAAGAAGCCACATAAAGGCCCACCTACGCAACAAATAGAAAATACACAACTTACACACACTAATAGCGCATAGGTTTACATGGATCCTCATAAAAATGGCCTCCTTAGTGTCAGCCCAGAGATTATACATTGCTCAGTGCCAGCAGAGAAGAAAGCGAACACCGGAGACGAGCGTAGCTGTTGCACCAAATATGTGAGGAATATGGAGGGTGTGAAGTGCACGCAGTGCACTAGCAGAATGGGGGAAAGACATCATTTGGATTGGGAAGTGTGGTCAATATCTGGCACAAAAACTGGTCTCCCTTGGAGCTCCGGATTCAGACTAAGGAACATACGGAAGACAGCTAGAGCTGGATGCATACTATGTTGCAAAGAAGCGAGAATTATAAAATGAATCTAGTTAAGCTACACAAGAAAGGACGGTGAAGGGGGTGCAGGGTCAGACCACACGCTGATTGAGAGGGTTACCTCACAGGGTCAGAATATCTGCACAGAATATGAACCACCTAATGTGACGTGGCAATTACAATTTAATGGCATGCCAATTTTACTTTTAAAATGCCAACCTCAATATATTGGATTTCTTCAGCTGGGGGTTTATTGTCTAATTTTAACTACTATTTACAGCAATCTAAAATACATTACCCAGATACAGAATAAAGTCTGCACAATTCACACCGTTGCCAAGTAACAAAACAAAACAAAAGTCTCTATTAAAAATGTTTTCATTTGTACTGTTAATACACAGTTTCAGTCAAAATCTCAAGATGGGAGGGCGGGCGCACAAAAGTAAAACAAACTGTCCCGGAACAGAGATATGTAGAGTAAGAAGACCTCCACTGGAGAAGACATGTCTTGGTAGATCCATTAAGGTCAATGAACAGAGGAATCTAGGCTTGAATATATTTTGCATAAGAAAGGAAATATGACAATTTATACTAAAAATTCATTGCCCAACCACTGTTTGTGCTCTCAACTTTTGGCATCAAAAACAATGCCACACATTTGCAAGGCTGGGATTTACAGGCTGCTGCCAACAGGTAAAATAATTCAGAATCCTAAATTAGGCAGATTTATATTACGTTTGATCATGAACATAAGAACATACACAGAAACTAGCCTCAGCCTGCCGCCCAGAAACTGTCCCTGGAACCGTACCTGCAGGTGTTGAGAGTGGAAAGATGTGACAAGTCAGAAAACCGTTTAAAGACAAATAAGTCTGAATGACGTCAATGAATCTGAATGACACTTCTTTGGATGTTTTTCACCTTTTCTAAAATGATATGCTTTCAGCAACATCATATGGATACAAAACTTGGACAGTGAAGAAGAAAATCAGTGTCTTCAAATTATGGTGTAGGTGAAGAATACTTTGTATATCATGGACTCCCAAAGAACAAATTGATTGGTATTACAAAAGATAAATCCTAAGCTTTTCTTATATATGCTCGAATGACAAGACTTCAATTTTCATACTTTGGACATAATGAGCCTGATCCCAGAAGGGGCATGTCTGAACAGGATGGGCCCATTAGGACCTGATTCTGCACCACTGGAGCCAGATATTCCCGTGGTTGCAGAATCGGGCCCTGAGACAGCCCGGCATGCCCCTTCAGTAGCCACGGGAGACATGCAGGCAGCTGGGCCCCCTCTACTCTGGCAGGCTGGACACCCCCCCCCCGACCAAGTTTCCTGCCACCCGACCCTCGCCGGTGTCCATCAGAGCCATGATTCGGCAACGGGAACTCACCTCGACTGCGTGGTTGCTCTGGGGGGCGGGGGCCGTGCTTATTCCACCTCCAGGGTGGAATAAGCTGGGCATCCTCCCGGCGCTCCACGGACATACAGGGCCGTGACCTGAATCGGCCCTGTACATCCTGTCGACTGGCCCACCCATACCCTGTCCCTATCCTGTTCTCCCTGAAGAGCGGCTCTATGTGTGCAGGGAGAGTGGCATGCAGAGCGAGCTAGGGTGGCTTGTGGGGTTGCATACCCCACCGGGAAGTGCAGCCCTGCAGGTCGTTTTAATGAATCAGGCCCATTATGTGAAGAGAAAACATCATGTTTGGCAAGGTTGAAGGTCAGTGCAAAAGAAGGCGGCCAGAGAAGTGATGGATTGATAACAGCAGCAATGGATGCCGCTCTATCAACCATTAGCCACCTGGCTAAAGGCAAAACATAGTAGAGGGAGGAGTGGGTAGAGGGAGGAGTGGCTCAGTGGTTGGGACAGGTTACCTCAGGCCGGAGGGCCGGGGGTTCAATTCCCGCATGGGGACAAGTAACCTCAGGCCGGAGGGACTGAGGTCTCTAGTCCCATGGCTGCTCCTTGTGGCCTTCGGCAAGCCACTTAACCCTCCATTGCCTCAGGTAAACTTAGATTGTGAGCCCTTCGGGGACAAGGGAATAAAAAAGTACCTGTTAGTATATACATGTAAACCGCTCTGATGCGTAAATAAAGGGCGGTATATCAAATGCCTAAAACCATAACCAAACCATAACCATAGTTTAAGACAATTATCCATAGTGTCACCATGAGTCAATATTGACTCGATGGCACTTAAACATCATGCTTTCTCTGCACTGATGGAGGGTAATTTTATAAAGGACACCTAGTTAAAGCATATTTTAAGATGCCTATGTTAAGCCTATTGTATAAAAACAAGTAGGCGCCTACCTATTCTTATAAAATATCAGCATAAGTGACCTAATGTGTGCCTACATTGCAGATGTGGAGATTTACACTAGCCTTAGAGCTTATGTAGAACTTTGTGCCTTTATTATTTATTAACATGTGCAAATTGAAGTTGTTTATATTCTATTCATGTACTCATGTGCTCCATCCATGCTCCTTTCTAACTCCACCCATGCGCATGGCCACCAGCAAAGTATATGCCTCGATGCCAAAGGGTTCACTTTCTAAGAGGTCATTTACACATGTATGTGACCACATATGTGCAGGAATGACCCTACAAAACTAACGCCAAAATGGCTAGATGAGCTCAAATAGGAAGTATTAGCACAGGGCTTTCCACAAAGTAAAACATTTCGTTTTGAATCTTTTTTTAATTGAGAGTCATTTACATATTTTCTTCTCAAGGGAGCTTCTACAGGGCCAAGACTGTTGTCATTAGTGACATGTGCTCTGCTAGAACTCATAAAAGGTATCTAATTGCAATCTGCTGGTCTGTGGGGTTTGTTTATTTTTTTTTACTGGCATTAAGAATTGGTTTTATTAAATAATATCATTAATTAAAATACATTGATAATTAAGCAAAGCATCCAAGATGATTTTGTATGCTAAAGAATCCAATTGGAGTGTGTAGCAAATGGCTAAGTTCACGTTCTTTCTTGATAACATGGCAAGAACTAGACAGGTTGGCTGACAGTTATCTAATGAATATCTCACATGAAAATTGAGTACAGAGACTCCAACACAAACACTGAAAATAATTTACTAATGACCCTTAAAGCTCTTCCAAGACTGTGAAAGATTCTACCGAAACTTAGATCTCAGACTGAACTTTATAAAAATAGCAGGAAAGGGAATTGGACTTAGCTCATGTCTTGGCTCAGAGGTTCCAAGCATGTTACATTCAGGTACAGTAAGTATTTTCCTGTCCCCAGAGGGCTTACAATCTAAGGTTGTACCTAAAGCAATGGAGGGTTGAGTGACTTGAGCCTGGCTTCCTTGGTTTATAGTCTACTGCTCTAACTACTAGGCTATTCTTCCACTCCAGCCCAATAAATATCTGTGGTGCTCTGTACATGAATAAAACCCCACATGAGAAGCTGAATAGACTAACTTATGTAAAGCCCTCTTTTCTGGGTACACCTGTCACCACTTGATGCCTGTCTTACAGCTTCATATGGAAACCTAAAGGCAGGTAACTACCAGAATCTTTTATCTTCTTGTAGTACATTATCCTACCCTCAGCTACTTAACTATATGCCTTGCTCTTAAGATTTTGAGCCGCCTCTTAAATTTTGCCTGTGATATTGACAAATAGCAAACTTGTTAGCTGAATAAACCATTGACAAATTAACAGACCAGCTGTGTTTCCTTAATAGAGAACTCAACTATCATACAAAATGTTTTCCCTTTCATGAATCAGTTCAGCAAATGCAAGGATTGCATTAGATCAGGTGACTAAAGACATTGGGACAATTCTGAAATCTGACGGCGCTGTGCAGAAGAGCTTCCCTTGGAAAATTTAGATCAGTAGCACCTGCATACCCTGTGCTTGCTTTGAATTAGATGCAAAATCCATTAAGGTTGAGCACTTCATGCATGTTAAGTGCAAAGACTCTATGGTAACTATCAGGGGTGTGTCCAGTATGGGCCTCATTCTGATCAGACCACATCCAGCCCATCTGGACGTCCAAAATCTGGGTGGGCTGGATTTGCAACTGATTCTGCACCCATGGGAGCTAGGCATTCCCGCAGGAGCAGAATCGGGTGCAAAGGGCCTGAATGGGCAGGACGTGCCCCAATTCCACCCTGCTGCATGTCCAGCTCCCACCCCGTCCAACCCTCCCAATGCTCCTGCATGAAGCCTTGGTACCTTGACGTCCCGCTGCCATGGCACCAGGACGCCATGCAGGAGCCCTGCTGCTCCACACAACAGCAAAAGAGCTGTTCCTCACTGCCTGAACCCGGAGGGGCCTGCCAAGACCGGATTTGAATGGTAGGGATCCCCCTGCCCTGCTCACCTGGCTGGGAGGCCCTGCCACGATGGCCGTCATTCTCGGGGGACTTATTCCACCTCCAAGGTGGAATAAGTCCCCCGTCTAACTCCTCAACCCCGGACGTACAGAGCCGCGACCGGAATTGACCCTGTAAGTCTGGGGTTATGGAACGGTCTCTGCCCCGCCCACAATCCTCCTCCAGTCCTTCCCCTCCTACCCCATCCAGAGCTCCTAGCACAACACCGCTGTACGTGCAGGGAGCTTGGAGGTGGGAATTCGCTCCCTGCAAATAGCGGGATTGGACGTCCAAACCAAATGGCTACTCTTGCTATTCACAGATCGGAATGACCCCCTATGAGTCCTGCAGTTAACGTGCAGATGGATACGCTAACATGAGGCGCACCTCACATCATCCACAGAGGTATCGTTAGGTATGCCTGTGCTAATGTCGCATTGCGCTGATGCCTAAGCTAACTGCAATGTGCAGTCAACTCCCCCATTGTGCAACGATTGATTAAAGTGTCTTAGCAACCTTTCGCTGTCATGCACACTTTAGGTGTCACTGCAGTCAGCAAATGCTAAAACATGCATGAGCCACCTAGTGGACTTTAGTAATAGGGCTCCTAAGTCTCTCTCCTCTGATCTAAACCAGCCTTTTTCCCTTTAGGGCAAGAATAACACTTGCTGTTAGCGGCATGCAAACATGTGCAGAGGAAAAGCCAATTTTTGCAGATGTCCGAGGGTGATAATTTTCAAAGTTTTTCCCCACAGCTGGGTAGCAGCTTACCTGTGGGGAAAGCCCTGTTGGAAGTTAAGATACCTCCACTGTTCACAGCAGAAATATTTTACCTCCATTCACAAAGAGACCATAAAAGGGTTGCAAGAGATTGGGGGAAAGCTTTCATTTTGTTTTAAATGTAATTTGGACTCAATATCCCTCCAATTGGCTCGATTTTTACAGGGAAACTCTGCCCAAGCCCATATGAACCACAAACTGTATAAAAAGTTACCCCCATGTGGGTTTACTCACATAAAATGTGGAAATTATCCTTCCATAAACTGATATACAGCACTTGTGCAGCCGTTTTTCTTCTTTTTTTTTTTAATAATGATCTGGCACTAGCTATGTTGTCAGTTCACAGCAAACATGGGACTGGATTTACTGTCATGCACCACCCCTGTGCTAACATTAATAATGTGCATTATTATTTAACAGATCCCATTGCAAAAAAATAGGGGACCCGCAGTAAACAACATGCTTTAATGCATGTTAGCATGTGCTAGTGCAGCAATGCATTTTAATAAATCTAACTCATGTTTTTTAAATTGTTTTGTAAACCGCTTTGCTTTTGATTATAAAGGCGGTATATCAAGTCAAATAAAACCATAAACTAAGGTCACCTAATCCAAATTAAAAACTGCAAACTCCTCTCCTAAAGTAATCTAAACTGCAGCTATTTCATAAACTAGTCTTTTTAGAGCATGAGCCAAGCAAGGCTCATAATTTTTCTTCACTTCAAGACAGTGCTTTAAGGTAGTAGTTCCCAAACTGTGGGATGGGACCCCTAATGGGGTCACATCATCAGCTGACTGGGGTCAGAGAAAAAGGGTTGCTTTCCCCCCTTCTGAACCTCCACAAAGACCTATACCCAGCAATGATAGTCTGTTTGGGGTCAGTGCAGGGCCAGAGCTACCATCAGGGCTGGCCCATCCTCCTGCCCCCTCCAGCAGGAAGCTACATCAGAGGGGGCAGGAGCATGTGCATTGGGTGTTTTAAAGCCCATCATGGCTGAAATGCTGCTGCTTCAAAGTAAGAATCAGTATGCTGTGCCCCCCCACCCCCATGGGTAGATGGATGCAGGGGAGTGTGGAGGGGACAGCACCCCAGACACAAGGTGAGGGGAGATGGCATGGAGGGCCAGCCTAGAGCGACAGAAACCCTCAGCCGGCCATGACTACCATTAAGTGAACTAGGCGGTCACCTAGAGCACCGGCGCCCATTGCCACTGCTGTTATCCCACTCCAGGACCAACGGCAATAGCTGCAAACAGCCCTGCAGCACTTAACTTCAAACTTCAGTGGCGCGGGGCTGTTTCCTTCTGCCCTTCTGCAACTCTTGAGCATCGGAAGCAAACAGCCAAAGCCTGAAGGTAAGCACCTCGGGGTTGTTCGCAGCTATTGACACCACTATCAGTCCTAGAGAGGGGCAACAGCAATGGCAATGGCAACAGTGCCTAGGGCACCTCATGTCCTTGCGATGGGCCTGTCCCTTCATCCTGTGTGGGATTCCAGTTAGACTGAAAAACCAAGCAGAGTACTAGGATCTGAGTGCCCACTGATCCAGACAGGGCTGGTGCAAGGACTGAAGGTGCCCTAGACAGGCCTTCCATCCTGCCGCCCCCGCTGCCCTCCCTGTGCACATTGTTACCACTGTTGCTGACCGTGGCGGCAATTGCTCCTGAAACCACGATGCAGCACTCTGTCTCCAAGGCTGAGAAACGGTTTCATTTTGTTCAATCTGCCGCTTCGGCCCCCCTTCTGACGCAGATTTCTGGTTTATGCAAAACCGAAAGCCCGGGCCAAAGTGGCAGACTGAACAGAATGAAACCGCAACACAGTCCCGGAGACAGAGGGTAAGTGCTGCATCGCAGTTTCAGAGGCAATTGCTGCCACTGTCAGTCCTGAATAGAGTCGCAAGTGGGGGCAATGAGCACCCCCCCCCCCCCGAGGGCCAGCGCTCTACACGACTGCCTACTTTGCCAAAGGGTAGCACCAGCCCTGGATACAGAGGGTCTTGTACTGACTGATGCTACCGTTATCACGGTTGCTGCCTTCAAGCTTTAGATAATCGAGAAAGGGAGGGGAGGGCTCTGCTGGTTATTTTTCCATCTTCATCTGGGTTCATGTGAAATTTTAAGAGTTTAAATCGAGTCATATTGGATAAAGGTTTGTGAAACACTGGTTGAAGGCCTGTCATAAAATGCAACATCCATTCTTAGGCATCTCGAGTCAAAAGCTGCAAACCGTGAGACGCAACTACTCTCTTCCAAAACAGAACTAGGCAAAGCAGTGCGGGAGTCATCCGCCCCTGCTGCAGCCAGTGCGAGGAGGTCCTGTGATATGTTTTTAATTGTAAAGAGTATGCAATGCCCCAAAAAAACAATGCAGCAGCACCTCCCCCACTGGCAGCAGCGTGGGAATATTGCTTACCTGATTTCCCATGTTAGAAAGACAAAAGCTCTTTTCATAAAATCCGTGGGGTTTTTTGTTTATTCTTGAATGGAAGAAAATAAACCTTATTAAAATTCCTTTCCGAACCTAATGTATGTTTGTCGTGATTTGTAATAAATTCCTAAATGTGGCTGAGTGTTCATCTTATCTGATATATGCATTATCTCATTCAAATGCTTTTTATCCCAGCCCCTCACAGAAAACATTTAATCAATGACAAGGTTATTAGCAGAAGCCGTACAGCACGTAAACATTTAGAAGATAAAAATGAAAGCACACGTCATATCGGAACCTTCACTGCTAATATGAATCTCTTTAGGCTAAGATGTGCTACCGTGATATCTGTACTGCTTCCTGGTTCCTTGTTTTCTTGCCCTTAACTAGCTTTTAGTTTTCCATCACTCCATATAGCTCAAGGCCAGTTCTGTAATGGACTGTGCTCACTGTTCGGCAGAACAGACAAAAGATTGATGTAATCCAGGTCTTCCATTTCAAATCCTTCTGACCCTACCCCCTCCTTCCAGAGCCAACCTTCCTTTTAAGTAAAAAGCATTTAAGTTAAGTGAGCGTTAATAGCAACAATTTTTAACAGATACTAGGTAACAAAAGCCATTTGCAGAAAATAATGAACTCCCTGAAAAAAGGAGTAGATCCAGCACATGGGCACACGCCAGTCAGGTTTTTATTTTTTACTTATTTATCAGGTTTTTTATACCACTTTATCATTTCAATCAAAGCGGTTTACATTGTAACTTACACTTGGTAATGTACATTAAACAGTGACATTACCATCTCATTTCAACAGCAATTGAAAAATGATGGCTGTTGTGTCATGTGTGCCTGGGCAAAAACAACAAAAAAAACAACAAAAAAAGTAATTTTTGAAACCAGAATAAGCAAATAGGTTGTTTATTATTAAGGATGGCAAATTTCTCCCACTGAAACAAGGGTGTAAGCTTCTGGTTTAGTTCAAAAACATTGTTATTCTTGATGATTCTCAGTAGGAAGTAAGAGCTAAGTTGAAAGAATAACTCGTCAGTGATTTTAAAAAGTAAGGGGAAATATTCAAAGCATTTTAGCCATTTAGCAGATCTGCTAACCGGCTCAAACACAATCAGTCCAATATTCAGAATCTGGTGCAAGATATAAGGGTCTTGGGTCCACTTGGCAATAGTGATTATAGCATGACCGCATTTGATTTAATAAATGGAGGAAGGACAGCAAGGACATCCACAGTAGTAGTAGCAGTACCTTTAGTGTAGCTGGATTTAAAAAAGGTTTGGACAAGTTCCTGGAGGAATGGTCCATAAACCATTATTAAAGAGGACCCGGGAAATCCACTGCTTGCATCAATACAAGCATTGTGGAATCTGTGTGTCTTTTTGGGAACCTGCTAGGTACCTGTGACCTGGATTGGCCACTGTTGGAAGCAGGATACTGGGCTTGATGGATCTTGGACTGACTCAGTAAGACATATCTTATGTTCTTATTAATCAATTAGTACCACTGAATATCTTCACAGACCGTGGAAAAAGCACCCATTTAAAATCAGGGCGATCAATGGGTGGATCGGGGTGGTAGCTGTTGCTGTCTGGTTAGAGGTGCCGTTTAGCTGGATAGCTAAACCGGTTAAAGTTAGGTCATCTGAAAAGCTGTCCTAACTTTAGCCTATTTTCACCATCCGGCAAACTCAGAAATTCATAACAGAAACCAGATTTTTCTATCGCTGAATATCTGATTTTAAATGAAGCAGTGGTGGCTAGGTACTTCTAACTAGTCTAGCTGCCCTTGTTGAATATGCCCTCCTAATAATCAATACTAGAAATCATCATTAAATTTATGCCAGTTAATTTATTCTTTCCCTTTGATGTCCAACATTATAGTTCCTTTCCTCCTCTGGCTTCGGCCGCATCTCTATGTTTTATAATCTGTACACCGCCCTGGAATAATGAAGGAGCGGTATATCAAGTAAACCAATAAACATAAACAAACAAAAAACATTTTGTTTATATCCTTATAGCAAAACTCTTCAGAGAATGAATGAAAACCAGTAACATGCTTGTTCCTGTCCAAAAGCTGCTACGTGGACTGAATTACTGATAAGGAAAAGCATACAGAGGCACGATTTCAGAAATAGTTTTAATGTAAAATCTATAGAAAAGATGTGTGGGTGTGGGGATTTGTGGTGGTAGAGCGTTTGGGAGGAGTGTGTCATGTATGGGGATAGGTGGAGCTGTGCAACAGTGGGCAGTCTGGGGAATGGTTGCGTTGTAGAGATAACATAGTAACATAGTAGTTGACGGCAGATAAAGACCAGCATGGTCCATCCAGTCTGCCGAGCGAGATGGCAAGAGTAGGTGCACCTGTCGCTCCGCGCAGGCCACCCCTCTCCATATCCTTGTTCAGGGGTAAACCCACCACTCCATATAGGACACCCCTATTTGTTGAGACGTTATATGGTTCGGAAGTTAGATGGTACCGTTTATTTTGTTTTTTCTCCTATTTCTGTAAAGGGATCCTCTGTGTTTGTCCCATGCCTTTTTGAATTCCGTCACCGTGTTCGCCCCTACCACTTCCATCGGGAGGGCATTCCAAGCATCCACCACCCTTTCAGTGAAAAAATATTTCCTGACATTGCCTTTCAATTTACCCCCTTGCAGTTTCATGTTATGCCCTCTAGTTTTACAGGTTCCCCGTCTTTGGAAGAGGTTTGTTTGTTCATCATTTCTCTTTAAGTATTTAAAGGTCTGATATGCCATACTGGGTCAGACCAAGGTTCATCAAGCCCAGTATCCTGTTTCCTAGCAGTGACCTTCCAAGTCACAAGTACCTAGCAGTTTTCCCAAAAGACATAGGTTCCACAGTGTTTGTATTGGGGCAAGCAGTGGATTTCCCAGGTCCCCTTTAATAATGGTTTATGGGCATTTCCTCCAGGAACTTGTCCAAACTTTTTTTAAACCCAGCTACACTATAGCTTTTACTACATCCTCCGGTTACGAAGTCCAGAGTTTGATTACATGTGGAGTGAAAAAATAATTTCTCTTATTAGACTTAAATAGGTTACACTGTGGCTTCATTGCATGCCCCCTAGACTTTCTATAGTTTGATGGCGTAAAAAAATCGATCTACGTTTACCTGTTCCATTCCATTCATTAATTTATAGACATCTATCATATCTCCCCTCAGCCGTATCTTTTCCAGGTTGAAGAGCCCTAACCTTTTTAGCTTCTCCTCAAAGGGGTATCCTTCCATCCCCTTTACCATTTTGGTGGCTCTTCTATATCCTTTTTAAGATACGGTGAACAGAACTGCACAGAATATTCAAGATGCGGTCACACCATGGAACGATACAGAGGCATTATAATATCCTTTGTTTTATTCTCCATTCTTTTCCTTATAATGCCTAGCATTCTATTTGCTCTCTTGGCCGCTGCTGCACACTGGGGAACATGGGTTTCAACATGTTATCCATGATGATGCTTAAATCTTTTTCCTGAGTGGCGGATCCTAATGTGGAACCTTGCATCGTGTAACCATAGTTTGGGTTGTTCTTTCCTAGGTGCATAACTTTGTACTTCTTCATATTAAATTTCATCTGCCATTTGGATGCCCCACCTTCCAGTTTATCAAGGTCCTCTTGCAATTTTTCACAATCTCCTTGGGTTTTAACAACTTTGAAAAATTTTGTGTCATCTGAAAATTTGATTACCTCACTCGTTATTCCCATTTCCAGGTCATTTACAAATATGTTAAAACGCAGCGGACCCAGCACAGATCCCTGGGGTACTCCACTATTCACCTTTCTCCATTGGGAAAACTGGCCATTTAGCACTACCCTCTGCTTTCTCTTTTAACCAGTTCCTGATCCACAGTAGTACACTGCCTCCTATCCCATGACTTTTTAGTTTCGCCAAGAGTCTCTAAAGGAACCTTGTCAAAGGCTTTCTGAAAGTCCAGATACACTATAACAACCGACTCACCTTTGTCTGCCTGTTTATTCACACCTTCAAAAAAACATAACAGATTAGTAAGACAAGATCTTCCTTGGCTAAAGCCATGTTGGCTGTCTCCCATTAAGCCATGACTATCTACATGTTCAATAATTTTGTTCTTTATAATGGTTTCTATCATTTTTCCTGGTACTGATGTCAGCCTCACCGATCTCTAGTTTCCCACATCACCCCTGGAACTCTTTGTAAAAACTGGTGCTACCATCCTCCAATCTTCAGACATTACAGATGATGTTAATGATAGTTCACAGATTACTAATAGTAGGACTGCAATCTCATATTTCAATGTGGATTGATGGGCAAGCAGATCTAAGAATTTGTAGGTGTGTATGTGGGGATGGCACACGAGTGGGATTTTATAGATAAAGAATAATGTGGTGTATATTTTTCGGCAGCAGATGAGTAAAGACCTTTTCAATACCTCGTTGGAGTCGGGAGTGGTGCCAAAGGACTGGAGAGAGGCTCATGTGGTGCCTTTACACAAAAGCGGAAGTAAGGATGTGGTTGAAAACTACAGGCTGGTTAGTTTAACTTCGGTGGTGAGTAAATTATTGGAAACGCTGCTGAAAGAGAAAATAGTGAGGTTTCTGGAGTCCAGCGGATTACAGGATCCGAGGCAGCATGGATTCACCAGAGGCAGGTCTTGTCAGACAAATCTGATTGATTTCTTTGACTGGGTGACCAGGGAGTTGGACCGAGGGAGAGCCCTAGATGTGGTGTATTTAGATTTCAGTAAAGCCTTTGACACTGTTCCTCACAGGCGACTTATAAACAAACTGAGCACTCTATGGATGGACCCTAAAGTTACTGCTTGGGTTAGAAATTGGTTGGGTGGGAGGTGACAAAGAGTACAAGTAAATGGAGCTCACGCTGAGGAGAAGGATGTTATCAGTGGTGTGCCCCAGGGATCTGTCCTTGGTCTGATTCTTTTTAACATCTTTGTTAGTGATATAGCGGAAGGGCTTTCAGGTAAGGTTTGCCTCTTCGCGGATGATACCAAAATCTGCAATAGAGTAGACACCCAGGAAGGGGTAGATAACATGAGGAAGGATCTAGTTAAGCTTGAAGAATGGTCTAGAATTTGGCAGCTGGGATTTAATGTTAAAAAATGTAAGGTCATGCATTTGGGCTGCAGCAATCCAAGGGAGAAATATAGTATAGTAGGTGAAGTACTTTTGTCCACTAAAGAAGAGCGGGACCTAGGCGTGGTTGTGTCTGATGATCTTAAAGTAGCTAAACAGGTAGAAAAGGCGACGGCAAAAGCTAGAAGGATGCTTGGGTGCATACGGAGAGGAATGGCTAGCAGAAAAATGGAGGTGATAATGCCTCTGTATAAGTCTTTGGTGCGACCTCATTTGGAGTATAGTGTGAAATTCTGGAGACCGCACCTTCAAAAGGATGTGAACAGGATGGAGTCGGTGCAGAGGGTGGCTACTAAAATGATTAGTGGTCTTCATTATAAAGCATATGAGGACAGACTAAAGGATCTTAATATGTACACCTTAGAGGAAAGGCGGGATAGAGGTGATATGATTGAGATGTATAAATACCTCTGTGGCATAAATGTTCAGGGAGAGAGCCTCTTTCAATTGAAAGCAAGTTCTGCTATGAGGGGACATGGGATGAGGGTGAAGGGAGATAGATTCAGGAGTGATATGCAGAAATATTTCTTTACGGAAAGAGTAGTGGATTCGTGGAATAGTCTCCCAGTGGAGGTGGTAGAGATGAGGACAGTAACTGAATTCAAAAAAGCATGGGACAAACACAGAGGATCTCTAAAGGTAAAAAGGAGACTGTTGTAGTTGTTGTGGAAGGACAGACTAGATAGGCCATGTGGTCTTTTTCTGTCGTCATATTTCTATGTTTCTATGTGTGACTGTAGGTATGGATAAAAGTGTGTATGGACTTTCGATTCATGAGTGTGGGGGGCCATGGGGTGTATTTGTGTGTATAATTGTGCTGCTTCAGTTACTTTTTCTTGTGTCTGTGTTTCTCAGTGTCAAAGTGCTGGAAGAATAAAAAACTTGTGATGAGGAAGTTCATAGTGAGCCTATGGAAACAGGAGAAATTAAGGATTTTACCTTTAAGAAAAGTGACATCCCTGAAGTGCACAGGTTTCAACGTTTCCCTAGAGAGAGCAAGCATAGGGAATCTGAACTTATGCTGCCACACCCAAGCTCTGCTGACATAGTTGCAGGCTTGGAAGATGATTATATGCACCTGTCTAGAGAGAGAGACACGGCCCGACAAGCAGAGATATAAACTGAGGCTAGAGAGTGGAAAGGAGAGTCACATCCACAGTGGAGAGGAGGATCACACCCAGAGCTGAGGAGACAGCCGGGGAGGAGACGAGAAGACCGTGGAGAGAGCCTGGGAGGAGAGAGACCAGGAGTGGAGTGCTCAGACAGAGTGCACAGGGAAAGCTTCAAACCCCAGTACCTATTGAAAGGATACAGAGAGTGCAGAGCTGGAAGCCCAGGACTCAGCCCAAGAGTTCACAGAGCCCAGTATGGAACAGGAATCCGTGGCAGAGCTCCAGAGAGGAATACAGGCAAGTAAGCCAGGGATTGTTTCCCAGAAGCTGGAGGAAGACGGGTGAACACAGCCAAGGGGAAGTGTCCGCAGCCTCACAGATACCGTTGCCTTACCGGGGAGAGCTGTACTCCAGAGAAACGCAGGGTTCCTTAGAGAGGGTTTACCCTGGGACGTCCGTTGAAGCTTCAGAGCAGAGTACTGCATTACCGGAGCTAGAGGGAATGCAGGTGGACCTCATTGAGCAAGATTCTATGCAGCCAGAGGAGCTCATGGATTGTACACTGTGTAAAGCTGATAGTGTTGAGTCTCTCAGCTAAGAAATAGCTAAGAAGATAAAAGTCTCCTGAAAAACTGAGTAAGGAAGCCTAACCATAAGCAGAAGGCAGGAACAGGCTCTTGTTAAGAGGAGAATACTTATTGTTTCTGTATTTGAGTACTGAATGAAGACAAAGGTAAAAGAAGGTATTTTACTTTGGCTGAATGAAGAAGCTATGTTTTTTCTATCTGTTATTTTGAAGCACTTGTATAAAAGAAAGGACTGTGAAGCTAATACAGCCCAGTTTGTAAATGACCTGGAGCGAATACCTGGAAAAGTATCCTATTACAACATGCTTGAACTTTGTTTGCGTTTTAGGGAAATAAACTTTGTCATTTTTGCCTACACTCTCGATGCATAACTACACTTCCTATTAGAAGGCTAGAACTCCTATTTCTAGTTTTGGAATTTCTCTGAGATAATTAAATTTTCTTCCCCAATGACAAATTTTAGGGATCTATGCATGCAAACATTTTTTAGTTTGTTTTGGATTTTTCCAGATCTTTCATTCATTTTAATAACTTTTTGTACATGCATTGGAACTTTTTAGCCTGTGAAAATCAACTGTATGCACACTAATTCATAGGTTTGTGTGCAAACAACTGATTTTGCATGCACTAAATTGTTTTTAAAGGTGCCCAAATCACATCCCTGCTAAAGTTTGATCCTTTTTTTGACATTATTGTGCTTGTGGAAGGACAGACAATCATGTTTATATAATTCTTTCCAAACTCCTGTATATTGGGAAACGTGAAGAATAAAGCACTCACAGGAACCGTGTGTGAGGTGCCTGGACATGCATCTCAGATCTATAATGAGTAGGTTTGGCAGCTAGATCAATCACGTTTCAGCATTGCTATCGGAGCACTGAAGTATCTGTTTGGAAAAATATTTTTTTATTGCTTTGAAACACTAATGTCTTCTCATGTTTTATTTTAAGTTACAGAAAAAGAACCATCTGAAAGTGCTGACCAAATGTTGATCTTGTCAGAACAGTTCACTGCATTAGGCGTTAATGGGTCTGTATAGGCGTGGTTTAAATCCTTTTTAACAGATGAAATGCAGAGACTGCATATAGATGGGTAGGACTCCTCTTGGAAATCGTTAATGTTTGGGGTGCCATGGGGCTCATCCCTTTCTGCTATGCTTTTCAACATTTCATGTTACCCTTTAGCTTGCTTACTGAGTAAATATGGCTGGAGGCTTTGGATGTCGGTTGAGAATATCCAAATTTTTGTGCCAGCAGAAGACTTTTCAGTTTTAAATGAAAAGGTTGCAGACTGCCTAACACTTGTCACCACATGGTTGAACTCTGACAAGTTAGCATTCAATCTAAATAAAATGGAATTTTTTTTGCATGAGCCATTATTTCTCAAGCCGGTCCTGGTGTGCCCCTAGCCAGGTATCCCCAATTGATACCCATGAAACAGATTTGCATGCAATGGAGGTAGTGCATGCAAATCTATCTCATGCATATTCATTGTGGGTATCCTGAAACCAAAACTGGCTAGGGGGGTACACTAGGAATGGCTTGAGAAACATAGGCACAGGCCATATCAGAGTATTATCAGACTCTGAGAAGATAGCTGTAACATTTATTGGGGCAAATATTGAAATTGTCGAGTCAACATAAAGTTTAGGATGGTAGCCAAATTCATAATTTTCTGGAAAAGCTCAAACAAACTGTCATCTCGCTTTTAAAAAATGTGGCTTGTCTATAAATGTCATCATTTGCTGTCGCCTGCAGATTTTCATCTGGTAATTCAAACTTTGGTACTGCAGCATTTAGATCACTATAATGCCTTACGTGTACAACTATCTAACTAAATGACTCATGCCCTACAAATAGAGAATCCAGTGGCTTGTCTAATAACACTGTCCTTTCCATTCCTCAATTTTGCCTTACTTATGTGAATTTCACTAGTGGAGTCCCTCATAGAATTCAAGATCTGGTCAATATTGTATCAATTAATGAATGAATATATCCTGGCCATTTAATAAGTTTAATTATATTTGATTCTGCCTATGCCTCAGTACTAGAGGTATCCAATATGGATCCCGACTATCCCTTAGACCTCCCTCCTCAAGACACCCCCCATCCTAACCAGAAAAGATGATTTAAGAATTGGAAGAAAGCAATCAGTTGCAGCTTTAACAATTGCATTCAATAAGGACACCATCTACCCAAACCAATGCAATTCTAAGATAGAAATAAAGATTCTGCACACCATTACCAACCTGCCATGTTACTAGCTATGTGGTTCCCCATCCAAAGGTCATAGACGTAGTATCCATAAATTTTATACTTCATCCTTGCCACATCAATAGCTCAGAACAAACACCAGTTGTTGAGCCATCATGACTGGATAGTACCATGTCCATATTGCTTCCAAGCTGCTACCACCCAATAGCAGCCCAGTAAATCCAGAAAAGCAAACCAGTATGCATAATGAATTAGGTCGAGAAAACACCCCCTAACCAGCCGCAATGACCCGTACACACAAACAAAACTGGAAACTAACAAATTGAGTGGGTAGGCGGGAGACAAAAACAACTCCCACCTGGCTGAATTACAAATGATGCCAATCCACAACTGGCACCCGAAATACCCAAAGCCATAAGAAGCCATGCCCCTCAGCCTGCTTATGTTAACTAATACCCCATCCAATTAAATATTCTGAAAACTCAACTTGCAGAATTCAAATAAAACTTACACCTTTACTCACCTCATCCTCCATTTACTGCCAAAAACCCACAAGCTAAAACTCAAAGCTTGGTCTGCTGTTTACCGTTTGCCCCCCCCCCCCCCCCAAAAAAAAAACAAGCCAAAAATTCAAGCCAGCCTTGGCCCCAGTTTGGTACTCTGTTATTTATGGCCATCAAGACCAGGCTGCACAACCTCTCAAGATCTTTCCAGTTAGTCCTTCTCCTATTGACTATGCTCATTTGGTTATCGCTACGACCACCACTTTGCTCTAGGCCCTAGTTATGTGGAACTCCTTGCCACCTACTATACAGAAACATTGTAATTACTTGGACTTTGGGAGACAATTAAAAGCTTTCCTATTTGTTCAGGCATTGAGCGATGAGAACATAGTATCCTTAAATGTTTTGTTGAAGCTGCGCAGGTCTGGAATACCTTTGTCTGTTGAATATACTCAAATATATTGTTTTATAATGTTTTGTCTGGTGTGATATTTATTTATTTATTTTATTTATTACAATTTCTTATATACCGCACTATTCGGTATCAGCGCGGTTTACATTATAACACAACGACCATAACAACAAGCTGTTTGGTTTTACATAGAAAAGGATTAAAAACTTGGATAACAGGGGTGAACTATATACATGAGATATTTATACAGAACAAGGTTAGGTAAAAATAACATACTGAACGTGAGGGTCATTTCTTAAGTGGGACACCATGGAAACAAATGTGCCATATCTGACTTACTATCCTGCAAACAGCACATATGTGCAGACCAATTCAATCGGATATGGCACATTTTGTTTCCACGGTGTCCCACTAATACTTGGGTTTTCTTTTGACCCAGATAATTACTCTTACACAGTTTTACTGGTAGCCCCTTGATATGCACTACATACCTCTGGAAACGTGAAATAAGGCCAGGCCTTAGAAACATTTCTGCTCTGTTCTGCAATTCATCCCATATAGATGAATGGCTGTGACAAAGATGTTTGAACCGGTGTATCTGAATTCTAGAGGGCCACACGATGCAGCTGTAAAGGAACAGTATGCAGAGGTGGAGGAAAGTATAGCAAAGACACATTAATAAACACCCCTACAGAAATATTCAGATGCGCACTGGTGATTATTCTGGCTATGTTGGCAATTGCTGTGTGAGCTAGAGGAGATAATCTAAGGTATCCTGACAATTCCTGACTTCCGAGAAGTTGGACTGTTGATGTAGGGATTGCATGTGGATGAGTACAGGATGGATTCATGTGTGGGTGAGAAACGCAGATCAGCTTAGTAGTCCTGGGACTCCATGCCATTATGTTATACCATCTGTTTTCTAGAGGTGCAGGGCATCTTTACTGCAGATGTATGTATTGTGAGACTGCAAGAGTGCATGTGTGTGTGTCTGTGTGTGTATTGTTAGAGGGATGCATGGGGGGAACCTGGCATGCTCAACCACAATATTGGGGGGACATCAATGCCTGGCCAGTACCTTGTCCATAAGGATGACTGCAACATGACCTGGTGCCCGTGTGCTTGGCCAGGATACATCTGAAAGAGGTCTCTGGCTAAATGTCACAGCATATTCCTGTCAACGGTAAGGGACCCTCAGAATGAGTGCATGCAACAGGGCACACAGCAACATCAGCGGGCTCACAAAAGTACACATTTGTATAGACAGATGCTGGTGCTCTTGGGCATCTAGTAGTGTTTGTGCTGGTACATGCACTCAATCTGAGGGTCCCTAATTATTGCCAGGGATATGCTCTGACATTTAGCTGTAGGGGACCTTTTCTGATGTCTTCTCGTTTATACATAGACTGTTCTCAGATAAGACCAATGCAAGTACAACTAAAATGTTCTCTAACTGCCATGTATGTTTTGCTGTGGGCATGACAGGACAAACATATCACTTGCTACTTGCTGTTGTAACATCTCTGAATGCACAGAGATCACTTTGCAGTTGAGTCATGCAGAGGACTAGCTTATCTGGTCTGTTGTGCAACAGCAGATTTGTATCATCTGTTTTCATGGGTGGTTTGTATGAGCACCACACTGTCAGTGTGAGGACCAGCTTCAGGGATGCACATTTTAACTGGGTAGACATGGCCGGCAGTATCAGATATGCACATCTGTTCGGAATTTGCTGAAGGCAGAGACGTCCAGGCCACTTGCTGTGTATACCTGTGTCCCGTTGGTGTGCCCCATGGATCTGTCTTGGGCCCACTCCTTTTCTTTCTCTATACCCACTCCCTTGGTGCACTCATCTCTTCCCATGGCTTTCAGTACCACCTTTACGCTGATGATTCCCAGATCTACCTCTCTACATCTGAAGTCTCTCTGGCAATCCAGACCCGGATCTCTGCCTGCCTTTCTGACATTGCTGCTTAGATGTCTCACTGCCGCCTGAAATTGAACATGGCCAAAACTGAGCTTCTCATTTTCCCCCAAACCCTCCTCTCTTCTTCCTCCTTTCTCAGTCTCTGTGGATAACTCTCAACTCCTCCCTTATCCCTCAGCTGGCAACCTTGGGGTCGTCTTTGACTCCCCTCTCTCCTTCTTCACACACATCCAAATGATAGCTAAAACCTGCCATTTCATTCTCTATAACATCAACAAAATTCGCCCATTCCTTTCTGAATACACTACTAAGACACATCCACTCCTTAGTTACATCCCATCTAGGCTATTGTAACCTACTCCTTGCTGGTCTCCCTTTGAATCATCTCTCTCCCCTTCAATGTGTTCAACACCCTTCTGCACAGCTAATCTTCCGCCACCCTCGTCATGCTCATATTACTCCTCTCTCAAGTCGTTTCATTGGCTCCCTGTCTGTTTCCGCATCCAGTTCAAACTTCTCCTGCTGACCTATAAGTGCATTTACTCTGCAGCTCCTCACTACCTTTCCTCTCTTATCTCTCCCTGTACACTTCCTCAGGAACTCTCTCTCTTCTGGCAAATGGCTTCTATCTGTGCTCTTCTCTTTTATTGCTAACTCCAGACTTCGCTCTTTTCACCTTGCTGCTCCTTATACCTGGAACAAACTATCTGAGTCTGTACGTCAGGCGCCTTCTCTGATCTTTTTCAAATCCAGGGTGAAAACTCACTGCTTTGCTGTCATTTTCATATCTCGACTCACCTGGTCTCCTTTGTGTTTCCTTACCATTCCCCCTAGATGTCTCCCGTGTCTACAACTACTATGTTGTCTATCTTGTCTAGATTGTAAGCTCTGATAAGCAGGGACCGTCTTTTACATGTGTCTGTGCAGCGCTGCATATGTCTTGTAGCACTATACAAATGTTCAGCTACACAGCCAGCATATTACACAAATATATATGATATGTATTCAGCTGTTAATTATACATGTAGCAGCACCAAATATATGTATTTATTTTAAATGCTAACAGCTGACATTTTTAAAAAGATGAAGACTTCCCGAACTGAATACTAACCTGTATTACACGATTGTCAATTGAGCATCTTGCCAATATCTCTTAAGATCAGCAAAATATAACCAAGTTTTCTACTTGTTGCTTTATTTTGCTTCAATGGATTGACTGGCCATTGACTGATGATTCTTGAAATGCTTATTTCTATAATCAGTATCTCTGCAGTGGATGGGACAAATACGCAAAAGAACCCAATAGCTGGAATGTCTAGAAAGAGAATATGTCCAACAATTGGAAGTAATGTCCCATAATTTACTGTATTATACTCAAATATCTAGACTAGGAGCTCAGTCCAGCTGCGATTTGGTACCACAACCAATAAGACCTTCCCATTTAATACATGTATTATTGCCATATTTCTCATTTAGAGACCTTGAGAGGTTCTATAGGATAAAGGAGTTCATGTTTTCTAAACTAAAGAAATTTTGTATGTTTGGGAGGGTTCATGGTAATGATGTCGGCAGTGAGAAGGGGTACCCATCCCACTCAGATGGAGAACATATCAAAAGGGAAGTCAAGCACATAATTTTGTCCTTGGTTAGTTAAGCCACCGTACACAGTGATTATGGTTATGGGGAGGGGGGGGGGGGGCTGTCGGAAACCTCAGAGAGAAATGAGAAAGAAAAGGAAACTCTTCTAAGAGGGTAAGGAATCACAGAAGAATCCTGGATGCCGAGTCCAGGAGTGTGCAAGCCCCAAAGCTAAGGGAACAGGTATCTGTTTCAAGTCTGAAGGTAATTCAACTGTCTCTGAAAATTAACAGAGATTCATTTTTGGAAATATTCTCATGGAAACTCCTTGAGAAACTTAGAATATCTAGAGATTCTCCCATTGGAAGCTGGAGAGGACTGAAGCCTGTGGATATTATATTTTCCTGCCTTTGTGGTGGAGACTGGGGTGAACTAAACCGTGACTTCTTTTTGATGTATATCTCTATATTGTTTTTCTTCCTGTCTTGTTATTTTTATGAGCTTTAGTAAATTTGTGTTCAGAACATATGGATTGGACTTTGGAGTGGAGAATGAAAGAAGCGACTTGACCCTTGGACCAAAAGCCTTCCAGCATTAGCCTCTCCTATTCCCGGAACACGTATTTCAGTAGCTGTGAGCTCAAAATGTGAAGCGAGAACCAGCCTCTAAAGTGAATGTAACCCTGTTTCTCTCAAACCCACATCAGAGCCATGCCCTGAAGGGAGATATTTCAAACACTGTATTCAGTATATATGATGGCTTGAAGTAAGAAATATGGATAGAAGAGCCTTCCATTTTTTAAACTCACTCAGCACAAGATGTGTAGTTGGTTCAAAGACATGCCATCAGCATCTGATTCCTAATGTGAGAGTTAGTGGATCATTAGATATGAAAACAAAGATTCCTCTGCACTTAAATATTTAGCACACACAGTGAGGACCTGGGGTTATCTATGCTTGTCATGTAACTCCTGGGTTCATGTAGACAGAGCGGGATGGTATGTGAGAGAGATGGCAGCTGCAGAACTGTAAAGTCCAATAATGCATTAGCATTGTACAGGCAAAATGACTGTTCTTACTTTATTTCTAAAGACTGCAGAATGTCTCCCCAAAGCCAGTATTTTTGAAAAGAGAAGGATTTAACAGGCTTTCCAGGTTAAGCTACAGTTGAATCCTTAAGCTCTTTCTGATATCAATAAGGATTTTGCGATTACTTTTCATGCATAAAATGTGCACTGAAGGTACACAATGAGCCTCTAGCCTAAACGAGCAAACAATCCACTTTCATTATTACATTATAACTATTGAAAGTCAGTTTTAGTCAACTAATTTCTCCTTGGAAGAACTCCTGTTACTAGTATACAACTTTGTGTATACTTGACACCACCCCATAGTAAACAAAATACACAAAGGTGCATTGGTCTTCTGCACATGGAAGGAAAAGTAGACCACTCTTCAAATAACCTATTTTGTTTTGTCTAAAGGGGACACGGAAACCTATTAAATGCAACAGGGTCAAGTGTCTGGTACCACCATGCTTTGCACTTGCTCCAGTAGGAATCAGTTGCGTGGGGAAGGCAAATGAATCAATAACTTGTGTAAGTGCCGAGCGGCAGCTGCATTCAAGTCTATTGACTTAAGGCTCATTTTTTATCCAAATGGCATACTCTTGCTGCCTGAGCCACACTGGCAGGCCCTTCAGCAGATGCTGCCATTATGTTCTTCCGATTCTAGGAGCTCATCGCACACGAGTACTCTACTTGTCAGCCTTTGTTTAGGTTAAGATGCATTTTGAAAAATAGCCGCAGTGTGACACAGATTTTCTTACAGGGAGAAGGAAAAGAAAGAGGAAGCACAAATCAACCTGCGATCCTTAGCGCCGGCTTATAAATGTAAGCAGCTGGGGTGTTGATCTTTAGAAGAATGACTCCTCTCTTGTCTCTTCTAACTGGTATTTTTAAGAGCTTAGTTTTTAAAGAGCTGCTGCTCTTCTTATATTGATGCAATGCCAGGAGCATATCTACTATCTACTCAAGACCAGCTTTACAAGGCTGAATCTATTTTTTCCCTTTATGAATATACTTATAGGGGCCCTTCTACTTAAGGTCAATGTGTGTTAATAAAGTTAACGCACATTAAATGTCATTGTGCCCATAGAATAAAAGGGCAGTGGGCACTTAATGTGCGTTAATTTCTTGAACACATGTTGCAACCTTTACTAAAAAGCCCCCATAGTTAAGACACTTGGAACTGTTCTACTACATCTAAAAGCCAAAATTTGGAGAGACAAATCATGGTCACAAGTCAGCACTGCTCATGTTGCTATATACAAGAATCAGGTAAAATTATTTGGTGAGATGAAGCAGCAGATGTTGTGCCAAGCCCAGCTTCTGATTCAGGCACCTCTAAGTAGTAGCAGCTATTTTCCTACCAAACCTGAATATGAAAGACAAAAGCTGGAGGGCTGGAGGCTTCCACAAGCCACCACTACTTGGAGTGAGACGTTTTACTTTAACCAAGGTTTCAGCATGACCTTTGGGTCTTGTGTTCCAAACTACTGGACATCAAAAGAAATCACAAAAATGGAACTGGGTTTTAAAAACACACAAATCACTAGTAACTCTGAGGAGCGAACTAAACTTCACTACTCAGCACAGCAGAGTTCTGCACTATGTTCGTCTGTATGTGTATATGTACAGAGCTACCTGAGCCTTAGCGCTATATAAATGAATAATAGTAGTAATAGTAGTAGTATAGCTCTTTGAATGATTTATAGTTTTAGCCCAGCAGCACTGTGTAGCAATATCACGATAGCTGCATGCCATACATTCACTGTTATATTATATTACAAATATTATAGCGGATTCCATCGGCTTCTCATTTATTACATTTAATTGTAATAAATCTGATAGCCCTGTCTTGCACAGAACATTCTGCCCTGTTTTCTTTTCTTTTTTTTTCAGAATTGCTACAGATCAGTGATTTTAATTCTGTTCCTACATGTTTCTGTAATCTGTTTCTTATTGTTCAGCCATTTGTTATTTTCTTGTTATAAAAGTTAAAACAGAGCAAACCACATGCCATGATTCTCATAATGAAACTTCCACAGTCTTATTTTACTGTGCATCTCAGCTTTACTTTTGCAATCAAATACATTAAGGGGGTGGCGAAAGTTGCTCCCCACTGCAAGCTGCGCTAATTTGGGGGACTGTTTCCCCTGCTGCTTGCACCTAACACAATGCCCAGACCTGTAGTACTAGCATGGGGTTTAGTAAACCACTCCCTAAGGTCTTTAAAATATGCTTAAATCGCTACTTATTAATTCAGAACGCTTTGCCGGTTGCTTTTTATGGTTGCGCCTAATTTCAATACTCAGAGTTCATCCATACTCCAGCCCAGTTACCTACCTGGAGCCAGTTTTCATGTGGACAACACTAGTGAAACTGTAATCTATATTTATAACCTTGAACCTAATAAAGACAATTTTAACTCTATATACAGATGAACAAGGAGCAGCTTTTGTGTCATTGTGCTAATTTTGCCGACCTGTGGGTGGCTTATAATTTAGTGAAATGCGCTATTGTCGTCCAGACCCCGAGCTGAAAGTAATCATCTCATTTCACTGATCTGATTGCAGTGTCCAGGTCCCTAGTCAGGAAAGGCCAGCTGATTTTATCCATTCTCTCTCTGTTTGCTTAAGTTTTCCTTTCAATTTTTTTCACCAAAATTACGTGTGTGGACTGGGGAAAGAGAGGTGCAATGGGAGAAGCTGTTGTCCAGTTTTCTTCAAGACTCCGAGAGCTGAGCACCACCATGGAATAATAGATCTAATGCGGATAATTTAAATACTCCCAAATGCACAAAGGGTAAATGCAAAACAGGTTCCCGCATTCGCTGTCCTTGTTTTTAAATTGCCTTGCAAAAGTAGAAAGGCAGGCAGGGAGGCAAGAGACAACACAATTTGTGACGCTAATGCAGGCACTTGGGGGGGTTTAATCATTTTACAAAGCTCAGCTGTATCCTGTTTTAACAACAGAAGTATTGACACTGAATAGTCATCAGTGCTGAGACTGCAAAGCCTGAAGAACAGGGTGGAGCAAACAAAAAAAAAAAGAAAAAAGCAGGCCATGTTCTGTAGCTCTGGGCATCCCGAATTTCTTTCCCGCAAATGCCTGCAGAAATGTGTGACGAATGGGCCCTAAGAGAGCACCTCTTTCCTGCTTTAGGACGGAAAGAGCTGCGGGCCCAGGACACTCCAATACAGAGAGCAGGCAGACTTCAAGGTGGGGAAAAAAAATCACCAACAACATACATCTGCTTGACTAACAGCGGCAATGTTCCAGCCCTCTTCTTCATCGCCTGTTCAAACTGCTCCAGAGAACCCACACCAGCAACAGATGGTCCCTGGCTAAGGTGTAATAAAGAGCAGCTTGCAAAATTTATCCAAAGCAAATCGAATTACAGGCGTTTGCTCGACTGGAATTGAATTGAGAAACAAGGTGGCAGATAATGGGTGCTAAATAGGAACTCTCTCACACTGTAATGCACTGATCAACAATTGGCATCCACCTTTGGTATATTATGTATTTACTTCTTACCATGGGTCTGATTTAGCAAGGGATTTTCCCATCCTGTGCCCATGCTGTTATTGCCGGAGCATGCAGAATAGATGTTTTCTGAGTGAAATGTTAGGTGCATGCCAATGAAGCGGTTTACCTCCTTTCAGCAGGTCCCCTCAGGAGATGCTCTACTTGATACACTTCAGTATAAGAGCTACATTTTCATTGCCTTTGCTACACAAATAATAACAGAAGTCAACATCTTGTTCTGTGCCATACATCATTAAGAACGCAGCCGCTACTAGAACATTTTCTTTTGTACCTTGTTCAAAGACAATTATTAGCATGCCCCTTTCTGTTCTGATTTTTAGCTCCTTGGCAAGAAAACTGCAGCTTAACTTTTTGAAAATTCCTTTGCCTTGCCGGTGTTTGATGTGTGTAAATACAACGCAGCGGTGCCCTAGTCCTTATCTTAACCCATGTAAGCGCTACAGTGCTATAGTGCAACGTGCCACTAGCGATGGACCAACTCAGGAGTAACCCTCAGGGAAACAATTTTTTGTAAAGGTGTAATGAAACATTACTTGCTAATTGCCTTTCCTTGAATCCCCACCCAGTTCAGTCCAAACATATGGGTTATGCCTTCCGTCCAACAGACTGAGCATGACCAGCTTCACTGATGTCACCTACTAAGGGCACTGTGCATCAGGAAGCTGGCCAGCACTGGAATGACAAAGCAGAATTTAAGCCAAAACCAGACATAACCGGTCCAAAACCAATAACAACAGAAAACAGGGTTGTGCAACTGATACCTCTCAGGCCATCCCTCAGAAAGCAAACACCTTGCGAGTATTTGCCACTACGCGACCATGAGTCTCGCATGGCTTCCTTTTTTCTTAACGGTTGCTTTTCGTTTCCACTCAAACAGATTTTTCAATTGTTTTTATTTTATTTATTTAATTTTTTTTACACACTGTGATCCACCCTCCACACCTTGGAGCCACACACAGAGACATCCAGAAGGTCCCATTTCAGACTCAGTACCACAGAACCCCCCCCCCCACCCCTACAAATGACCAGAAAGGACGAGCTCAACAAGAGGGTAGGGTCCTGGACTGGGCTGAAGGGTTTCAAAGAAAAGCAATTAGCAGGTAAGGCCTAATTACACCTTCCATATCATCCCTCCAGTCTAGTCCAGACGTATGGGATGTGCCACAGAGGTGACTATTCTGAGAGACCCATGAAGCCAGCCTGCAAAACATGAGCCCCGAAACGAGCCTCTTCCCGGGTCCCCACATCAAGCAGATAGTGCTTCACAAAGGCATGTAGCGATGCCCAAGTGGCCACCCTGCAGATCTCCCTGTGTGGAGCCAAACCAACCCCGGCGGCATTTTTTTTCTTTTTTGCGGCTCAATTCCATGGTTCACTCCAGGCCTAGCAGCTCCAAGCAAATCCCTCCAGTAAAGCCCAGATGCACAGGGAGAGACCCCCACTTGCTGGAGACTGAACAATACTGGCAAGCCTCCTGATGCACAGTGTCCTTAGTAGGTGACATCAGCAAAGCTGGTCATGCTCAGTCTCCACCTGCTGGTCGGAGGACATAACCCATACGTCTGGACTGGACTGTTAGGATGATATGGAAACAAGAATTATGGCTGTAACAAATATGCACAACTCGTATTCTACTAGAGCATGAAAAAGAAAGGATGAAATGATAAAAGAAGAACCCCAGGAAACATCAGTAGAGGCAAGAAAATATGAAAGATCATGCAGTTCCACTGTTGAAAAACTAATTAGCCACCGAACGGGAACTGGCATTCACTCTTAAAGACGTCATTCCACATACATGCCGATATTTAGAAGTCAACTTTTGTCTGCCAACGTTTCTCAGAGATACTGAAAGATATGATCATGTTTAAGCAAAACCTGAGAGAATTCCTATTACTTTGCTCTGTGCTCAAAACAGTGTAACAGGAAGAAAGACCAATACATTACAAGTTTATCATGACGAGGTCTATTTACTAAATGGCATCAGTGTGAATTATCATAAATTGTAGCACCACCCTTTAACACCACCTATCCTACTCTCTTACTTTCTTCCAAATAGTACTCAAAATTTATAATAAAAGGTAAAAAGGCCTCAGTTGTCGCTCGTACCAATCATCGGTGAACAATATCACCCTAGGACAGAGCTGTAGAACTTCCACGTCATGGGCCTCACCCTACCTACCATTTCCTTTAATTAACAATATATTAACAAATTTCATCCTAAAAAAGTACTTTTAAAGGATTCTCTTTAAACAACCGTTTTTTTAATAAAATTTCTCAATAACTAAAGTGTATCATTTACTTTGAACAAACGTGATTAGAGATGAAATTCCTCCTGTTTATAACATTGTATCTCTTACAGCAACCAGTACGTATCTGCAAATTTGAACAAAAAGGAAAATCATATCACAAGGCTGAATACAATCATTAAACCTTGTAGCAATAAATTACTTATCTGAACAATCTGCTCTTCATGCAACTTCTCAACGCTTCCTGGTGTGCCGCTTTTAGCAACCTGGCTACCAGTCAGGTAACACCATAAGCAAAATCGGACGGCAAGAACGTGTCAAGATCCGACAAAAGCTCTTATTTCACCCTGCCGGGCTTCTTCAGGGATCCAACGTTATGCCCAAATAAAATTACACCATTAATATTTTAAGCAGAGTGGCAAAAGCACTTCGATAATTCCCAGTGTGAATTAAACATCAGTGTGAATTAAACATCTATATTAGGACTGCATGGGCTTTAAAGCGGTCACATTAAGGCAAAACATCATTTTTGCAATTAACATGGATTTTTACATTTAAAGAGAGCAAATTCAGACACAACATTATGCTAGGCTGCTCATTTGAATGTGACATGTTTTGCATCAAAGTGTTTGCGTGCGTTAATGCAACCATTAACACAAGCTAAACCCCACTTCTGGAGGTGTAGTTAAGTGTTTACATCAAACACACGCATTAATGCCCAATTTTAATGTACTTGTCTGCAGCGCTTTTAACTTGCAGTTCACCGAAGCCTTTACATTCTTTAGTGAATCATACATTAGCTCCGATGATATATGCATCAAATATACATATTAGCATGTGACTGACACTAATAAAGAGGCCCCTGCATAAAAAATGAAGTGAGCCACTGTCAAAGAAAACAAAAATAGCATGCCCTCTAGCCTTTTATGCACATTAGTTAGATCCGTGGTCAAGCCAAACACAGCAGACAAGGACACTGAACCAATTTCATCATCTGTAACAGATGCCAGTGATTTAAGTTCATGAGGTTCATTGGGTTTTTCTCCAAGTAAGGTGGTCAGTTTGGAAGTTTCTAGATGCAACATCCAACCCTTTAAAACCCCACCTATGCAGTTTGCACAAAAGCGCAATACCTGTTGCTCTGAACAAAGCTAGTAAGTTTAAAGGTCCCTTTTGCTACCACTTAGCTTGAGCTATCTGCTGCATGATCTGTTGATTCCTATGGGCTGTGTTAGTAAAAGGGGCATTTCCATGGGCAAATATATCACAGGAAGGGAATTTTATAAGAGGTTGCCTAAGTTGAGAAGCTATGTAGGTGCCAATTTTGTGGCTAATTTATAAAGGTACATAAGCGCCAGCCTCAGAAGCTGGGGTAGATATATGGGGTTAAAGTATCCATGTAGTTTTGTATTTCACAAACTATCTGGACCCTGTGCACTCTCGGCTGCAGCACCCGTGTTCCTTCTATGGGTTTGGTGGCAGATAGCACAGTAAACATGGCCCATTGTGTACTGCGTGACTCTATGCGCTGGTCACATGCAAGTACACGCCTTCTCCTCACAGCACATACTTGTATGCTCATATCAGGTGGGGTAATTTTATAAGAAGCATTTTATGCATGTAAAACAGCAATAACACATGAAAAGCCCTTTAAGTGCCCAGAGGAAATAATGAAAGCTGTTAATGTAGCTGGGTTTTCAAAAGGTTTGGAGAAGTCCATAAACCATTATTAAAGAGGACTGGGGAACTTCACTGCTTATCCCTGTAATAAGCAGTATGAAATCTGTCTACATTTTGGGATCCTGCCAGGTACTTGTGACTTTGACTGACCACCACTGGAAACAGGATAGTAGGCTTGATGGACCATTGGTCTGACACAGTATGGAAAATCTTAGGCTCTTTATAAAATTCCCGCCCCCCTGAAGAGGATAATTCTATAAGCAAATGCCTATGGAGGTGCCACTTTATAAAGAAAAGTAGGTGTCTACAAAAAAATACTAGTGCAAATGGTCAAACACACATAACTTTAAGGCACAATCATTTGCACCAATCCTAGGAGCAGGATGCCTAGATTTCTAAAACATGTAAGGAAATCATAGCATTTTATCATTTGCAAATGTAACTTTGTGCTCTGCCTGAACTTCGTCCCTGTGCATGCCCTAGTGAGAGTATCGCCTTTGCATTTGTGCGTGTATTTACATATTATGAGGTGTAGCACAGGCCTGGCCATTTACATGCATAAGTGGCTACTTAAGTGCATAGATAACTAAAATACCCCCCCCCCCTTTGCATGCATTGTCACTTCCTAAATCTAGGCAGCTCTTTATAGTTTCCTGACACCCCCCCCCCCCCCCCCACCAAGTGTCCAAGTAAAGACAGAAACCATCCTAGGTGACGTTTAGAGACTTCCATGTTAGTGATTTGCTAAACTTTTATTAAGCGTATCCCTCTTTTACTAAGATTACATAAGGCATCTAAGATTTACATGTTTCAGAGTCCTTTAACATCTGCAAATTTGAAGGCAGCTGCCAGCTGTAATCCAAGCTTCCAAATATAGCCCTTAAGCAGCGAAAACAGCAGTGCATAGGCATCAGTACTTTAGTGCGTGTGTGTTGTGTGCTGACTCCTGCCGACCCAGCCCCTGGGTTTTCCTGGCAAGGAACGACTGGAAATAGATTGCCAAGATAAACAAGATGACCTACATTTGTAAATTGCTTTGGGACAATGTTCTTTAAAGAAAAGTGGTATATAGGTAAAAACAGAACCGACTGTGCTGGACTCAGTACTTAAACAGATTTCGATATTCACGCAAGAATTCTAGGAAGGTCCTGGGGCATAATCAAAGCACTTTATCCATTTTGCTAAAATGTCGTGATCCCAATATTCAGCAGCACTCTCTGGACAGTCTCATTGAATATTGCCAGACTGCAGAAAAGACACCTATTAAAATCAGGATGGCCTGTGGGCAGACTGGGGACAGGCCCAGTCACTCATTTGCTAACCACATAGCTAAACCAGTTAAAAGTCAGGATGTGTCAATGGCTGTCCTAACTTGAACCAGTTTTTGTTATCTGCTTAGCGGCTGAATATCACGCTCATGGGATAGTGACAGCGCTCTCTGGCAAAACCAGATATTCAGCACCGGATAAGGTCCAGCGCTGAAAATCCACTTTAGATAAAGCAGCAGCAGCTGCTCCGCTGAATATCAGCTCCCCATTGTTAGCATATTTCTACAATTAGCTTTACTAAAAGATCGCCTGGATCATCGTCTTGCCCGTGGATGTAGCTAGAAGAAGAGGAATGATAGTTTATTCATTTCCTTCTCTGTAGTAGGCACAGAAGTTATGGCTGCTACACAGAAAACGTTTCCACAGTGAACTGTAAGCTGTGCTATTCATGTGAAATCTGAACATGCGAATGTCAAGACAAGTTAATGGTTGAGCAGTTAACCCCAACCATATGGGCACTTTGGCTCTAGTTACCTATGACAGGCATTTTCCTTTTGCTTTCATTTAAGTAGAAACTACATCTCATGAGCACGCCCACACACTAATCTTAGGGTGCTGACCACAAGATGAAAGGTCTGTTTCAGTCTCAGGAGTATCCTACTATCGATGAACTGCAGCTACTAGATATCCATGTTCCATTTTCCCACATAACCTTCCAGTAAGGTGAAATAAAACTAATGTCTGTCTTTATTACATTTCAAACAGTAATTGATACCTTAGTGGGGGATTTCTGCGATGAGGAGTAAGGGGTGAAATAGTTATAAAGTACAGAATATATTTCATATCCTTTTTTTAAAAATCTACTAATAAAGGCTGAGGCCTCTGTTGATGCTGCCAATGCACTTTCACTGTTTGTATACACTTCCAAATAATTAGAGAGACCCACTTCAAAACTAGATTAAAAAAAAAAAAGCCATTGAAGGTTTCACCCTTGTTTGCTAGGCTTGTTCAAGGCCCCTGAAGGTCACCGTGACTGACAAGTCTTTGGTATGTATTTAGCAGAGTTCATAATATACGCATGCATCTCGAGAGGCAGATTCTGAGTACTGCACATTCTTAACAAGGGAAGGACAGCCAGCATTCAGAAAGAGAAAGCAGGCAAAACCTCTTCAGTAGGAGGGGGGCTTCAAAGACAGCAAATTACATTCTCAGTCAATTAGTACCCATTAGTAAATGGAACAGCCAATCACACAAAGAATATTCCACAAGATTCCCTTTAGTTTAGATACTTATCGCCATATTTTACTGCATGATTCCTAAGTTTCCCAGGGACAGCACTACCCCCTTCAAAAAAGTCAAATTGAAAAAGTATGTGGAGATAAAAGGGGCGACCTCTCATTAGAGCTATGTGCTAAAGCTCAACGCACGGTTTCCTTATCCAAGTCCAAATGCAAACGTTTTACTTTCCAGTGTTGTCACCAAATAGCATACAGATAAGTTGGGCACAAAAAGTCGACTCTAAAGAAGGAGAACAAGAGATGCATGCGAAAATGGGTCTGGTTGGAAGTAACTATATCTTGCGCACACAAAAAAAAAGGTTTGTTGCTTGTGCTGTAGTGCTACCAGGCACACACAGAACAATATCAGAATATCTGTGCACAGACGTTCTGCACTGAATAATATCAGTGTTCATAAAAGTTCATTGATGTTTATGCACCAGAAAGCATTCTAGGAAATAACAATGTTCTAGAATAACTCCTCACCAACTGATATTGTTGTGAGTCCTGTACGCTCAAGATAAAAAGAAGAAACATGCATAAATTCCTCACTGGGGCTGACCACAGACCAACAAGCTGGCCATTTACACCTCTTCAGACCTTGTGTTCCAGTCTCATGCGCACTTCCCTCCATTTGCGCTGAATAGCTAATTGCTTCATTACCATGGATTTCAATGTGCCCTGTGCAATGGCAGAAATTCAAATTATGGGCCCCCAAGCACCAATTTTTAAAAGGCCCGCAGAGTAGGGGAAGTCCAGAAGATACAGGAGCAACTGCAGATGAGCCCTTCTTCCTTGGTACTCTCTGAACTGCAGGTGCCACTTGGGCAAAATTTACCTCAATGGCTTTGCAGCCCTGATGTCCGCTCAAGGTTCTGCACAGAAAGCTCATGTCCAAAGCTGCCTTCTGCATTGGTAGCATGCAAAAGCCACTTTATTTATTTACTCATTTATTGTTCTTATATACCGCACTCTTAAAAATCAGCGCGGTTTACATAAAACGAATACTGTGCCGGTCGACACTTACAATGGAACAGGGGAATGAAACTTGGATTTGAACAGGGGAGCTATATACAATATTAAGAGAAATAACTACAATATGTATCTACAGTATGTACATTCTTTAAACTGTGCGCAAGACACAGCCCACTTTACTGCATTGGCATGAGTGGTGCAAAGATGCACATTATCGATGCATATGAGCAGTATGTTTAACATGCATTACATAAGAAGGTAAATAACACCAGCATGGGTGTGCGATAGTCAACAGGACAAGCCAACAGCAAGGGGAAATACAATAAAAAGTATCTTTCTGGTACTTGAGTTCTGGCTACTACTGTACATTTTCCATCACTGTTATTAAAGAATAGTGCAGATGGTTAGAACGTTTTCCTAATGATTGGGCTATGATCCTCGTTTATCCATATGGAAACATGGGCCATGTCCAGATTCTCCCACATCTACATCTTTAAGGCAAAATGCTTTGGTCCTTATCCAGAAACCACACAAAAGGTATGCCGAGAGAGCACAAATTATTTTTTATTGGAAGGTGACTTAGCACGGGGGGCTTGTCTCAGTTGTGTACTGCAAATATCCCCTTCGTGTTAGCGTCTCAAGGAAAAGGGAAATGCATTTAAACAAATGATTCAGAAAGGAGTTAAATGACTGCATCACTTTAGCATTTTAGCTTCTGCTCACAATAAACGACAAGAAACTAGCTTTAAATACGTTCCAAGGTTGTTGAAGATGACAAATTTTATAGCATGGCACTGGTCTGACATGGTTTTCCAAATGTACTGGATGCCATAATATAGATTTCTGATTAGGTCACAGCAAACTGAAGGTAATCGCCTTCCACTGAACTAATTTAATATATGCAATTAGCTTCCAAGAGTTATACTCCACTTAGCAGATCAAAGATGTTGGCTCAGGTTGATGGATTTTTAAAGGATTTGGGGATGAGATGTTGAAACCCTCCACCCAGTGTGCAGCAGTGACCAAGAGGGCAAATGGAATGCTAAGAATCATAAGGAAAGGAATCAAGAATAAAACAAAGGATATTATGATACCTGTGTATCGTTCCATGGTGCGACCGCACCTTGAATATTATATGCAATGATGGTTGCCATATCTTGAAGGGGATATAAAGGAATTGGAGAGGATACAGAGAGAAGCCACCAAAATGGTAGAGAGGTTGGAAGGATACCCCTATGAGGAGAAGCTTAAAAGGTTAGAGACAGCTGAGAGGAGATATGATAGAGTTCTATATATTAATGAATGGAGTAGTAGATCAATTGTTTACACCATCAAAAAGTAGAAAGACTAAGGGGCATGCAATGAAGCTACAATGTAACCCACTTAAGACTAATAAGAGAAGATATTTTTTCACTCAACACGTGATCAAGCTCTGGAATTCATCGCAGGAGGATGCAGTAAAAGCTGTTAGAGTAGCTGGGTTTAAAAAAGGTTTGAACAAGTTCCTGGAGGAAAGGTCCATAAACCATTATTAAAGAGAACCCAGGAAATCCACTGCTTGCTTCTGTGTGTCTTTTTGGGAACCTGCTAAGTACTTGTGACCTGGATTGGCCACTGTTGGAAACAGAATACTGGGCTTGATGAACCTTGATCTGACCCAGTATGGCATATCTTATGTTCTTATGTTATGTTCTTAACTCCTTGCTGGACTGTGGCTAGGGTGGCTTTCACCTGGGCTGCAGAGTAGAGACCCTTATGATGGCATTTCTGGATCAAGTCTATGGCTGGCTCAACCAGGGGGTGTCGGTGTTACTAATTTCACTGGACCTTTTGGCAGCATTTGACTTGGTGGAAGGGCTGCTGCTGTTGGAGCATTGTACTCATCTTGGCATTGGAGGTAAGGTCCTTGAATGGCTCGATTCTTTCATACTTGATCATTGTTTTCAGTTGTGAAGCCCTGATAGGACATCTGATTTGTACTCATGAGAATGGGGCATCCCACAGGGCTCTCCCCTTTCACCGTTGTTATTCAATATTTACTTACAGCCACTGGGGGCATTGGTGCACTCTATTGGACTGCTTTTTCATGCAATCACCAATGATATACAGATTGTGGCCCCATTGGAAGGTGACCCAGAGGGTGCTCTGGCGAACCTTAATGCATGTTTGGCACAGATAGGCATTTGGCTGGCAGGCAGAGGCCTAGTACTTCATGTGAGTAAAACAGTTTGTTTGTGGTTCGGGGCAGTGTAACTTGCTGATTTGCGTAGCTCACTGAGAGTAGGTAGTGTTGTCATTCCCTGGCACAGGGGTTCTTAACCCTGTCCTCGGGACCCACCTAGCCAGTCAGGTTTTCAAGATAACCACAATGAATATGTATGAGAGAGATTTGCATACACTGCCTCCATTATATACAAATATCTCCCATGCATATTCATTGTGGTTATCCTGAAAACCTGACTGGCTAGGTGGGTCCCGATGACAGGGTTGAGAACCCCTGCCCTGGCAGGAGGAGTTGCGATCGCTAGGGATGGTTTTGGAAACATTAGGTGTAGGTGATAAACAAGTGGCTCAGGTAGTAAAAATGGCCTGGCTAAAGCTGCTGTTGGTGCGTCAGTTATGCCCTTTTCTGAAACCATCTGCTTTACAGTTGATCATGCAAGCATTCGTGCAGGGTACATTGGACTACTGCAATGTTCTTTATTTTGGGTTGCCCAAACGGTCCATTCGCAGACTACAAGTTGTGCAGAATGTGGCAGCATGAGTTCTGCTGGGTGTACAGTGCAGGGATAATGCTGGCCCTCTTTTGTGGCAGCTACACTGGCTTCCCGTCCGAGAATAGTGTTCGTTCAAGCTTATGGTCACTGTCCATTGGGTACTACATGATGGATATCCAGGGTACCTGCAGGGTCTCTGGAGTTTTTATGAGCACGCGAGGGCATTGTGGTCCTCACAGGGTCGGATCCTGGATGTCCCCAGTCTGGAGGTAGTGCAGTCTGCGCACAGGAGGTACCGGATTTTTAGGGTGGTGGGTGCCAAGCACCGAGCTGTGGAATGCACTTCCACAGAAACTGTGTTCCTTGGGTAGTTTATTAGGTTTTTATAAACTACTAAAAACGGTTCTGTTTGTCGGGGATTCCTGATGGACTGGGTTGAGGGATAGGGTTTGAGGCCTCTGTATTGTATTTTCTTATGTTGTACACCCCACTGATTGACTTCAGTCAGAAAGGCTAACCATCTGTGAATAAATAAATATTCTATGCTCTCCTTCCCCCACTTCCATCAACAAGTCTCTCCTTTCACATTGAAGGTGGCAGAAATGTGAGTTAAGGGAATAACATATAAATTTATGCCTCATAACATGTGTGAAAAGGCAAAACCATGCAGTTTTACTGTAACACATGTCAGATTCACACAAGACCCATTAATAAATAATGAGATGCAAAGCACCTTATTATTATGTAGATTGAATAAACACAGCTTTAGTTGAACTTCGCAAGTTGTGTTATTTCTGGAAAAAACAACGCTAGCTCAAATCTGGCGTTCTTTTTCCTGCTTGGGAGCATCGGACCTCTAGAATATGGCCTGAAGTTCCCAGGTGCCATCTTAAAGGGGCCAGTTGCTGTAAAAACTCAGTGACTCCCTTCACCCACAATCCAGACCCTCCCTGGAAGAGATCTTACTGTACTTGGAAATTCCATCATCAGAGGCACCAACTTGGGAACACAGTCCAAAGGACAGAAGATGATCAAATGCTTCCCAGGCTCTTCAGCCAGTAGGAATACAAACCAAATTGTTGGTGTAGTTAGTTCAGAAAGTGAGCACTCCAAAATTGATGTTGTCATCCACTTGGGTACAAATGACCTGGCTAGAAACAGTGCCTCTACAGCTCAAAGGGACTTCCAGACTCTAGGAGAGAAACCCAAACCCATTGTTAACACTGTAGCATTCTCAGAAGTTCTACCTGTTCTTGGTAAGGGGGCAGAAAGGCTGCATCACATAAACAACTTTAATACATGGCTCCAAACCTGGTGTAAACAAGAAGGATTTAGATATATAGGTGACGTGGGAAATAGATGGAACAACAAGAGGCTAAACTGTGTTGATGGGCTACATCTCTCAGTCGCAGGGAAAAAGATCCTAAGTGAAAAATTCAGGCAATATGTGGACAGGCATTTAAACTATGGAAAGAGGGTGACGGATGGAAAAGAACAAGTTCAGGATGTCACTCCCAACAAAAACATAATAACACTGGAAACAGTCACACTATTAACCCACACATCAATGGCAAGTGGGATAAGGAATGTAGAACAAAATCCATGCAAAATACAGGCAAGCCATTCAATAAATGCTGGAAAGCAATGAGCACAAATGCTCGAAACCTAGCCAACAAAGTTCCTGATCTGGAAGCCCTAATGGTGGAAATAGATTTTGACACTGTGGCCATTACAGAAACATGGTTTAATGAGTCCCATGAATGGGATAATGCCATAGCTGGCTTTAATCTATTTAGAAGTGATAGAGAAGGCAGAAAAGGAGGAGGAGGAGTCCTATATGTCAAAAGCAACATTAAAGCTGCTGAAATGCAGGGGACATAGGGAAAAGAAGAAGCGCTGTGGATCATGTAGGAAAGAGGAGATGGCACTATCATCCATACTAGTGCAGTCTACAGACCTCCCACTCAAACCAAAGAAATGGGCAGAGACTCGATTATTGATATTGCAAAGGTAGCCATGAAGGGGGAAGTGATCATATTGGGTGATTTAATCTACCCAATGTGTATTGGAGCATTCCTTCTGCAAATCTGGAAAGAAGTAAAAAGATTGTGGAAGCCTTCCAAGAAGCATTACTTAGACAAATGGTGATGGAACCAACCAGGGAAAGTTTGATGCTGGATTTAGTACTCACCAATTGAGATAGCGCGTCAAAGGTCAGGGTGGGTGTCCACATGAGCAGCAGCGATCATCACATGGTGTGGTTTGAGATAAATATACCCTTAAACAAAGGCATAGCGAGGAGTGACCTGCATGGAGCAGCAGGTGTACCTACTCTTACCACCTTGCTGGGCAGACTAGAAGGACCATACTGGTTTTTATCTGCCGTCATATACTGTGTTACTATGACTCTCTCCTCCAGCCTAACCCTTCCTGGAAACAGACTCCCTCATCCCCTGAAGACTTTCCATCCCATAAATGCACCTCAGGTCTACCTAAAGACAAATCAATGGTGGTGTAGGGTAAGAGGGCAGGTGGGATCCCTAGTCACTGCTGCCCCTTCTGGCACCAGGTTCAAAATGACACTAGTTTACCACTAGTGATAGTCTTGCAGTATTACCACTAGGGTTGACGCCACCATAGAAGGATACACCCCTGGGCTTTTAACACAAGGTCTGAAGAGGCATAAAGGGTTATATCTTGTTCTTCTGCAGCCAACACTAGTGAGGGATTTATGCCATTTCTTTTTTTTTTTTTTTACCTTGTGCATAACAGTACCCGTAACTTTTTTCAGACTTTTTTTCTGAAGCAGAACGGTGTAACAAAAAAAAAAAAAAAAATCAGGGAATGAGGAGCTCAGGAAGGGGTGTTCTGGAACAAACAGTATTCTGCATATGTGCTAGAATGCTATTTCATGCATAAACATCAATATAATTCTGCTCAGGGCAATATCAGTCTTTATGAGAGATGTATTCCAGCACAAACACACAAGTCTGAATACAAGATATAGCTACTGTGAACATGAGTCTGGCATGCTCTCCTTTTTTAGCGCAGACGTTCTGCATCCAATGTATTTGCATGCTGTTTGGTTACAGTATTTTTGCTTACATTAAGTAACCTTATACTGAGATTTAGCGCATTGCTCTGATGCAAGGTTTCTGCATCGGCCCCCTAAACGCTTGAGTAGCATAAAATCGAAACTGCACATTTGCAAAAGCCATTGGTTTCATTCCGAGTTTTGTGCTGTAATAAGTCTGTGGAAGTCCAAGCAGGATTCCTGGTCGCATAGATGTTTTTTTTAATCAAAATCCAGCAAAAAGACCCTAAATATCAACTAATTCATCGATTTTCACAGATTTTGACCACCTGAAAAGACCTATTGATGCCAAGCTTTTCCATCCTGCTTAGTTAAGCGATTTTTCCATCTTCATGTATATCTAGGTGAAATTATTTGCAAATATGTCTAAGTCTGAACTCTTTTCCAACTTCTCGAATCTACAGTGATATCAGTGAAGAAAATACGGATTTTAAAAAATAACTGATACATGCAAAAGGTTTCTTTATATTTTTTAAACTAAACAGCACATTATTACTTCTCAGTATTTTATACGCAATAAAGGTCTGAACTAGCATGGAACCACAAAGATAATGAAAAGCCTTCAAAATATGCCTTAGAGAAAACCGATGACAGATCAAATAAAGCTTCTCTGTAAAAGAGACAAAACAAGCATTTGGAATGCTTATAAGGGTTTTCATTTTGAAAACACAAAGACATTCCATAAAAAGCATGGACCATACAGTAGCTTGAAGTATCAGGGCCACTGAACAATAAACTAGGACTCTGGACATGTACTGTCATTACGTAGCAGCTTTCATAAAACATTCAATACTCAAAAAAAAAAAAAAAAAAAGAACTTGGCTTTAAAAGCTTGATTCAAACTTTTTTTCTTTTAAGAAGGCACTTCGAAACAGACGCAAGAATGCCAAGAGGGCCTGTTTTCCTTCCTCTGGATGGCTAAGTGCCGTCAGCTAAATGTCAGGTGTGAGTTAAAGCTAGTGGAATTTTGAGAAGGCCCAGTGGTTCCTCTCCCTATTCTTTATTGTCATTCATTCTTAGCTTTGCTTTTCCCCTCTTTTCAAGAAAAAAAAAAGGAGTTAAAAAAGGAAGCGTAGGGAGGGGGTCCTTCCATTCATTTTCAGTCAGGACCACAAACCTAGCTGGGCTGCCTCAGGGATAGTGTGTCACCAGGACAACAAATGAGCAGAAAGGACAGATGTAAAGACAGGAGGTTTCTTCAAAACAAGCCACTTGATGCTTCATAAATCACCGTGTCACTGTTATAAAATAATAACTGTTCCCAAGTACTGTACCTTATCCTTTTTTTTGTAAGGCATGCAGAACACAGTTGGTCTGTCAATGGAAGTGCTATAGATGGAGCAAATCAGCACGGGGCTGGCAAGGGGTGTTTCATTTCTAAGACATGCCGCCAGCAAGTGTGTGGAAAAAAAAAGGAATCAGTAATGTTCACTACAATGGACAAGCCCAGTCACAAGTTTTCTATGTGGTTTAAGTGATAATTAGCATATGCATATACATATATGCTGTGTGTCTGCCTTTCCATCAATTTTACAATGCCATTCCATTTTGCCTAATCCAGCAGACAGATAATGATGAATGATGATGAGAAAGTCATTCATTTATTTTTACTATAAATTAATTCTACTGACAGAGTTGTTAATGGTTATCTGTGGAGAACTATTTAAATGCTCTCACAAGTTTTCTACTCCCATGTAACACTAGCTGAAGAACACAAAGCCACCTATATTCTCTCTCTCTCTGGTTATACACACAAACAGAAGCCCGCACATCTCAAACTTCCAATTCACCGTGTATCGGTCCCAGCCTTATAGAAGGCCTAAAATAGAAAAAATTCAAAAACCTGCTACTTCTTTCTACAGTACAGAACATGAATCCAGTAGGCATGGTGAACGCACATATTAAACAAAGGCGGAAATGAAACAGAAGTGAAACAAGCTGATTGCGCATGTTTTCTAAAAGAATGCAGTCTTAATTTTTGGGCATGATAGAAGTCAGTCTGAAATGGAAATTTCTAGTAGATAACATCACTATGTTTCAAATGGAACCAGAATTCTTTCCCTAGGCCATCATAATACTCCTACCAGCACTGTGACATCATGAATTTCCAAACACCATCTCTGTGATGTCACAAGTAGTGCAGCATGCCAAGACAATGACATTATTCAAGCACAGACTGAACAATGTACTTTCAAGTCCTGAGTTCTGAATGAGAGAAAGGAAGACTATGCTGACCGAATGTAGGGGGTTATGTTTAATGCATACAAGCTTGTTGCATTGCTCAGAGGAGTTCAGTATGCTTTTTTGTCAGCTCTGTTTTATTTCTCTAAAGAGCTTATAATAAATGAGGGATTCATGTTTACCCTGCATACAGATGAGGAAGACAAGGCCCAGCTTAAAGGTGCACTACTAAACTGAGCATATCTATGTGCAGTCAACACCCACTCTCTGCCCCAAACCTCTCTATCCCCACCACTAATCGTGCTAAGCTGTTACCACAGGAGTTTTACCAGGCCATCTGTTTTGGCATGCAGTTATGGTTAATGTGGTCCTGCAATAAACACTTAGGGGTATGTTTACTAAATCAGGCTAACAGTTAACCCGAGCTATCTGCAACTAGGTCCCATTGAATAATATGGGACCTAGTGGCAGATAGCCCGGGTTAACCGTTAGCCCCGTTTAGTAAACATACCCCTTAGCATGCGATTTAATGCATGGCCACTGTTAGCACACTTTGGTAAATATGTCCTTTAATGGCCTATAGCATGAAAATCAATCCTAGTTTTTACATACTTAAATGAAGAGGCAAATACTAATTTCATGGGTCCAGTCCAATGGCTCTCCCTGGAACAGCTGTGTGGACAGAATGATGATGCCCTGCTTTGTTATATGTCAAGAATTGCAAAGCATTTGGGGGCCAAAGAAACCTCTGCAAGCTTCTGAAGTTACTCTGCCCTGTAACCTCCAAGGCAGTTTTACATTTCCCTTCATTCCAAGGATTACAATATTAGAAAACATCCCAGTCCCCAAAAATTATTTCTTGTTGTTGTTAAGTGCCGTCGAGTCGGAGTCGACTCATGGCGACCCTCTGGATAGCTATCCTAAATTGTGTTCGGCCTTCAGTCAGGCGGCTCATTGTTGACAGACTGGTACCCGTAGCTGCTGTTATTGTATCGATCCATCTCATTGCTGGCCTTCCTCTTTTGCATTGACCTTCTATCTTGCCAAGCATGATGTCTTTCTCTAATGATCTCTCTCTTCGCATGATGTGTCCAAAGTATGAAAGTCGAAGTCTTGTCATCTGAGCTTCTAAAGAAAGCTTAGGTTTGATCTCCTCTAGTACCGACTGGTTTGTTCTTCGGGCAGTCCATGGTATACACAGTATTCGCCGCCAGCACCATAATTCAAAGGCATCAATTTTCTTCCTATCTTTTTCACTGTCCAGCTTTCACATCCATATGATGTTATTGAAAATACTAATTGGTTGGGTAGGGGGAAAAGGATCATAATGTTAACAGCAGCAAAAAATCTTAATTACACTTACACTAGTAATACCTCGTAGAGCACAATGGTCAGAGTGCAGAACTGTGAAAATCGGAAGATGCCGATTCTATTTCCCTTATCTGCCATTTGATCTGTCACCTTGACATAGTCCTGCAACCTCAGTCTCATTGCAGTTCCTCTGCACTACAGATTGATAGATAAAGTACTCAACCAGCACTGTATACAGTACACTGACAGCACCCTATTGAAAAGTAATAATTAATCACTAGGGGATACTGTTTACCAAATCTTTTATTGTTCATTTTGTTTCACTGTCAAATCTACTGCATTCCAGTGCACTGGATTCGGTTTACTGAAAATTCCAGGCCTGCCTCAGGAGGAGGAAGACAAAATTATCTGCTCAAATACTGACCTACGTCTCTCTCAGAGCAATGGTGCTGGATCACACTTCACTTCTAAGCTAATAAATAAAAGTGATATTTGACCTTCAGGTGCAAATAAGGCTCACCAGTACAAGCACACAAAGTCAGCATCACTGTAAACAGCTTTATTGAAAGAGTAATAGGAAAGAGTAAAGGGTCTTGTGAAGGAATTCTTCTCCCCAAAAAATATTGTATTCTCATGCAAATGACATACATGTTCTATGCATTTGTACATACAGCGCATGTCTATGGTGTGTTACTGTATGTATGTGTGTGTTATACTAGTTTATTTGTTATAGGAACACTATCTCTAAAAATGACATTACGTGCAGTCATTCTATCAGCCGTCATGACAGCTTACGCACAGCAAAGCGTAGTTACTCACCTGTAACAGGTGATCTCCGGGAACAGCAGGAATTTAGTCTTCACATATGGATATCGTCGGTACCAACGGAGCCTGCGCGGGAACGCTCCCCAGCGTCCAATAGGAACGCTTTTGGGAGTATCCCTCAGCACATGCGTGCTGCCTTCCCGCCTTTCCAACTGTCCCTCTTCAGTTAAGTTTGTAGCTGAGTGAAAGGATAGAGGGAGAGAGGAAAGAGACGAAGAGATAGAGCGACAACTCCTAGGGGAGGTAGGTGGGTTGTGAAGACTAAATTCCTGCTGTTCCCGGATATTACCTGTTACAGGTGAGTAACTACGCTATCTCCAGGAACAAGCAGGACTGTAGTCTTCACATATGGGGACTCCCTAGCTGAAGATGCCAGGGAGATAGCCCCAGGAAGGTGCCACCCTAGAAAGGTAGGCATCCTTCCTCCCATGGATCTCTGGCATTCCACCAGGGTTGGTGGGCAGGAGTTGAATTAGGTCTGAAAGATTTTGAAGAACAGCTTGGCCAAAGAAGGCATCCCGATGGGAGACTTTATCCAGGCAGTAGTGAGCTGTGAAGGTGTGTACCGAAGTCCAGGTGGCTGCTCGATAAATGTCATCAATAGACACAGAATGGAGATTAGCCATGGAAGCTGCCATGGCTCTCACATTATGAGCTGTGACATGGCCCTGAAGAGAAAGACCCTTACTCTCATAAGCAAAGGATATGTATTGCGCAATCCATTTAGATAAAGTTCTTTTGGAGACTGGAAGTCCCAAATGACTAGAGTCAAAAGCTATAAAAAGTTGCGAGGACTTTCTATGTTGCTGTGTTCTCTGTAGGTAAAAGGTTAAGGCTCTTTTACAATCCAAAGTATGAAGGTTTCTTTCTGCATTAGAGGCGTGAGGCCTCGGAAAAAATACAGGAAGATAAATTGATTGATTCAAACGAAAAGTCGAAACCACCTTTGGCATAAAGTGTGGATGAGTTCTAAGAACAACGTTATCATGATGAAACCTAGTATAAGGAGGATCAGCCACTAAAGCTTGCAGTTCACTAATGCGACGTGCAGAGGTGATTGCAATTAGGAAGATGACCTTCCAGGTCAAAACCTTAAGGGTTGTAGTGGCTAAAGGCTCAAAAGGTGGCTTCATGAGCTGCCCGAGAACTAGATTTAGATCCCATGCCACCGGTGGTGGCTTAATGGGAGGTTTGGTTAACAGAAGACCTCTCATAAATCTGGATATGAGTGGATGAGAGGAAATTGGTTGTCCATTCAGAGGCTTATAAGAAGCTGCAATTGCACTAAGATGGACTCTTACCGAATTGGTCTTTAGACCAGAATTCGATAAGTGAAGGAGATACTCTAGTATTGATTCTAAAGGTATGACAAGGGGGTTTAATCCCTTCTTGGAGCAACATATAGTAAAATGTTTCCACTTGAAGGCATAAGATCTTCTTGTGGAAAGTTTTCTAGAAGCCTGAAGGATATCCTTTACCTGTTGGGACAGGTTGAAATCCTGGAGGTCTAAGCCTTCAGCAACCAGGCCGTGAGATGCAGGGACTGGGGACTTAGGTGCCATAGCATCCCGTCCTCTTGGGAAAGGAGATCTGGAGCATGCCCTAACTCCAGAGGTGCAGCTTGAGAGAGATGTAGAACCAGGAGATACCACGCTTGGCGTAGCCAGCGTGGCGCTATGAGAATCATGCGACCCTTGTCTCTCTGAAGCTTGAAGAGTGTTTTGGGGATGAGGGGAATGGATGGGAAGGCATAAAGGAAGTCATGACCCCAGTGAAGGAGGAAGGCATCCCTTGCCTGACAATTGTGAGCCGGAATCCTGTAACAGAATCGGGGAAGTTTGGCATTCAGTGTACTTGCAAAGAGGTCTATGTCTGGAGTACCCCAGAGATGAAATATCTTTGCCACCTGATCTAGGTGGAAAGACCACTCGTGAGGCAGCAGTACTCGACTGAGTTTGTCTGCCCAAAGGTTTTGAATACCTGGAAGATATACCACTAGAAGGTGAATTTGATACTCTCTGGCGAGGGCCCCCAGTCGTAAAGCTTCATTGCATAACGACAGAGAGCCTGTCCCGCCCTGCTTGTTCACACAGAACATAGCTACTTGATTGTCCGTCTGAACTAGGACTGTCTTGTAGATAAGCTGGGCGTGGAATACTCGAAGAGCTAAATAGATTGCTCTTAATTCCAGGAGGTTTATGTGTAGACCAGCCTCCTGTGGAGTCCAGGTGCCCTGGGTAGAGAGATGATTCAGGTGTGCTCCCCAACCCACCTGTGATGCATCTGTTAGGGTGGCCTGAAAAGGGGGTTGATGGAAAGGAGACCCCACTCTCAGATTTTCTAGTGATTGCCACCATTGGAGGGACAAAATTAGTCGTTGAGAGTTTACTATTTTGTCTGATAAATGTCCTGTGGCCTGTGTCCACTGTGTGGATAGGGTCCACTGAGCTGCTCGCATGTGGAGGCGAGCATATGGGACTACATGAACTGTGGATGCCATATGTCCCAGCAACTGTAGTAGCTCTCGAGCAGTTAGGGAGGATTTTCCTGCTGCTTGAGAAGCTAGTTGCATTTTGCGAAGACACCGGGCCTGAGGAAGGAAAGCCTTTGCCTGTCTGGTATCTAGACAGGCCCCTATGAATTCCAGGCATTGGGAAGGAACAAGTTGGGATTTTGGGAAGTTTATTACCAACCCCAAGTATTGGAGGATTCGCATTGTGCGAGACAGTGCAGTGCTGGCCTCTGAACTGTAGGGGCTCGAATGAGCCAGTCATCTAAGTAAGGGAAGACGAATATCCCTAGGGTTCGTAGAAATGCAGCTACTACTGCCATGCATTTCGTGAATACCCTTGGAGCTGAAGCCAGACCAAAGGGAAGAACCCTGTACTGGAAATGTTTTCCCTTGAAAAGGAATCGTAAGAATCTCCTGTGATTTGGATGGATCAGAATGTGAGTGTATGCATCCTTTAAGTCTAGAGAGCAAAGCCAATCCTGGCTTTGAAGGTATGGCAGAAGAGTTCCAAGAGAAATCATTTTGAACTTCTCTCGGAACAGGTATTTGTTCAATTCTCTGAGGTCTAGGATGGGTCTGCGTCCTCCTGTTTTCTTTGGAATAAGAAAATAGGGGGAGTAGAACCCTGCACCCCATGGAAGAATGGGTACCTCTTCTATTGCCCCTTGGGCAAGAAGTGTTGAGACCTCGTGATCTAGCAGATTGTCTATGGAGGTTTGAGAATTGAATTGCCTTAGAATTGTAGGAGGGGGCATGCTGTGAAAATGGAGCTTGTACCCCTCTCCTACAATGGACAGAGTCCAATCTTCTGTTGTTATCTGATGCCATCTGTTGGCAAAGTGGCATAACCTGCCTGGGATATTGGGGGATTGGGGACCCCTCAGAGGCAGGAAGGCTAAGCTCTCTAGGAAGGAGTCAAAGCCCTTGAGGGGGCTGAACCTGTGGAGCTGGTTGGGCTCTCGGGCCTTTTGGCTTCTTTTGCTGTCTAGTTTGTCCCTTTTGAGCAACCTGACCCTGAGTTTGACTATGCTGGGTATAGGAAGGATAAAATTTCCTCTTTTTGCTGAAAGAGGGTGTTTTATAAGGCTTCTTTTTGGCTGGAGTGGCTGTAGATTTTGACAATCTATCTAGAGTGGTATTGTCAGCATCTAACTCGATAGCCTTTTCCTGCCAGTTCTTGCCAAAGAGATTCTCTCCCGTGCAAGGAAAGTTGCCTAACTTGTCCTGTACCCAAGTCTCCAAGTCTGATGCCTGAAGCCAGGCAATCCGTCATGCCCCAATGGCAATAGCAGAGGTTCTGCTGATGCATTCAAAGCAGTCAAAGGCTGCACGATTCACAAACTTGGAGACATCTTGAGCATGCTTAACTAGAGCAAGAAAGTCTTGTCTCTTATCATCTGGGAGAAGTGGGCTCATAAGCTCCAAGTCTCCTGTAACTTCTTTGAGGAACATGCCCATATATAGTATATATGAACTGATCCTAGCTGAAAGCATGGAAGCCTGAAAAGTTTGGCGCCCAAAAGCATCCAGAGTCCTGCATTCATGACCTGGGGGATTGGATGCATGCCTCTTTGCACTTTTCATCCTACGCATGGCTGACTCCACCACCATTGAATGGTGTGGCAGCTGAGCCTTGAAATCCAGGACATGGCGGAACTCGATACATAGTATCAAGCCTCCTAGAATGAGGAGATGCAGAATGAGGTGTCTCCCACATTCTGAGCATCAAGTTATGCAGAATTTCATGGATGGGCAGAGTGGCTGCCTCCTTTGGAGCTTTAGGATACTGGAGGATTTCCAATTCCTTTGCTCTGGGTTCCTGTTCAGGACCTACCGTGATTGAAAGGCCTTTGGCCACATCATGAATAAAATCCTGAAAAGACATGTCCTCTGGAGGTGACATTCTGCGTTGGGGAGAAGAGGGATCTTCCAGGAGAAACTCTGTGGTACCAGCAGAATTATCAGAGTCTTCGGAATCGGAGGATTTGAAGTATTCCTGACCACGATGTTCATGCAAAGCACGGTCCCGGTATCGATCGAAGTTGGTACCGAGTTGATCGGGTACCGATCTGCTGATTCCAGCCAAAGATGGCATGGGAAGAATTCCCACCGGGGCCGGTACCGGTGTCTGTACCGGTGTAGGTACCGGCATCGGTATTGATGTCGGTACCAGTGCCCGTTGAACCATAGGAGTCAACGGTACCGCAGCTGAGAGAAGAGCTGCAATGCTGCGTTCGATAGCGAGGAACCTCTGGTCTATTGACGCTGCCGATGCCTGGGTGTCGGTACCGGTGAAAACAGCCGGGACCCCTGAGCATGGCACCAGTAGTTCTTGCGAGGTCGAGGCCTCGAGAACATCCTGGAGCCCCACTGATGCTTTGGAAGCCGAAGCCTCCCGCCGGGGCTGTTTTGCCGGTGTGGTTCCCTCAAGGGTAATGCCAATGGCCTTTCGATGCTTAGCAGGAGAGCTACCCTCTGAGGACCGGCTTTTTTGTTTAGTCACCTGAGATCCATAGGAGGAAGAGGCGGCTCTTGAAGATGTCGATGCAATGGATCTGCAATCCGAAGAAAGGAGAGTACAGAGCTTTGCAGCCCGGTTCTCTCTTCCTCTTTTAGTCATCCCCATACAGGAGAGACATTCAGATGGAGAATGTTCAGGCCCTAAACATTTAAGACACCAATCATGGGTGTCAGTGACGGAAATGATACTGCCACACTTAGTACATTTTTTAAAACCACTAGTTGGTTTTTCCATGTTTCAGGAATATGAGGCCTGATGCACAAAATGACACCTAGCACCGAAAAAGAGACAGGGTATGGGTCCTGTTGGCTCCGCGGAAAACGAAGAACTGAAGAGGGACAGTTGGAAAGGCGGGAAGACAGTGCGCATGTGCTGAGGGATGCTCCCAAAAGCGTTCCTATTGGACGCTGGGGAGCGTTCCCACGCAGGCTCCGTCGGTACCGATGATACCCATATGTGAAGATTACATTCCTGCTTGTTCCTGGAGATTATCCTATACGCTAGCTGCCAATGGCCAGCACTAAGAGCAGTCAGTATAGGATTTTCATCCCCTGTCTGCTCTTGGCATGCAGTAGCTATTACTATGGGCTCTTAACACTTGGTATGTGTGTGGGTACGCATGTTTATTTTTACATGGTAAGATAGCTTCTATGTGATATATGCACATGCGTATTTTATACATGTGCATGTTATTTGCATGAAAATACAGTATATGTATGTGCATGCACATGTGCATAGCCACATATGAATGTGTGTGTGTGTGTGTGTTATCACAAAATTGGATCCTACATGTCTTTGGGGAGGAGAGCTCCTTCACAAGGCCCTTTAACATGTATGATACCAATGTGGCATCAATTATTACATTTGCAAAGAGCTGAGTGACATTCAGGTCATGGATGATTTGACTCACTAAGGCCAATGTACTAAAGCTCAACCAAATTCACAAATGCAATTTCACATGTTAAAATAGCCAAAAGTACATGCTAAAGCAAAATTTAGCATGTACAATTTTTCATTTTCGATTTTGGTCACACGTATAATGCAAAATGGTTAATGAACTGCAGTTATGCAAAGTAGCTCGTTACTTATGTTTGCACTGCTAAGCTAAACATGCAAACTGGCATGTTCAAGAGGCATCTACTTATTCAAGCCCATGAATATCTCAAGAGCTATAATACAAAAAATATTTTGCACAGTAATTCAGTGAACAGGTAATGTGGAAAGAACTCACCTTACGAGCCATTAGTACTTCAGCTCTGACATGAGTGAAAAAAAAATGGTAGTCTTACCATGATATATATTTATATTGCACGGCATGAAGGTAAATCTACTGTGTTTTATAAGATCTGTTGAAGACAGATTGCTCTATAAAGATAGGCAAAAGACATTATCTGTTATCTAAGAAGAAGGGCAGGTTAAAGATTGGGCAACAGAGTGGGAAGGCTGCACAGAACAGCTGTTAACTGTAACTATAAGTGAATGGTCTACTAGGACAATCAAGACATCTGAAAGGCAGCTTTGCACCCCTGGGCTATGACCTCATTAGTAGTTAAAACAGAAACACTGAAAATTAATGATCCAAGCCAGTCTCCCCACTGTTTGGTGCTTCTCTTGGTACATTCCTTATACTGAAAACTGCAACCAGAGCTTGGTAGTCTGGGCTGCTGTAAATCTTTCAAAGGGTACACTGATACAGTATACAAGGCATTTCCAGCACACTTATCTTTTCAAAAAGCTAAGAAAAGTACAATACTGCAATGGATCAATATTAAGCAGAAAAATACCTAATATTTCATGCAGTAATAAAGGGACAATACATTCCATGCCGTTCTGCACTCTTCCATGAAAGAAGCACAGCTGTCTGCAGCTTGTCATATAGGTATTCAGTACATCAAAAAATTATCGCCCATACTGGTTCTGCGGTGATGTGAACACTTATAAAATTAACTAGTTTAAGGATCAGGAGAGCAATTTTGCTAGCTTTGAAATGCAATGGGTGCAAATGTATGTGTGTATTGAGGAAGACAAGGGGTGCAAAAATGACAAGGCCTCAATACTCCAGATGAGTGGCTGGCTGGGGAAGATAAGACTAGAGCAGTTTCTCTGAGTGTTTTCAGTCTGACTTACTGCTTGGGAAGTGTCATGCTGGCTTCTCTCTGTGATGCACCAGTGGATATACTAGTGATGACATCACAAAGATGTTCCAGTCTACTCCACCTGCTGGCTGGCGGTATAACACACTTGTCTGGACTGTTCTAGCAGGATGATAAGGAATACCAACTATTTTTCTAGCTTCTGTGCATTTAGAATATTGTTGTTATGCCACTGAGTTGTTACTAAGGTGCGCTAAGTGTCTGCAGTTACCAAGCAGTAAGCCAAAATTAACACATGGTAACTGAAAACCTCTACATAAACTATTGGATCATCTTCAGAAATTTTGGGGATAGCAGCTGTTGTGGTTAGCACCAAGAAAAAGCTGCTACTGCACATTAATGACATGGGCAATAACGGTGCAATCAGCTACACCTCTTGAGGAAGCACTAATTGCTCTGCCCTGGCCACCCAATCTCAGGACTTGACAATAATGAAAGGAACCATTTACCTAAATCAAAGGTCAATTATTTGGCCCAAACATCCTGTTTGCCCTAAACAGCTCACTGGCTATGTGCATACCTGCCATAACTCAATTCTGAAGATGTATCCTGTTGAAGTTGATTGATAAAGACCTGTCGCACAGTTCAGATGCATGATATATTAAGAATGGAATGTTTATCTGCTCTCAGACGCAAGTGTTACATCTTAGATAAGTTAGGTTTTATGGTTTCTAGATCCTAGGTAGATGAACATGCAAGTTTCCACGATCATAATGATGAAACTTGTTAATGTAGTTTCCTACAAAAGACCACTTTTTCTCAATGTGTGCACATCCTGACAGAGTCAATACGAATCACACAATGGATGCATATAGGAATAATACTGTTCTCACTAAGTGACCCATTCACAATCCCATATACACCACCAGCTTTCCTAAGATGAAATATTTTTTTGTTGGACTATTGCATCAAAAGGCTGCTATCAACAAGCTGCCTCGCTTATCAGTACTTTTTAATCTTTAATAATAGTGGTCATGCAAAAATTCTTTGATGTCCAATACCAACACAACATCACATTTCAAACTCGCTTATGGCTAAGTTCTGCCTCAGAGTAACATTGATATACTCATCTGCAATGCAGAATAACTGCCTTCCATCATTCTTTGCAATAGGAAACTCCTCAAACTGGAGTAAAAACAAATTCGCAAAACCTCATCCGTGCTTCACGGTATAGCTCGAATATCTCAGGCTTCTGACTGAGATGGCAGTGGCATCTTTTTGAACCTTTAAACTTCAATCATCAAGGGGCTCTTAAAGAAACAGCCATTTTTCAATTAATCAAGGTATACCTGTCCACTCACTGATTAAATCCCAATGGATGTAATTGTTTTTATAATTCAAATATGCCTCTCGATGGCCATCCTTCCAATACGGCGGGATATGTTCAATCACCTGCCATCACATTGTGCAAAAGAATGGTCAAGTTGTATGCAATGCTCTACAATGGGAGATGCTCTGTTTTGAATGTTTAAAGGAGATCGGTATTCCCATAACCACTGTATCAATTGTGTTTGCATTTGGTATGACTGATGTAAACTTTATTACAGGGACATAATAAAGCATATACTAAAAACATAGTCTGACATGTGATCTGAGTTTTTAATTTTCAAACTTTTTTCAGTAGATGGATATTGCCAAGATACACCTTCTATGGTCACAGAATTAAATTCACATGCTCCACAAGAAAAGTGGCCTAAAGACTGAAAGGCTGTAAAACTATCTTCCTCCCAGGTAATGGATTTACTCACAAAGTTGGCAATATTCTTTCCCCACCGATAGACAACTATTGGTACAATTGCAAAACAAGAATAAACTTGCAGATATCACAGTGTTTATAAATCATAGCTGCTTTATGGACACCCACACAGAAAATGGTAATAAACATACTAAAGTTTCATTATTACCCGACACTTCTTGTGATTTTGATTGTAATAACAAGTCCCGTTATGTATATAAATTCCTTAAGTACACCTTCCTGTTAACCAAAAAAGGGTAACCGCTATCCAAATATTTTGTCATCAACAATTGAGCTTGTTTTGATGAGGTATCTGTACGGATAATAGTAATGTCCAAAAATGAAATTATCTTTTGATCACAGGAACATTCAAATTGTAGATTAGGTTTCTTGCCAGCCCTTTAAGTAGCAGCTTTTGAGAAAGAATTTTTGTATAATTCTTCTTTGATATCGCATATTCAATTATGGCAATGATACCTAGATGATATTCTTTGCCTTTGGCAAGGTAATCGGACATCTCTGCAGGCTTTTGCCATACGGCTGAATAGCAAGAAAGCTAATCTTCAATTTGAATGTTCCTATGACAAAAAGATAGTTTCATTTTTGGATATTGCTATTATCCACGCAGAAACCTCATTAACAACAATTTTATATCAAAAATCTGTAGCATGGAATAACTTACTATGGTTCTACGGTCATCATCCTAAAAATTAAAAATGGAATTACTAGTAGGTCAATTTTTTCGAATTTGAAGAATTTGTACCATGAAGAAAGTTTATGAAGTACAATCCCAATTGTTGATGAGGAAATATTTGGAACATGGTTTTTGGTTATCAGGAAGGCACACTTGAGGGGTTCATAGGCTCAATGGGACTTGTTATTACAATCGAAGTCACAAGAACTGTCAGGTAATAATGAAACTTTAGTATGTGTATTACCACCTTGTGTGTGTGCGTCCCATGTAGAAGCTATAATTTATAAACATTGTTGAATCCTGCAAGTTTATTTTTGTTTTGCAACTGTACCACTAGTTGCCTATTGGCAAGGGAAATATATTGCTACTTTCCATGTGCCACATCCCGACAGAGTGGCACATGGAAAGGTACCGATGATACAGAACCCTAATCTTTCTGAAGAACATGCTTGACTTTATCTCTATTCCTCAAATGCCAAACTACTATCATCATATTACATTTATCTAATGTCTAGACATCAAGTGCAGTGATCAGTGCTTTGATCAGCATCTAGTTATATGGTGTACCTTATTATTTGTCCATGCAACCTTGTATATGTAGGGTGTACCACCAGACTGATGACAACACTTCTGGGGGAGCACATCTCCTGGTTACATACTTCAACTATTTCAGTTCCGATAGTAAAGCAAACATCAATTCTATGATTTAAAATGTTGAATTATTGATCATGTCCCTATTGATCCCTGGGGAGGCAATCATACTTTCAGACTTCAATGGGCTAAGCAGTACTGGATCTTTAAATCAAACACTTTCTCCATCGAGTTTGAACTTCGAATTGGATTGGCTCAGCCTCTTCTGATTGAACCAGCTGCAGATGGTTTCCTTTTGATGGTTTTTCAGCTATGTTTGTTGGTTAATTCAAGGTTTACTATTGTTTGGTGACATCAGATGCTAATTATTTAATCAGGATAGATTTTAACTCCATTCATAAGTGTTTGACTGCTTGAGAGCAGGAGTCCTTTTACCATCTGAAGCAGGGCTGATTGTAGCTCGAAACGTGATGCACAGCATGTGAAGACGGTACATTGTCTGCTCTGTTATGTGCTTCATAAGTTAAGTGATTTTTATAGTGTGTTCCTTAAATGAAAAAAGTAATTAAAAAGGAAGTTCTTTTTCTGGAGAATGGGTTTTCCCTCTCTTGACAGAACATCCAACACATAATATATTTGCACTTTAACTTCCTGAATTTTGGGAGGTTCACTTTTTTTCTGTATTTAATATTGATTAGCTATGAGGCAACTTGTTAGATTGTATTATGCTTTAGTAGAAATCGCTTTATTGTGTCAATTAACATGTCACAAGCATTTGCTCATGTACATCTGCATGGATACAAAGTATATGTTACTCATACATGGACAAAACAGTGGAAATGTTAGTTACCCATATATGAAACATTGGCCACCTCACTCCTACATCCTGATATTAATGGCATTATTGACGGCTGTAAAACTTCTAGAAAATCTGTCCTCCTAAAGAGTTAAGTGGATACACTTTTTAAAGGCACGGCAGTCATTTATAATCAATTAATACCGAGACTTAGGAGTGTGGTGATCAATATTTCATGCATGGGTAAGTGACGTCTGCAATGTTTTACCCATGTATGAGTAACATGCTTTGTAGTCATACAACTTAAAGATTTCAACTAGAACATAATATATTAGAACATAAGAAAATAAGAACATAAGATATGCCATACTGGGTCAGACCAAGGTCCATCAAGCCCAGTATTCTGTTTCCAACAGTGGCCAATCTAGGTCATATGTACCTAGCAGTTTCCCCAAGAGACACAAGTTCCACAATGCTTGTACTGGGTCAAGCATTGATATCTTCGGTCACTTCTTAATAATGGTTTATGGACCTTTCCTCCAGGAACTTGTCCAAACCTTTTTTAAACCCAGCTACACTAACAGCCTTTACTACATCCTCCGGTAACAAATTCCAGAGTTTGATTACACGTTGAGTGAAAAAATATTTTCTTTTATTAGTCTTAAATAGTTTACCCTGTAGCTTCATTGCATGTCCCCTAGTCTTTCTATATTCTGATAAGGTAAACAATCGATCTACGTTTACCCATTCCACTCCATTCATTAATTTATAGACTTCTATCATATATCCCCTCAGCCGTCTCTTTTCCAGGTTAAAGAGCCCTAACCTTTTTAGCCTTTCTTCATAGGAGTATCCTTCCATCCCCTTTACCATTTTGGTGGCTCTTCTCTGTACCTTTTCTAAAATCGCTATATCCTTTTTAAGATACGGCGACCAGAATTGCACACAGTATTCAAGGTGCGATCTCACCATGGAACGATATAGAGGCATTATAATATCTTTTGTTTTATTTTCCATTACTTTCCTTATCATACCTAGCATGCTATTTGCTCTCTTGGCCGCCGCTGTACACTGGGCCGAGGGTTTTATTCCACTTTCCAGGTCATTTATGAATATGTCAAAAAGCAGCGGACCCAGCACAGATCCCTGGGGTACACCACTATTCACCTTTCTCCACTGGGAAAATTGGCCATTTAGCCCCACCCTCTGCTTTCTATCTTTTAACCAGTTCCTGATCCACAATAGTACACTGCCTCCTATCCCATAACTCTTTAGTTTTGCCAAAAGTCTCTGATGAGGGACCTTGTCAAAGGCTTTCTGAAAGTCCAGATACACAATATCAACCGACTCACCTTTGTCCACCTGTTTATTCACTCCTTCAAAAAAACATAACAGATTAGTAAGACAAGATCTTCCTTGTCTAAAGCCATGTTGGCTGTCTCCCATTAGGTCGTGACTATCTAAATGCTGAGTAATTTTATTCTTTATGATGGTTTCTACCATTTTTCCCGGTACTGACGTCAGGCTCACCGGTCTGTAGTTTCCCGGATCACCCCTAGAACCCTTTTTAAAAATTGGTGTTACATTGGCGATCCTCCAATCTTCAGGTATTAGAGATGATTTTAATGATAGTTCACAGATTACTGATAGCAGTTCTGCAATCTCATATTTCAGTTCCTTCAACACCCTTGGATGTATACCATCCGGCCCAGGTGATTTGCTACTCTTCAGTTTATCTAATAGTTGTAAGACATCTTCCCGATGTATCGATATTTCCTTCAATTCTTCCGCACCTTTAAATACCACTTCAGTCATGGGTAACATCCCTACATCTTCCTCAGTAAAGACCGAAGCAAAGAATTCATTCAGTCTCTCCGCTATCGCCTTGTCGCCTCTTAGTGCTCCTTTAACCCCTTTATCATCTAATGGACCAACTAAATCTCTCACAGGTTTTTTGCTAAGAATGTACTTGAAAAGGTCTTTATTTCGCATTTTTGCTTCCGCAGCAAGCTTCTTCTCAAATTATCTCTTTGCCTGCCTTATCAATGCCTTGCATTTGACTTGCCAGTGCTTGTGCTGTTTCCAGGTTTCGTCGTTTGGCTCTTTTTTCCATTTCCTGAAAGATGCTTTTTTGGCAACAACAGCCTCTCTGACCTCACCTTTAAACCATGCTGGCAGTTTTTTTGGACTTCCTTCCACTTTTCTTAAAGCGTGGAATACAGCTGGTCTGGGCTTCCAAGATAGTATTTTTCAACAACACCCAAGCTTGATGTACGTCTTTAACCTTCGCAACTGCTCCTTTTAGTTTTTTCTTAACTGTTTTCCTCATTTTATCATAGTCTCCCTTTCGAAAGTTAAAAGGTAGTACTGTGGATTTCCTTACTATCCCTCCTCCACTAATTGAATCAAAGGCGATCATGCTATGATCACTATTGCCAAGTGGCCCCAACACCCTTATCTCTTGCACTAGATCTGGTGTTCCACTAAGGACTAGGTCTAATATGGCTTCCCCTCTGGTCGGTTCATGAACCAGCTGCTCCAAGCAGCAGTCATTTATTTCATCTAGGAACTTTATCTCCCTAGCATGTCCTGACGTGACACTGACCCAGTCGATACCGGGGTAACTGAAATCACCCATTATTATTACTGCGCTGTAACGTTTGTTAGCTTCCTTGATTTCTTTGAGCATTTCATCATCCATTTGGTCATTCTGGCCAGGTGCTCGATAGTACACCCCCACTGCCATCACCTTCCCCCTTTTATATGGAATTTCAATCCATATAGATTCTACAGCAGATTTTGTTTCCTGCAAAACTTTAATCCTTTCTGAGTCAATGCCCTCTCTAACGTAGAGCGCAACCCCTCCACCAATTTGATCAGCTCTATCATTACGATATAGTTTGTACCCAGGTATCACAGTGTCCCACTGGTTGTCCTCCTTCCACCATGTCTCTGATATTCCAATCATATCTAACCTTTCATTTAGTGCTATATATTCTAACTCTCCCATCTTATTCTTTAGACTTCTAGCATTTGCATACAAGCATTTTAGAGAATGTATTTTATTCATGTTAATTTGGCTATTGTTAGACATGGGTAAATTGGGATCTTTAAGCTCTGTCTGCTCCATACTTGAGGGCATTTGGGCTACTTTACTCTTTTGTGGAACCTCTCTGCTTTTGGTAGTATCCTTCAAGGATACATTCTTCCGAACCATCCGCTCTTATAATAAATCACCTCATAGCTTATCACAGCACAGGGCACCTGCACTCAATATTCAGATATAAGCATAAATATAATTGACTAGTGCTAGTTTGGTATTTGAGGAATTACTATTAGAGGGGACTGCTGCAGATGCTGGAGTAGGCAAAGGAAACTGGACAAAAATGTCGAGCAAGTCAAGCATGTTCTTAAGAGTAGGCAACTGTATCACCCAGCTCCTTTCCATGTACCATTCTACCAGGATGAGAGCACATCAAAAAAGAAAGGGACTATATTATTTATATGAAGCTATGAGGTCAATTTTCAAAAGGTCATATATTTAAACGTCACAGCAGTCAGCTAGCTGCAGCTTTTAAATATCCCCTGGATATGGCAATATTGGGAGAGTGGCTGCCACTGAATATATGGACTGTGCGGCCACTATGCAGGCATCTGGATAAATTGTCTGGAAAGCAGGTGAAAATCAGCACTATCCAGATAATAATGGCATTTATCTGGATAGTGGCTACCGTGCCCTCACTCCGCCCATGGACTGCCCTGGTGTTCTCTGGATAATGCAGAGGTCATCTCTGAAGATATTCAGCAGCACTATCTAAGGGCTTCTGAAAATCAGCCTCTACATTAATAAGCGTTTCATCATTAAGATGATGGAAATGTCAATGCTTGTATAAGGAGAAATATTCTACAAACAGTCACGTTTCCACAGCTGGGAGCTATGTCCTCAATAGGGTGGATGAGCCAACTAGTCTTTATTTGCTGTTATCTATGAAATACTATAATCTAAATCTTTCCCTATATGTTTGGATACAGCTCTGTTTAACAGTGCAGTCATTTTTATATATAATGTACTTACACAAAATGGTGTCTATTAGCAAGCTAGCAGGGTGCGCATAGCACATACATGCACCCTGCCATGAATACTCTATAGATGAAGGCGGTCTCCATCTGTTAATGAAGCACCGAGGAGAAAGATGTGGGGCAAAGGATGGTGTAGGACCGCGGGATGCTGGAGATGACCTATGGACCTGAAGAGCAGTACAAAGCAGGAGAAGCAAAAGGGGCTAGAAAACAAGGGTGGTAAAGTCTCAAGTGGTCTGCTAAGGCAGGAAGGTGGGGCTGGAGATGCAGTGGACCCACAGAATCTCTGGGGAATTTCTACAGGTGTCATCTAGTTCTAATGTTCTCACGATTGTGCACAGAGTTTATATTTGCATATACTTACATACTTGAAATGATCCTACAAACGCATCGATATACCTACCAAAGTCTGTATAAGACAACAGAATGAGGACATGTGCGCACACTTTTATACATATCTAACACTCACATACAAAATGCAAGCTCCTGAACAAAAATCAATCTTTTTCTCTTCAGTCAGTGATTACTCTAAGGAGCTCCTGAATGACTGTGCTCCCGAGATCAAGTTTTATATATTAGGGATATACAGTAATGCTTTTGGTACTGGATAGAGTCTACTTTGTAGACCTACAGGGACCCATCACGGCTGAATTCTTTAACAGCTGATATGACAGAACTGTCCATTACCCAAATGGACAGCACTCTCTATCGATCAGTGTTCCATTTAGCAATCCCATTTGTCATCATATTGTCTCTGCCCTCAACTGCACTGGATTAAAAAGGGGAAATTAATCAGGTGCTAGGGTGCTTAATCTACATGCTGGGCACAACTGAGCAATTAATGCATGTAATGAGCAGAACAGTTAGCACTTATGTTGTGCTCAAGACAAAAAATGCACAGAACAAGCTTACTCATATCTCTTCAATGCAGGCTACATGTGAGGAAAGATCCAGTTAAAGATAAGCTGCACACACACCCTTCTCAGTGGCAAAGATATTTTAGAACAAGGGGACAGAATATAATAGACTAAATAGTAACATTAGCATACATCTTGACAGAAAGGGCGGTGAATACATGGTATGGCCTTTCCTCTTAAAGGTGGGAGCAAAAATGGTAAAAATTCAAGAAAGTATGAAGTAATGACGTTCACTACTACAAAGAAGTGAAAGTAAAGGCAGACCAATTGTAGCCTATAGTATACTACAACATATGTAAACTTGGCAGGATAGATCGGCATTATGATCCCTATCTACCCTTATATTTGGTGTTTTTTTGTTTTACGGTTCAGACACCAGACATATTAAGAGTTGTTTTTCTTCAAACTCTTCTTTGAGGGCATCTTTTTAAATCAGTGGTTGAGGAACATAAGCACAAACACAAAAACAAAACAAAACAAGCAAAAAGAAAATCCCAGGAAAACATTGGAAAGGTCAACTAATCAACCAGTTAATCCCAATGGGAGTTCTAGCTTTATTAAAGAGCAATATATAGTTTTGCATTTACCATGCATCTGCTACAAAAATTAAGATGCAGTAACTAAGGCATGGGTGGTTACTGTTGAGGCATGCTCAGCACATCCTCTATCTGGCAGCTTGATGCCTACTGGCAGTACCACAAGAAAACTGCTAGGAATTTCAGAGGTGTCATTTTGATCCTTGGTGCCAACGATGCAGATGCATCTGGGGATCACCCTTTCAACCCCCCCTCCCCCCCACTATCAATGACTGACCTGATTGTCCCCATACAGAAATGAGGGATTCAGAGTTGTTGCTGACCGTCTTCAGGTCTGGAACAAGTCAGAAGATACTTCCCTTCATAGGCAAAATGAAGCAAATGGAATAATGCCTCAGTCCCTGCCCAGTGGAGGACATGGGTAGAAGAGCCTGCAACATGGAGCGGAGGAGTAGCCTAATGGTTAGAGCACTGGCTTGGGAACCAGGAGACCAGGGATTGATTGCCACTAGCACTCCTTGTGGCCTTGGGCAAGTCACTTAACCCTCCATTGCCTCAGAAAAATCCAAGTTATCAATGTCCCTGTTTAATGTATATTATCAAGTTTAAGTTACAATGTAAACGGTGTTGACTGAAATGATAAAATGGTATAAAAGACCTGTTAAATAAAATAAATAAACTGAAGGCAGCATGGTAGAATTTCCTTGATTGCCACCTGCTTGGGTGGGGAGCCACAGGAGGATTCCATAAAAGCATCCCATAGAGTCTCTGCAACTCCAGTGCATAACCCAAACTGAGGACCCATATCTGACATATGAGTCCACTCAGAGAAAGCACACTATGGACTTGTTACAAAACCTAGACTGAATACTCTATTGTGGTTAAAGAGCCTCAGTTTTGGGATAACAGTGTGGCTTGTCCATAGAGTCACTCGACCCTGTCACACTTGAGTGCACACCTATAAATCCCAAATATCATTCACTGGCTCACTCCTCTTGTTTTACAATTTTTCTAAATGCATTTAAAATCAAACTGAAAACACTTAATTTTTAGTAAAACACATCAAGAGCATTCAAAAGGTTTAAATTGGGCGGCATTAATGTCGACTCGAGTTTCACCTGCGCTTCTTTTTTCAGGCTGCATCAGGACTTGTCAAACACACTCCTGCCTATGGAAACTCTCACTGCTCTCGGAAAAATCCCCCAACATCACTAATGGTTATTAAAAGGAGGAAGCCATATCGTGCAAGCAACATTAACCAATCACTTTAAAATGCTGGCATCCAGTCAAGGGAGTCCTTCAGGCCCACTGGATGGATCACATTCAGGTTATGGATCCATCTTTGCTCTGAACGTGCCAAAAATTGCATCAGGTCCCCTGCCCTTCGATCATTGATTTGATCTATTACAAACCACCGCAATTCACCCCAACTTGGTTCTGATATAAATAATGAGATACCAGAGGGGCTGTCAAATGCATGTGGCTAGACAGGACTTATGCTCACTGAGACGAATTTTTATCTTGCGGCAAGTCCTCCCAACATAAATTTTTTGACAAGGGCAAATGATCACATAAATGGCCCATGTAGTGAGACAGTTCGTCATGGTCTTAAAAATGAAAATTGTATTTGTCTGAGGATGCGTCCATAATGTCTAAACTAGTGGAACACATTGAAAATTACCACATGGAGCATGTCATCCAATACGTTCTTGTTGAGATCGGGTGCGGGCCAAATCTGAATGTACAAGTACATCTTTCAAATTGCACGCTCAAGTAAAAGCTATACAGAGCTTGTTCTTAAAGGCCATGTGTAGGGTCAAAATCAGCCAGTGTTGATATATACTCTGAGCAATAGCTTGAGCCCTATCTGAATAATGCAAAACTACTACTTGTCTGTCCATCTGTTCCTTGTTTTGCTTTTGCAATAGCAAAGACTGGTTGGTGAATTTTGCCCTTAAACAGGCTGTACGTACAATCTTTTTTGAGTATCCTCGTAACAATCTCTCACTTAAAATTTTTGCTTGACTATGGAACGCCTCCTCTTCAGATCATATTCATCAGACCCGATGGAACTGCCCAATGGGTAAAGCTCTCTTCAATTTAAATGGGTGGTGCCTCTCAAAATGGAGAAGTCTATTCCAATCCACTGCCTTCCTAAAAAGAGATGTATGTATGCACCCTTCATGCAGTGTCACCATAACATCCAAAAAAGGCAAACTCAATTATGACACTGACATAGTGAACTGCAGGCATGGTTTCTGGCCATTCAACCACATAGTAAATTCTTGTAGGGAATTTTGTTCCCAGCCATATACAAAAAATGCCATTTATAAAATGAATCCAATGTCCAATATGAGGATACCACTCTGATGGATATAAAAAGGTTTCCTCAAACTTTGCGACATATAGGTTCACTACTCTCGGAGCTACTGTGGCTCCCATCAACACTCCATGTGTTTGTACAGAATACGATTCTTCAAAACAAAAATAATTACGCGTGAGCACCAATCTGGCTAGCCTCAACAGGAATTCTGATGTTATTCTCCCTGATAAAGAATATTGAAGAAAAGCTTCCCGTAATAACTGCAATGATTGAAGTTGTGGAATATCTGTATATAATGCAACAATATCAAATGTAACCAATAAAGTCGACAGTGGCCAGTCCTTCTGATCCAATAGTTTATTCAAAAAATCGGAAGTGTCTCAGATATAGGATCTGGCTTTTTTTTTGTCAAAGGCTGCAAAAAATGATCTAAAAAAAAACTGACAAGGGTTCAAGCAAAGATGACTTGCTGGATACAATAGGCCTCCTGGGGGGTGTGTGGGGGGGGGGTGTTGGGGTGGCAGAGGGTCTTATGGACTTTTAGTAACGTGTAAAACACTGGCACTCTAGGATGATTTCTTTCAGATATCTGTATTCTGCCAACATTATGATCTCATCCTGAAAGACTTCCTGTAAGATGACAAAAATCTCTTGTTGAAGCTCTATGGTGGGATCTTGTGAGACTTGCTTGTAAAAACGCTGATCTGAGAGTTGTCATTTTGATTCAGCTACATAGTCCTCTCTGTCTTGCACCACAATAGACCCCTTTCTTTTGTGTTTTGGATTATTAGTGTGAAAGTTACATGAGGAGTTTGTAGACTGGCAGGATGATAAGGCATTGATTATTCAGGTTTATTGTAATCCATTTGGGATGATTCTTGATGGGCAGAACAAATGTTTTTAAGGTGACATTTTACTTACCGGTTAATGTCCTTTCCTTGAGTCTTGCTAGACCAGCCCAGACAAGTGAGTTGTGTTCCCCTATCAGCAGATTGATGGAGACAAAGAACCAATGAAAAGCCCAGGTTTCAATGACATCACTCCCATGCCTCTGTTCGCGCCTCAGCCACCAGACGTCCCTTCAATATTCATCCCAAAGCATAAGGGAGAAACATGGCAAGCCTCACACAACTTCAACTGTGGTCATCAATGAGTGATCAACAATAGAGAACTATGTACAGGAAATCATAAACATAAGACTGTCAGTAGATTATGAACCTGCAGAACTAAGTATAAAAATCATAGTGGATCCAAGGGTACTGCAGCAGAAGAACAGACCAATACAGTTCCAAAGGCGGACTCTGGATTGGTCTAGCAGGACTCAAGGAAAGGACATTAACTGGCAAATAATATGCCACCTTCCATATAGTCCTGCTAGACTAGTCCAGACAAGTAGGATGTACCAAAACTACTACTCTACTGGGCGGGAAGAAGACACAGCAGCTCGCAAAACCCTTAAGCCAATGGCCATGTCCACCCTCGTGTGAACATCCAAGCAGTAATGCTTGGCAAAAGTGGAAAGTGATGTCCACGTTGCTGCTCTACAAATGCCTGAAGGGGCTACCGAGCTCCGCTCCATCCATGAGGATGCCTGTGCTTGGGCAGAATGGGTTTGCAGATCTTCCAGAACCAGCTAGTTACGTAACAGATATGCCATGGCAAAGGCCTTCTTAATCCAGCACCCCAAAGTCGACTTAGCTGCTATGTCACCCTTGCGTGGGCCAGCAAATAGCACCAAAGGATGGTAGAATTTATGAAAGGACATCCACAATGGGAAGATCCTTATCCTTCCACAGATACTGCTCCTTAGAGGATAGGCAGACCACCTGGTTCATGTGAAAGGGAGAAAGCACCTTAGGCAAGAAGGAAGGCCCAGATTGAATTAAAATGGCCTCCTTTGAAAAGGACAGATAAGGATCTCGGCAAAATAAAGCCTGCAACTCGGAATTCTACCTTGCAGAACAAAACACAACCAAGACCATCTTGAGGGTCAAATCCTTCAAAGTAGCATGCTTCAATGGCTCAAAGGGGGCTGCCATCAGGGCCCTTCACAGACCAGAGGAGAGGATGCAGATGCTGAACCCTTTGGAGAAAGAACGAGATGTCTGGGTGCAAGGCTAGAGACTTACCAGCCACCAGACCTCAGAAATAGGCCAAAGCTGTCACCTGAACTTTCAGGGAGCTAAAGGAAAGGCTCTTCTCCAGGCCGTCCTGTAGAAAAGCCAACAGAGATGGCACCTTGGCCACTTCAGGAGCCAACTGCTGAGCGCTGTACCATTGCTCAAAGAGGAACCAGATCTGCATGAATGCTAGCTTGGTAGACCTCCTCTGGGCTCTGAGCAGCATACAGACCACCACTGCAAAGTAGCCCTTATGCGCTAGCTGTCTCCTGTCAAGAGCCAAGCTGTGAGAAGGGAAACGGGTCCTCCAGGATGATTGGTCCCTGTCACAATAGGCCCTGAGATGGAAGCAACTGAAAAGGAGGTGCCTGCAGGAGCTGCATCAGATCTCTGAACCATGCTCTTCTCAGCTAATCTGGCACCATCAGAACAATCCTACTCAGGTGGCATTCTATGCGCTAAATCACACGCCCCACCAGTAGGAAACACATACAGCAGATGCTGACTTGGCCAAAGTTGGGTCAGAGCGTCAACATCCTCAGACCCCATCTCCATGTGGCAACTTAAGAAATGACAAACTTTGGCACTGGAGTGGGTCGCCATCAGATCCATTTTGAGGTGACCCCAGCCATGCAGAAACAACTGAAACGCCTTCTGACTAAATTCTTATTCTCCAGGATCCAGAGCGTGACAGCTAAGGAAGTCTGCTCCCACATTGTGTACCTCGGCAAGGTGCTGAGCAGACAAGGTTAGGAGGTTCTTCTCCGCCCAGGCAAACAGGATAGCCATCTCCAGAACTACCCTGGAACTACTCCTGCCACCTTACCAATTGATATAAGCCACTGCTGTGGCATTGTCCGAAAACACTCAAACTGCCCGGCCCTCGACCACGGGATGGAAATGCAGAAGAGCCAATATGAAGGACCTTGCCTTGAGGTGGTTGATGGAACATACCGCTTCCCTGCTGTTCCAAAAGCCTTAGGCCGTATGGTCTTGAAAAAGGGCTCCCCAGCTCGAGAAAGTGGCATCAGTCGTCAGCAGGATCCAGGAGGAATTGTTCAGCGCTACACCCTTCCTCAGATGACAGTGCTGCTACCACCACCACATGCTGGTCTCCTCCATCATCGGGAGCGGGAGCCTGCGCCCAAACTCCTGAGAACTCAGGGACCACCAAGTCAACAAGGACCGCTGGAGAGACCACATGCGAGCACATGCCCATAGCATCATCTCCACTGTCATCCCCATCAATCCGAAGAGCTGAAGATAATTCCAAACTCTGGGAGCCTGCTGTGCACAGAACAGCAGCAGGCAATCCAACAGTCTTAACTTTCTCTTCTAATGGGAAAAACTCTGCTCACTTGAGTGTCAAAATATGCTCGCAGAAACTCCAGGGACTGGGAAGGCAACAGTTGGCTCTTTCCCTGAATGATCACCCAGCTAAAGTTTTCCAAAAAGGACAGCACTCGGGATGCCACCTGAGATGCCTCTGAAAAGGAACTGGCTCAAAGGAGCCAGTAATCCAGATATAGATGGGAACAGATCCCTCGGCGCCGCAGCTGCCCCCACCATGACCTTGGAGTTCATCCTTGGGGCAGTGGATAGCCCAAAAGGGAGGGTGGCGAATTGATAGCGAGATCCAAGCATGGCAAAATGCAGATATGTCTGCTGATCCACTTAGATCAGGATATGAAAATACACCTCCGCCAGGTCCAGATCCTTCCAATTTCTGAACCAATTTTCCTTTCTTCTATGGCTACCAAAAAGACCACAGTCTAATGGAGCCTCCCGCATTGTGCTAAAGTGAGTCAACCTCAAGGTGGTCATTTACAAGTGTTTTTTATCAATCTTTTCCTCTCAGTTCTTCAGATTTTCTTCAGAGAGGAGAAAATACATCCACCATCTGCTGGAGATAAAGAAATACTGAAGAGACCTCTGGTGGCAGAGGCGAATAGAGGCATGGGAGTGATGTCATTGAAACGTGGGCTTTTCATTGGTTCTTTGAAAAATCTGCTGCTAGGGGTACACAACTCACTTGTCTGAAGTGGTCTAGCAGGACAATATGGAAAGAAATATTCAGGAGGTGGTGAGGATACATGCGCTATCTGGAGCGCATGTAACTTGTGTGTTAACCGCAATGTGCTTTCCATGCCCATCACCCACACATTCACCACCCATTTCCCACTCTCAAGCGGAATGTCACAGCCATGCGATAACTTAACCGCACTATAGTAAACAGGCCCCTTAAAGAAGGAAGTGGCCAAGAGAATGACTAATCTTGAAACATCCCTTTCCTCCTTTCTCCAATATACATATAAGTATCCATGTCAAGGAGACAATAAGTCTCTTTATCCCTTCATCAAGTGCAACAGAAATAATTAGCCATCTTTTAAACCTGAACTGCACAGTCATTAACCAATGGTCAATGATTGTAACTAGCGCTGAAGCCATTTCTTTTCTGGCAAGCTCCTTATCCAGATTTCCCTAGGGAGCAGGTTTATGATGCTATAAAGAGACAGGGGGGCATCTCGGCACTTGTGCCGCAGACTGAATGATCAGCTAACATTTAATTGCTAGATGACATCGTGTGGCTGAATTCTGATCTCTAAAATATTACCCATGCAACTGTCTGCGGAGATAAGACTGTTATGATAGCAGTAGATAAAACCAATTAAGCCTGGGAACAGTGAACACTTCAAGATCTTGCCTTTCACCATAAATACAGTTTAAGGATGATGTGTAAACTGAAAGCGAATAATCTCTCTTCTGCATCAGAAATCTCCCAAGAAACTTGGCTCTTGTTCTGCACTACGTATCCATATAGGTAAGCTGCCATAAATAGCTAGAGGGGCAGAATACATTAGTCTTCAACCATTTCAGCAAGACGGCAAATGCTGTCAGTAAGTGCAGAATTAACTTACACAAAATATCTAAATCTATAGCTCTGCTTATAATTTTCAACTGACCAGGATGCTTATTCTGTGATAAATGTCAACCTTCTGGTTCCTTAATCCCACCAATACTATTTTAACATTATCAACTTCCATAAACTTCCCATTCTATGCTAAAACTCTCTGACTCTGAAGTTAAACCATCACTGTGGAAGCACAGGTAGAGGAGTGCAGCGTGCTGTGTAATATGTCACTAGGCTGAGTGCGAACCCCAGGATGCCTAACTGATATAACGTTCTATCACGATGAAGCTAAAGGCACTCTACGGCAAAATATAATTGATGGGGGGAAAATAATTTGCCTTAGAGGGGTGTTTAGTCCATGCAAAAATCTTGGTAATTAAAGTATGGATCAGCATAGTAAGTAACAAAGTCAAAATCAAACTCATAGCATATATAGTTTTTATAGCACTCTTTTCCCTTCTACTTCCTCTTAATGCATATGTCTGTGTTTAGGATTACATTCTCCATATTTCTTCTGAGGTCCAGTCAAACCTTTTAGGCAGTTATTTATTGACTGAGACTAATTTAAGATTTTTCAGCAAAGACCTAAGTCATATTTATAATATGGTTATCTAAAAAAGAATAAAAATGATCCCACATCCACAATCTGACTATTCCAATTCTGCAAACATAAACAAAGTCTGTTTAACCAATACATAGAGACGGCTTGGGGAATTAAGAGGTGTAATACGAAGCATTTTCTACACCCAAAACGTCTGCATTCACTCCGTAAAAAGTGTAAAAATACTTTTACAGGCTAAAATGTTTGAATCATTTGATCCAAACATTCTGGCAGGTAGGGCCGTACCAAGGGCTCGGCGAGTGGTGAGGTCGCACAGGGCGCAACCACAGAAGTGGGTGCTGATATCATCATTGGACTTCCAGGAAGATCAAATAGACAGGCCGATGCAGAAAGCCGGTGCTAGACCCATGCTGGATCGATTTTTTAACGTTCCTGACAAGGCACACATTTTAATGTACGATGCAGGAAGGTTAAGGTATGACAATGCCTACCGCGGCAACCGTGCACATGCAAATGAGCCACCATAGCATTAAACTGGGAGAGCAAGCCAAACACATGCGCACGAGAAGTCTGCATTAGTTTGGCATGCTCTCTGGGCACCGCATGGCTAATTTGCATTTTTTTTTTTTACTTGGGGGTGATTTCACATTTTACTTTGGGGTGGGGGGGTTCAAGGTCCGCTAGACCACCAGGTGATTACGTTCTGTCGGGGGATAGCATCGGGGGCTTTTCTAAGCAATATTAAAGTGTTGAAGGGATGCGTGACACGCCTAGCTGTTTAACAAAGACGGCCAAATATAAGAGTAATACAAAAACTTAGAGGTTCCACTACAAAAATGTTCATAAGGGCCTATTTCTGGCTACAGGGAGCAGGAACAGCCAGTTTCCTTTAACACATTTGCAGAGCTGCAGGAGACAAGCTCTTTGTCGCGTACTGTCAGGGGGGGTGGGTGGGCGGGCCACCAGGGATTCTTTATCGGCACGGACCCCGCCAGTATTTTGATGGCATCGAGGGCTTTTCCCGATGCTTGATCATCTAAGGGAGAAGATGATTTGGCATCGGGAATAGCATCCCGTACCCTCAAAATACTGGCGGGGGCAGCGTTAGAGGTTTACTTCTACTCAGATCCTGCAGTAAAAATTTTGATGCTATGGCTGGTTGCGAAATCCTCTACGCATGTCTCTGCATCAGCAGTAGCCATGATTTGCATACCAGCCCAGCTGATTAAAATCATTTGAATAATTAGGATTCACTTAAATAGATTTAAATTTGTGCATCATTAATTGGGCGCTAGTTTTTCTGTCTGCGTTCACGTCTATTTCCTGCATGTTAAAGGATCGTAAAATGTGCTTAAACGTGGCGTTATGGCTCGTAAAGCCTGCGCTAGCTTTCTGCATCAGCCTGAGAGTGAGTTACTGAATCTGGCTGGGGAGGGAGGGGGGGAACCAGATTAGTCATACAGGGTGCATTTCTGGATTGCTACGGTCCTGCTGGCAGGAGAACCTATAAGACTTTTACATCTTAAGAACAAAGAAAAATTTAAAAAGCTGAGGAGTGTCCCTGATCGTCCCTCCAGTCTAGTCCCGGAATCTGTGGGTTGTCAACCTCCTCCAGCAGCTTTGGAGACTGAGAAACTTCACACTTGTGATGTCACTGGTATATAAGCACTGGAACCGCCTCCTCACACCAGTTATCAGTCTCCAAAGCAGCTGGAGGGGTGGTGAGCCCGAGGGTTCAGGGCTCACTGGAGGAACGATTAAGCAGACTTTAAATTAAACTTGAATTGAATTTACTCTGTATTTTAAAAAAAAAAAAAAAAAGGAAGAAGGCTGTGAGCAGCTCTTTATGTGGGGAGCTGATTTAAGGGCTCCGTCTGGACTTGTGCGGCTGATCTGGCCTCCGTAGTCCTGAGGTCCTCCTTTCCTGTGAACTTCCTTATTTCCCTTCTTGGGTCCAGTCGGGAACTTGCTGATTAGCGGCAGTGAGCTGAGGGGAGGACCGGCAGCTGATTTCCGAGCTGAGAGGAAAGGCTCCGGTGTCACCGCAGGGCTGAGCTCGGCGCGTGCAGAAGACTTGCCTGCCAGCGCCTAGAGCCATCCTATGCCTTTAGAGCTGCTTCGGGGGAGTTTTAAAACACTGTCGATGCTACGTCTTCGGTTGTCTGCGTGACAGGGGAAGCACCAGCCTGGCTGTTACCGGCAGTTCGCTAGTGGCGAGAAAGGTAGGAAGCTCTGCTTAGGCGGGAACAGCGAGCGTTAGTGTGGCAGGCCGGACCGCGTGGAAACAGCGCGGGAAATCGCCGTTTCAATCTCGGGGCAACTGTTCGTTTCTCGCCTAGGAAGCTTCATTTTTAACAGCGGTTTTCAGTTTCTAGCTGGGGGGTCGAGCCTCAGTACAGTTTCATTAAAAAAAAAAAAAATTATTTTCGTTGCGGTGACTTGGCTTGCTGTGGCAAGTGGTGATAGAGTACCATGCCAGCCAAGCAGCTCTGCCTCATGTGTGGGACTAGGAGGAGTTCCCTAATGCAAGAAGGTGTCTGCAGGGGGTGCAGTCTTGAGGCTGAGGCTAGGGACCTACCTCCCGAGCCCGAGGCGGGGGAGCAGGAGACTTTGCGATAGGTGGTGGAGCCCACCGGTGTTTCCCTTCCTGCTCCTGAGCCGGGGCCCAGTACTTCTGCAGCGCGGGTTCCCCCGGTGTCACAGTCGCTTGCCGCGGGGACTTTAGCGGCAATTTTCTCCTCAGATTTTATGGCTCTGATTCACAAGGCTTTAGGCAGCCCTCCGGGAGCACCAGTAGCGGGTACTTCAGGGGAGGCGACCAGGGAGAAGAGGTCAGCGTCTCCGTTGATGGCAGACGTGTCTGGCGTCAGCGCTAAAAGAGCTAGAGGAGATACGGATCAGTTGGAGCTGTCGGTCCTTTCAGAGGACATACGCTCAGAAGACGCAGAGATGGAAGAAGGTCTGGAAGAGGACTTAGAGGAAGGTGAGATAAGGGACCAGGAAGACCAGGCAAGAGTGGTGCGGGTGTTCCGTAGGGAGGAATTACCGGAGCTCATAGCTGAGTCCCTCAAGGCTCTTAACATGCCTACCGGAGGTCCGGCCGAGGATTCGGTCCTGGAAGATCCATTGCTGCAGGCCGTTTGGAAAACTCAGAGGGCCTTCCCTGTACATAGGGTGTTTAAGGAAATGATTCAGGAAGAGTGGGATATGCCGGAAGCCGCGCTTAAGGGGTCTAGAGTTATGGCGCGGCTTTACCCTCTGGTGGATCAGGATAGAGAGTTATTCAAGGCTCCGAGAGTGGACGCCGCAGTGGCGGCAGTGACCAAGAAAACTACCATCCCCGTGGAAGAGTCAGCGGTGCTCAAGGATGCGCAGGATTGTAAATTAGAGACGTTGTTGAAACAGTTCTTTGAAGCAAATGCGCTATCATTACAGGCATCTATTTGCGGGGCCTGGGTAGCCAGAGCCTGTTTAAGGTGGGCGCAGCGGATTCATGGGGAGCGCTCGGGGGAGGTGACCGAGGACGCGTCCAGGTTGGAATCCGGCGCAGCGTATTTGGCGGATATTCATTATGATCTTATCCGGGGGATGGCGAAGAGTATGGCTTCGGTGGTCACGGGACGGAGATGTCTTTGGCTGCGGAATTGGGCAGCAGATGGGTCATCCAAAACGAGGTTGAGTAGGCTTCCTTTCCGCGGTAAGTTGCTTTTTGGAGAAGACTTGGATAAGTTAGTAAAGGATTTGGGAGAATCCAAGTGGGGTAGGTTACCTGAGGACAAACAACGACAGGGGCGTCCTGGTCCCGGGACTAAGGGGCAGCAACGGGAGTTTCGCCGTTTTCGCCCTACAAGGTTTGTTCAGGGGCAGCGGGGGCGTTCCCCTGGATGGAGCCAAGGTTTTCAAGGAGCGAGCAGGGGGTTCTCTGCGACCTCCGCTTCCTCCTCTTTCAGAAAGCCGCAATGAAGACAGGGGGGTTCAGGCAGGGCTAGTTCCCGTGGGAGGGCATCTGCGGGATTTCTACCCTGCCTGGGCCCACCTCACGACCGATCAGTGGGTGTTAGAGGTCATTCGAGAAGGTTATGCGTTGGAGTTGCAGCGTCCGGTGACCGATTCTTTCGTTCGGTCACCGTGCAGGGCCAGCGGCAAGTGCAAGGCAGTGCAGGAGACGGTGCAAAGGCTGTTATTTCTCAAGGCAATTGTGCCGGTTCCGGCAGACCAGCTCGGTTGCGGTCAATACTCTATCTATTTTGTGGTGCCAAAGAAGGAAGGCACGTGGCGACCTATCCTGGATCTAAAAAGGGTAAATTGCTGTCTCCGCGTTTCTCATTTTCGGATGGAGACTCTCAAGTCAGTCATCGTGGCGGTGAGAAAAGGGGAATGTCTGACGTCCTTGGATCTCTCGGAGGCGTATCTGCACATTCCGATACGGCAAGAACATCAAAAATCCCTCCGCTTTGCAGTGCCTATGGGGCATTTTCAGTTTCAGGCCCTTCCTGTTGGCCTGACGATCGCTCCACGCACCTTCACCAAGGTGATGGTGGTGGTGGCTGCGGCCTTATGGAAGGAGGGGGTGTTGGTGCACCCATATCTGGACGATTGGTTGATCCGGGCAAAGTCTCAGGAAGAGAGCCTTTTGGCTACTTCCAAGGTGGTAGCTCTGCTGCAGAGTCTCGGTTGGGTAGTCAACATGTCAAAGAGCAAGTTGGACCCCTCTCAAAACCTGGAATATCTGGGGGCGCGTTTCGACACAAAGGACGGTCAAGTATTTCTACCCAGTCAGCGGGCGCTTGGCCTCCGGCGCTTGCTTCGGCAGTTTCTCAGCAAGCCGTGGCCCACTGCCTGGGACTATCTGCGAGTATTGAGAACCATGGCGGCAACGCTGTAATTGGTATCGTGGGGGCGGGCTCACATGAGGCCTTTGCAAAGAGTGCTGTTAAGGAGGTGGTCACATCAAAGAGATTCCCTGGTCCCAGCAGTTGCCGTGCCCGCCACAGACTTGCCAAGCTCTCCAATGGTGGTTGACTCCAGGCAGCCTGGAGAAAGGAATGTCCTTAGAGACCCCGGCGTGGATATCCCTGACAACGGATGCCTGTCTTCAGGGCTGGGGAGCCCATTGTCAGGGTCACCTCGCGCAGGGGCAGTGGTACGCCCTGGAACAGACTTGGTCGATCAACAGGTTAGAGTTGAGGGCGGTAGCACTGGCTCTGCTAGAGTTTCACCCGTATCTTCAGCAGGCGGCCGTGCGAGTGTTCTCAGACAACGCGACTGCGGTGGCTTACATAAAATCGACAGGGAGGCACCAGCAGTGTGGCTCTAGAAGCCGAGGCAGAAAGTTTGTTCAAATGGGCAGAGAGGAATCTAGTGGCGTTGTCGGCAGCACATGTCGCAGGGGTAGACAATGTGGAGGCCGATTTCTTGAGTCGGGTGAAGGTAGACCCAGGAGAGTGGGTTCTGCATCCAGAGGTGTTTGAAATGCTAGTGAGGCGTTGGGGAGAGCCGGTAATGGATCTCATGGCGACCTTTCAGTCGGCAAAAGCCGGACACTTCTTCAGCAGATGCAGAGAGAGAATGGCGGAAGGTCTGGACGCTCTTATTTATTTTTTATCTAGCTGTATTTATATCCCACTTTTCACCGGGTCAAAGTGGTCAATTGGGAGATACATTTAACACGAGGGGATATGACACACATACGCTAATACTTACAGGGAACATGGGCAATGGAGGGTTAAGTGGCTTGCCCAAGACCACAAGGAGTGCCTATATGACTAGAAATCCCAGTCCCTCCGGCCTGAGATTGCTGTCCCCAGGTGGGACTTGAACCCCCGGCCCTCTGGCCTGAAGTACCTTGTCCTAACCACTAGGCCACTCCTCCCAACCCACTAGGCCACTCCTCCCAAGGACAGCTCCTGTATGTGTTCCCTCCGTGGGTGTTAATCGGTTGGGTGTTGCAGCGGATAGAGCATCACAACGGGCGAGTGATCCTAATTGCTCCGGATTGGCCGAGAAGCTTCCTCTTCGCAAGGACCTTCTAACGCAGGGACCTCTTTGCATGCCTCGGTGGATCGATTCTCGCTTATGTCCTGGCTATTGAGCAGGCTATGTTGACGGCGAGGGGTTACTCGAAGGCGGTGGTTTCTACCTTGCTGAAAGCGAGACGGAGGTCTACGTCGATGGCATATGTTAGAGTATGGCGTATTTTTGAAGCCTGGTGTGCGGACAAGGAGGTCGTGCCCTTGAAGGCTTCAGTGCCACAAGTGCTAGCGTTCTTACAGGATGGTTTTCAGAAAGGCTTAGCGGCGGCGGCGTTGAGAGTCCAGTTGGCAGCGTTGTCCTGTTTATAGGGGTAAGGTGCAGGGCAACTCGCTGGGAAGTCAAGCGGATGTTAAGCGATTCTTGAGAGCAGTGACTCTAATGCGGCCGCCGCGTAAATGTTTCGTGCCGGCCTGGGACCTTCCGTTGGTCTTAGAGGCATTGAGTAAAGCACCGTTTGAACCGTTGGCGGAGACCTTGTTAAAGGATCTGACTCTTAAAGTGGTGTTCTTAGTGGCAATTGCTTCAGCGAGAAGAGTTTCTGAGTTGCAAGCCTTGTCTTGTAGGAAGCCGTTTCTCTCTTTCTCAGATTCGAAGGTAGTTTTCCGGACAGTACCGTCCTTCTTGCCGAAGGTAGTATCGGCTTTTCATATGAATCAAGTGGTGTCCTTGCCAGTTTTCACGACAAGCAGTAAGGGGCAAGTCGCGGAACGGCTCCATTGTTTAGATATTCGGCGAGCACTAAAGAAGTATGTAGCTCGAACGGCTAGTTTCCGTAAGTCTGACAGACTGTTTGTTCTGTTTGCAGGCGCAAGGCAAGGTGAGGCAGCCTCTAAAGGAGCGATTGCCCGATGGTTGAGAGAGGCGATAGCGTCAGCATATATTTTATGTGGTCGAATAGTTCCGGAAGGGCTAACAGCTCATTCCACTAGAGCACAGGCGGCGTCTTGGGCGGAGTGTGGTTTGGTACTGCCGGCCAAAATCTGTAAAGCAGCAACATGGTCGTCATTGCCTTCTTTCGTGAAGCATTACCGTCTTGATGTGCGAGCTGAAAGGGATTCCTGTTTTGGAGCGGCTGTGCTTCAGGCTGGCTTAGCAGGTCCCTCCCGTTAGGTATTTCACTGCTCTGTTACATCCCACAGATTCCGGGACTAGACTGGAGGGACAATCAGGAAGGTTAAATTAGACTTACCTGCTAATTGTAGTTCCTGGAGTAACCCAGTCTAGTCCCATGCTCCGCCCTAGTTTGCTGATGCTTGGTGGCCTGAAGCACGACTTCCTTTCCAGGTAAGCAATTTGTTTCGTGTGTTTCCTTTTGGGTCATGGTAGGGCTGGGGTGCTTCGGGGGATTTGCAGTGCATGTCATATTTGATTTTTGCTCATAGAGGAAATGGGGACCTCAAGGTATAGGCAGTAGTTGCAGCTAGTGTAAATAGCTGGACCTCAGGTCCTGTAAAGTTACCTGGTTATTTGCCTTTCTGTCTGCAATTCTACTTACTTGTTGCTCTGGTGAGTCTGCTTTGTCAATAGGTTAACTGGTGTGAGGAGGCGGTTCCAGTGCTTATATACCAGTGACATCACAAGTGTGAAGTTTCTCAGTCTCCAAAGCTGCTGGAGGAGGTTGACAACCCACAGATTCCGGGACTAGACTGGAGTTACTCCAGGAACTACAATTAGCAAGTAAGTCTAATTTAACCTTTGTATTATATTAATATTTTCTCCTCTTAATGTAACAGTCTCATAGTATAGTCCACTACAGGGTTGGTAGCCAACTGCCTGATGATGAATTCCTGTGTCTACTAATAGAGCCATTTGATTTAATTAAAATAATAAATTAAAGAGATACAATTATATTAAAGGAACTAACAAAGAATGCGGGAACAGAATATACCTTCAAATATTAAGATACAAACTTTCAGGATCGCTAAGATCCACTTTTCAGTTATCTGCTTGAAGGAATCTCTGCAATTTAAAATGTTTTAAATGTTGCCATGGGAGTGGAAGAGTAGCCTAGTGGTTAAAGCAACAGCCTAGTACCCAAGAGATCAGGATTTGATTCTTCTTAGCACTTCTTGTGACCTTGGGCAAGTCACTTTAGCCTCCATTGCTTTGGAAGAAAAAGCCTAGCATCTACTTCTGGTCACACTTTTGCCAAGAAAATCCATGGGCTGCTGGGTCACCAGGAGTCAGCATTGCCTTGACTACACTTAAAAAAAAGAATTCTTCCCATTAAGAATTATTAAATCAATGGATGTGGAGAACACTACCTCTTACTTCTGAAAACAAGCCCCATATAATTGATCTGCACATTAAAATTTGCCAGGTATTTGCAAGTGACCTGGACTGGCCAATGTCGGACATGAGCTATTGGTCTGACCTAGCAGGATATCTTATGTAGTTCTCAGTTTGTAAACATTTATTAGCCTAGGGAAGGTATGACTGGAGTAGCTTCTCAAAAAAGGCGGTGGGCAAAACCGGTATTATAACTTAGGAAAACAAGAGATAAGAAAAGTAGCTTCCTAGATGTAAGAGCACAAGGGTAGAACGTGAGAAGTAAGCGAAAAACAGGTAGACAATGCAGGTTTTGCACCTTTAATAGATTTAAGTTTTTGTTGGGCTAACATTTTAATTCCTTCCCCCATCAGAAAGTACTTTTCAGAAAAAAAGGGAGAAATATAATATAAAATACCTTTAGAACAAAACAAAGAAGTCTTTAAAGTATAGGCTAATTATAATAAACAATTTATTTAATTCTGATCCTGAACAATATACTGTATTTTCCATTAAAAGCATATTATTTCAATCAATGTAGACCCTTCTGAATTCCTTTCTGTGTGTTAATATTATGGTCTGCCAAGATATCTCTAATTATATGAAGACATGTTCCATACCTGTTAATTTCCTTTCCTTGAATCCTGCCAGACCAATCCAAGTGAGGGTGTTATGCTCCCCAGAGCAACTTTCAGCGATGTCATCATTTATATATATACTGGTGCAGCACTGAGAGATGTCAGTATGGCACTTCCCAAGTAGAAAGCAAGACTGAAAAACTCAGCAAAAATAGTATTCATCAACAATACCTTTGTACAAACCTTTTCCTCTTACCATACTTAAATGCATCAGGCACAGATCATAAAAATGCTGCTAAAATGCAACAGGGCTCTCAAACCTGTAGTAGTAGTAGTATTCTGCCAACATGGGTCCTGGACAGATCTAGCAGGATTCAAGGATAGGACATTATCAGATTATGGAAAAATTTCTCCTCTTTATCTCACTAGACCAGTCTAGATGAGTAGGACGTACCCAAGAGACAGGACCCAGCTTGTCCATGATGACACACATCATGCCCAAAGATGGGGTGTTGAAGCAGGCACTCTGATATGCCAAGTCATGGGAGAGAACTTGTTCATCATCCATCCCAGCTTCTCCAACCACCGGATCACCTGAGTTATGTCTGCCCTGGACTTATCCATAGAGTCAGACCGAATCAGCCAGATGTCCAGCTACGAGTAAACCCGGACTCCTTGCTTATGCAGGAGAGCTACAACCTCCACCATCGCCTTTGGGAAGATGCGAGATGTTGTGGCCAGTTCCAAAGACAGGACACAAAACTGAAAATGGCAGTCCAGGATGCAGAAGTGGAGGAAACGCAGATGTTGCTCCTGGATCAGAATACATTAGTATGCTTTGAAAAGGTTCAAGGAGGTTATTAAATCCCCTTGGCTGGATTGACCTGAGGGTCTCCATGCTAAAGTAGGGCACTTTACTTGGCATGGACTGCCTTCAGGCCCAAAAGGGGTCAGAAGAACCCACCATTTTTGGGAATCACAAAATAAATAGAATACTTCTCCTGACCTTGTTCTGCAGGAGCATGAGTATGAGCCTGCAACTGTAGGAGGCACTGGAAAGTTCTCACCCACCACTCTTTTGGTTAAGGAGCCACAAGGAGACTCCACAAAGGTGTCCCAAAGAGGATCTACAAACTCCATCATGTACGTCTTTTCAACGACCCACTTGTCTGCCATAATGTGGGTCTATTCTGAGTAAAACAACTGCAGCCCCACCCCCCACCATCTGTCCCTTGAAAGAGACCCGTTGGATCTCATTGTGAGAGTTTGCAGGCTCCAGAGAAGGCACTTGAGAATCCTGAGATTGGTGGAATCCCCTAAAGGACTGACTCTATGCATGTAGAAGGAATAGGCCATGCTCAAACTCTTTCCAGACCTAAACCACACCCACACTCCCTGTTGGGCCTTATGTGACGAACCCCTTGAACCTCTGGGACTATCGTCCAGAAGCCTCTGTGAACGAGTCTCTCCAAGGTCTTTCACAGCTTCTCCAGGTCCTCCCAAAAGAGGACCTTGAAAAGGGAGCTTGCTCAGCCAGAGCTTGGACGTAGCATCAACAGACCATTGCGGAAGCAAAGCCATCTTCATGCCACCACAGCTGCTGCCATGGACTTAGAAGAAATCCTTATCAAGTTGTACAAGGAATCCACCACAAACAATGCTCTGGACTCCCATCTTGCTACCTCCAGGCTGTCAGGCAACTGCTGGATCCAGCATTAAAAGCACTCAGGCCACCATGCTTGCACAAAGCACTGTCTGAATACCAAAGGCCAAAGCCACAAATACATTTTTGAGGAGAGCTTCCCACTTCCTATCCTACATCTCATTCAGCACAGCACCATCTTCTACTGGAATGGTTGTGTATTTCATCTCCACTGTGACCAGGGCATCCACTTTAGGGACCCCTAAAAGCTGTTCCATCTCCCCTTGAGGTAGAGAACAAAGCCAAGCCAAGATCTTAATACCCTTGAGCCCCAGTTCCAGTGTCTCCCACTGCGAAAGCACAAGTTTTCACAAGGGCACTGGGAGGGGAAAGAATCTGGAGAGATGATGTTGCAATCCCTTCACCAGAGTGGCCTCTATAAAGTCCTCCCTATGAAAAAGACAGATCACTGACAGACCTTCTCCATTGCTTTCAAGACATAAAGAGATAGCCACAGAGTTCACTCATTGGGATCCTCATGCAGTGCACCTCCATGCACCTGGCATTGCAGCAGAGCTCGAGCATGGTCAAAAGAAAAGACCTGATGGAAAAAAAACCCATAGCAAAAAAGGAACCTCCAGTCAGTAAGAGAATCCCTGCATCCGTCAGGCCAGCAAGAGAAATCAGAGAAGGGCCTCTGCAGTCTCCCAAAATGCTTTATTAAGGCAGCAAAGAAAGCCAAATAAAGAGGACAAAACAACAGACAAATAAGCAGAACATGTAATAACAGGACAGTGAGAGGGAAGTGAGGTCTTGGAAAGCAAGCTCTGCTACGAGGGGACACAGGATGAGGGTGAAAGGGGATAGATTCAGGAGTAATATGCAGAAATATTTCTTTACGAAAAGAGTGGTAGATATGTGGAATAGCCTCCCAGTGAAGGTAGTAGAGAGGAGAACAGTATCTGAATTCAAGAAAGCATGGGACAAACACAGAAGATCTCTAAAGGTAAAAAGGAGACGACTATTGTGGTTGCTATGGAAGGGCAGACTAGACAGGCCATATGGTCTTTTTCTTCCATCATGTTTCTATGGGCCCCGATTTATCAACCCCCCTCAGGAGCCCCATGTGGTCCATCTCTCCGTTCTCTGCGCTACCAGTGCTGGAACCTATGGGTAAGAGTGCTAGACTCAGGGCAACTGCCACAAGACCATGATCTGGGCCAGGTCATACAGGTCCATCTGCACTGCTGCAGCATCCCACACAGCTTGCCATCTGCTGGAGGTAGACAATATTGACCTCTCAGTGCTGCACCAGCATATATACAAGTGATGACATCACTGAAAGTTGAAACACCACTTGAAGCTTACCTATCTTGTCCTTAGTCTGCTGTGAGGCATGCAAAGTTCCCACCCTTCCCCATTTAGATCAATAAAAAAAATTCAAAGATGATTTTAATTTTACCTTTTTTTTTCAATACAAGGGGCCCTGATATTCAACTGGGCAGGGCTAAGCGCCATAGCTGCTTAGCCCTGCCTGCCGACCCCCAAACTGCGGATGTTCACTTCTGTGGTAACGGAAGAGAATATCCGGGTCTGGCCGCACTGCCCAGAAGCCGCTGAGCCTAACCGTGCAGCATCAATATTGAATGCTGCACGGTTAGCCTTGGCGCCTATAAGATAGGCGAGAAAACCTTTGCCTATCTTATAGGTGCCAAGCGCTAACTGTGCAGCTTTCAATATAGGTGCTGCAAGATTAGTGCCAGTCCCCGCCTTCACTTCAGCCTGGAAAGCCCCCGGCACACCCCGATGCTAGCTGGCTAGCATCGGAGCACGTAGGGTACTTAGTTGGGGATATTCAATGGCACTACCCGTGTATATGCCATCGAATATCCGGTTAGCAGGCATTTACATGGTTAATTGGCTGCTAACTGTGTAAATGCCTTTTGAATATCGGGCCCAAGGTGCTTTTCAGAAAATCTATTTAAAAACATATTAACTCTAACGTCTAACTCCAGCATCTACAAGCACAGTCAACTTGTAGTAGTTTGGGTTTCTGGGCCATGGTGGCAACAGGGTCAAACTGAACTGATTGGCCTTTAATTCTGTGACCACTATATAATGCCACTTTTAAATGGACAATCACATTTTCACCTACCAGGTTGAAAGGTTTCTCCCCAGCTCAAAATACTAAATGCATTTTGTGTAAATTGAGCTGGAATGTATCTAAGCCCCCTGCCTCTTTAATTACAATAATGGTACCTTAAAATGGCCCATTGATATTTGGCAGACAACCAAATTAACACAAAAACCAGTAACGCCATTACAGTATCTAAATAGCGACCACACAGTCTGGAACTTGTTTTTGTTGACTGTATTTCACTGCTGAAAAAAAAATAACTATCTTTTTGTCCTAGTTTCCTACAGGGAAAGTGGCCTCTCTAAATAATCATGTCTGTTGCCTCCTGCGATTGAGATTGGATGACTGGGAATCTAAATGGCAGATAAAATTTAACATAGACAAATGTAAAGTGATGCACATAAGAAGAGAAACTTCCCAAACTACAGCTACATATTGATAGGTTCCATACTAGCAGCTACCACACAACATATGGCTCTAGGAGTCACTGTGGACAACACTTTAAAATACTCAACTATGTGTGTAGCAGTGGCTAAAAAAAATCAAACAGAATTCTAGAAATACTCGAAAAAGAACAAAGCAAAACACAAAGAATATACTATTTTATTTATTTATATACTGCTTTTCTACCAGTCAAAGCGTTGTACATTGAGGTACTGCATTATATATTTTTCCCTTGTTCCCGAAAGGCTCACAATCTATGTTTTTGTACCTGAGGCAACGGAGGGTTAAGTGGCTTGCCCAAGGCCACAAGGAGCACCTGTGACACTAGAGACTATCTTGGCACAGATACAGGGTATGATTGTACCTTGAGTACTTTGTGTAGTTAAGGGCATCAGATTTCAAAAAAGATAAAGCAAGACCAGAAAAGGTACAGAGAGGAGCAATCCAAATGATTAAGGGGATGGAATGGCTCTGTTATGAAGGAAGGCGTGACAGGTTAGAGTTCATTAGCTTGAAAAAGGAAAGACAGAGGAGACATGATAGAGGTTTATAAAATCATCGGGGGGGGGGCACAATTTGCTGAGGAATGATTATACTCTTTCCAATAATTTTAGAACAAGAGGACATGCCATGAAACTAACCAGCAGCATATTTAAAATGAATTACAAATAATTTCAGTCAACTCATAATGAAAATATGGAATCCGCTGCCAAAATTGTGGTCAGGGATTATAATATAGAGGACAGGTCCATTAACGATTATTTAGCCAGGCCGTATTCAGTGTCCTCCACCTCCTGATTCTGAGGTGACCAGTAGGAAACACACTTTCCTACCGAGGATGTGACCTGGACTGGCCACTGTCAGGAAAGGGATATAGGATTTGATGGATCACCAGTGTGGCACAGTTTGGTATTTCAAGTCCTTAATTTATCCAATGTCAACAGGCTGATCCAGTTCTGATTTTACCTCACAGCCTCCATGAGTTTGTATATCAATATAAATAAATAAATTAATGCATACAATAAATAAATACATAAATAAATACAATTAAATAAAATATCAAGGGAGGTATTTTAGAAGCTGTATTTGTGAGCAGGAATGTCTGAAAACTGGTACTTTGATGTGCAAATCACAGCGGTATCCCCAGGGCCGTTTTAGAATGTCAGGTATATAGATGTCTCCAGCATGAGCGCCGGGGGTATGGTGAAGGCATGCCCTGGGCAGAGCAAGGCAGATGCACGCTGCGGCGCAATTTCAGAATGCCACAAGCATGTCAGGCCTATACCTGCTCCTGACCAGGAATAAGGCACAAAAAAGGGCGTATTTCAGGGCTGCAGTGCTTTGAGGGGGAAGAGCAAAATGCACTGTCATCACCAGAGTTAATATTTCTGAGCTGAAGAAACCTGTATGCAAAATCTCTGGGTATCTGCAAAGGAAGGCTCACGGAGCCAAATCCCAGAATTAGTTCCAAGCGAGCTGAAAGTTTCAATGACAAAGAGGAAACTGCAGATAGCGAAAAAGCAAACAAATAAGTGATTAGAAGGTGCAATCATACAGCTATTTTAATCCTTGTTGGCATTTTAACCACAAACGTCTTGTTGGTGCCACCTGTAAAAAATGAGCTTAAGCATTTATCATGAAGCAATCATGTCTGTAGTCATTTTTTTCTCTTCTGATGGACATTAAAATGAATTTAGGGCCTCACTGGTGGCTCCACAGCGGTGATGTGACCTGTAAGATGAAAGACCTGAAGTCTATCCCTGGGGTCAGCTAAGACTGGAAATGGTGTGGAGGGAGCCATCATGCAATTGTGACATCTAGTGGCCAGATTTAGAGTCCATGACTGCAGGTTCCACACATAGCATGGTGCACTCCAACCAGTGCAGGAGGTTGCTGCAACAACCAGACTTAGTGAAGTGGGAGAGGATATAACAAAAGGGGAGGGGGGAATCCAATGTTAAATAGCAAATAACGTTCTGTAACACCAGATCTCAGTCATGATTCCATCAAACTCTCTCTCTTCTCCAATCCTTTTCTTAAGTTTACCCCCTATCCAGGCTCCATTTCCACCCTCTCTCGCCTCATTCAAAGACCTGTCTACTTTCTTTGTCTTTCACCTTCTCCACGGCCCTCTGCCTCTTTTCTTCCCCTCCCCACCATCCATTTTTCCATCTCCTCCTTTCCTTTTCTCCAGCATCCCCTATCTTACCTCTTTCTCAACTCTTCATTTACCCATTCTTTCCTCTCTGCCTTTCTAACCCAGGAAGAGGAACGGCTGCAACTCCTGAAAAAACGGAACCTGGCTTCTCTCAGCAACAATTTGATGACTGGTCAGTTTGAAGGATTCAAATTCCCTAGTGCACTTCTTTCCCTTTTACGCTTTTGCTTGTTTTGGTATGGTTTTGCACGTTTCCTGCTACTACAATTAACAATGCGCATACAGGAACAATAGCCACTGTCACAACATCACAGCTTCAAAGGCTGCCCCAGCTACCAAGGCACAATACACACAGAGGACGCTAATGAAAAGGCTGAATTTAAAATCCTATTTGTCGCGCTAAGGTTATGCCACACTGAGATGTCCTTGATTGCTGGCAGACACTGGGGTCTTTCAATGTTGCTATGATCAGTTTTCCCCAGCAAGACAGCTATGCCGTTCAACTGTTTTAGAGAGAGAGGCATGTGCCTAAGTTCATTTATTTGGTTTAAGGGGAACATACTAAGCTTTTCATGGGCAGAATGTAAATGGCTACGGCTTGCATTTCAAGTATAAGGGTCACAAGCAAAGCTTTGGCACACAGCCTTGGGACTCCGCTCTTTCAAAGAATCCCACTAAGAAATGGGAGATACAAGAAAGGGGGGGGGGGGAATGCTTTACAAAAATGTTTAAAATGTTTTTGCACTCCTGCATTAAAAGTTTCACCAGCCCTAATATAATAAAGAAAAGCATGCATTTTCAGCGACTGCTTTGCCGTTTTAAGTTTCAGAACAGTGGCGAGAAACTCCATAACATGTCACCAGCCATCAAAGCAGGAAGTTCTAACAATCCATTATGAAGTGGGCCTGGTTAGTTAGAGCCTTTAGTGCCAAAACCTTCACACCACCATTCCTGAGATGTTTTTAAGTTTGCAAAGCTCATCTCACATGCATCTTAACGCTGCATTCATAGCTCTGGAGATGCTTTACATAATTTTGCATTGCTGTCCATCATTAGCATCAATTTGCATTGCAACTCACAAATAAAGAACAAGACAAGCTTGCTGGATGTATTGTTCATGCAAGAAAAGAAAGCATGTTTAAAACACAAATTCTAGCGATGATTTTAAAGCATGGGCTCACCTCTGCATATTCCAATGCTACTTTGTGTGCTGGCCTTAAAGGTTGGGAATTCCTACGAAGAAAAAGCAGCCAAACCAGGTGCATTCTCCACAAACAATTAGTTTAAGGAAACTGTCATTCTGAGTAAACAGAGTAAGATAAATATAGAATGGAAAGTATATGTTTCATTTAAATAATATGCATTTGCTATACAATTATGCAAATTACTTGCAGCTCCTGAAAACTAGGTACGGAAAAAACAACAAAGATTCGTGTGTTTGTGCCATACTCACGTCAACTACACACACAAGCCAATTAAAATAAAAAACAGAAATCAATACAGATACATACATACAACTATGGGATAAAAATTATCTTTTCTCTTAAATTCTTTGCAAGACGTGTACTTAAACAGAGAAAAGGATCAAACATGACCTCTATGGATGCCTGTGTTTACAATTAAGTTATCAAACTGATGGGAAAGATCTAGCATGAGAGGCTTTCATCCAACCCAAGTGTCTGAGGCCATTTAAGAGGCCAAGGGAACAGGAAGAGGAGAAAGCGAGTGCTAGCGTGCGCTCAATCAGCACAGTTCAGCAAGAAGAGATGAGAGGAGGTACTCGCTGAAGAAAAAAAAAGGAAAACTATGGTGCCTATACACACAAGAGGCCTTTTATCTCTTCTGCAAAGTGCATTGAGTAGCACACTGTCCCTCTAACAGTGTCCACGGCAACCCTAAGTACTGACAACCAGTCGCAGCAAGGATGAGTGTTTCCTCGGTGACCCTTGGAGGTACGAATCGCATCTGCATCTCCGCTGGTGAACAAGCTTGCTCTTCAGAGACAGACAGTCCCTTATGCCTACATGGGAAACTTCAGTTTCTACCAAATACAAGATCAGTGCTTGAAGAGAGTAAACATTGGATTCCTGCAGGCTCTGTAAATGATTTCTCAGACAGCAGCGGGCAGCAGGCTTTAGAAACAAAACTAAATCATACAAAGCTGAAGAAAGTCCTCTGGGTTTGCAGTAAAAAAAAAAAAAAAAAGTATGTTGTTGGTAGAGATGTCACCAGTGTGAAACGTCTAATTGCAAAGAAATCTCATGATGCTGAACACAGTACCACTTGATTTTCTACATTTGCTAAAGCAGGCCCCTGCAGTTTGTATTTCTGTATCAGGCAAATTACTTGTCTCCATGTGTATAACCAGTAATATTGACACACATGCCAATTTCTTTCTTTTTTAAAGAGGTTTACAGAAATGAACGGCTGCACGGTTTACATATCTATAGTTGGAAAAAATTGTTCTCTCTACCTTCTAAGGTCTACCAACCAATGTGGACACAGCTGCACAACATTCAGCTTCTCAGTTTCCTTAATCCAGCAAAACAACATCCTTCGGAAATATTATCATCCAGTCAAGGCAGCAGGGCTTGGCGAGGTGTGTGATGGTTTTGTGTGGTAATCGCCAAGGGTATGGCTAGCATCTGCCCTGCAGTTCCCACACTGGGGAGACACCTAAGCACGGGAAAGCCATCATAGATAGCACCGTTAAGTGTATCCACACTGCCCGTCCATGCATTTATCATGTGTTAAAAGACCTCCCCCTCCCAATCCTCAAAGTCTCAGCATCGTCTGCCCACCCTCTGATCCCCCCCATCTCGGTATCATCCCCTGATCCTCCCCTGTCTCAGCATCACCCTCTCCCCCGGTACTGCAAGACTACCATTAGGCCATTTTGAACCTAGGAGGTAATGGAGCAGGGGTGTCAGCGGATTGATCCTGCCTTACCATTACACCACCATGAAAGCCCTCGGAAATCGTTGGGACTTGGGTGCCGCTTTTTGGAGGGGGGTGGATGGGGATAATGCTAAAACTTGGAGGAAGGTTTAGAGGTGATGCTGAGAATTAGGGGGAGTTATAGTTGAAGGGGTTCAGGAAGCAGTTGAACTGTTGCCAATAGTCTGGTGGACTTGTATCGACTCTTCAGGAGGCATTAAGTACACCAACTCTCTCTTACTAGCTCTACATTCTTTTTGAATTTTCTGTCCTGTCGATTTCCCAGGGTTCCTTTCACCCTAGTTTAATTTGATACTTAATTTTATACCTTGTAAGCTGTCTTGGTACTTGTCTTTGAAAGGCAGTACAGCAAAAATTTCAATAAATGTAGCTACCAATAATTTATGGGTCTACTACGGGAATGTATGAGACTTCTTCCAAGAAGAATTATAAATGTACAGCCTTTTGTTTTGTATGGTTATTGTTTATTTGGTTGTAAAAATAAAGACTAGAACTAAAAAAAACCCCACCCTTCAATAAACATAAAACAAATGAAAACATCCGCAGCAGTCACAACTCTAACTACAAGCATTACCCATGCCAGCCACAGGTCCCATATTGCATTAAGCAGTTAGTGCAGGATTTTTAATGCACCAGCTATTTTTACCATGTGGCAGCCATTACCTTGGGCCCAAACCAACACTTAGGGGTCTGTTTACTAAGCGGAGCTAGCGACTTCCGTGCGAAATCAGAGCCACAGTGCTCTGATTTCGCACGGCAGCAACTAGCACAACTTAGTAAACAGGTCCCTTAGAGTGTGCTAAACCCCAAGCTAACTGCTTGGCACACTTTAGTAAACATGCCCTTTAATTCATTGTGTCTTTGGACCCAATATTGAGTTGGGCAGACTATGCACCGCCGCGGCGCGTAGCCTGCCCGCCAACCACTTTAACCCAGATTTTCACTTCCATGATGGAGGTGATTTCTCTTTGAACATTTACCAATCTCTGAAGAAACTAAGTCATACCTTTACTTACTCAGAGCAGTCATTCAGTCCTTGCCCTTGGTAGTATTTTGCTCTCATTGGATCTATGATACCGTGATGGACTTTGCAGGGAAAGTTGATGACCTATTTCAAAATCTTGCAGAGTGAAAACAGACCACCACTAACAATGAGGCTTATAGCAGAGAAACAGTAACCCCCCCCTCCCCAAGCATTATAACTCAGATGATTCTAAGGGCCAAGGGAAATAACCGTCTCTTGAATGAGATTTTCCTGCTCCAAAATGAAAGGCCACTTACTGCAAGGGAAAGGCATCATAGCTAGAGCTAGCACCGTAAACGTGCATTGCCACACGTGTATTTAGGGACACTAATTTTATACAGTGATATACACACATTTTACTTTATAAAATAGGAACATAAAGATCTGCCTCCATCTAGCTGTGGCAAAATGCATGTAAGTTATATTATGCTATAAAACGTGTATTTTTAAATTTCCACTCCACCTATGATCTGACCTCAGTACACACTCAAGCTAAAAGGTATGCACGAGATGATTTATGCCCATGCTTTAGTCTGTCGTTATTGTGTTAGCATAAAATGGAATGGACGGTGTGCTCTTGAGTCAGTGCTGACTCCCGACGACCCAGCAGCCCTTGGGTTTTCTTGGCAAGGTGTGACCGGAAGTAGATTGCCAGGCTTTTCTTCCAAGGCAATGAAGAGTAAAGGGACTTGCCCAAGGCCACAAGCAGTACCAGTGAGAAACAAACCTTGGTCTCTTGGTCACCAGGCTGCTGTTCTAACCACTAGGCTTATAAAACCAGCCCCAAATGTCTGAAGATAAGGATTCTTCAGACTCAGCCACTGTGTGTTTGCCTAGTGTGTTATCACACTTCATTTGTGTAATGTTATACATGCTCATGCTAGTGAAAACTACATGCGTACTTTCCACTCCACGAACTTTGCATGGCTTTCAAAGTGAAAGCACATGAACGCACGCAGTCAGTCTCAAGATTCTACCAGGAAAGGAACCACGCCAATTAGCAGGTGCCCACATGGGCACATACTTCCCCCTCCTCCCCCCCCCCCCCAACTACAAATACACGCATACTTTTGAAAATTCAGAAGCGCTCGTGCGGTTTAAAACCCCACCCATCTCTGCCCTTGAGAACACCTCCCCCTAAAGGGAGTAAAAGCAATACCCCCAACCTCTGCCCACATATAGGGCAAGGGGTTTTATAAAAGCCCATTTCTGTAGGCAAGGCACCGTTTTACCTGTGGAAATGGCTTTGAAAAATACACTCCTCCATCCCACGCATTATTTATGACATGTCCACAGGTGTAGAGAATGAGTAGTCGGACTCTGCGGTGGTGAGCAGTTTCCGTGGTAACTACCGTAGCTGCAAAATCAAAGTAGGCTGCGTGAAACTTCAGATATGTAACAAGACAACTGGTTAACAAATTTCTTGGCATTCAACTAAAAACATAACGGTATTACGTTCTAAGAACAGTCCACAGAACACATGAGGATTACCAAAGTCAATTTTCTGGTATTTTCCAGAGACTGGCTTCATAAAAGCATTATGAACCTCCTGCCTTTATCTTTCAGCAGAGAATTATGTGACCCCTTGTATTTCAGCTTATCTATTACAAAACATATTAGAGTCCATATTTGCCAAATCCTGTATATGCATTTCTAGGTAATTTTATAAAGAGCTGTGTCAAGTTACATGCTAGCCAAGCACGTAAATTGACAGTATTATAGTGACTTACAGATGTAAATGGGCCAGTACATAAGTGATGTGGTCCTGATTTTATAAGTACGTGCATGATCCCAATGGGCAGAGCAAGGGAGGAGCGCTCAAAGACACATGTAAAATTAAACAATGTTATACTTTATTCATTATCTAGACATAGGTACTTACATCAGCCCTAGGGCACCTATTGCTCTTTATAAAATAGTGCCTACGCAGGTGCAGTTAGCAAGGGAGCAAAAAGCGCGCACTGTCACTGTTGTAGTCAATATGGGTGCATTTACTGACACCACAATGGTGGCTGTACGTGCTTCGAAGCTAACTAGTTCACTGCAGGGGAAAATGGCAGGCATGCCGCCCACATTTAACACAGGTTCATTTCATCTCCCCATACAAATGTTTGCCTCTTACTCCACGCTAAGGTGCCGAATCCTAGCGCACCTTAGTAACACGCGACCCTAAGGGCACTAATGCAGTGGTGATTCTCTGCTGAACTGAAACCTTTCATCAGTAACCTTGAAACTTTCCGAAATGGTTTCCGTCTCCCCAACTCAACTCAAGCAGAAGGTGGAGATCACAGCTGCCCTTGACCTGATAATGTTCTTAAAATTTAAAAAAAGAAAAGGTATCACCGCACTAATGGACAATTACTTCCCAGTGCTAATGAAACCTAGGAAGAGCTGCTACCCCCCCCCCCCCCCGCTTTTCCATTCATTTTTGCTGATCAATTTTGTCATCGGCAGCGCATCTGCTCACAAGCTGCCAAATGGATTCTTCTTGAATGCACGGGCGGGGGAGGGGGGAGGCCTTTTGATAAACAGTAGAGGAAAGAAAATATATGTACCTTTCATAAGCGAGGCGAATTGCTCATTCTCGCTCTGCGCTTGCTTCATGTGGGAAAACTAATTCCACATTTACTTGCAAAGCATATGCACTGTGCCCAAGTCAGTGCATTAAGAAAAGTCTCAGGCAGCCAACGCTGTGGATTATAGATATTCTTCACCACAGCGAAACCGGGATCCAGCAGTGCTGCTCTCACGCAACAAGCCTCAAAAGCCGCAGAGCAGCTTATCTTCTGGTTTCTTTCAGTGCTTAATGATTTTGAAAAACGCTCCTCCACTGCTGGAACGGAGGAGGAAGTCATCTTTTCACAAAAGCATGTAAAATCAGACAGGCCAAAGCAATACGACTGCGAGTCTCCTATTGAACACAGCATGGCTTGTTGTGTTTGGTGGTTTCTTGAAATACAAATAACACCAAAGACATATTGTGGGGATTCTTTTTTTGTTTAGTTTTTAGATCTGGCCATGTGACTTCCTGAAACCAGGGAACACTGGGTAAAGTCTAATGTTCTCACATGCCAATGAATGGCCTCTTTTAAAGCCGGAATGGTGATGAATCGGTATTTGCTGAGGCTAAACAAGCACAGAGCGCTGCCTCCCTCCCTTCTTCCGTGCTCCTTGGAATGAAGGATGGAAACTGTGCTGCAAGAAAGAGTCACAGAGATGAGCCTGAGCTGGCAACCAACGGAATGACTTAACGCAAGACTGTTTTAATCAAGTCACTGAAGAAGTAGCTTATTGTATCATTCCAGTAGACGGCATCCTTTCTGAGGCAAGCATGTATTATGCACATCTAGTATCGTGTCAGCGTAAACGAAAGCTGCAGGATAAAGAAGGGGTGCTCCATAAAAAGGAAGGGAATTTAGAACATTATTCCGCTAGAAAGAAACCATGAATTTTTTTTGTTGGGCTGATGAACCATTCAATCCACAGCAAAATTTCTAGCTAGGTGTATATAAAAACTAGAAACAAATAAATGCATTCCATTAAAACATATGGATCTATGAAGGGAGGCGTGGTCTAGTGGTTAGGACAAGGTACTTCGGGCCAGAGGTTCAAGTCCCACCTGGGGACAGCAATCTCAGGCCGGAGGGACTGGGATTTCTAGTCCTATAGGCACTCCTTGTGGTCTTGGGCAAGCCACTTAACCCTCCATTGCCCATGTTCCCTGTAAGTATTAGCATATGTGTCTCATATCCCCTTGTGTTAAATGCATCCCCTAATTGACCACTTTGACCTGGTGAAAAGCAGGATATAAATACAGCTAAATAAATAAATAAAATAAAATCTAGACTACACCTGAGAAACAATGAAGACCTGGTTCAACCTAAGACGACCAACTGTTCAAGATAGGTGGGTCATGTGCATAAAAAAGCTAGATGATGAAATCAAGTTTTCCTATAAAAGATACGGATCTAGCCCAAATTAAAAAAAAATAATTTTTGAGGCTTTTTAAAATTTAGTATGTTTAATACAATGGAGAATAAAACTTGACATCCAACAGCATTCCTCAGCTGAGCTATTATAAACGTACTTCCTCAAAGATCTGTTAACAAATGTGGAATTCCTATATATTGAAACCAAGAATATATAAGAACTTTTGTGAATCAATCAGTTACTGTTGTTCCAGAAAAGGAATATGTCTGAGGGCAGTGGGGGAGAACCGACTCCCGAGGTGTGAGGAAGGGACATGGGGATTCTGCTGCAGTAGCAACTGCTATCCCAAGATGGGAAGAGTAAGAGGCCCCCAGAGACTGCAGAGGAGGGAGGTGGGTGGGGGGGCGGTAACATGATACCTTCTGACTTGGCACAGATAACAGCAGCTGCAGTAGTGGGGGACACTCCCTCAAAGCTCCAATTGCTCCACCTTCCAGAACATCTCTACCCAACAGTGTTGATGAGACTGGACTTAAAACCAACCAATAAAATGTATTACAATCCTAGGGAAGGATGATGTAATTGGGGAAAATGACAGTCTTGGTGAATTATTCTATAATTCATTTCTCGCTTGTTTGGTTTTACTTTTGTTCTAACAATATTGATCTCAGCTTTCATCTGACCAATCTGTTGCTCATGTTGAGATGCAAGTGCTAAAATTACTTTGAGATAATTTCTGACTAGTGTAAATTGAAAAATATATACATTTATCTCATACATATTCATTGTGACTATCTTGAAAAGCGACTGGGGGGGGGGGGGAGCAGTAGAGCAGTGGTTTACAAGCCTGTCCCCAAAGGCCCATCTCACCTGTCTGGTTTTCATGACATCCATAGTGAATAGACATGAGATCTATTTCTAAGTAGTGGAGAGCCATATTCATTCTGTTTATCCTTGAAAATCATACTAACTAAAAGTGACTCCAGGGCAGTGCCAAGAGCCATGTTCCTTGAGCAGCAGGGATCAACTGCAATCCTTGGCTGCAAATCTGTCTGGTTTTCAAGATATCCCTCATACACATTCATAGAAATTATCTGCATATGATTACATACCCCTTAAGTCATATCTCATGAAACTAGGGCTGGTTTGCAGCCCTCGAGGATTGTCATTTTAGAGACACCTGCTCTAAAGACTGAGCGTGTACTATACACAGAAACCTAGCAGCTCTCCAGAACCCTTAATCCAGTGATACACAAAGCAGAGGAGCAGACACAGATAGATAACGGACTTCTTTTTACTAAACTGCATTAAAATTTTGTAGTTATCATTACATCATGCAAACATCAAAATGTCTGTGCAGTACCTGCAGTCTCCACAACATTGGGAGTGTGTCCAGCATCTTATACAGTTAACGGAGAGAAAACACGCTTACCAAGCATTAAATGCATTGCAATAAACTGGATGCACTTAATGTGAAAGAGCGTTAACATTTAACATATTTATAACTCATGCTTTTCCAGTAGTACTCCAAGTAGTAGTTAAGCGCAAGGTGCAATCTATGCCTATTTATGACTCCATACCATCTTGGCACATACAGACTGATTCTACATAGGGTGCATGGGAGAGAAACGGATGAAACGTGCATAAGCCCCTATTTTAAAGGACTTAAGTACATGAATGGGCACGTATGCATGCACTTAAGGTAGTTGCCGTTCTGTAAGGGTGCACGTAATTCCATTGTATCATGCGCAGGCAAAGCGCATTGCTGAGTGCGAATTGAGGGCCTATTCTATAAAGTAAAGAAAACATGTAAGAGTTTTACTTTATAGAATAGGGGTGCACAGACATGCCTTAATCTAGGAGCCATGGTTACACCTGTGTGCATGTCTATAGACATACAGTAATTCCCTCCCCCCCCTTACTGTATGCACTCTAGAGCAGGTGTAACTGCCTATGTCTAGGCTGGCGCAAGGAGGCAAATAAGAAATCATTCTATAACTTCAACATGTAGACATAGGCCCTGCCTAAGCTCCCCTCAAGCTCCACCCTCACGCAAATCCCAACTAAAGGTACGCACAAAGGGACTTATGCAAAGAGCTGACAGAATAACAACTGCCTTAAGCGAACACATTAAGTCCTTTGAAATAGGGAAACACACTTTTCGTGTGTGTACCATTCTGTGTGCCCTATATAAAAATCAGCCCTATAATGCGGGAAGTAGTTCACACTGTGCATCAAGCCCCTGTGTTAACTATTAGTGTGGGTGTGCTCTTAACAGTTAACACGTGCTAATTCCCATGTGACCTGCTTAATGTACTTTAGTAAAAGGGGCTCATAGTCAGGTAAACTGGAAAATGAAAAACTTCCAAAACTCCCTGACTCAGAAAGTCCCATCATCAATGCACTTTCAGATAAGAGTTACATAAAGACTAGCTGACACCAGGGATAGGACATTTAACCGAAAATCAAGAGGCATACAGCACAGATAAAATATATGTCTTCAGGACGTTTCAGCAAAGTTCAGAAGGCAATTATGAACACACAGAGTCTGTGCGTGTGGTGGTAACATCCTAGCAGAGAAACCCCAAGATGCTGCATTTAAATCAGAGAGCAGAGTCATCTTTGTTTAATATGCAGTAACTCTAGTGCTATCAGTCTTGCTCTACCTAGGCTGAAATGTAAGCCCCTACCAAACTGTCCCTCGATGTATTATGAGTTTCATGACGATACCGTATGTCATTCTTAAAGACTCTCAAGTGTAAAGTTTCAAAGGCTTGGTAGGAATTTGCATACTTAAAAACAGGAGTTTCGCAGGGCAGAACGGCTGAATGCATGTTTAGTAGCAGTAAAAACTACATTCTACATGCCTATGTTAAAATATGAAAACAACACACTTACAGCGTGACACATTTCCCCTTCCTCCATTCACCAACTTAGGCATGCGTGTGGAAAGCCCTAGACCAACGTCTTTAGACAGGATGGTAGGGGGCTGTCAGGGATGTGTGGGATGACTACTGGGTGCGTGCATACGTGTGTGTACATGTTTATGCATGCGTGTGTGCAGACATATCACTCTCCCTGCATGCACTTGTCCCACCACCTCCAGCCCCCCGCTCTCCCTTGCATAATCTCCCTGCGCTTCCATTCCTCCCTTTGCACTCTTCCCACCCCTTGCATTTCCCCTCACTTGCAATCACACTTCCCTATCCCCTTCTCTCCCTTACTACCCCCCTCTTCCCCATCACCGAATTTGGCCACTGAACCAGTTCCTCTTCTCTGCTGCCAGCAGCAGTTCAGTTCCAGTTGGCAGGCTTTACAATTCTAGCTACAGGTTCTTTTCACTGTTTGGAGATCCCCACAGTGCCAACGTTTTATCAGTCCCCACGATGCTTTTGGTAGTAGAGCACGGCACCGCCTGCTACCCCGCTGACTTCACCAAAACAGAAGTCGAGATTCAAAATGTAACCATATAGTGAAGCTATTGAATCTCGACTTCTGTTTTGGTGATTTATTTATCGGGATTGGGTATAATATAGTTTTGGCATTTATTCAGACCCCGCTGACTTCTGCTACAAGCTCCTCCTGCTTTTATGCATACAGACTGGAGGACACAACAGACGGACGGATGGACCTTCCACAACAGGGGCATCGCTTGAGAAAAACACGCCTAGAAACCGTAACACATGAAGCCATTGCATGCACTCTATGTTCTCATTTTAATTGACATCAAGTACAAGCTGACTTCTGGCAACATAAGAATCCAAACGCCAAATACGAACTTTGCAGGTAATAAGTACCTTATTGTAAATATAAGCTTTAAATACCATGGTTCTACAGTGGATTGGGGAACCCAGGGAACCCTTTCAGTACACAGTATACGTAACATTTTTAACAACTATTACAACATCGATTTTAAGCACACTAAATAGTTAAGTTCACTTTCACTGCATTTCATATAGCAGTTCCTCATATGACATCACATGAATAAAACGTTAGGTTATTGCAATAAAGTTGGGTCAACAATCTGCATGTAGAATGAATTTAAAGTCAAATTTACTAAAAGCGAGAGCTTTAAATGTAATTATATAACAATATTTCCTTTCCTGCAAGGCCCTTCGTAATTGATGAATATTTAACTATTTAGATTTTCAGAGGCTTATCATTCTGCAAAACTGCACCAAGATCCTCTTTCCTTACCTCCCATTTTGTGTCTATGGGAAAATGCTTAGTAAACAGGGCCCTAAGATTGCTAATTCCTGTAAACAATCCCTGAAAGACAGGGGGCTTCATGCAGAAATCCTGCTCTAGTGCCCAGCGCTAAAATAATCATATTTCCTCATGTAAATCGCTTCTAAAATAGCTCCCACAGACAATGGCCGATTTAAATGTTCTCCCTCTAATTGGGTACCTTTTATAATTTAAAAAAAAGAAATATTTTGATTAATGCCATATTAAACTATTTCAGAACATATTAATTAGCTGCATGTTTTAAATTAGAAAAAATTATGATCGTGAGATATAATAGGTAGACTGGAGATGATTCTCATATCTCAGGATTAGAATGTGTCAAAGACTGCTTTTGAAGAAATTTTATAAGAGGCATTTTAAGTGCACGTGCTGCTTTATATGCCTGAAAATGCCGTTACAAAATCACCCTCCACATGGATAGCACCAGGGCAGGCACTGAGTTTTCAGAGACACAAATCACACAGTGCTACTGAAAATTCATAAGGTTAGCGGCTGCCCTTAGAATGTATAAACCCCCCTGGCCCACCGATTTCCTAGCTGGAAAATAAATACCTAAAATGTACCATTTATAAACACCAAGGAATAGAATGCCCTAATTCTAAGGGTTTCCTACCTTGCTTGGCTTCATGACTGTTTAATAGTATTAAAATGTTTATTACTACTGATAATAATGAGTGCCCCTTTAATAATTTTTCACGCGTTATCTATCAGCATGGCAGGAATCCATGTCCGTGGGTATCCCACCGCAGTCTGCTCAGATGCTCAAAGTCATTACTCACTCCATTATCCCCTAACATGAATAGGGAAAGGCTGCAATCATTTTTCATAGTTACCTCACGATGTGTGAAATTCTCTCTTATTTTTTTAAAGCAACTATCTTGCAAGCATTTTTTAAAAGGGGTCAAAATATTCATGCAGAAAAGGAGGTTAGTTAGCAGGGTCCAAATGGAGGTTTTCGGTGTTAAGAACCAAGGATGCGATTTATCAAAAGTTTTTGCCCATTTTCAGCTCACTGGAAGAACCTTTATAAATCAGGCACTGCATGACATCCCTGACTGGACCTTGTAAATTGCGTTATTCTAACTAAGCACTGAGGGACCAATTCAGAAAAACATAAAACATTTTCTCATATCTCACTCTAGAGAAGTGTCAAATTCCCCTTTTCCCCATTTAAGCAAGCACTTTGTGGCTCATAAAAAAAAGCTTTTCCATGCACATAAATGAACTACTCTTAAACAGCAAAGTGGTGGGGGAAAAAAAAAAAAAGGATGCAACAGAGCGTTTTCACCCCAAGTGCATGTGCCCCTACAAAGCATCGGGAGGGTTCAAAAACAGGTCTCCAAAGGTACACTGCACACATGAATCACAATCATCATTTCCATATATACACATTCGTACTGAAGGGGTCGATGTGAGTTTACTTCTGACAGAGAACTGATTTTTTGTGCACTAGGATGATCTCTCATATAGCAAGGGTTACAGGGCACAAAAATTCTGTGTCAAATCAAGAAGTAACACACAGTGCTAATCTTAACCCAAGTAACAGTTTAACAACTTCCCCAAAGTACCAAATCTTTACATTGCATCCAGAAGTGGAGTAAAGTTGTAACTTCCCATTGACTTCAACAGAAAGGTTTAAAAAAAAGCCATTAAAGACCAGAAATTACCAATTTGAGGACATACTAGTCCTGGACAGGAGTGTCCTGGGAGAAGAGTCTTAACGCCACCCACCCACTCATCCACAAGAAGGATCAGTGTCGCTTCCATACTTGCACCCTGTGTGGCCCGCAAAGCCCTTGGTACAGTCCTGAAACCAACTCAACTCTCCCCTCAACATCCCTTCCACGTCCCCACCTAACCCTACCCTGCTCCCCCTGCAGTGTATGCTCCTGCTATTGCCATTCTAAAAATAGAAGGGGCTCGGCTGAAGTCACTGACTTCAGCTGAATCTCACTCCATTCTAAGTTTAGCTGAACTCAGTAACCATGGTCGAACCACCACCATTTTTAAAATGGCAAATGGGAAGAGCAGGATGGCACTTTCCCTAGGGAAGGTACGTATTAAGGGACCAAAAGAGCAAGAAATGGAGGTTGACACAAGGGAGTCCACTGCAACGTTATTTATTTCAAACTCAGCTGAGTCGGGTCTCCCATATACTTTGAAATAAATGTGTTGCATTGGACTTCCCTTGTGCCTTGTGTCAACCTCCATTCCTTGCTCTTTTGGTTCATTTCATCTCTTTTAGAGGTTCCTTCTCTTGTTTTTTTGGACTATGTATTAAGGGACCACCAAGAGGCCTACAGGGCAGGTGAAGGGGAATAGGCAATAGTGTTGTTAGGGAGTGACTGGGTGAGAATGGAGAATTTCTGGTTCCAGGAAAAGCTTCAAGAGTCCACAGCAGGGTCCGGAGCATTTGGGACTGGATTAAAAAGTCTCTGAAGTTAAAAAGGATGTAAAATTTAATTTAGATTAGAGATTAAAAGTGCATTCAAATGAAGTAAAGTTGACTTCTATTTTAGCATAGATTTTTTTACTTCAGTGATATTTCCGTATTATTAGTTTTTTGCGCTGGAAATAAAAAATTAAACACTGAAGTAAAAAAAAAAAATCTGTGTTAAAAATCTAAAACAGATTTTTAAACACAGTTTCATTATATCAGCCTGCAAGTTAACCTGCTTAATACCATTATACCATATGTGCCCACATGCTCACTTAAGTCCCAAACTGTTAGCTTGTTGACAAATCCCACCAACCTTACCTGCTCGCTTGGAATATAGTCCACAAACTACTTTTATATACTGGCCCCATTATTATGAAATGCTATTCCAAAAATATCTTAGGCTGGAGAAGTCTTTTAACAGATATAAGTCAGGCCTTAAGGCTTTTTTTTTTTTTCACAGGCTTTTGAGATGACTGAGTAACTGGTCATGGGTGGATGGGGCTGTACGGGGCAGCATCTAGTGGCTGGCTCTGTGCTTTGAAGATTACTATTTCCTTTCTTTTTTTCTCATTTTAATGCATACGTAAACCACTCTGATGCCATTGTGAAGGAATGTATATCATGTACATTAATAAACATAAAAATACTGCAATAGCTTATAAAGGTAGATGCTGTGCTTGGGGACATAGGGGCAAATGTGAAACTAGGACACTTCTTTTGCCTGAGAGGAGACCAAATAACATAGGTTTAGAAAACAGAACAGCAGCTGCTTTGATAAAGACTGATTTGTTGAATGACCTCACATTCAAAACAAGAAGCGAGTACGCTGAATAATAAAGTTCTGATTAAAAAAACACACCAAGAGGCATGCTTACTAGAATGCAGCAGTGCACCGTGCGTTCAGCCCCGAAACAGCATGGGGTGGCATCGGGCCCGTACTAACGCATGAAACCGTGCCTGGCATGTCCCCACCTACTTAGTGTTGGTTCTCTGATCTCCCTCCGCTAAGCAGTTTGTCATAACTAATGCAGGTGTACTGGCTGCCACCTCAATGAGTGGCATTAAGCACACCTGGGCTAAGTGCAACATTGACAGCAAGGGTTAAAAACACCGAAGCTAACCACAATATGTACGCTTCACCCCTGAACCGCCCCGCTCCAACCCAATCCACGCTAAGCAGTTATCATGGGATTTTTAGCTTGGCAGCACTTTTGGCAAGGGGTAAGGGTTACTACAGTGCCCTTAGCATGTGATAAACCTCGCGTTGTTATGGGTGTGTTTATTGAGATGCGCTAAGACTATATACACTATCACTGTTTAACCATGTCACTTTCATATGTGGAAAGGCACTATTTACTCGTAACACATTTGGCTTTCTCCAGAACAAGTATGTCTATTATTTGAACTCTGTCCTACCATTTTTAAAAAAGAAACTGCAAATTTCAGAAGCTAAAAACATTTTTTATATAAACTCTGCAAGATTTTTCTATCAATGCACTCTCCCATCCTTCCCCGTTGTCTTTTGGATTTAAACCGTTCTTTCTCTCACAAGCCAATAAAGTACTATTACATGCAACATTTGATTTTTGGTTCCAAATCCATTTTATAATCTTTAGTGAAACTCATGCATGACAGATTCCTCGACGTTGCCAAAACACATATATTGTAGGGAATCCGGCCAGCACACACGACGAAGCCAGAATGCCTTTTCAAGTTCAAAGAGAGAACATTTTTAACTTTCAGTCACAAGGATACTCATTGAAGCAGTATATTGGCATTAAGAAAATCATGCTCACAGTTCAAACATATTTCATCAACCAGCATAGAAAGAGGGATGCATCATCTATGTGAACGCCAGATAGTACAGATAATTAAATGACCCTCCGAAGAAAAGCTCCATTAAAGGCATGTCATCTAAGACCACAAAAGTAAGTCAATCGCATTTATAAAGCTTGGATGGCCAGACTAGTAATCCTTACATTCATGAAGCTCTCTAACCTATTAATATATTTATATAAATACACCAAATTTTTACAAGCAGACTTTGTTCAAACATTTAACAAGCCATTTTTAGTTACAGTGCTATGTGTGCTGTTATGTCAACGCTGACTCCTGGCGACCCAGCTTCTGGGTTTTCTTAGCAAGGTGTGGCCAGAAGTAGATTGCTAGGCCTTCCTTCCACGCAGTGAGTTTACAGCCCCTGGTATTCCAAGGTGGTCACCCATCTAAGTACTAGCCAAGCCCGGCACTCCCCCTCTTTTATTTAAATTTATATTTTGAATTTTTCATGCATTAAATTTCTTGAGCCGCTTTCCAACATACACAACTCAAACGTCACTTACAAGAACACTAAAGGGCCCTTTTACTAAAGTGCACTAAGCAGTTAGCACATGCAAAAACATGTGTTAATTGCATGCAATGACCCATGGTAACTGCTAACGAGGAGGCCTGACAGTTACTGTGCACTGATTTGCACACTAACTGCCAATCACACAATGGGATGGTGAATCAGCACACTAGGGGTGGAAAGTGGGCATGGACCGCACATTATGTTTATCACAGAGGATATACTGCACACTATCAATGTTGCAACTAGCATGGGTGCAAGTAACGCCACCTCAAGAGATGGAGTTGGGTGCGCTTGTGATAATTGCACCATGTGTTAGTGTACGCATCCGTTCATTAACTACATGGAGTGTCTGCACTTAATGCATGATAGTAAAAGGATTTATAGATCTCCCCAAGACCTCATCACAGATCAAAAAATTGATATTTTCTGCATAACAGAAACATGGCTCTCAGAATCAGACACCGTACTTATGAACCAGATCACACCCCAAGGATACCAGATTTTTAACTGTTCCCGCACCCACTCCAGAGGAGGAGGTGTAACCATAATCGCAAAATCTAACCTGTACCTCTGGAATCTTGCAACAGAAAGCTCAGAAGAAGCCGACACTATCAAATTACCAACAAACACCTACTGATCTGCCTGATATATATATAGACCACCTGCAACAAACTTAGACCTATCAGACATCCTCAAACAAGTATCAGAGAACTATAACAACACAAAAGAACAGATAATACTCGGAGATTTCAATCTCCCCTCAGTACAAGAGAAACATGCTGAGGCATTCATGGAAGCAATGGGAGCTATGGAGATAACCGAAATAGTCCGCACCCCAACACATGAGAGAGACAACATCCTGGACCTCATATTCCTCAACTCCAAATCCAAGAATGTGTGAAATCAAAGAGCACAGCTGTACCATAGTCTGACCACTTTCTTATTACCTTCATCACATCCTACCAACCCACTCCCACCAAGGAGGAACCATGCCCAACAAGAAGGTTCAAAATGTTTAACAAAGAACTTCCTCAGCCAAATCTTACCAGATATACAGCCCGGTCAGGCAGATCTTGAAGCCTCAATTAACAACTGGAACACCATATTAGCTGCAGCAGCACGAACAATGACAACAAATGGAAGAAACAATGTGAGATAAGCAAAATCATGTTGGTACACACCAGATCTACGGAACCTAAAAACACAACTGAGAAGAGTTGAGAGGAAATGGAGAAAAACAAAAAATGAAGCTGATAGGGCAAGTTACATGGAGGCTCTCAATAAATACCACACCAAAATAGATGACACACGTAAAGCCTACCACTCGAAGATTATAAATGCATCACTTAACAGACCACGGGAACTTTTCAACATTGTCAAGCAGCTTACCAAGACAGCTAACCTCGCGGATCAACCACCAAACATACCACCACAGCAACTCGCAGCACAATACAAGCAGCAAAAACAGATGATCAGCATACAGTCCATAACAACTACAAACAATCACACCACTAACCTGAGATCCACGTGGGACACCTTTGAATCAATCCCCAAAGAAAGGATTGAAACCACAATATCAGGACTCAGTACTACCACCTCCCAACTTGACCCCTGCCCGGTTGACTGGATTAAGAAGACAAGACAGGAGTTAAGCCCGGTACTTGCCAGCATTGTAAATAAATCTCTCAAACAGGGTCAGATGCCTACTTCCCTCAAAATATCTATCCTATGCCCAACCCTCAAGAAACCGGATCTTGATCCATTAGATCCTACTTCATTTAAACCAGTAGCAAGCCTCCCGTTCACAGCAAAAATCATCGAGAAAATAGTACAACAGCAACTACAAGACCACCTGGACAAAAACAACACGCTTGACCCACAGCAACATGGATTCTGATCCTCACCTGGTGTCGAAACCCTCATGGTCTCATTATCCAATCTCCAATCTCCAGTATCCCGATACTTGCCAAAATACTGGAGAAGGAGACTCAACGCCAAATACAACAGTATATTGACACATATTCCCCGTTAGATCAGAGCCAGCATGGTTTCAGGGAAGCTCATGGAGTCGAGACCCTCATGACCTCATTAATCAATACACTAATCATCACGAACAACAACATAAAGTCAGGTGTGGCAATGATTTTCCTCGATATATCGGCCGCGTTTGACTCAGTCGACCATAAGATACTACTATCACGACTCTTTGAAAAGGGTATTCAAGGTCTAGCATGGAACTGGTGTAAATCATACCTGGAAAATCGACAGCAACAAGTTTGCATCGGCTCAAACACATCAGAACCATTCCTCCAAACGCAAGGTGTCCCACAAGGATCCTCCCTCTCTGCGCTGCTTTTCAATATATATATGCAGCCAATCTGCCAAATCACCAAATCCCTCAATGTATCTTGCCTCATCTATGCAGACGATGTGCTTATCTTCACTCCGATTGACACCACGAGTCCAAATTACACTAACTTAACCAACTGTTTCAATGCAATAACAGATTGGCTCTTAGCCCAAAACATGCGAATTAATCTCAAAAAGACAGAAGTCTTAGTTGTCACCAGAAACAAGCTCTTCTCCCCACCAGTTTCACTCAAAGTAAGAGACGCTGAGCTCCCAATCAAGAAGTCAATCCGCTACCTAGGTGTTATACTCGATCAACGGCTAGATTTTACCTAGCATATAAAAAGTACGGTAAAAACGATTTACTTTAAGATAAAAAGCTTACGCCAACTAAAACCCATGTTAGAAGCGAATGACTTCCGTTCAATATTCCAGGCAATAGTCACTCCTCACTTTAATTATGCAGATATTGTCTTACATGGCCTACCAATGAACACCATCAACCCGCTGCAACTTGTAATGAATGCTGCGGCACGTCTCTTAGTAGGTGCATCAAGAAGAGACCATATTACGCCAATCCTAATGGACTTACACTGGCTCCCAATAAGATGCAGAATTACTTATAAAGCGCTCCTTATCACATTCAAGGCCTTCTATAAAATTTCGCCATCAACGATCGCTGACCTCATCTGTCAAGCACCTAGTACAAGAGCAAGAAGACCTCTCACTGAAAACATGCTAGTCATACCCAGCGAATCCACAAATTGGTCACAATCAACGATCAACAGGGCATTTAATTCTTTTGCTCCTAGATGTTGGAATAAACTCCCCCCAGATATTAGAGCAATACAAGATATTAAACAATTCAGAAAGGCTATCAAGCACTATTTATTCACGGAATACTTTCAGCCACCGTAACATAGATCACCTGCAACATGTACCTCCAGTGCTTAACAAAAACCCAAATGTACTAGAATTAAGCAATGCAGTTGTATATACACTTAGAAATACATATGTTTTTGTTGATCTTATGTAAATAGTTAATGGAATGGTTCTACAAATAGAGTATCCCAGTTATCCAAGTTCTTAAACTGTTATCTGTAAACTCATACTTGTTTAAATGTACTGAGATGTTTTTGTTCTATGTAAACCAGGCTGATGCCGAATAGTGCGGTATAGAAGAAACTTTAAATAAATAAATAATTAAATACTCTAACCAAGGCAACTCAAACCAAGCACACCGGATATGCATTGATCTTCCTGGATATATCTGTTGCTTTCAACACCGTTTCACACAACATCCTGCTCCACAGACTGAAGGAAATCAGCATCCAAGGCATAGTACTGCAATGGTTCCAGTCATATCTATCGGACAGATATCAACAAATCAGAAGCAGCACCGCCACTTCCGTACCATATCAACAAACCCAAGGGATTCCACAAGGGTCTGCTCTATCAGCCATGCTATTCAACATTTACCTACAGCCACTCTGCTCCATGATACGATCACACAATGTTGACTTCCACATATATGCAGACAACATTATGATTTATGGACCCATAACCACTTCAAATCCAACCAACCCACAGTTAATAACTTGCTTCAATGATGTATCAAGATGGCTTCAAGAGAATAACCTCACAATAAACCTCAAAAAGATAAAAGCCTTATTTGTAATAAAAGATCATGAATTCACCCCAACACATCTCACACTAAGAACCATACAAATTAGAGTCCAACCACAAATAAAATATCTGGGAATCATTCTGGACCAAGCACTATCATTCAAACAGCAGATTGCGAAAACTGCAAAGACAGTATTTTTCAAAGCCAGATTGATACAATGGCTAAGACCACTCCTAGATGCTCAGGACTAAAGATCTGTCATGCAGGCTATGACTTTCCCGCATCTGGATTACTATAATTCCATATACCATGGCCTCCCAACTACCGATCTCAACCCACTCCAAACTACCCTCAACACAACAGCCAGAATCATACAAAGAGTGAGAAAATGTGACCACATCACCCCAGTCCTAAAAGATATCCACATCCTCCCAGTAGAGACTCAGATCAAATGCAAAACACTAGTACTGATCCACAAGCACTTCTTCCAAAGCAACCATCACAGCTACATACACTTCTAACAAAACCGCATTCAGGAAGAACTACTCGACAGCTCGCAAATAACACATTGATTGTGCCACATGAAAGAACTAAATTCAACCAGCAAATCTGAAAACGAGCACTCATCCTATATGCGCCTTCCTTATGGAACTCTCTGCCTGAAATCTGGGAAACGTCTTCAGGTGAGTTGAGGGTTTTGACTGAGGGAGAAAGGGAGTTATGTGAAGCTGTTAACAGGCACCTGCCCCTTTAAAATGATGAAGAGAGAATTGACAAACCCTAGGAAAAGAAGCTTAGTCATAAAATATAATATTTCTAACACCTCTTTAACTGCTCCAAGTACTTATAATACAACATTTATTAAACTTAATATAATGTTAGTATTCTCTATTGTACATAAGAATTCCTTCGGGGAATTGGCAATAGCTATTTTAAACCAAAAAGAACATAAATATTAAAAGAATACGAGGAGAAAAAGACCTCAGTTCAAAGCCAGAATCCCTCTTCACAGCAGATTCCCACCACAGGGGAGTTGCCTTCCACTGCATCACAGGTCTAGAAAAAAACTCATCTCTTTCTTTTATTTATTTTTTAAATTTTTTATGCTATATTATATATTTTTATTTATTTATTTATTTATTTCCATTTTTATATACCGCGCTATTTACAATCAGCGCGGTTTACAGAGAACCAAAGACCAGAACAACAGGCTGCTCGGTTTTACATAAAACAGGAAGATAAACTTGGATACGATAAACTTGGATAATATGGGGGTAAAACTATATACATAGAATGTTGATCTGTTAATTTGATCACATGAGAGAGGTGTTTACGTGAAATTGACAATGGTGATTGGGAAAGGAGGCAATGTGGTTAAGTTTGTAGTGAATATTTTGCACTTTATGTAGGGTAGTATTTGATGAATAGGTTATGCTTAAAATTGATTAACTCATGAGTTTTATATTAATTTAAAACTCATGAGTTAATCAATTTTAAAGTTTCTCAATAAAGTCGCTCTAAACACATGGCCCAGACTCGGCCACAGTGTTTTATACCACACTCAGAAAAATGCTCAAATGTGTCGACCCACATCCAGAGAGTCATATTCACTGGAGGAATGTTAATAATTCAATGCAATAACCATAACCTACTTAGCTTAGAATTAAGCCAGTATCCCAGGAAGGAAGACACGCTGCCCTACAAAGATCTCTGTTTCACCGACAAGGCTTCATCAGGGGCTATGATTTACTCTGTCACAAAGGATTCCACTCCAGCGATGGCGTCTCTTATCATCGCCCAGTTTGAACTCATGAGTTTTAAATTAATAGTTAATGTAGAATTTAAAAAAGCAAAAAAGAAAAAGGAGTTTTTCTAGACCTGTGATGCACTGGAAGGCAACTCGGATCTTTTTCTCCTCGTATTCTTTTAACATTTATATTCTTTTTGTATAAAATAGCTATTGACAATTCCCTGAAGGAATTCTTATATACAGCAGTGAATATTAATATTAGATTAAGTATATGAAATGTTGTATTATAAGTACTTTGGGCAGTGAAAGAGATATTGGAAATATTATATTCTTTGACTAAGAGCTTTTTTTCCTAGGGTTTGTCATTTAGCTCTTAGTGCGGTTGTTTTAGAAGAGAGAATTGAGCCATATGTTAGCAGCCCACTGCTCTCAGCTATGAAAAACAACACCAACTTTGAGCTCACATTATTTTTCCAGGAACACCACAGCTTGTGAAGCTCAATGCAAGCTGCGTTATTAGAACTGCATAATAAATGAGGTGGTTTGCATACATGTGCATACTTCTGTATCTCATTATTATGCAACATGTTTGTGGCAAACTAAGATGCCTTGCGGTAAAATGATTTTTGCCTTTTAGCACACAATAAGAGTCAAATATCATGCATTATTCCCTTAGGGCAGTGGTTCCCAAACCTGTCCTGGGGGACCCCCAGCCAGTCGGGTTTTCAGGATAACCACAATGAATATGCATGAGATACATTTGCATACACTGCCTCCATTGCATGCAAATCTATCTCATGCATATTCATTGTGGATACCCCGAAAACCTGTGGCTGTGGGGTCTCCCAGGACAGGTTTGGGAACCACTGCCTTAGGGGGTCATTCCGAAATGCAAATAGGCCGCCTGGACATGCGGGATAGACGTTTTTCTAGAGAAAACATTTAGAACCGTATTCTGAAACCACATGGCCCTGCAGGTACACGGCACTAAAATGGGGATCTCAGAACGTGGGCAGGAGAGGCGAAATGGGGATGTGGCAAGCCACGAAGATGTATAAAGCATATTCAGGAAATTCCTGTGGACATCCTGAGTGTAACCCGCGGACACCTACATTATACCAGCAGCAACATGGAATAAGACCAGCACTTAGAAGATTTCCAGCTCTAGGGGGCGGAGCCTGATGTCCAGCGGGTAGGACGCTTTGCGTTGAAGCTCCCGAGAGGCCTACTCAGAATCCTGACTTAATACCTATATAAATTTACTATTTTGCTCCGAGCTGACCGGGGCACCTCGGGGGGGATGGCGGCCCACAAACCAGCGCGCTTGGACTTCGGGTCTCCTTCTTCTTCTCACGGAAAACGCTCCAAAACGGAGGTATCCTCCCCGCAGAAGATGGTTCCATTTCGTGAAAACCCCACAATGCACCTGGAGATTTTGGAGGAAATACGCGGCGTGAAGGAATTGGTGCAGTCTAATGGAGAAGCGCTTCGAACCATGCGAGAAGACTTTGGAGTGCTCCAAGACCGACTTGAAGGTCTTTCATTACGGCAGGACAATATGGCGGGGGTCCTCGACTCGCACGAGGTGCGCTTGGGCAAACTGGACGAGGCTGAGCGCCAGATACGGAATCTTCAAAAGGAGTTGGAAGATAGCAATAATCGCGCCCGTCGCAACAATGTGAGGCTCCTTGGAATGCCGGAGGGAGTGGAAGCAGGAGATATAAGAGAATTCTTGCTCAAAACTCTTCCCTCCTTGCTGAAGATTACTTTTCACAGAGAACTGGAAATCGATCGAGCACACCGTGCTCCTGCCTGCATGGCGCTCAACCGCACGACCCCCCGGCCTATTATCTTTAGCTTGCTACGATATCAACAAGTGGAACAAATTTTACATGCTGCCCGAGCGAATCATCATTTGGAATATGAAGGTCTCCTTCTTTCCTGATTTGGCAAAGCCTACCGTTGACCGTCGGAAGAAACTCCTTGCTCTTCGCCCTCGACTTCAACAGCTACAGGCTCGCTTTGGCCTGTTGTATCCAGCGAAGCTCCGAGTGACTCTCCATAACCAGACCAGGACGTTCGAGGATCCTGATCTATTATCAACATTTTTGGACTCCAAAGAAGCAGAACAGATGCGCTAATCCCAAATTTTGGACTCTTATCTGCCGGCTCTGTCCGCCATTTTGAAGGGCCCGATGCGGCGGTCATAGCCCAGCACAGAAATAGCCTGGACTTTCTTTCTTTCTCTGTATGACTTTTGTCTTTGGTCTCCTATCCCTTCATGATGTGTGCCTCGGTCGGATTCGGAGCACGCACAGTCCTACAGGTTATATGTTTTTTCAATTTCGGCCTTCTCTGGGGTTTCTCCCCGCAGACACATGGTCGCCAGTAATTTTGGGGTTTTGCTTCTCCTCTACCGTACTGCGGTTATCTTTGTTAATGTGGGGCGCTTCATTGTATTATATTAGCTTATTTTCCTATGTCATGTGTACAGCCAGATACAGTCAGTTTGAGGGACACAGTGAAATTATGTGTGCTATCATGCTCAGAATTTTAACTTTTCTGAATGGCCTCATGTAAAATCTTATTATTCATCGTACAAGGCATTGCTGGTCCACTCAGCAGAAAGAAAATCCTTAGCTATCTTAGCCACGAGCACGTTGATTAGGTGTTTCTTCAGGAAACGCATTACACTCTGCTGCAACACTGAAACTCAATGCTAGGCCTCACATGGTAGCTGCCTACTCTCCCACCGTTTCCAAATGGTACGGGATAGTCATTCTGGTCAAGAAGTTTTTGCACGCTACTGTACCTGATATTAGCGCTGACATGGAGGGTAGATGGGCCCGTGTACACCTTGAGGTTGGAGATAGTGAATTCACGTGTATTTGCACTATGTCCCGAATGTGGACAACCCTGCTCACTATGCAAGTTTTGCGCGTTGGCCTCGGCCTCCGCTAATGCTCCATTAATACTTGGTGGCGATTTTATTCAAGTGCTCCCTCAATCTTTTCTTCTCAAACAAGGTGCTTGTTGGTTGGAAGCTCCAGTACCGAGCAGACCTGTGTGGCTAGATATAGTTGCGGGCCTTTGCTCACCGATTCCTCTTACCTTACTCCCTGGTATGACTCTCCCATTAGACTCCCACTATCCACCAATGTTTTTCGACACTTTAGGTGCCTTTAATCTTCCTATGCAACCTTTCGACTCCCGACTCTGGTCAGTGTAACTTCAGCATTGCATTCGGAGCACTAGAGTACTCCCGCCATCGACACTCTCTGCATAAGGTTGATTGGAAACTTCCGATCTCTCGGTAGTTTACCGGGTGTGTAGCATCCAATTTTACTAAACCTTATGTAATGCTATCACTAGAGATACCTCTATAGCGCAGAAAGTATGGGAGAGAGAATTGCATGTGACTTTAACCTCGGAGCAATGGAGCCTTATCTGGAGCAGAGGGACACGGGTTTCCGACCCGCCTCACTCACTCAGACCCTCTTCTTTCTAGCCCACCGGTGTTTTTACACTCCTCACAGTTTAGACATATGGAACACTACTCAGGGTAATGGTTGCTGGACACGTCCTGTGGCCATTGGTTTATTACTTCATTTCATGTTATGCATGAATATCCCGCACTACAGTATAACTGGCGTCGGGTCTGGGGTCGTATTTAGTCTATATTGCACTCTCAGGAGTCCCTTTCTCGGAGGATAGTGGGACTTCGCCCAGTTGCGGGGATCCCCTCTCTCCCAAGAAATGGCTTATCTCCTTTTGAACTTTATGCTTGGCATTGCTGTTTCCCTCATTGAGTAAAACTGGGAAATTAGTTCCCATCTGAGCCTCAATGAATGGTGGAATCATGCCTGTCTCTACAGTAAATATGAACAAATACCTCGTCTGTGTGCTTCCTCCGTTCAGACTCCTTCTTATTGGTCTTAATGGAAGATGTTCAATGAATATGTACATTTTGCTAAATGCTCTCATCTGACTGTCTAACTTTGTATATATCTCTGTCTCATGATCATGCTGTATTGTGGATATTTTTTGATTGTTTGATGTATAATCACTGTTAACTGGAAGCGCTCACATGCTGATACAAACGGGTAGCGAAGAAGCACCGGGGTGGGGGGTAATGGGTTTACTTTTCCTTATTGTATACTTGTTTTGTCTCTTTTGGTGTGTTGTTTCTTTGTTTGTTGCAAAATGAAAATAAAAGTTTCAAAAAAAAGAAGATTTCTAGCTCTGATATTCAACACATCCCATAGAGATGAATGGCCATGACAAGTCTGTATTGACCTGGTGTGTCTGCTGCCTAGGAGGGCACAAGATGCAGTTGTAAAGAATAGAATGCACAGGTGAGGGACATTTGTACGGAGAAGTTACAATAAAAAACATCCCCACAGAAATATAAAGCACTGCAATAGTCTAGATTCTGGCTATGCTGGCATTTGTTGGTTGTGTGAATGGGGCTATTCTAGGCTTCCCTAATAATTCCTGTGTTCAGAGAAATGGGAATGTAGATGTAGGGATGTTATGTGTGTTAGTATGGAGCAGAAGCGTGTTTGGCAGAGATGTGTGATCCTGAGACGCCCTGCTAATATGTATTACCAGCAGTTGCTTATAGGTGCAGGCCAATGATTTTGGCAGGGATATATTATTTGTGACCACAGGCAAGAGTGTCTATGTGTGGTATGAGGGTTGATCCGCAACCCTGGGGGGACATATATGCCTGGCCCATACCTGATCCACAGGGCTGATTGCAGCATCAACAGGTGCCAGTATGAATGGGCAGTAATGTTCGTACAGCTGCTCTGCAGCAACATAGCAGGGCATGTCCTTGTTAATGGTGGGGGACCCTCGGAGTGGGGGCACGCTGTAGTACAATCATCAGTAATACATATCCAAATGCACCAATAGACTAAGAGTATGCACATTTGTCAGGACAGATGATGGTGGTTTTGGGCATGTAGGTATGACTTTCGCTTGGTTGCATGCTCTCATCCTAATGGTTTCCTATGAATGAAAGAGAGATGTTTTGACACGTTGCTGTACAGACTCTCTTCAGTTTTTTATGGCTGATTATTAGCATTGCAAATAGTGTTTTCAACAATGACCACTGAAAGACTAACTAAGGTGTTCATCACATGCCATGTATGTTTTGTTGCAGGGTCTGTCAGGACAAACATCTCACGTTCCTCTTGCTTTTACAATAACTTTGGTGCACTTGCATAACCTTGTTGTGTTATGGGCCTACAACAGACGTAGTATATCCAGTCTGGGTTGCATGTCCTTATCTGTTTCATCAGTATTAACGTGTTTGCATGGGCACAACACTGTCAGTGTCAGCATTAGCTTTGCTAGCGGCACGCTTTACCAGTGGAGGCGTGGGCGCACGGAGGCTAGATGCATCGCAGACATCTATCATTTCAGAATACGGCGAACACGGAGACATACAGGCAGTTTGCTGCATTTACCCATATCCCATTATAGCAGCGAGGGCCCTTGTTTTCCCAGAAGGGTTATTCGGGCCGTGCCATAAACATTTATCACCCTGATCACAGCACGTCGAAATCCACAGTGTAGGAATCAGATCAATTACATGCCCATTTTCACTTTGAAAGTTTCTGTCGGCAGGACATAGATGTTATAGAATCAGGCTCTTAATGCGCATTAGAACCTATCCCCTAGTGAAAGAAGCTATCAAAACAAAAACTAAATATTTTATAAAAATGGCAAGCAGAACCTAATCATGAAAATAGGAAAGAGCATAAGTGCTGGTAAATTAGATGTAAAACACTTATAATGGAGGCCAAAAGATTTTGAAGAGAAACTTACCAAAACATTTAAGGATGTTAAAAGCAAGACGCCTGCAAGAGTGTCAGTTGAATCATTAGCAGACCAGGGCCAGAACAGGATGAAGACAAAGCCATGGGCCCGGATGGCATACATCCAAGAATACTGCGGGAACTTGGGGACGTTCTAGCGGCTCCACTGTCTGACCTTTTCAATGCCTCTTTGGAGTTGTAAGTGGTGCCAGAGGACTGGAGAGAGGCACATGTGGTCCCTTTACACAAAAGCGGACATAAGGAGGACACTGTGAACTACAGACCGGTTAATCTAACCTTTGTAGTTAGTAAATTATTGGAAAGGCTACTAAAAGAGAGAATAGTCAGGTTTATTGAGTCCAGTGGATTGCAGGATTTGAGGAAGACAAATCAGATTGATTTCTTTGACTAGGTGACCAAGGAGTTGGATCAAGGAAGAGTCCTAGATGTGGTGTATTTAGATTTCAGTAAAGCCTTTGATGCCGTTCCACACAGGTGACTTATAAACAAACTGAGCACCCTAGGGATGGACTCTAAAAGTTACTGATTGGGTTAGAAATTGGTTGAGTGGAAGGCGACAAAGGGTACAAGTAAATGGAGCTCACTCTGAGGAGGAGGAGGTTGCCAGTGGTGCGCAGCAGGGATTTGTCTTTGGTCTGATTCTTTTTACCATCTTTGTTAGTGATATTGCAGAAGGACTGTTGGGTAAGGTTTGCTTGTTTGTGGACGATACCAAAATCTGCAATAGAGTAGGCACCCAGGCATGAGGAGGGATGTAACTAAGCTTGAAGAATGGTCAAGAATTTGGCAGTTCAAATTTAATACTAAAAAATGCGGGGTCATGCATTTGGGCTGCAAAAATCCAAAAGAGCGGTAAAACGTAGGGGGTGAGGTTCTTCTGTCCACAAAAAGAGTGGGACCTGGGCGTAATGGTGTCTGACAATCTTAAAGTAACTAAACAGGTAAAAAAGGTGACTGGGTGTATAGGGAGAGGAATGGCCAGCAGAAAAATGGAGGTAATAATGCCTCTGTATAAGTCTCTTTTGTGATCTTGTTTGGAGTGTTGTGTGCAATTCTGGAGACCTCATCTTCAAAAGTATATGAGCAGGTTGGAGTTGGTGCAGAGGATGGCTACTAAAATGGTTAATGGTCTTCGTTATGAAGCATATGAGGACAGACTTAATATGTATACTTTAGAGGAAAGGTGGGATAGGGGCGATATGATAGAGACATTTAAATACCTCTATGGCATAAATGCACAGAAGAGTCTCTTTCAATTGAAGGCAAGCTCTGTTATGAGGAGTTTAAGGGAAGAGACTCAGGAGTAATATGTGGAAATATTTCTTTATGGAAAGAGTGGTAGATGCATGGAATAGTCTTCCAGTGGAGGTGGTGGACACAAGGACAGTATCTGAATTAAAAAAAGCATGGGACAAACACAGAGGATCTCTAAAGGTAAAAATAGGACTATTGTAATTGATATGGAAGGGCAGACTAGATAGGATATGTGGTCTTTTTCTGCCATCATGTTTCTATGCTTCTATAAACCCACACCTGGAAAACTAAATTACTTGCTTTGGTGTTCACTTCACAGCATGATGAGTAAAATACTTACACTCAAACCCTTCTTTATAGGTGATTATTCAGAGAAACTGAAGCAATCACTGTGAATCTATAAGAGACACTAAAGCAAACTGGCATATTAAAGAATAGCGAATCACCAGGACCTGATGGTGATCACTCCAGACATCTGAGGAAACACAAATATGAACGTTAGAACTGTTGCTGGTAATCTGTAACTTATCGTTAAAATTTACCACTGTACTTGAAGGCTAGAAAGTAGCCCAAGTGCTGCTAAATTTTAAAAACTATGTCAAGGATGATCCAGGAAATACAAAACAATGAAATGGATATTTGTGTTTGGCAAAATGGTGGAAGTTATCATTTAAAATTGAATTAATTCACATGTGAATAAACAAATCTTAATAAGGTCCTCCATTATCAGTTGAAGATGCCTTTCACCAAAGAATTTGAAAAATTTTAACAGTGTGAAAACAGGCTTACATTAATATTTTCCCTAATTTTTAGGAGGTTTAAAGTAGTGTTCTTGAAAATTTTGAATGATGGCCCTCACCCTTTACCTTCTCAGGCTCTTTTAGGTAAGGAAGAGGAAGGACGACATGCAGCAATGTGTTACCAACTCCGCATTCCATGTGGCCCCCAAAGACGTTTGGCTCCTATATTCCTACTCTGTTCTCAGAATGATTGATGAAAAGCACAGGAGTACTAGTACCATATAGCTCAGAGTGCTTAAGAGGAATGGAAGCCAGCAAGGATTTGGCAAGAGCTTCAGAGATCGGCAGATGGCAAGGAATAAGGACTGTGGGTGGTGGGAAGACTGAACAATGAGTGCTGTGGCAGGGAGGTGTGGGAGAGAACAATGGTCCTTAGAAAAATGGTGAAGAGCAAGTCTGTCTTAATAGGTTTAGTTTTCTTTAAATGGTCCTGGCTTCTGCCCACCAAAAACAAAGCACTTGGCAAAATAGAGAAGTTAATTTTCTGTATTGATTTTCTTCCAGTTTTGTTGTACATAAATGATGGCAAAACAAAATTACTTGCAGATTTCTGGAATAGTGTGCATTAAAAAATGTGGGACCTATGCATGAAATTGCACCTCAGGGCTGTTGAGAACTATTATTCCCATGTTATCTGGTAGGACCATAGTCAGAAGTTGTAAAGCCAGCATCATAAGATTATTTTGGAGGTCAGCTATTTCATATTAGGAGAGGGACAATTCCTTGGACAGAAGCTTTTTACGAACAGCATGCTTCCCAATTTAATGAAATTGCAAGAAATTAACTGAGGGCTGCTGCCTCTCACCCCAAAATCCCTACTAATTAAAAAAAAATAGATTACAATAGTGGTGAATCACTACCATTGAGATATCCTCTGTGGGACCTCAATTTTGACTCCGCCTCCCCCAAGAGTTTACAATTGGTTTATCTTGGCGGCACTCTATCAACAAATTATGCTAAATAGAGCCAGTATAATCCATTGATGGAATCTGGTACGTTTAAAAAACATTTTATGTAGGAAACTGATTGTAATGCTGGAGACTTGCAGGGAAGCTGAGCTTATCATCTGCACTGGAGACACTTACCCCTGCTGTCTGTTTGTCCTGCTTGTGGAGAGAGTTCTGAGCTTTGAGACCACAGGGCTGACACCAGGGTACCACACCCCATTCAATGTAAACTAATAGCTGATTTAAATCCCCCAGGGGCACGTATCAACTCTGTCATGCCAAAGGAATGTGACTAAGCATGCTCCTTAGTTACTTTGGTTGACTTAGGTATTTTTACGGAGGCAATACCCATGATACTTGGTCTTGGAGGTTATGGTCCACTGTCGCTTCCAAGGAGAATAGTTCATCCTCATCAGCTCCTTCAAATAAGGTTAGCTAGTATTTTTAATGTAAAGTCATCTGTTGCTACTGTTGATAATAGATCAATATTTTGCCTAGTATTTATGGCAAGTTGACTCGAGCCGGAGGGCCAAGGGTTTGAATCCTACTGAAGGACAGCATCCTCAGGCTGGAGGGACTGGGATTCCTAGTCCCACAGCTGCCCCTTGTGGCTTTCGACAATCCACTTAACCCTCCATTCCTCAGGTTCAAAAACAGATTGTGAGCCCTTTGAGTACAAGGGAAATATATACCATGCCTGAATGTACACCGCTTTGACCTGATGAAAAGCGATATATAAGTATTGCTAATCATTGAAACTTGGCTTGCTGATTCAGATACTGTTATGCCCCCTGGTTTTACAGTTTTTACTAAGGCCTGAAAGCAAAAAAAGGGTAAAGGGGTTTTAGTTTTTAGAGATGATTGAGATTTATCTGATGGTGAGCTTGAATGTCCATCTTCTTATGAGTTATTATATATTTTTACTTCTTCTTAGGGTTTATGCATTATTGTCTCCCAGGTTTATTATTGGATGATTTTTCTCCATTTATTGAAGATTTGTTACTCCCTAAAACTGATCCACAAAAAAGTGAATTTGTTATGAGATTTTAATATCTATAGATCTGATCCTTCTTCTATTCATGTATACAGTATAATGAATTTATCCACCTTTTTGACTTATTTAAGCCGGAATCAAATTATTTCCTACACAATGAGTCAGTTCAGCTATATTTTACATTTGATTTTTCTTGGTATGTTGATTTAGTCATCCGTGTTGATACAGGAGAAGGTACCTTGATCTGAACGCAATCTAATTTGATTATCAGCAGTATTAGATTGTGGTACTGTTCGAGCTAGTACAACTCAGACTGTGACTAGATGAGGTAACTATGATACTGAGAAGCTGCAGCAATTATGGGTTCATATGTTAGAGATGTAGACATATTGATGTTTCTTCTGCAGTTGATCATTGGCATGTCACATTGGGGGATATTCTGAATAGAATTGCACCCCCTTATGAGGTCAAATTCTAATGATACAAGTTTCCTTATGCCGTCACTAGATTATAACAATTATTTGAAAGTTTATCAGGATAAAATTTAGGCAACAAAGTTGATGTGTTTTTCACAGAGAATACACCTTGGAGCCAGCCAACCAAAAGCTCTTTTTGAGGCTGTTAGTGGTCTCTTAAAAGGAGACTGGTCAGTTGTGCAATCAATATTATTAGCTAAGCAGTTTGGCAATTCTTTTCAGTCTAAAAACTCATTACTTAATGTGCTAAATTGCCCCAAATTGTGGAATCCTGACTAGGTAGACTTAGATTTAAACAGTGGGGAGTGTTGGAGCTCCTTTATGGAACTCTCCCTGGGTGATGTGTCGCAGGCCATTAGTAGCCTGAATTACCCTTCTGGCATACTTATGTTGGATTGTTGTTTTTGAAGTCAATAAGTGATGATATACTAGGACCACTGACAGAGATAACTGATTGTTCCTTAAAAGAAGGTGTGGTCCCTGATTTGAAGAGAATGAGAGTTCACCCATTATTGAAAAAGCCTCAGTTGATTCTGGTCATCCTTTACATTTTCACGCAATTTCTTTTTTATCATTTATGGTGAAGGTTTAAAAAAAAAAGTATTGGCTCAATCAAATTAATTTTTGTCTGTTAGGTGGGTACTGGATCCATATCAGTTTGGTTTCTGGGCAAAATATAATATTGAATTGATATCAAAACAAATTGTAAATAATATCTTCAGGGGTTTTGATCAGAATCTCCATTTTTTCTGGTTTTGCTTAATGTAGCAGTAGCCTTTGATATATTAGATCAAAATATTTTGTTCTAACACTTAGAGGCCATGGGGATGTCTGAGAATTTGCTTGTTTGGTTTTGATCTTTCTATGGGGTAGGCAGCAACAGGTGAGGTGTCAATGGGAGTGTTTGCCTTGATATACTTTTAAAACTGCTGTACCACAAAGGCTTGGCCCTCTCTGCTGTACTGTTTTTATTTGTATATGTAATTATACTACTTTTATTTGTAAGTTCGGAGCTGCATTATTTTGTTTAAGTCAATGATGTTCAAATTTTGATTTCTGTTATTGGCAATTTAAATCATGCCATACAGATAATTCAGTCAACTGTGATGACAGTTAAGAAGTGGATGGTTGATGTGAGATTGCTTTACTGGAATTCAAAAGCAGATTCTATTGTACTGTTTTTCAATAGGTTCTGTACCAAAAAAAATGTGATGCTTGATGGTGTGACAATTTCAGTGACTAATCAGATTCAAGATTTAGCAGTCTTGCTAGCTTCTAAATTGACTTTGAAGCTTCAAATAGATTCAGTCATTAGGTCTGCTGTCTTTAGCCTTAGATCTGTCAGTTTCTTGAAGCCATTTTTAGATTACACCGAATTCTGTACTGTGCTACAGTCACTGATATTAACGCAGACTGATTACAGTAATGGTCTTTATTTGGGGCTACCTGCAAATTTGATTCATGCTGTTCAGATAATTCAAAATGTGGCAATTTGTTGGCAGGATTAAATCACTATTAACACAATGCAAGTTTGGCCTCGCTTTACTGGCTTCTGCTACAGTGGAGGGTGAAGCTTAAAATTTTGATAATCATGTTTCAAGCATTCGTTGGAGAGGCCCCACATTATTTTTCTTTAGTTTTGCTGCGTTATGGTTTTGGACGTAGGCTGCATTCAGCAGATCAGTTTTATTTTGGAAGTCCCCTCATTACGTGTCACTCATTTGAATGGTGTTGGGTGTTTTCGATGATCATCCCTAGATTATGAAAGTCTCTCTTTTGAGTTAAAATTGCTTACTCATGTACTGATGTTTGGGAAGACTCTTAAAGCATTTTTTTTGTTTGTTTTGTCTTATTTTAGGGATGTCTGATGATTTTATTTCAATTTACGCAGATTTGGTGGAATGCTTATGGATAGTGTTTGTGTTGTTTTGTTTATGTACAGTACTGATATTTGTGCTTCTGTAATGCTTTTAAAGCATGTGTTATGGGACTCCGCCTAGAATAGTAAATAAGGTGAGCTATAATTTTTTAAAATAAGCAAGCCCCGGAGCATATTTGGGTAACATCCTCATTTGAACCATTGCTTTTTCAAGAGCATTACAGTTCAAAGTGTGGGCACTCTGGTCATAATACCTTTCAGTTATGGAAATAGTGTTAGACCTAACCCCACAAATGCAAATCCCTGCATAATTCATGGGTTCTTCCCTCTACAACACCCGTCCATTCACTTGCTGAGCCTTAGCAAAGAACACACGAAGTCCTCTCAGCTCTGTGAGGAGTGTCAGAAAACAAGAGCAGACCTGAAGGTAAAAGCACGTAGGAGGCGGCTCAGGAAATACAGGCGTTAATAATGTAAAGGTTTTTAGCTTCAAATCTATATCACTAATGAGTCTACCCATCACCTTTCCAGTAGCTAGATTAAAAAGCTGGAATATACGGCAGTTAGAGGTCCCCAGAGGGAGGAGGATGACGAGAAGAGACAATCCATCTGCAGTTTTTAAAGCTGAGATTCAGAGGCAGATGGGGTAGGATCAGGGCTCAGGAACATGAAGTCTACTTAAGAGGGATATCAGCTATCAAAAATCTGGAGAACTACTGAGGGGAAAAACTGAAATGGAGCAGTGCAATACACCATTTCCATGCTGGTAAACACAAATATGCTAGCTAAGGACAAGGCTCAGCAAACCACTGATTTATTAGTCAGCGTTCTGGTTTCCAAGCTGACTGGAATTCTCAGATCAGATTGTGTCAGGGAGAAGCCCATTTACCCTACTCTGATAAAACCTTCAAAGCCTTAAAGACAACTCTCCTCCTTATCATCTCCTTGAATGCTCAGCAAAAGATGTGTGGTATGCATTGCTGCCATTTCTTGTAATCTAGCTTGCTAAAAATGCTCTGCACAGTATTTTATGTTAGTGTTCACAACTTTAGATCACCTATACAGCACCTGTAGCAACCAAACTGTTGGCATTCATTTAAAGATACACTCGCTGCAACTTAAGGAACACTCCCGCATACCCTTTGCCTGCCCCTTTACTTCACCCGAGAGTAGGCTATAGAACACGCACAGCTGCCACAGAATCCCGAAAGGGCATAGGAAGTTCCCATCTACAAAACATGGAGATCCTTGTCTTCCACTGAGTAGGGGAATCGCTCCATCCTCCTAAGACTTACTTTCTGAGAATGTATTTCTCTACAGCACCCCAACCAACCCCTGTAGGGGATAAAGCAGGGGCCCAAAACCATGAACGAGCAAAAGGGTACCCCCTACCACCCATAGTAGAGGTGCTCGAGAGGGGGCTGTCAAGCACTAGAATACATTGAAAATAGCCAAGGTGGTCAACGTTGATTGAGAATGGAGTCCCAGAGGGCTTCCAGGGACCAACGGACTTGAGGCTATGGCGAACCCGCCAGGCTCCTCCTCTGCAGGGACCAAGCAGCAATCTCAAATGGCAGCAGTGCCCACTGGTGGAAAAAAGCAGGGAGGAGTGGCAGGAGTCACTAACTCATCAGGCCTCAGGGCTCTCATCTGGGATCCCAACACACCAAAAAAGTACCCTGGGAATTTCCAGCACAATCAGGACAAAAATGGCAGTCAAAAATAAAAACCACTGGAGCTCGCAGATTGCACAGGGTCGCATGACTAAATGCTGCCGCGGCAAAGGAAAAAAAAAGACCAAGAAAAAAGAAGCAAGACCAGGGTGAAAAGGGAGTTCCAGTACGTGTGGGGCTGACTGCAGAAACCCGAGCAGGGATGCTGCAGACACAGACCCCCTGGCCTGAGAGCCTCAACTGCTGATAAAAAGCTTTTTTTTTTTGGGGTTAAATTTAGAGCTGCTCAATTGCAAGCAACAAAAGAGCAAAATACAACCCATTGACGTCAACAGGAGTTAAAACAAAAAATCTGCAAAAAAGCAAAGACAAAAAAATATCAGGCAGATAAGAGGACAGCAAGAAGGAAAGGTGGCCTGGGCCCGACTTACTGACCCCCTTCAGGGCCGCATGAGAGCCTCTTGCCCATTCTCTGGCTTGAGTAGTGGCGCTGGACACAGGGCAAGGAGACGGGGGTGTACTTAAGCTCTAAGCAAACCCTGGGCCTACAGGTTTCCATCACACAGGCCGCAAGACCATAGTCTGGACCAGTAGAGATAGTTCTAACTGCACTGCTGCAGCAGTCCACAGACCTTGCCACCTGCAAGAGGCAGGCAATACTGGTTTCTCTCAGTGCTGCACCAGCAGATAGACCTAGTGACAACATCACTGAAAGTTGCTCAAGTCTGTCCCCACTTACTGTCAAGGGGGCATAAACCAAACATCTGGACTGCTATGCAATGTTGTGGTATTTCAAATAAAATGTAACCACAATCATAACCATCTAGCAGAATAAAGAAAAGTGGTTAGTGCAGCTGGGCTTAAAAAAGGTTTGAACAAGTTCCTGGCTGAAAAGACCACACACCACTATTGAAGTGAATTGAGGGAAATCCACTGCTTACCCCTGGGATAAGCAGCGTGGAATAGGTCTGCTTTTTGAGATCCTGCCAGGTACTTCTTGTCTGGATGGGCCACTGAGCTTGACTGACCTTTGGTCTGACTCAGTATGGCAAAACATGTTCTTATGCGCAGAGTAGTTTACCTAGGCGGCATTAAGATACAATTAAATAAATCAGTAACAACAAATAAAGAAAAATAAAACTACTCAAAAATAAAAATACACTAAAATGAACATGCAATACAAGTAGGACAAGACCAAGAAAACCTCTGGCCACTAAATATAATACCAAAGAGAATCATACCACCCAACTAATCAGTGCCTCCCAATCTATGGGGCTCTGGAAATAGGATAGCCTTGATCATTTGCATGAAAGACATGACATCTGCTTCAAATCTGATATTCATTGAATGCTGATTCCATAATACTAGGATAGTTACAGAAAAGGCTACGACTCTGGGCATTGGTCATGACCTGAGGTGACGAGGTTTCTAATAAAGAAGCCTCGTTTAAGTGTAGTTGATGGAAAGAAGTATACCATTGCAGTTTCTCCACATGACATGTCATACCTCTTCTTAAGACATGAAAAGGGGATAGTTACCAAGCTGCAGTAAAATTTCTTATTTTATCACCACTTAATTTACCACAGGAGTCAATATCCCTCAATATTGCAGGTTAGTGGCTCCCACAGCAAAGGAATAATGCGTCGAACACTGAAAACTGTCTTATTCTGAAGGAAAATAATGGCAGTTCAAAGCTGGCATTATTTTTTCTGGTTGGGGGTATCTGGCCAGTACCATGAGGCTTGATGCTCCTGGTCATTTTCTTAAAGGGGCTTGAGCCAGAACAACTGCAAAGACCTTCCAGCTCCCAAGTCCATGCTCAGACCCCTCTTCCTCCCTCCATCCCCCCCAAAGAAGTCCCCCAACCCATGAGTTCTCTTTGGGTATACATTAACAATCTCTGGTGTCCTAGGGTTTAGGAGGCTCTTACCTCTTCCAGACCAAAGTTCAAAATGGCATAGTTTGAACCTCAGTAGTAGTCTTGTGATCACACCGTTATCCTATTTGAATAATAGTGAGCTATTTGGCCTGTATCTGCATACTTTGCATCTCATTACTATGTACCTTACACCAACTAAAACGAATGTGTGTTATGGTAAAATAATACACGTTTTTGTCTTTTAACCCTCATTAAGGGGCAAAGCTCACACTTATTCCCTTTCCCCTTAAATGTACATTAGTAACTATCCCTCAAAATGACAAAACAAAAGGTTAAACTGGGTCCAATGTGGTTTAGTTACTAATGGCTGGAATTAGACATCTAAGACTTTCAGTTGCCACCCTAGCAACCACATCTGAATCATTTGAAAATGTTTTATGATCTTTACAAGTGTTAAGATGGCCAATTTTCTCAGTGGAGGAAAGTGAATAGTGGGCTTCACCAGGTGCTTCTTAACATATTAATAAGTGATCTGGAAATGAGAACAAGCCAGGTGATCACATTTGCTGTGAACGCAACATTATTCAGAGTTGTTAAATCACAAGTGAACTGTAAGAAATTGCAGGAGGACCTCACGTGACTGAGACTGGGCATCCAAATGGCAGATGAAATTTAATGTCAATAAGTGCAAAAGGGAAGCACATATGTGTGAGATATGACAGAGGTCTATAAAATTCTGAGTGGAGTGAAAATAGTAAGCACCAATCGATTGTTTACTCTTTCAAAAAGTACAAAGAATATGAGACACACTATAAAGTTACAAAGCAGTATATTTAAAATTAATGTGTTAATATAGTTAAGTGCCGTCGAGTCGGTGTTGACTCATGGCATCCCTCTGGATAGTTGTCTTCAGTCAGGCGGCTCGTTGTTGACAGAATGGCACCCATAGCTGCTGTTATTGTATTGATCCATCTCATTGCTGGCCTTCCTCTTTTGCGTTGACCTTCTATCTTGCCAAGCATGATGTCTTTCTCTAATGATCTCTCTCTTTGCATGATGTGGTGTCCAAAGTATGAAATTTGAAGTCTTGTCATCTGAGCTTCTAGGTGAAATATTTTTTCTCTCAATGCATCATTAAGCTTTAGAACTCATTGCCAGAGGATGTGATAAAAGCAGTTGGCATAGCTGGGTTTAAAAAAGGTTTGGACAAATTTCTGGAGAAAAAGTCCATAAATCATTAAGGTAGACCTAGGAAAAAGCAACATAGAAGCCATCTACTGTACCTTTTGGAATCCTGCCAGATACTTGTGATCTTTATTGGCCAATATTGTAATGAGAACACTGGGCTTGATGAACCTTTGGCCTGACCCATTATGGTAGTTCTATGTTTTTAGCTTCTTCTGGTAGCTGAAAATGGTTGTATCCTTCCTTGATGTTTCCTAATCAATTAGCAACAGATGATTATAATGTCCTCATATGTAACTGGGCCCATTTTTATCATTGCTCCCATAAAGCCAAGTAGGCCTAAGGCACTGTTCTAACATCACCACACTTTGAGAGCATCTCTCTAACCTCCTCCATTAGGCTAGCTATTCTGTCCTCTACAGTGTTACAATATTGTTTCAGGTGACAAACCAAAGTCTCTCGAATGACACTTTCGGGGATGGCTAAAGATTTGACGTTTCCCCAATTGATTCTTCAGCCGTGATCCTGCAGGGGTTTTATAACTTTGTCTTTTGCCACCAGCTCAATTAGAAGAAAAAACTATTATTCTAATAATGAAAACAAAAAAGTAATTTGTTCCCAAAGTGTTGCAATTAGGAAAATCAGCACCTTTGCCTATACTGTTGGAACTACTGCCAGGCCATGCAAGAAGGCTCAATACTGAAAATACAGAGTGTACACCACAAGGCAATGAGGCTTGTGAGGAGACTCAGCAATGAATATGTGGAAATAGGCATCTTGCAGATTTAAGGAGCACAAGTTTCTTAGGTCACATTTCCTGAATGACAGGGATCTAAGAAAGTATTTATACAACAAATGTGTTCATACTGTATATAAATGACTTCCTTTATATCACAAAATAATTCATAAACACACCTGAAGTCCTCTCCGCTACTGGAACAGGAATCACTAAGGTTCTTATGTCCAACAAATAACTTATTCTCTCCCTCAGGGTTTCTCCCTTCTCTTTATCCCTTGGGACTCTGTTTTCCACCTTTGTTCTTTTTGTATCCAAATGACTTTCCACAGAGCTTATCACCTCAATACCTAGCCTGAATCAGCTCTTCTAAAGCCTCAAGGGGCAGACGGAACACTAAGGGGTAGAAGGGCAGGAAACGGCTAGCACTAACGGCTGAGAGTGGAGCACAAGTGCACCTCCAGAGCTGACCTTTATCAATGTACAGACTAGGACCTTACTGGGTGGGTTCAAACTGGTACCTGAAAATAAATTTGCCCATGGCTTGATCTGGGATCCACATAGAATGGAATTGCTATAAATCGAAGTACAACTTTGTCATAGGGTCTAACTTAAATGTGCTGGGTGCAGCAAGTATCCTACTTTCACTAGTATTTCCATAAGAGCATAAGAAATGGCAACAAGCCCAGTAGGACCATAAGGGAGCACAACCCCTTGCAAGAGCAACAACCAGAAAAGAGCAAGGAGTGGAAACAGAAGTCCTCTATTGTATAAAAACATCCTGACACGGCCATGTTTTGGCACAGCTGCCCTCCTCAAGGGGAATTTAGTCTGTAATGGAAACTCCGTGGAATAAATATCTAAATCCACAGGCACCTATATAATAATGAATTGTGCAAAGGTGCCTGTAATCACATACAGAATCTCAATGGGTTACAGTGTAGCTTCATTACGTGTCCCCTAGTCTTTCTACTTTTTGATGGTGTAAACAAATGATCTATGTTTACCAGTTCCACTTCATTCATTAATTTATAGACCTCTATCTTATCTCCCCTCAACCATCTCTTTTCCAGGCTGAAGAGTCTTAACCTTTTAAACTTCTTCTCATAGGGGTATCCTTCCATCCCCTTTACCATTTTGGTGGTTCTTCTCTGTACCTTTTCTAATTCCGTTATATCCTTTTTTAAGATATGGTGACCAAAACTGCACACAATATTCAAGGTGAGGTTGAACTATGAAACGATACAGAGGCATTATAGTAGCCTTGGTTTGGTTCTCCATGCCTTTCCTTATGATTCCTAGCATTCCAGTTGCTATCTTAGCTGCTGCTGCACATGAAAGCAAATACAATGCTAGGAATCATAAGGAAAGGCATGGAGAACCAAACCAAGGCTACTATAATGCCTCTGTATCGTTTCATAGTTCAACCTCACCTTGAATATTGTGTGCACAATCTCAAAGTTTTAAACACCTGAGAAACAATGACCTAGTCACCCTCTCAGGTTAGAAAACTTTGACCCCCAAACAGGACACTGCTGAGTTATTTACACTTCTGTTATTATCCCAGTCAGTGCATTTTTCCTAGCAAAAAAAGTGCCAGTACTCATATGCAGGGCTGTTTCAGTAACACGCGAGGACCATTTCAGCAGGAAATGAAAAAAGTGCCAATATTCAGTATCACCGAGTACCGTCTCAAGAAAAGGCTCCAAGCTCAGTGCTGATGCCACAATTACATGCACCATTTCTATTCATGAATATCCTATAAAAGAGAAATTTTCAGTACTTGTTTGTTTTCTTTCCTGCTAGACCAGTCTAGATGAGTGGGTTACACTCCCGACAGAAGATGGAGATAGAGCATTTTAACAAATTGCAGTGACACTACAGTGCAACACTGACTTGCTAGTATGGTATTTCTCAAGCAATAAAGGTACCTGAAAAACTAGGTTAAACACAAGTGAAAACAGAACAGAACCACTATATTTCAAAAAGGAATTACCACTCTTTCACCAATTCCATTTCTGCATCTGATACCAACAGTACAAAAGCCAGCAGGACACCCCAGCCCTTAGGTATATAGTCTTCACTGGGTGCATGGGTCCTGGTCTAGCAGAAATCAAGGAAAGGAAATTATCAGGTATGGAAAATTAATTTTCCCTCATAATGCTAGATCAGTCCAGATGAGTGGGCAGTACTAAAGCAGTCAAAAATCGTGGGGGGGGGGGGGGAGACCATGCTCTCCCAAAGGCATTACCCTGATTAACCTCTAGTCTGTAATGTTTCACAAATGTACTGAGTGACAATAAGGTTGCTGCCTTGCAGATCACTTCTGGTTACACCAACGCAGATTCTGTCTAGGAAGATGCCTGTGCTCTAGTAAGATGAGTCCCAAGCACTGTTCCCTCTAAGCTGTGTGTTTGTGTGCATGCACACACCTCGCCGAGGAAGCGCACATACTTTACAACAGAGCGCACAAAAATTATGGTTCTGATTCTGATAGAAAACAACAGACGTCTTAAACTTTAAAAGTTGTGATTGTGATTACTAGAAATTTCCCGCTTCATTTAGTAATTCTATTTTCATTTAATTTGATTAAAATCAATGTGGTGTACATACTGTATTCTGACGTGTAGTCAAATTTTAAAGTATATAATTCCGAATGTCGTTATGTGGCGCACAAAAATTTAACCTTCCTTCAAAAGCTGCACAGCTGAAATTTTATGTGCACACAGCCTACAGAAAATTAGAGGGAACATTGGTCCCAAGACCCTCTGGAACTCACTTAACACTTAGCAGGTAGGCAGGCCCAATAGTGATCCAATAGGCAATGGATGACTTGGCCACTGCCTGACCTTTTCTCAGTCCACTGAAAAAAGAAGACACAAAAGGTGATGATCAAACAATTGAAAATGATTGGTAACTTTTGGATACCTCAACAGTGCCCTCCTGACATCCAGAGCCCTCAAGGAAATATCCAGCTCCTCTGAGAAAGTGGACAAGCAACTGTCTAATTAAGATGGAAGGGAAAGTTCTTTTGGAAGAAAGGAAGGCACTGTCCTCAGTGATACCAAATTAGCAGACACAGAAAGAAAAGGTTCCCTGCAGCAGATGGCTTGCAGTTCTGAAATATGCTTGGCAGAAGCAATGACCACCAAAAAGACCACCTTAACAGTCAAATCCTGAAGGATGGCCCTTCAAAGAGACACAAATGAAGATACTTTCAGAGCCCTCAAAACTAAAAGTAAACTCCATTGCAGGATGACTGGTTGCAAGGGTGGTCAGATCTACTTTACCTTCCTGAGGAAGTGGGACACATCCAGATTCACTGAAAGACACTCCCTGAAACCTTCCCTGGTAGCATTCAATGACTGTCACCTGGATTTTGAGTTCAGGACAAGTTCTTTTTGCAAAAAGGTCAAAATTGATGCTTTGCCGGCCTTCCACACTTCCCAATTCTGAGAAAAACATCACGTTTCAAACATTTTCCATACCCTGACATAAGCCCAAGAGATGGAGGACCTCCAGGCCCTAAAAAAGTGTGTCATTCACAGCCCTGGAGTAGTTCTTATCAACTAGTTTCTGCTTCTCATTGACCAGGCTATAAGCAAGTAGGGCACTTTGTTGGAAGAGGCCACGCTCTTGCAGAAGCTGAAGTGATAGGCCTGCCAAGATAGCCCAAAGATCCACATATCACAAAATACACAGTCAGCCTGGCATTACTAGAATCACCAACTCTGGATGGGACTGAATCCTGCATACAACCAGCTCCCCATTTGCCATGGAGGGATGATGAAGAGAAGCCCCCTCCAATGACCATGGTTGAATTAGGGTATCTAGGCCTACATCCGAGAATCCCTCCAGCAGCTGAAACAATTCCCAGCCTTAGCATTCATGTGAGTTGCCATTAGATTGAAGACCAGAGGTCCTATGATTTGAGCAAATGCCCAACAGCAAGCACTAGTGAGTTACCTTAACTGATGCCCTTTTTGCCAGGGGACAAAGGTTTCCTGGAGGGGCTCTACAAATTCCACAGCATATTCTTTTCTCCATGATCTTAAGGATCCATTGATCTGAAGTGATATGGCTCCATTTCTAAAGAAAGAGATGGAGACACCTCACAACTGTTCCCTGGAAGAGCCCACCACAACTCATTCGGAGGCCTTAGAACCTCCTGAGGAGGTTCCTGCTTGTATCCTGGGCTGTCTGGGAATCAAAATTTCAGACCTCTCAAGTCCTTAATCAAATTTTCCAAGTGCTCCCCAAAAAGCAGCTTACCCTTCTGTAGCAGTAGTGGAGAGCCATAGCCACCTCTGCACTACCACTACAGAATCTATCGCCTTAGTGGAAATTCTGATCAGATCATAAAAGGGCATCTGTAACAAAGAAAGTCCATAGTATCCAACTTGGTATTCTCCATGCTGTCCAGTAACTGCAAAATCCACCTCAGCAGGGCTCAAGCCACAATCCCAGCACAAAGTAAGGCACTCTTAAACACAGCTTTTAACTTCTCTGCCGTGTACCTCTTTCAGAGTCAAATCCCTTTCAGCTAGAATGGTCATCTGTTTGCTCACTGCTGTCCAGAGCATCCACCTTGGAGATTTTAAACAGTTGTCCCAAGTCATGAGGCAAAGGGTACAGTCTTGCCAGGACCTTGACACCCTTCAGCACTACTTTTGGAACATCCCAGTGAGAGACCTTCAGCTTTTCCAGAGATCTGGAATTCAGAAGAATCCAGAAAAGTGCCTCAAGCCTCCAAAACAGGGTCCATGTTGGACAAAGCTTCAGATGGAGGCCCCTCAAATGTGGAGTACAGTCACAGCATCCACTATCAGAGAGGGGAAGTTCTTATGGTGAAACAAATGTATCACTGCTGAGTCCTCCCCTTCAACCAGAGGGAGTTTGCCCCCCTCCGCTATGAAACTTCCAAGAAACAGACTCCTGCTCTTTCCCCCCAATCCTCAGCCAGAGAAGTTACAGCTGGCCTTCCAGAAGTCCAGTTGGGTGGTATCGACATCCTAGGGAACTTAATGCCCTTAGTGCTGATCTGGGAGCACCTTAGGTCCTTGGGGCCCCCATATGGGCAGCTAGAGGACCAGCCTCCCTGAAGCCTGATGACAGGCAGCCAGCATTGCTTGGAAGCAGCCAGTGAGTTGCTTCAGTAACTACTGATCAAAACCCCACAGAAAATGGCCCCTGTGTCCGCCGAGGGACACATAGGGACTGCGGGGCTGACTGAGAGGTAGTCTCAACCATTTCCGTATTTGTGTGGATCATGTGGCCATCTATGATGGCTACTGTTCTGCCCAGCAAGAAAACTGAGTAACTCTGGAGCAACACCAAAATAGTCATCGGGGCCTGGGCCCCAAAGTAGCCAAAACAACTTGCCCCTAGGCATCTCTGTCACACACTGGACAAAGGAAGCTGGCATCTGATGTGATGGTGTGGTCCTTATACCAATGAGGAGGGGGGAGACCCACTGTCTGCAATATTATATGAGTTTGGAGTATCACCATGCTAATAGAGGGCATCTTAATGCAGAACCCTAAGGAAGTACATTGGGTGCTGTCATGCCAAAAAAAAGGCATCCCAGCTTAGAGAAATGATGGAAGCTGAAGGAAGGGGAGGAGGGAAAGTTACTGGAGCTGACCTATTTACCAAACATAGCAGAAGTACCCAGCTAATATAAGGACATTTTAGGGCCAGATTATTTTATGGCTCAGGTATTCAAGAAGCAAACGTTTGCTGGAAAGAAAGCTGTGACACTGACTTCCAAAATATTGTTCTAGGCTCTGGACAAGCAAATCAGGTATTCACAACTGCCCACATTAATAGCAAAAGTTAAACCGGGCTCTAACATTCAGCACTGAAACTTCTGTCTTGCTAGTTCAGGTTCTCAGACATGGCCCTCCATATACTTTACCAGGCCTAAGGACAATTTAACAAATCTTGTATTTTATGAATTTTCTGGAAACCACACAAGTACTGCACAAAAGAATAAATTCTTCTGAGAGTGGCAGGATGCCTAATTAATGACAAAATAGTCACATTTCTTGCCAGCTGCATAACAGCAGCTACTTGAGAGGACTTAGATACAGCCTAATGTCAAGGTTGATGTCATTAGAGCCCCAATGGAGAACGAAAGATAAAAAGATTGAGCACAGTTCATAGCAAAGAAGTGAATAAATTCCAGATATCCAAGCATGATTTCTCATTTCCTTGTTACTTTTTTACTGTACGTCATAACAAAGCTACAACAGCTCCACTCCACCCCCTTTAGATGCTGCTTACATGCAGTTATTCATCTTCCCGTAGGTGCCTCCCACATATCAGGTCATAAGTCTGATAGGGGCAAAGGTAACACAACCTACCCATTTCTTTAACCCAACTAACCCTAGGCAGTCATTGCTTTTAAAAGCAGTTAAGCTCCATCATTACATTAAGTTTCTGTGTGCCCAGCAAACTGTTTCACCTCACAGAAACTGAAAACGCCTTATATTGTCTGTTCTTTTTTTTCTTTCTCAATTTGCTACGTATGACCTTTGACACGACCCGGGCGCTCCAGGCTGGAAAAGCAAAGCAGCCCTGGCCGATCACAGCACCCATGACTCACCATGGCACGAAAGCCACAGAGGAAGTCTCCAGCGGAACCAATTGGTGCTGTACAGGAAATGCAATAGCGTGCTCTGTTTTCCACAGGAACCTTTTGTGTGGTTTCTGAGCTAGGCACAGAACGGAGAGACTCAAAGATGACTTGGAGTATTAACTTACACACAGAACTAAACAGGAAAAGTCAGCCAAAGAAAAGAAAAAGGTCCAACGGCATCTCTTTACTTTGGGATGACAACTTGTGATTTAATCCCGAAACGCTCAAGACCCAGGAAACATGCACGGAGGCTGTTTTTGTATTTATGATAATCTCCTATGTAAATGTCATCAGCGCTTTTCATTATTTCCTGTGCTAACATGGTTTCTGCCCTTTCCCATTTCAGCTTATATTTGACCAAAAGCATAATTTTAGTCTGCAAACAAAGATCTAGAACATCTTGGAGCGTATGTTTTCACTGTAGGGTATAAAGAATTAGATATGCAGTTCTGACTATTGCTATCTGGATTACCGTGACAAATTCCCAAGGCACAGCTCTGGAAATATTCCTCCTGTTAGGCACAAAGCTGTGTCAGTTTCATTTAGAGTCAGATTTGGTTAATCCAAATCAACTGGTTATGTCAATTTTTATCTGTGTGAACAGAACTCACCATATTCTTTTAAGCCAGATCACACTGAGGGCCCTAAGCAATCAGTTAAGTAAGATATGCTCCTAGTCACCAGAAAACAAGAATAAATTAAACAAATTTCATTTGGTCTCAATAGCCTCCTGCAGAGAATTCAGCTAACACAGTATCTTCAAGCTTTTTTTTCTACAGTATCATTAATATAAAAAAGAAAAAGGAAAAAAAAGAAAAGCAAAGCCGAGCAAAGCACATGAAAAGCAGTTGCACTAGATCAAAATATTCTCTAGCACGACTTCACATTCCATAAAAAATGTTTTCAACTTAGCCAAATATTTCACTCCGAGAAGTCTTTCAACTGCTTGCTCCTTTGAAAATTTACAAAGAATGGAACGGGGGAGATGCGTACTCTGTGCATTGAGTTTTCAAGGGACACTCTGAAGGAGGGGAGGTAGGCACAGCCAGGTAGGTTCATTTCTTTCCTTGGCTACGTTAATTTCAAGGACACCATCAAATTTATCTTCAAGATAATCTTCAGTTTTGCAGAACGAAAGGTTAGCAGACAATCCGATACAACATCGGGCTGGAATGTTGCTTCCTTAAAAGTAGAAGGAAGCCGCCATTGTTCTGCAGCAAGCCAGGCAGCTGGCACTACACTCTGACCTCCAACCCTGCCTCAGTGAGGAGCTCATTTACAACCTCGGCAGCATGAATCAATGAAAGAATGTTTCTGAGAAGAAAAATCCGACACAGACTGGTTCTCCCATCAATGGTGGCATGCAGGTCCAGTGAAGCTGCACAATTCTTTGGCCTTCATAAACTCACCATTTTTCATGTACGTTTGATGGACTCAATCCCTCCAATTCAATGTTGCTTTCACAGACAAGTAAGTGGGTGAGAGCTTGCTTTTTTTGTCTTAAGTTAAATTTGTGCCATTCATGTGTCTACTTCACCAAAAACAATGGGAATGAGCTTGTTGGGATTCTATGAGTGGTTGATGCCAAAATGGTATCAGTATAAAAGAAAAAAAGCAATCTAACCATGGTTACAGTTAAGTATGTCACTGAATACATTTTAAAGAATTTATTTAAAAATAAAAAGATGGCACTAGCGATGGAAAACGAAATAATTCTAGTTCTTTTTCTCCATGCAATGCACAATCAAATTAACATCACCTAAGATTAACTCAAACTGGAGTTGTGTGTGAAAGTGTGAAAGCTAGTACTAAGATGTTTGGGTTTCTCTCTCTCTTTTCTTTTCTTTTTTGTTTTTAACAAGGGCATTGACAAGGAAGAAAAGCAGAAATATTTGCTAGATACAGCCATCTCCAATCTCTTGTTGCTATTCAATTCAACAATCAGATCTGTAAAAGCATTAAATTAATAGCAGGAGCTAATATTTCACTAAATTTCTATTCCCCCCCCTTCCACCTCCCCCCCAAGAACATTTTTCCTGACTTGGCCCTCCTAAATGACAGCCTTGTGCCACGGTGTAATCAATCTCATCTTCTCCTTGATGGACTAAGATAGCAAAAACTCCAGAGAATCAGCAATCATCTCCCCTGGGGTTAGGAGCACTTTCTTCATTCCCCTTTCCTTTCTGCCACTACAGTTAAGTGCTGGTTGATGATCACTAGCAATCTCCTGGCTTTTCAGCCAATGGCTCTTTGCCCTGCGTTCATGCTGCCTTCTTTTACATAAAAAGATAATGTAGTTTGTGCTGCAAGCCCAGTGGATTCCCCGCCTGTCGTGAGAGTAGACTTCAGTGCCTCCAGTGATTTTACTATACACCAAGATACCCTTGGCCCTTCTCCTGGACAGATGTGATGCAAGTGTTAGCACTTCCGAATGCACCATACCATTTTGTGCTTTGATTCTTGGCATAAATTATGAGTTCCGCTATCATTTATCTTACATGGATTCATTTACTCCAACAGGCAACTAACGTGGCTTTTCATATTAGAGTTATTGCAAATATCAATAGTTTGTATGATCAAGATTATAGCGAGTGAAATTACTAATAGAAACGCTAGTCAATCAGTCCTTTGATGATTCTCTATGTAACTGCAGCATCTAAATTTGATTGAGTCTCAGAATAAGCCATACTGCTGCTTCATGTCTGTTAATTCAGAAAGAAATGGACTTTATCAGTTATCGTGTCTGAACACACAAATATAGACCCTGTCTGTCATAGCAGCCATTTCTTCCAGAACTATAGGTTATGATTTCTCAATTCTGCTCATTCCACTACATATTTTAATTTCTATATTATGATTTTTAATTATATTTGAGTGATCAATTATGTAATGCTTGAAAAGTTTAAATAGTGAAACAAAAAAATGTAAGCACCTATTTTATTCCAATAATGCTTGAGAAGTGACAGAGCCCTTTACATTATTGCAAACCCGTAGTTTATTCTATATTAACCTGATCGAAAGGAGTGTGGCTCTCAAAAGGTAGTCCAATAAGAAGCAATGTCTGCCAGAGCCCACAAGAGTAGTTCAATAGTAATGGTGTGTGTGGCCATGAGGAGGGCCCCCAAGTCAGGCCTTTTGCACTCAGAATAGCCAAGGCCGGGGATGCATAAGCAGCATTTGCAGCCCTCCTGGGGAGGGGAAGGGTTTGGTGTTGTGATGCAGAAAGGAACCCTGATCATTGTTCAATGATGACACCTAGTGGTCAGATTCAGGGTTCATGATTGCTGAGTTCCAGAAGCAGCTCATGTGTGGCACATGGTCAAGAAGTGTCGCTGCAATAAGTAGACGAAATAGGATTTAGGGAAGAGAGTGGTGGGGGGGAGGATGAAAACAAGAGAAAAAAAATCTCCAGGAAGCAGAGATGCCAAAGGGAACCAATTTTTAAGTAGGATATTTTAAGCTAATCTCCCAATCCAGTTCATGCCCCGTCCTTTCTACCCATACCATGCCTCCACTCCACTCCCTCTGCAATACTTCTCTGCCATTACTGTGTCCCGAAAGGCCCCAGATCTCTCCACCCACAATTTTTGCCTGTCAATCTTGCAGCAGTGAGATTTTAAGTTCCTTATGAATGCATGCAGGCAGAGGAAAAAAGTGAGTGGTGGTCCCTAGTCTCCTGCGTTCCACAAGAGATTCCTCCCTTTGAACAAGAGATGCTATTTCAAAGCATTTGATTTGCCTGTTGGTACTACAGGAGTCTGATGCAAACAAAGTTCATGAAGCCAGAATCCCAACCCTAATTCTGATAGAGCAGGAGGTCGAAAGCAGCAAGAGAACTGAAAAATATATCCAAAAAGAACAACACGCGAAACATATGACGTCATCTAAAAATGAAGAAAAAAAAGTAAACATCACTGCCTGGAAATGAGCTAAAATGACAGAAACTTTCTGAATTTCTGAGAGATAAATTCCGTAATAAGAAAGGTTCTTTAATTTCTAGTAATAACCCTAGTGCCTTGCAGTCACTAATTACAGATGGAAGCATGCCCTGCACTGGCCTTCATTCTGTTTCATAGCCAATACATACAGCATTATTACCCTTGATTAATATCCCACTTTACACATCAACCATAATAGTTAACCTAAATGATTACTGCCAGAGAAATCCTAAGTGATCTGATCTGTTTCCTTATCGGCGCTTGCTGCTCCAATGGCTGACAACAATCATGCTTGACCTATTAAGAAGGAAGTTGCCACGTCTCTCTTGCAATCATTTTAATCCTTGGCATCAACTAATTAATACACAAGCAAAGCTTTTACTTGTATGTAAGCAATTATAATAAGTTCTTGGTATGTGTCCAAATGGGTTTTTGACATTAATTTGTGAACAATTCAGCCTCAGAATAATGGTGGAGCTTTGACAGTGACTTCTTTAAGTGAAAAAAAGAAAAACGTTGACTTTCTGTGTATTCTCAGAAACGACAACATAGTAGAAATTAGTTTTAAATCCTATATATACATACAACTGTAACCCTCATAAGACTAGCATCACTTAAGAGCTTAAGTGATGCTAGCCTTATTCCTGGTGGGAAAAGAAAAATTTAACCGAAGTGTCAGTTTCTGGAGCCAGACGATAAAACATGATAAATCCCTGACAGCTCAGTGAAAACTGAAAATAAATCATGGTTTTCAGATCCTCCATCCTAAATGTTTCTTTTGTCAGGCATTATACCTCCCCCAGTGATTCAACCCACTAACACTGCCCAAAAATCAAGCTGAAACTCTACTAGAAGCCTGTTAGAACAGAAAAAATTTTTTCATCAGACTCCTGTAGTACCAACAAGCAAATCAAATGTTGCCTATGGGGTATGTTTACTAATCGGCGGAAGTGGCTTCCGTGCGATATCGCAGCTGCGGAAGCCACTAAGCGATATAGGAGTCCATTTTATTATAATTACTAAAGTGCATTTCACAAATTTCCTATAGCAACATGGACTGCTAAAAAACACAGGCAACATTTAATTTGTATGTTGCTACTACTACGAGTCTGACAGAGAAAGTTCTTCTGTAAGAACAGGCTTTTAGTGGAAATTCAACTTGATTTTTGGGAAGTGATAATGGACTGAATCACTGATTTCATAGTTTATTTTGTGGGCATTGTACCTTTACACTTACCAATGGAGAAGCCATTAAAATATGAAACTGAGCATTCTAACACTAGAACTATTACTGGAGACCTTGCGCATTCTCCAAGCAGCTGCTCAGAGAGGACGATTGTCACAGCTGTGCATCGTAAAGGGCTGCAGCACGGGACTATAACCTTCCAATCTCACCTGATACCGTTCCAATGAGAAATGGGGTAAACATTAGATCGCATACTGTATCCCAATATAAGGCACTAGGTGAAATCGCTCAGACGAGGCCTTAGACAAGAAAGGGTAATATAACAATCAAAAGTCCTGGTGAGTGACTGATGATTTTCCCCTGTGAAGACTGCAGAGTTTCACAAATGAATACATGTCATGACAAGGCGAAGGGGGCTTTGCTTCCCAAAAGCAAGTCCAAAATGTATTGTTAGTCCTATAAGAAGGTCTCTCAACTTAGATTTTTAATCTTGGTTTTGTTTTTATTAATCTTTATTTCTACACGTTTAAGTGGACCAGCAAAGTTACGACATCACTTTATCCATAAATGAATATAGACAAGATAGTCTTGCTATGAGCATATACAATTTCACATTTGGATAAGAAGTCATTTTTCTAGGCCTCATAAAGAACAACACTGAAAGAAATTGATTGATTCCGAAAGAAATACAACCGGGGTAATTAGCGGATAACATTTAAAAAAAAACATATCGACCAAGGACTCAGTTTTCAATGCCTTCTAACATGGTAAGAAGGAATCACAGAAAGTAGAATTTAATGAAGGAAATGCCCCCACCCCCTTCGCTAAATAATACCTAAAGGCAGATAGCAACACCATAGGTAACAAGAGAATGCTTGGCTCCGTGCCTAAATGGCAGAACAGGTTTTTCTTATTTTAAAGGGTTGAAAGATTTTACATTCTTTTGCGGTTGTGCAATACAGCAAAAGCTCAATAGCGGCTGGAAAAATTCACCACATTCCCTGAAGGTGCTATTGTACTCCTGATTATCTTCAGGCTGCTGACAACCCTTCCATGTCTGTGGGAGAGGCTTTGAAAGATAACTATCCCACTGAAACAGCATTTAGAAAAAGTTTACAAGACCCTCCAAATACATTCATGCTTCTGGAAATCCACCTTTCTTGACCATGGCAGACTTAAAAGAATACATTTATTAAAAGCAATTATTAAATGCAAAGCCAGAAAGAGTTCACAACCCGTCCACAACATAAAAACCAAAATCTAGCTGTATTGGGCTGTAAATTCTCTTTGACATGACACAAAACTATTTGTCATAGTTTGTATACTATGGGCAGAACAATCCTCTATTTGCTTGTGGAAGAAACACTTCCTCTTTCAGCCTCTAAAGGGCAGATGTACTAATACAGTGTCTCAAATCGGATCATGCCCCTTCTTCCACTTCCATCATTATGGAGGGCTCTGCCTCTCGGCATGATCCGGCAACTAGAAAGAGGATTGTGCAATAGTCTGGCTAATCTGCTGTTTTAAAAAGGCATCGATCTGTTCAGGGAGTAATGGCACCATAAGAGAGAATTCGATATGTGTTATAAAAAAAAAACCATGGGTGCTACTCAGAGAAAACGGCTCAGTTGGCCTCTAGCAGTGTTAGGATGTTCATTTTGGGCCCTCTTAATTGGAATGCGTTACGACTTTCCCTAATAAATGAATAACATTTTTCATCATTTAGAAAGAAACTAAAGGGATGGCCTTTCAGGAATACTTTTAATGATGAGGTGCTCGAGATGAATTAACCCATTTATGAAAGGCTTTAGAGGCTGGCTGTCTTAAAATGGCTTTAGAGGTTGTCTTAAAATTAACTTATTACTGCGGACTTTATTTTTAAACTGTCTTGTTATGTTTTTATGGGGAGCACATATAAATGCTAGGGTCTTGCCATGAGGAATCTTTATGCACTAGGAGTGGCCTAGTGGTTGGGGCAAGGTACCACAGGCTGGAAGGTTGGTGGTTCAAATCCCACTAGAGGACAGCAACCTTGGGCCGGAAGGACTGGGGTTTCTAGTCCCACAGGTGCTCCTTGTGGTCTTGGGCAAGCCACTTAACCCTCCATTGCCCATGTTCCCTGTAAGTATTAATGTATGTGTCTCATATCCCTTTGTGTTAAATGTATCCCCCAACCGCTTTGACCCGGTGAAAAGCGGGATATAAATGCAGCTAAATAAATAAATAAATAAACTGTATCTTCATGTTTTTCTATCTATGCACAAGAATGTACAGTAGTAGATTTATGGCACAAAAAGAAGCAGAAAGACGGATGAGCTTTAGCGTTTTTGAACATTAATCTCGAGTGTACATTGCTTTGTCTTCCGTGTATGAGGTCAAAGTCCCCTGAAGAAGGCCTTTTGGCCGAAACACATGTAGTGCAGATCCACAACTATAAAGTACCTATTCCTTTCAGTGACCTTCCATCTTCCTGCTTCTTTTTGTGCCTGGCTTATCTGCAGGAGGGGCGCCTTCCTGTTTCAGTAGTAGATTTAAGGTCATTTCCTCTAAGTCCTGTAAGTCTAGTACCTTAATTTAGATATGTGAATGAGATGGAAGTTTAAAAATGCTGTCCTGAATCTTGTGGCACTCAGCTACTGTACCTCTCAGTGCTTCCAGATGGCCCAAGTCATATATATGTACTTGTTCTTTGCAAAGGCCTGTATGACTCTGGAGATGGAGATCTACTTGCTGCCTGCTTGGTATATGGTAAAAATCCCTATCCCATGTACATGTTGGTATGCATGTAGACTTAATGTCTTCTCCTGTTAACTCTGTAGCTGGGGCTGTGATTGTATCTTAGTCATCCAAGAAACCTTTGACATCTTCAGATTATAGGATAGTCTTCAACTATTCCTTTGTGACAGTGATCTGAATGGAGTATGGATGCCCTCCTTCAGTACTCATTTAATGAGCCTGCTGTCTCACAAAAACAGTCACTTGTGATCCCTGTACCTCTTCTTGAAGTGGTCTGCAATATGCTAGGACACACCTCCAATGTGCTGATTGCAAGGCCAATTGCTTTACAAATCTTGTGTTTCAGCACTGTGGAACTCTTGCTGGACTCTTCCCTAAATGAGGGGCATGCCAGGATCCTGTCAAAGAGAAAATTACTTCCCACCACTCTGAATCTAATGTTGCCAGTCTGTGGATGAGCCTGGGAGAAGGGGGGGGGGGGTTGCCAGTGCTGTTTTCTGTCTCTAATAAATCTTTCATGTCCAGCTATTGGGATTCATGTAGAGGCTCCTTCTTATCATATCCTTTAGTAAAAGTAGATAGTCATCTGTAGCAGGTGCTCTCCGTGAACAGCAGGAATAAGGAGGAGTAGCCTAGTGGTTGGGGCACGGTACTTCAGGCCGGAAGGTCGGGGGTTCAAATCCCACTAGAGGACAGCAACCTTGGGCCGGAAGGACTGGGGTTTCTAGTCCCACAGATGCTCCTTGTGGTCTTGGGCAAGCCACTTAACCCTCCATTGCCCATGTTCCCTGTAAGTATTAGTGAATGTGTCTCATATCCCCGCGTGTTAAATGTATCCCCCAATTGTGTTGTGACCGCTTTGATTGAAGGATAAGGCGGTATACAAAACTGTCTAAATAAATAAATAAATAAATAAGTCCTCACGTAGGGATGAAGTCCCCAACGGAGCCCCATGCAGGATCGCTCCCCAGCTTGCACTGAAAGTTTTTGGGAGCCCCATCGCGCATTCACACCTGCCTTCCTGCCTGCCACGCCATCATCTTATCTATCCAGTCTGCTTTTTCCACAGAGTTGCTGGATATGTTCCTGTTCATCGCTGGAAAAAGTTGATCATTTTCAGGCTCTTCAGGGTTCCTTTATTGTTTTCTAGTGCCTAAACACCTGTCATCGGGTGCGCCGGCACCTACTGGCACCAGTCTTCAAATCTGTCATGGGTTTTGCGCTTCAAGATCTTTATTTTCCCATGCGGGTCTATTGCTGGCTAGAGATATTGAGCCCTTTAATGCTGTGGTGGCTGTTTTTCCGGTCATGTTTAAAACCAACTAGCGGATTTAAGTAGTACAGTCAGTGTGCACACACCATCTTAGTCACCAACCAGCATAAATGGTGCCTTCAGTGCCTCAGCCCTGACAACGAGCCTTCCTCATGTAATCTCTGCATGCAGCTGGCCAGAAAGGGCCTCAAGGATTGGGAGAAGCACCGTGAAGCCCTCTTTTGGCCATCAGACTCAGCATCCTTGGCCCCGGCATTGACCGAAGACCTAAAATCACACACAGAATAACTGATCACAGCCTATGTGCAGGATAATTTAGCGGATATTCATTTGACTGGTTAAAGCGTACCAGAAGAATCTACAAAGTGGCAGGACAAGCTGGAATAGTGCACTGGGTGGCAGTTCCATGATTTTCTTCAGGAAACAGTTTTTAGCTGCAGTGTTCTCAGTACAGATAGCACCGTTTTAATGGTGGACAAAAGGGAAAAATGATTTGTTCAGGGAAAAAGAAGAAAGCGAGAGATCAGCCAAAAAATATCCATCTAACAAGTGAGCCACTCAAGACCAGTGCTATAATTTTTGAACAATTAAACTTACAGCAAAAGATTGCATAAGTAAATTCTAATGAGGACTTGAAACAACAAGCTACAAAAAGGACCAGGCACTACACAGTTCGTACAGCACTTTTTATCCAGAACGGCAGGGAATAGGATGGCTTCGGTCAGTGGGTTGCTCAATGTAGCGGGAGTTTTCTGATAAATGAATTTAGGATAATGGTACATGTTCTAGACAACGAAGCATATAAGGCCAGGCAAAAGAACTTTTTTCTTAGATAATGAAACAGACCTAAGCTTGCAATTTTTGGGGGGATAATGGGAGTCTTTGGATAATGGGTCTTCACATAAAAGGAACTCCACCATAGAAACAAGCTATTGTAAATATGCAGAGATCACAACTCATTAAAAAGACTGTCAAAATATACATTTTATTTTTCTCGCAAAAATAAATTTCAAGTGTTCACCTCTTATGATCCTCTCTTTAAAAGCCTATTTTCTAAATTCCTACCACACCATTTTAAGAGAATAATTGACATTTTGTATTATCAGGAAGATTCCTCTCATCACTACTGCAATGGTGTTCAAGAGCTTTCAGCAGAAATTTCTGTGCAACACAGGCAGCAAAACGGTTTGCATGCATTCCCACCATCACTCAACTAGAAATGCTCTCTTAAGAAAACCTTACCAATGGTTCCACTCTGCTCCATCCACTCAAAATGACAGAGATGCCATTTTAAAGTGCACGTTGCATATCTTGAGTGGGGTCTTTGATCAGTCCTCTCTATTGGTTGGGAACTTCTTTTCTCCTTTATATCTACTGGCAAAACCTACTTGAGCCAACTGCATCCCTCCCTCCCTTCCCCCAATCCCAACAGGGCACAGCAAGCATCAAACTGTCTGGCTGATGCCAACCTACTTTCCCAGAAACCTCAAAGCTATGCCTGTTCCCACTTCCCTACTTCAAACCTTAGGTCAGAGAAGGCAATCAGAATGTTTTATCTATTATTCTTCAGCATTCAAAGAAACACTAATCAACCCTTTTGATTTGTGTGGTCTCATTTTCGTGCTCTGGTAGGGAAGGAAGTATTTAGATTTATCTGCCTTTTCACTGGTAGCTCAAGGCGATTTACATTCGATAAAGTAGAGGACATGTTTACTAAAGTTTTTAATACACTTAAGTGCACACAGCTCTTTTATTTCTATGGGCACAATGGCAATACACGTTAACTTCATTAATGCACATTAACCTTTAGTAAACATGCCCCTAAAGGTATTGTGCTAGCCCTAAAGGTTTATACTCTTAAGTCTGTACCTGAGGCAATGGAAGGTTAAGCAACTTGCCCAAGATTAGAAGCAGCCATGGATTTGAACTCTGGCTTACGAGATTCTCGGTCTGCTGCACCGAACATTAGATTATTCCTCTACTCTGGTTGAGGTTCGGCATCAGTGAGAGAAAGAAAAGCAGATGCTGGTAAATAGATATTTGATTCTATGATGCACACACTTCTTTACAACGAAATGGACAATTCAGCATTATTTATTTAGATTAACTCCTGCTGTTCTTAAAATAGGCGTCGCGTCACACATAGGCCACCCTGTTGTAAAATTATGTTCATAGTGGTTTTACACATGTATTCAGTGCTGTGTTGTTATATCTGTAGTAGCACTAAGTACATATATTTTTTTAAATGCCATGATGTGAATTTAAGATAAAATACGCTGATCATCCAGACTTAATATTGACCCATTTGTTTTTCTGAAGTTCAATGTATTTTGTGTAGATTCTTTGCAACTGTCCAGTCAACGAGTGGAGAACAGCGCTCTCCAGTGCAACTAAACATTGCCCTTTATTCCTGCCATACAGTCAATGAATAATGCACCGTTGGTTTCACAACTGTAACATATTTCGAAGAAGCAAGCAGGATGCTCATTTACATGAAACACTAACAGCCAGGTAGATTTTTTTGTAAGTCTATTTTAAATGTATTAATTTTATTTAAAAGGCTTTTATACTGCCTTACTGGCAAAGGTCTTCCAAGGTGGTTTACATAAAATAAACATGATACAATATAACACAATCAAGACCAACAGAAAAACATTCCAAACCCAAGAGCCCAGGAACGCTAGTCCCAATACCATATTTAAATTTAACTCGGATTTTAAAATTTTCTTAAACACGCTCTGTAAAACATCAAACTATTTCAAAGACAGCATTCAAGAACTGTAATCATAGCATCTAATTATATTCTATGAAGACGCTTGCAAACCATATATGAAAATGAAAAATAACAGAGCTTAATCACCCTTGAAGGTAGTGCACATGCACACACTCACAAAAATGATCAATGATTACAGGATTTTGAAGAATGGTGCGAATCTGATCAAGAAGGTACAATCTGGTTATAAATACAAGCAATAGAGTAGAGGAGTTAAAAATGAAACAAAAAGTGATAATCAGAACATTCTTGCAGTCCTGAAGAATAAGTTTCTGATTCTGAAAGTAAACTTCACAGATTTTTTTTTTTATATCTACTTAGGAAATTGTAAAAAGGAAAACCTAATCGGGGCAGCAAGCCATAAAAAAGATCCCATTTAGAAATATTTTAATTACCTTCCTGCACCAAGTGGTAAGACAGGCATGTGCAGAAAACAATGTGACAAAGAAATGGAAAGCTTGGTTCTCTGATTCATTAGCATCATAAGAATTGCTTCTGCTCTGAAGATATTAACAGGGACATGTCTGAACCTGCAGGATATTCAGATTACTATTCTTATGCCACTTCTGAGAACCAGGGAAGCCAAGATTCAAGTTCCACTGATGCCAAGAAGGGGCCTGAGATGGCATCGCAGAGAGATGCCTATTAGGCTGCTTCGACCTGCTGTCTGACCCTTCATGGAGATTCCTTCACTTCTTTGTGGTGTTGCGGATCTTAGGTCCGTTTTCTGATGGGGGCTAAGAGTAAGGGCAAATTTGCCTATAAGTCGCACAAAATCTCCATCTTAAGATCTGATGGTGCCTGTTGTTAGCAGAGAGGAGCCCTCTCAGGATGAGCTATCCCTCCCCCCCCCCCCCCCCTTTTCCATCCAGCACCATAGCATGAAACAGGCCCTGGCAGACAAGAGCAGCCAAATGCCAGCGAGATCACTAAAGAACAGCTTGGACAAACTCGGCAACAGCAGAGTGAGCACCAAGGACTACTGTGGCGACTGTCGTGCATGGAAAACCACCAGACAGACAATCTCAGTGCTGTAAGACAGCTCCTGCTGACTTGTCTCAAAGACAGCTTCAATCCCACTCCTGAAGCCTTTGCCTGTGCTGGGTCCCAATGAACAGATCTGCCAGCTGGTGAGAAAGCCATCTGATGACATTAGGGAAGCTTTGATGAGGACTGAAGCTGCTGTAACTATTTCTCAAACCTACAAATTCTCTATGCATGTTGTAGCTAAGTTTGAAGACTATGACAATCAACTGAGTGAATTAGGACAATGGCTGGGGAACTTGGCGATTCAAACTGTCATGGTGCAGAAATCCTCTGTGGCTTAAGGATAGCTTGGCTTTGCATTTAAAGTTGAAAATGCTGGAGAATTTGAATAGAGTTACAGTACATTTTCCAAAAACTAGACTGTCATCAAAAGGAAGTTTGAGGCCCTAAAGATATTGAAGCCTGAGGAGATTTCAGTCTCCCAGGTGTATTATGTGCCTAAGAGAAAGAAGCAGAAAGAAGATGCAGTATCTATGGATGCATTGGTTTCAATGGACACAGTCTAGACATTTCAACATTTCTAGAGTCATCATTGGACAATATGGACTATGTTTGCTAAGCCGCAATGGTTGTTTGCAGATAATGCTAGGTAGGGCAGGGCCGGGCCGGGCCTGTTCACTAGGCATACTAGGCAGTCGCCTATGGTGGCAGACTCTGGTGGGCAGCCCAACTCAGTTTTGAAAGTGGCAGCACTAAGCTTTGCTTTCACAATGGAGTTGTGCCGCTGTTGCCCCCCGAATCCATCTCTCATTTTTCAGCAGCCCGTCTCCATTTTGAAAGTGGCAGTGGCTCAAAAGGGAGTTGAGCCATCCTTGGATTCGGGGGGGGGGGGGGGTGGCGGAGGGAGGGAAGATGTTGATAACGGGAGGGGGCAGTGGCAGGGGCAGCAGGGGGTGGCATGGCAGGGGACTGTGCCTGGGGCGGCAGAAACCCTTGTGCTGCCCCTGGTGCAGTGTGATAGCTGCAAAAGTGCAGTGTTAGCTGCAAACATCCTAGCGCTTCCCTTACAGATACCACAGAGCAAATGCAGGCTTCACAGGCAGATGGGCTTGCAAACTCGGCTATTGCCATCCACTGAAGTGCTGGTAGCTGCATTTGTGAAACCTGTAAAAGGAGCAGCTACCATGTGATGCGAACACTCACGGTAGCTGCTCTGAATTGGAACGCCCATTCTCCACCCACTTTTGCAGGCAACATGGGAAATGCAGCTACCACAGAAAAATGTCCGTGGCACCAGTCCTCGGCAGCAGGACATTCCCATGTTAGCACCCAAAGACAGCTAGCATGCTTTAGTAAACATATCCTTATGGCCACCAGAGCTATATTAGAGAGACTTCTTATTGAGGCAGAGGGCGATATTCCCTGATGTGGCAAAGGCCACGCAAGCTTGGAGAAAAGTTTTTCTCCATCTTGAACCTAGATTGGGAGTTCTAGGAGGGGCTTCTTATTTGAGATGCCCTTGTAAATGCCTGGTCAGGTAGCAGAGGAATGCCTATACGTTCTTTGACCTAGTACAGCTTGAGTCATTTCTATCAAGTAAAGAATCTGTTTGCAAGATTTTCTATATATTAGTCGTTTTTCAGATAGGAGGGTAATTAGAACCATGTACGAGATATGATATTAGTTTAATAGTTTCTCTTTATTATTTAGCTTGATTTGTCCCCTCTCACCCTTTTTTACTTTGTGGACTAGAGAGTAAAACTTTTGTGAAACTTGTTTTTATTGTGTTTTATTTAGAGCATTTCTTTTTACATGTTGTACTATGGAAAAAGCTCCTTTTCTTTTTTGCTTATGGGAATTATAAATTCTGAAACTGCCAATAAACTAAAATTCCACTGATACCTCATAACTTTAATCAAATCACTTAACCCTTTGCTGCCTCAGGTAGAAACTTACACTGCAAGTCTCCAGGGACAGGGAGATATCTAACATTCCTGAATGTAACTGGTCTTGAACTAGGTGTAAGCTAAATCTAAAAAAAAAAAAATGAATAAAAAACAAACACTGTGAACTTCTGAATTACTACCTGAATTCCATGTTGAAAAAAAATTTTAATTTATGATACAATCTTTTTTAATGCCATTTAACAGGGAGACATTTATTTTACAGATCCACTTTATCCATGTGGCTTCTTCCCACCTAGTAATTTAACTCATAATTTACAGGAAACTAATTTAAATCAAATCCACCCTGCCCGATGGAGATGCTTATATAGAGAGTAGTTTTATACCCAGCGTGGCAGGTAGCTGCATAAGTTATCCCAGTTTTCTAAAGGAAACTCCACGCATGCTTTCCCTTTGAAAATTACCTTGGGGAAAATACAACACACTTTTACATCTGCTATTAGGATACATAAATTTCCAGGCTTATTTTATGAGCATATTTTATATAAAGTATGCACATAAATGCCAAATGCAGCCCTAGGAATACTTTTGCTCCAGATGGATAAACATATGCGCATACAAGTTGTATGTGCTTACGTTTATGCGCTTACAGTTAGGGCAGTTTTACCAAGGCACTCTGTGCATAACACACATTTATGGTAGAGGAAATGCCTTTTAAAATTATCCATAGAGAATCCAGTTATTACTTGTTGCTGAAACTATTCCTCCTTCTCTACTCCCCCCCACCCCCGCCACACACAGACAATTTAAAACATTTCAACCATGAAACTACTTAATTTAAACCATACATCTGCTTGTTCTTTCAGTTTTTTCTTTCAAGAGTTCCCTGTGAGATTCTCCCTTTTAAAACTAATACGTGGAGTGAATATTTCAAGCACTGCAGGATATCTGATTCTTTTTCTCTATGTATTTGGTTACAGTAATACAAATTGACAGGTAGATGAGCCAATAACATATCATATACTTGCTGTCACTGCCAGATAAAAGATGTGTCAATCTAAAACATTAAGTTACTTAAGTGGGTACTTAAAATACGTTACTGCCTTGCGGAGTCCTGGGCCATTAAAAAAAAAGAAGGGAATTAAAATGCAAGTTAAATGATATCACGAAGGATAATATAGCCAAATGCAGCATCTGGAAAGGGTAAGTATTAAGTCTATAGTACTATATGAAAAGATGAACTCAGATGATATGGTTATCTAGGTGTTTAGGATGAACACAAACTAAGGAAAGAAAGTAAATCCAGTAAGCAGCCAAAAGATATCTGAAAAAGTCACTGTGGGTTCAATTTTCAAGTATACAAAAGGACTCATTTCAGCTCTGCCAAGCACATTTTAGCTGGCCAGTTAAAGTGATTTTTAGATGAATTTTGCCTGCTGAATTTTCAGGAGAAAATTAGCACAGGCTGGCTAAGCCCTATCCCATTCTCTCTAAATAGATGTGAAATGTGAGACCATCACCTCCCTCCTACACCCCCCCCCCCCCCAAATTAGAATCCTCCTATTCAAGTTCAGGGAGAGTTGGGATATAGTTTCTCCTGTGATCTCCTCCTCTCCCATCCTAACATAAAACCAGTGGGTCAACAAGCCGCTGAGATCCTTCCTCTTGACCACCCCTGTCAGAAGCTCCCAGTTGGAAACAGACTATAACCTTATCTTCTCTCAACTTTGCAGCTCATGCTGCCAAGGCCTCTTTCATGATCATAGTCTTGGATTTTAGCAATAACTATTATAATGAATATATTTCTTGAATCATCTTATGTATCTTGTCTTTCTTTGTATGTTGACTAGATCACAAACTTCACAGTCTCTTATGTGTACCTGTACAGCACTGTAAATGTTTAATAATAGCTTGAAAGGAGGTGAAATGTTCAAATACTGAACAGCTCCCTGTCAGGTCCTTCACAGCTTTAGGTAGGGCTTCTTTCAGAGCAAAAGTGTTATGAAGTGTCCCACTTGATGAGCAGCTGAAAAAAAGACTGCTATATGCCCCATCCGAGAGGTCAGTGCAATAAAATACATCAGCATTTGCGCACAGGTTAGCTCATCTTTAGCACAAAATTGTGAGCGCCTATTGTAAAAACAAGCTTTGCACACGAGCTAACTGTGTACAAAGCCTCACGTAGACGTCTGCCCACAGCACATTTAAATCCATGGTAATGAAGCAATTTGCTATTCTGTGTGGATGCAGAGAAGTGCATGTAAGACCTGAAGGCTGAAAGTAATGCTGGTGTTTTAACGCAAGGCCTGAGGAACAGTAAAGGGATAGCTTGTTATTCTATGGTCAGCGCTAGTGAGGAATTTATCCTTATTTTTTTCTCTTTACCTAAAGCATACAGGACCCACAACTTTTTCTGGCTTTCTTGAAGAGGCAGCACTGCAGGAGGGGGGGGAGGGGGGTATTCTGGAACACTTAAATGCTGGACTGCTGACAAGATAGCTATTTGCAAAAATTGTGTATCAGCACTGCAAAGTTTATTTATTGCATTTCTCACCAGCTTATCAATACGTCTAAACAGTGTACAAGATAACATTCATAGGAAGGGTGTACACAGAAAAGAAAGTTACATATATAATACTGATAACACAATCATTAAAAGCTGTTTGAAAAAGATGTGTTCTTACCCCCTTTCAAAAAGTCAGATAACCTGTAACAGAACACAGAGCAGACGGCAATATATTCCACAACTTCAGGCTTCTAACAGAAAATAACCGGCAACAAGTGGCCTCTAGTGGGCCTCCGAGACTAAGGGAATACTCTAAAGACCTAGAAAGGCAGATTGCAAATTTTGAGAAGGGACACATGGCTTTAAACAATGAGCACAACTCAGAACTATTGGTGATAAGGACCTAAAAATATGACATAAGCATTTAAATTGCAGCTGATAAACAATAGGAAGCCAATACAGGTCGTTTAACACAGGAGCGATATGATCATACTTTTGTAAATCTTGAATGATCCATGCCACAATGGGGTAACCCTAGGTATATCATGTTGCAGTAGTCTAGATGAAGGAGAGCCTATGTCTGGGACCATTGTCTGAAAATCTTTAGCCTCCAAATTCAGTCAGTGCAGTCGGGGCAGTGGGAGCAGAACAGACGCGCCCAGGCAAGCCCGCTTAAAAGCGGCATCCCTACCCCGAGGGAGCCGCTTGCTGCCTCCATCCCCCGGCTGTTCTCTGCTAAACTCCTGCCAATCGGGGCAGTGGGAGTGCTCCTGCCCAATCGGGGCAGTGGGAGCAGAACAGACGTGCCCAGGCAAGCCCGCTTAAAAGCGGCGTCCCTACAGGGCGGGCCTGCGCCTGAGGGCCTCGCTAGAGGGCCCTTTGGCATTGGCCCTTAGGTGGTGGACACTTGGGCATATAAGAAGAAGGGCCGCATTGTCTGCGCCAAAACCGCAAGAGTACCTCAATCCGGATCTAACCCCTCTCCATGCTGTGCGCCTGAGAAACCATAACGGCCACGTCCCAAGACAGAAAACATCCACCAGCGTCTGGAGAACAACCCCGAAGAACTCCAGCATCAAAAACACAGGCCTTCGGTCCACTACCTGAGAAGAAAACTGCACCACGGAACCACAAGCTGCTCCAGGCACACACGGCTAGAGCTCCCCTGGATGGGTCGAGCTCGCCACCACAGAACCCCAACACCACCGCAACCACCCAGGTAAACGTTTAATTACAAGTACCGCCAATTAGACCTTTCTGCCTATTTGACACACTTTTAACCCCCTGACTGAACACCCTGACTGAATCCCTCATAGGGGTCAATTGCCATCCATAAACCAGCACTATAACTGCTACTGTCTGTATAGAATTATAAGGAAACTCTGTGTCACAAGCCTTGTACTCTACCAGCAAGTTGTTACACTGTAAATTATCTCACTATACTACCGGTATACTGTACTAACCAAGTTGTTACACTGTATTCTTGTATCATAATCCACTTTGTTCCACTGAATATTATATCTCTGTACCACACTAAGTAAGAAATTCAAGCCCCCAAGCAGCTAGGAAATGGAGCTCCTCTACACCTTCCTTTTACTGTGCATGTGTATTCTGGCTTCCCCTCACAGACTTAACCTAAACCCGCACTACTTGCTACCGCTACTATACACCCCTATCTACTTCCCCCCCCCCCTCCAAATACCCTTCCTGCATCAACACAATCTAATCCCCATTACCATTAATCAACCAACACACATATTACATCAGAGTCACACTCCTACCATGCAAAGCAAACCACAAAAGCATTCTAAAACCAAAGCTAAGAGCAATCGTGGCAACAAATCCTTATTAACGCAGGATAAACCCACACGGCCTTCTCACCCAGCCCATCACACATGTAACATCATCCTTATTAATGCCAGGTCAATAAGGAACAAAACACACATCATCCACAACATTCTAAATGATGAACAACCAGACATCCTATGTATAACGGAAACTTGGCTCACTGACTCTGATCCTGCTATAGTAAACCAAATAAGTAAACCCGGCTACAAACTCCACAACTGCCCGCGCACCAACAAAAGAGGAGGTGGAGTCCTCATAGCAGCCAAAGCCAGCCTGCAACTAACAATCACATCCATGATCACAAACACAGACATTGACCTACTCAAAGTAGAAAACCCGGCTTTATCCATCTGCCTAATATACAGACCTCCCTCTCCACACCACGAAGCGCTAGCCACAGCACTGGAAAACATCACCACTACCCAAAACAAAAAATTCCAAATCATCCTGGGAGATTTGAACTTAGCATCAATTCCCCCAACCCACTCGAACTCCTTCTTTGAAGCCATGGACCAACTAGGCTACCACCAAATAGTAAACAATGCCACCCATGATAGGGGAAATACCCTGGACATGATTTTCGTACCCACCAATCGTCAACCAAACTTAGAACCACCTAAGTTAAAGATAACCCAAGTCCCATGGTCCGATCACCACCAAATCGATCTCAAAATAAAATTGCCGTCCCTACCCAAAAATGCAAAGGAAATGAGAATACCTCACCCAATCAGGAAGTTCAACAAATTCAACAAAGAACACCTCATAAATACCATTTCATCTCACATAGATCTGAACTACACGGACCTAGATGATCTAACAAACAGATGGAACACGAACATACAAAATGCTTCAAACCCCACATCGAAAACCTCAGGTAATGCAAGCAAGCCCAGCTCCGAACCCTGGTACACGGAAACTCTAGCAAGATCGAAGAGAGAACTCCGCAAAATAGAGAGAAAATGGAGACGATCAACAGACCGCGCGAGTTATTTGAACTCGTCAAATCTCTTACTAAAACATCTCAAAGCGACAACCTAAACAACTCCATCAAGGCCCAAACATTGGCAAACCACTATGCGAGCAAACTAACTACCACAAGACCTACACCCTACCATGACTCAACACTACCAACACCACTAAACAACTTTGAGACCAACACAAATCAAGACCAGTTATGGAAACATTTCCACAAAATCGGAGACCAGCAAATTGCAACCATACTCACAAGCATAAACAGCAGCACGTCCCCACTCGACCCCTGCCCAGCAACCTGGATCAAGGCAGTGAAACAGGACATAGCACCGTACATCTCGCACTTAGTAAACCTATCACTACAACAAGGATTCATGCCCACTGAGCTAAAGAAATCCGTCATAAGACCTATTCTAAAAAACAGTACACTCAGCAGAGATGACCCAGCATCCTACCGCCCAATATCAAGCATACCATTCCTAGCAAAGATCATTGAAAAGGCGGTCCTATTACAACTCCAAGACCACCTGAACGACAATGCTCCTCTAGATGACCAGCAATACGGCTTTAGACAACATCATGGGGTCGAAACCCTATTATTAGTTCTAGTTAACAACCTACTCAAGGGCCTGGAAAACAAAAAGAAAATGTATATACTCCTATTCATTGACATCTCAGCTGCCTTTGATACAGTTAACCATCGAACCCTCATAAACAGAATCAAGTCAATAGGAATATCAGGAACCCCACTAAAGTGGTTCACATCATACATCTCAAACTGAATGCAACAGGTACAATTCAACGGCGAAAAAGCAGAAGCATTCTCTCAAACACAAGGTATACCACAAGGCTCTGCATTCTCAGCACTCCTTTTCACGTATATATGCAACCACTATGCAAAATATTTACACAGCATAAAATCAACTACCACATTTATGCCGATCATATTATACTGTACACACAACTTGACACTGACAACCCGGACTACAGCTCACTCGAAACATGTCTTGGCGAGATGCAAAACTGGTTACAACAAAGCAGCATGACAATCAACCACAAGAAAACTGAGGTGATGTATATCTCAAGGAAAGCAAATTTTGACCCACCTACATCTATAACCCTGTGCAACAACACTTATCAAACAAAGAAAGAAATAAAATATCTAGGAGTTACATTTGACTGCGACCTAAAAATGGAAACTCACCTGCGCAAAACCAACAGGGCAGTCTTCTACAAACTGAGAACTCTACAACCCATACGGAATATTATTGATCCCCATGACTTCAGATCCGTTGCTCAAGCACTCATCATGCCACATTTCGACTATTGCAACGCCATTCTTCAAGGACTTCCTAAGAAAACCCTGAACATCCTTCAAATGATGATCCTGCCAGGATCATCATGAGGAAAAGTCTTACTGAACACATTACACCAGTACTAATTGAGCTACACTGGCTCCCCATAGCAGCCCGCACAAAATACAAAATACTGACGACCACCTTCAAACTCATCCACAGCATAGCACCATCCTTCCTCAACACCCTAATCAGATTGCAACCATCCAACAGAAACAGGAGAACCATCAATTCCAACACCCTCCACACTCCAACAGATATCAGATCAATCAAAAAAATCACTAGTAACAGGGCTTTCTCATACACAGCACCGACACTATGGAACCAACTCCCACCCGACCTACGAGCCAGCATTGATCTAGCCGACTTTAGAAAGAAACTCAAAACCCACCTATTTCAAAGTCATTTCAACCTGTACTAAACTCGCATAAGGGGCAACTCCCCCACAGCACCCCAGAAAACCTGTAATGTATAAATGTACATATGTAAATTATTATCCCCTTAGCTTAGAAGTAGTTAATTTTCTGCGTGACGTGCTAACCTTTCGAATCTTTATGTACAAATCAAAATTATTCTGTCTTGATTTCGACAACTTTCTCCATGTAATCTTCCCCGCTTCTGATCGCTGGAAGGAGCGGTATACAAATGCTTGCTAAATAAATAAATAAATAATCTGCGTACTAAATGGAAATTACACTAACCTGGTAATTGTGGTTCCTTGAGTGACTCCAGTTTAGTCCTCTACCTCTGGGTTGTCTACCTCCTCCTGAAGCTTGGAGACTGGGCATGTCAAAATCGTGACATCACTGGATTTAGCCTGCTGGTATCTCCCATCAACCCCAGTGAACTATTGACAAAGCAAACTCAAAGGAATACAAATACAAATAGATAGCCATCCTTAATTTCAACTGTATCCATAACCCTAAGTGAGAGCTAACTAACAAATCATCATCAAGAAGGAAACCGTTTTTCTTTTTTTTTTCTCATTCTTTAACCTTCCCTGTTCCACCCCTTCAAGAGAGCAAGAAAGAAGGAAAGTAAAACAGGTCAGACAGAAATACTCACTGCGATCCACAAACCAAAAATATTTTATTTTATTTTATGTTTTTTTTTCAAAAAGAGATGTTCCTCCCCATCTGATCATAAACTCTGAATAGATCACCCACCGGGCAGGAATGAGGACTAAACTGGAGTCACTCGAGGAACCACAATTTCCAGGTTAGTGTAATTTCCATTTCCTTATCATTCCTCCAGTTTAGTCCTCTACCTCTAGGATGTATCAGAGCAGTAATTATTGGGAGGGACTTTTACCACCGGATCGCAACACTGTTGACTCAAAACAAACATCATTTGCTGCCCTAACGTTTAGGCGGTAGTGTCTACTAAAGGTATGAAAAGACAACCAGGTAGCCAACTCTGCAAATCTCCACTAGCAAAGCCAAGCCATGTTCCGCCCATGACAGCGCTTCCGGTCTAGAAGACAGAGCCCCTAACTCCCCTGGCACCTCAATACCTTGCAAAATACCAGCTGACACCACAGCTTCCCGGACCCATCTGGCAATAGCTACCATAACAGCCGCTACCCATTTACGGAAACCTCCGAACAGAACGCAGATCCGTTCAGACTTACGAAAGGCCTCTGAGCCATTTAAGCATTGCCGCAACACTCTCAGCTTGTCTAAACGACGAAGATTACTGCCAGGAAAGCTTCCCTCTGCGAAACCCAATACCGGCAAAGTCACTGCTTGATCCAAGAGAAACAGGTGAGATGTTTGTCTGAAACTCGGAGTAAGGACTCGAAGGGATCCCTAGACACGACCCTCAGCACCAAGTGGAGATTCCATGGTGGAACCCTCCTCAGCGAAAAGAGCGCAATTAATCTAGAGACCGCTGTTAGAAGACGAACCATGTCAATGTAACATCCAAGCCACCTCTATAAGGGGCGAAAGCTATCCACTGGACTCCTAAGGATCTGGCCATTAGACCATATCAAAGCCGCCCTGTAAGAACTCACTCTGATTGGCCCGGAGAGTGTCGAAGAACTGATTAGTCGGCAAGATCACCAGTTGTCAAACATACGCATGTACTTACAACTGTAAAAGAATTGGGCCTTTGGCCTGACCCAGAAAAGGTTACAATCACCGCTTCAGCAAAAAACTCGCCCTTTCCATGGACAAACCGTAAACGAGAATCAACCCTTTGAGGTATTCAAAGCGGATCCTGAATCCACAGATTCTTCGATACCGTGAACCTGCAAGGCTCCTCGAAGAGACGTCGAACCAAAACAACATAGCCTGGCAGTCTCGGCTAATCAGGTGTCACCACAACTATTCTCCCCGGCTGAGCCTCGAAGCACCGCATCCCCTGATCTATGAGCGCCCATGGGGGAAAGACATAGAGAAGTCCGGATGATGGTCAAAGTTTCATGAGAGCATTGATCCCCTCAGCCATCCTCTCTTGTGTCCTACTGAACAAACAAAAACAAGCCGCTTTGGCCGAAGGGAAAGTCGCCCTGAGATCCGCAATCAGAGAACCCCCCCCCCCCCCCTTTGCGGACTATATGGGCAACCCCTTCCAAATGAACTCTCATTCCCCCGCATCCACCCGGACTATGCTGAGAAACTCTGCTCTCAAGTTGTTCGTTCCTGTAAGATGCGCCGCCAAGATCGCCTGTAGCCGAGGCTCCCCCCAGAAGAAAACCGTCCCGGTTTCCTCCTTCATGGTAGCACTTCCCGTTCCGCCCTGCCAACTGAAGTGAACCACCATTGCAAAGTTGTCCAAAAGCACTCGCACCGCTCAACCGCCTGAAGTGGTAGAACCCAGCTCGCCAGTCGAGCCCGCTGAGCGCTCACTTCCCCTCCTAGTCGTTCCAAGCTCCTTACATGAGAAGATCCCCGCAACGCACCCCAATCTGCGAGACTCGCCCCTGCCATCACAGGGTGCCATTTCAGCTGCCCCAGCAGCATGCCTGCTGCCAGATTCCTTAAACAAAGTCACCCCTGAAGGAACCGCCTGAGCACCGCTCTCCATTTAGGTTATGGCCCGTCTGTACCCACTGGCAGGACAAGATCGGGAAGTGTTTAAGCTGCCCAAGGTGGAAGCAACTGTGTCGGCGGTCACTAAGAAAACTACCATTCCAGTAGAGGGTATTGCTGCCCTACAGGATGCTGAGGACAGATAGTCAGACCACTTGTTGGAGTCGGGTTTGGATGGAAAGGCACCAAGAACATCAAAAACGGTTGCTCAAGAAACCGTTCTGATGCGACCAACGGTGGAACCGACCACTACAATGACCACGTGAGAACTCCATCGTATGAACCTACAACTAGGTTGCTGCCATTGTTCTTAACGCGCGAAGACAGCTCCACGCCGAGGGAGCCGTAGCGGATACGAACTTGTGCAGAAGCTGTCGCAAGATGTAAGCTCACTGATCAGGCAGAAACACTGTACCCATATGCGTGTCGAAACGCAGTACCAAGAAATATAGCCCCTGAGAGAAAACTAAGCGTCTTCTGTCTATAACCTGCACCCTCTTGATCTTGGATTTGTCAACTAAGGATGCCCTAAGAGGACTTCATTTCGCAACGCCCCGGCTACCAACACCATCCGCTCGGTGACTGCCCGCAGAGCTCCCACTAGACCAAACAGAAATGGTGGCCATTGGAAATGTTCCCAAGGGATAGCTAAACTTAGCAACTGCTGATGAACTGATCGGCAGGGAAACTGCACTTACCCCTCGGTAAGACAAAGAGCAGACCAGAACTCTCCCATCTGCACCACCACGCATACCGAACATAAGCTTGCAGTCGAAGGTGAGGTACTCAAAGAGGACAATATACCCTGTTCAGATCCAGCCTAAGCCGGAGCGAGCCTTCCTTCAGTGGCACGATGGAATAAACAGAGTAATGACTGATGCCGTAACACCCATGTGAACCGGCACTACAGCTCCTAGCTGTAAAGGACATCCCAAGACGGACGCCCCGCCACCGTTTCCAACAAGCGGTTACTTATTGACCATAGACAGCTGGAAGAATCCTCTTGTGTTCTATCCACTCGCTTTTGAACTAGATCTATTTCCTGTACGGAGGCACCTCCTGTTTGCTACAGAAATGAGGCTGCCACAAACCTATATGCACGGGTTTTTGTTTTTTTTTAACACCTCTTTATTGCTGTCTGCGACTGCCTATCAGATCCGTCCCATGAGAAAGCACCCAAGTAATAATCGTTAAGATCAGTTAGCCAGGCACGCAGTACTCTGACATGTGTACTGCAACACATGCCCTATCAGAATAGGCCTATGCACACCTGCCTGCATCCAGATAGCGCCAATATCCTCTGCAAACTCTAAGGTTCCTTTGAACGGACGTTTACTGCGGCGTGCCGTAGACGAACCGTCTGCCGACCATTTCCTAATCATAGGGACCTGCGGACGGCCCCACCGATGCCAGACTAGTAGTCTGAGCTCCGATCAAGGCATACTGCCCATTTGACACACAAACAGTTCTTGACTCTAGGCGATCCCGCTCCCCGAAACTTACGTATTCTAGCTGGGGAGATTGTCGCAAACTATGGGAGCATCTGAGACCTTCTGTAGCCCCAATGCTCCGCAAGAGGAAGCTTGCAATGACCAAGTGTCTGCTCCAAGGATTGTTTCAATAAACCAACCATCTTTCTATCCTGTGCAGCGTCTAAGGCTGCGCTACCTTTCACTGGCATAGTGGTTTGCCTAGGTACAGATGACACCGCTGCAGCAATCCCTGGTACCAGCTGCTAAGAGGCAGAGCCTCCCTAAATGACCAACCACACTTAAAGCTGTAAACATGGGCTAAGAACTTGCACTAGCCTTCCAATGATCCGCTTATCAAGTCTTACAAATAGTCCATTTTCCCATACTGATTTTTTCATATAGTTTTGCAACAAGGGGGCAGAGACTTGAGCCCCAAGACCCATTGGTAGCAGATCCTGCTGTGGTTTTGCCTCCAAACAGGAACACTCCCTCCATAGTTCAGCATACTGTCCTAGCAGCTCCAAATCACTGCTTTGTGGTATGAGCACAATCCGGGAATTTGAGCTGCCCTGCTGAAGCAACAAACCCCCTGATGGAACACGGTCCTCAGAAAGAAAGTTTTCAATATCTTTACCCCATGCGAACACCTATACCAATAACAAAATGTCCTGCTATCCAGGCAATCACATCCCCCTAGGACAGAGCAGGCTCCGGCCCCACCAGTACGGATACCAGCCTACCATCAACAAAAGGGGCACCGGTTTGACACGCCTGTCAATGCCTGGGAGAGAGGCAATAACGACGGACACCTGGAGAGGCCACCTTGCCTCCGATTTAGGGTACAGCACCTCCCGGCTATAGATGCATTAACATAATAAACATAAAAGAAATAAAGAAAGACAGAAGGGCCATAAGTATATATGATATATATAATGCCATAAAAGACCAGCAAAGTCAGCAACTAAACGGTTAACTAATCCCCCTTTTTTTTTTCAACGTAGAGGGAAATACATTGTTAAATTATCAACTTATAACTTTTAAAAATATGCTGTACGAAGACCAAACCTTATTTAGCTCGCTTGTCAGCCTGAATGCGTTCTGCTGATCGTCAGTGCTGCCACGAGGTCCCGAAATGTGGGAGAGGCTCCGGCCCCATGCAGCTTCTTTTCGCGTCCAAACGACCTCAGCCGCTGAAGCCGCACCGGTGGGACATCAGTCCGCAGACACGACAGCCATCTGGCGGTTTCAGCCCCCACAGCATCCCACAAGTGGAGACCGAATCGCTGCCCCGCAACCGCTACGCTGCTCGATCCCAGTGGGAACAGCGTGCGTGGTGAGGGCCGGGCATGGCAACCCTTCAGATCCCTCCACTGCCCTGAGTAACTTGGGGCAGTACGTGTGTCGCTCGCCCCATCCTCTGTCGGGCTCCTCTCCGTATCGTCCGGGAGAGGAGAGCCGACCCACATAATGCGGAGAAGAAGCCTTGGGGAAACAAAGGCAGCAACGGCTCGAGGCTGGAGGCCCACAAGAGCAGTATCCCCAATGGCCAGAGAAACTAGGCGGGAAATGCTTACTTTAAACGGACAGCTCCTCAAATAAGTTAAGGTAAATGAAGTAAATTAAATTAAACACAATTAAATTAAAATAACCCGTTAAATTAGATTATTAAATTATTAAATTATTAACTTGAATAAACCGTAAGGGATTAGACTAACTTTAAAGTAATTATCCCAAAGAAAGCAAAATACAAAGACAATTAAACCCAATAATTAATATTTTCCAAGTTAAACTGGACCCAACTTAAAACCAAAATTAAAGTAAAACCCAATTAACCCTAGATCCTGTCTAACAGTTCCTCATCTGATTCCCAAGTGAGCCCAGAAGCTAGGCTCACTAGGCTCCTGCTGCATGGAGACTGGACACACTGGGGGCTGATGGGAGAGACCAGCAGGCTATATCCATTGATGTCATGAGTTTTTGACATGCCCAGTCTCCAAGCTGCAAGAGGAGGTTCACTACCCAGAGGTAGAGGACTAAACTGGAGGAACTATAAGGATCCGTAAATTAAAGAATACATTATGGACTACACGGAGTTGCATGTGCATGCATCTAAACTTGTAGTGGAATGCTACTGTGCACGTAAATAATAATAATGTTGCAAAGCCTTTATGTGCACAATAGCAATCTAGAACACATACGGATGTATACACATGCAACACTTAGTGCCAATACAATTTTCTTGTGCATCAAATATACAGTAGCTGCCCCTAGCACAAACCCAAGTGTGCAAGGTTCTGTCATGATCTCCCACGTTAACATACTCTCTTTGCACACAGGCCATTTGCATTGTTTGCTTGCTGCGCTGGGAAGCAGGTTTTTTTTTTTTCTTGTATTCACCAGTTCGGAAACCCTGTGCTGAACTGCAGTACACAGCCCTAACACAAGCTTTCAACATCAGCCCCTGGATTAATATCCTAGTGAAGGAAACCCCTACTGACTCATCGGTCTTGCTTCATATCGAAAGGCATACATGCGCACACACGTTTCGAACACCTGTTGTCTTTGCTGCACAAATGTACTTCTGTAAAATGAATCTATACTTTTAGTGGGGGAACATTCAAAGGGATTAATGAGGTTAGCAGATCTGTTAACTGCATTAATGCCACTGAGCGGGATATTTAGCAGCACATAGCTGGTTTGTGTCGCTGAATATCCCTCTTAACTCTGCTGAACACTTGAATGCTAACATCTTAGCGAGGACAGCACCACGGGTTAGCCAGTCAACGACGATATTGAGCCACTGGCTGGTGAGCCCCAACCAGCTAAAGGTCAGCCTCAAATCAGCTGGCCTCACTTTAGCTGGTTTAGCTATCTGGTATGATATACTGTCATAGAGCAGGAGCTAATAAAAGTGAGGATACAGGAAAAGAAGCTGTCTGTCCCAAAACAAATGAGGTGCAGAGAATGCAATTGTCTAGCAAAACAGCTAGAGGGAGCAGGCGTGCACTTACAGAGGCTGAGTGGACACACCTAGCTAATCAGCAGCACCTGAGAACTAGCCCAGGAAGCTCAAAGGCAGAAGACCTTTAGAAGCAAGAGGCTGGAGACAGAAAGCAGAGCAGCACCGGAAAGCAGAGCACTGCTGAGAAACGGAGCAGTGGAACCAGGACTAGTGGCACGGCTGCAGGAACTGGAAGAGAACCAGAATGTCCCAGGGAGAAAGACAGATGGAGGAGAGTCAGTCCTGTGGAAGTCGTGATAGCCAGAAACTCCAGAGGTAAAGATCTAAGAAGCAGGAAGCCAGGCTTGGAGAGAGGCCTACGCTTGCCAGAAAGCCTGGAGACCAGATTGAAAGGTACCAGAAGCTTTCAAGAGAAAGATTGTCAGAGACTGGGTCCTAAGGGAAATACCTGAGGAGGACACTTCCAGCTATGCCTATTACAGGAAACCAAGGTATGATGATTCTTTATTCATGAAGAAAGGCTCAGCTGCTAGAAGCCCTTATAAAACAGATGCCCAGTTTAAAGGAAGAGAAAGCAGGCCAGAGTTTCACCAGCCAAGATATAGAGGCTATAAAACAGGCCATGCTCATTTAAGAACCTTAGAACAATTGTATGGAAAACAAGGGAACAGAAACAGGGACTGGCCAGTGATAACAGCCAGAGAAAGCCCCAGCCCAGAAGAAGATAATAGTGATTTAGAACCGATGCAAGTGGAGCTTAAAGACCCTATTCCCTTATCTCAGGAGGAATTGATGGATTGTTCCATGTGCGTTGTGGGTAGTTTGGAATCACTGCCGTAACTGTGAGCCATACAGATATTACCTTAAGAAGTTTTCATATTTGTGCTGATTGAAAGAAGAATGTTCAGACATGTAATTTACCCCAATGTTGAAAGAATCCTTGGTTAAAATCCTTTCCAGAACTGTGAAGATTATAACAGTTTACTTTGTACCTTGAGTTTGGTTTATGCCTAAAAAGAAGGACTTTCTTTAATTTTTGTAGCCCAACAAATCTTTTTGTGAAAAGGGAAATAAAAGCCTTATTCACCCTCCATTTGGCTTACATGACTTATTTGCACCCGGAGCAGGACTACATAGACCAGGCTGCACCTGGCCTTAAAGAACCCTCCTCTCCTAAAATTAACTATATGCCCAGCTTCCCCGTTCAGCCACCGGCCACCAGGGGGAGGTTGGCGATAATATATAGCTGCTGACCAGATAGCTAAATTGCAATCCAGGCAACTCGGATATTCAATGTCAGTGGCCAGGTATAAACCTAATATTGAATATCTAGGCATCTTAAAGCAGCCACCACTCTTAACAGGCTTCAGTTAATGCTCATTGATCATCAGATTCTCTTATTTATTCATTTTCAAATTTATATACAGCAATCAAAACTCCAAGCTTCCCAATGCAGTGAAGAAGGAGCTAATTTTATAAAGGAATCATGGAAAGTGATGATGCACCATCGATATGCTAAGTCATGTATTTCCAGTGACTTACATGCATGCAGAAGCCTCAATGCCCCTACTTTAGCTAGTTGCTATTTTGTAAGTACATGCGTCGGGCCAATGGCATGTACCTTTGGTGTGGGCGTGCACAGAAGTGAAGCACAAACTTATGGACAAGTGATACAATACTATAATCCATATGTGTTCTTTAAAGATCTAGGCATGGGCATTTGTATGTGCTGAAGCCTAGATTGAATGTGCATTTTCAGACCAGCCCCTATTTTATACAGAAAAGGACACGGCTGCTTTTCTTTATAAAATAGGCTTAAGATAGGTATATTCTGAATGCCTAAAATTAGGCCCTCAAATTACCCTCCAAATGTCCAACAAACACATGCAATTATACAGTCAAAGCAACAAAAGCACCATCAAAGCTAAGAAACCAATAAAGACTTCAGGCCCAATATCCAGTCTGCAGCAGTCAGTGCTCGTAAAGTGCCTGCTGTGGAGAACAAATCGAAACTGGATAGCGCTGGAATCCACCAGCAATGAATACTCGGTATTGCCGTTGATCTCATTTGCTATCTGGTCAGCAGCAATATTAAACCACTAACCAGATAACAAAACCACACAGAGTTAGGACAGCCATTGACCTGTCCTACCTTTATCCTTATCTTTATTCAGTTTCCAATATACCACCCACATGTGAGTATCAGAGTGGTTTACAATAACAAAGTAAACGCTGCCAAGAAAGGAAACAGAATGCCAAAATCATACAGAAAAAGGGATAGAATAAACAGGAAGAACAGGTAAGAAGGACCTAGAGCAGAAGGGAGCAAGATATCGCTAAGAGAGGTAGGTGGAAGGGGAGGGGGAGAGGGGAGGGATGAGGTTGAAGACTGTGTAGAATAGGTGAGTCTTCAGCCTCACCTTGAAATTAGGAAAGGAGGGTTCCAAACGGAGGGCTGACGAGAGCGAGTTCCAGAGCCCAGGGCCGAGAACGAAGAAAGCAGAGGATCGGGTGGACTCTAGGTGAGTCTGGGAAGGGGAAGGGAGGGACATGCGGTTAGAGTGTATGGGCCTGAGTGAGCACTGGGGAGTGTAGAGTCGGACCAGATTGGAAAGGTATTGAGGGACTCCAGTGTGTATTGCTTTATAGACAAAGTTGAGGATTTTATACTGAATTCTGAAGGCCAAGGGAAGCCAATGGAAACGGATAAGAAGAGGGGTGACATGATCTGAGCTGGAGGCATGCATGAGAATATGGGCTGCAGTGTTCTGCACAAGTTGGAGTCTATGCAACTGGTACTGGGGGAGGCTGGCTAGGGAAGCGTCACAGTAGTGCAAACAATGTACAATGTGGGAAAAGAGCAATCTAGTCAGAGAGGAGGTAGGGTGGAAATACCAAATGGCGTGAATTTGCCATAAGGAACAGAAGAAGCGTCAGACTATGGACAAAATATGATCACAGAATGATAAAGCAGAATCAAGGCTGACACCAAGGTAGCGCAGGGAAGAGACAATGGGGATGGAGGAACAAAGGAGCAATAGAGGGGATGGGACCACCTGAAGATGATCCAGATAGCCATAATTTTAGAGAGGTTAACATGAAGACAGTTGGATGACAGAAGAGACAGGTATTAAGAGGGTCAATATCAGGAGCAGAGGAGTCAGTGTGGTAGAGGAGGATGATATATCTGCATAATAATATGCGTAGATACCATGCTGCTGAATCTATTTGGTTAGCAGGCTGAAATTGCTGCTGACCAGATAGTGGCCAGAAATGCTCCTTGGACTGCCCTGCCACTAATTTGGTTGTCCTTTGGGGGGATCATTCAGACCTGCAAATAGTGGGAATGTATGTCAGGATGGACATGCAATCCCTGCTGTTATCAGGGATCGTATTCTGGCGGGGGGGCACTGGATGGGGGTGGGATAAAGTCAGAGAGTGGGTGGGGCAAGGGCAGGCCACAGCACCTGGACATAGAGGGCCTATTCTGAGCAGGGCCCTGTACGTTCAACTGTGGAAAGATAGACGTGGGAATTGGGCATCAAAGTCAGTGATTGGGCCTGGCGGCACCCCACAAGCCAAGGAGCCACAGTAGATTAGGCCCCTCCACCCAAATCCGGCCCTGGCAGATCCCACCGAAGGTCAAGCGGATGGGAAAAGACTTTTTCTAGCTGTGTCAGGCTTTTGGCACTCCTGCTGCGCATCTCAGTGCCATGGTAATGAGACACCACAGCACCAGCACACCAGCAGGAGCATAGGGCGGACTGGTTGGCTAGCTGGGCAAGAGAGAGGATGTCTCCCATGGCAGAATCAAGGGCACACTGGGCCTTCTAAATGCCCGCTTCTGTAACCGCGGGAACATCTAGCTCCCGTGGTTGCAGAATCGGGTACAATTTAGGCCCGTCCATTTTTTGGACATCTGGACAGCCTGGACGTGCCCCTGTTAGAATTGGCCTCTTAGTATATTACAGACCAAAGTCAAAATATTAAATTTGGCTTTTACAGCAATAGACAAACAATGCAGTTGGCACAACAGTGAAGAGGCCAGAACCCATCTTGATTGTTCCAAAATCACTCTTGTTACAGTGTTCTAAATGACTTTAAGTCTATGCAAGAGCCTCCCTGAGAGACCCATGTACGGACAATTACAATAGTCCAGAACAGAAAGGACAAGGGCCGGGACCACAATGCAAAATACAAAAGGGGTCTAAGAAAGATCTTGCAAATGCATTGTTTGAAGCTACTCTCCTGTGAAGAAATCTTTTTATGGACATCCAAGTTGCCGATATATGTCATTTCCTTTAGATTTTAAGAAGTGCATTCATCCTGTGGTCTGTAGGGCCTGCATTAAATATGATCGCATGCCAAAGGCCATTTCACTGTCTGGAACAATTTCCATTCTTTAAAAGATATAGCAAAGAGTTTCTCCAAAGAGAATGCTTCAATTTAAGATTTGTTTCTAATGAATTAAAATGTGTCATTCTTCTGCTTGTTTACCAAAAACAACCTTGAAATTATGTATGACCATTGCCTTTTCAGTATTAGGAAAAATCAACAATTAGCTGTTGCTGATACTAAACCATACTAGATTTAACTTGATACGCCATTAATATGAACAAGTTCTGGCAGTTTACATAAGGGATGTGACCCTATGCCAAAAACCTCTGGCTTCTCCATTTTCCAGATGGCAGGAGATTAGTCTTCAGCCTTTATTCTCATAAGAAGATTTCCCTCCATTCTGCTTTTGCCATCCCTCAGCCCCCTTAAAAAAAAACAACAAAAAAACCCCTACACTATAAAGGACAATTCTGTTCAAAACATCAAATCTGCTCACAAATGTCTACTCGATTCCAGGCCCTAACTAATACGTATTAAAGAAACCCTTGGGTCAGAAGCCGTGAAAAAAGGCTCTATGCTTGCCTTTAAAAGACTGATTTACAAAAGTAGTGGGGGGAATTTGGACCAATGTTAACACAGATGATAAAGGCTGGGGAAATTCAATTGGAGATGTGAACGCCTGCTTAAATTTTATCTTGATGGGCTTAAAAACTGAAAAGTTAAGCCTACTTACATATTAAAAAATGCAGTAATGTTACATTATGTACCATGCTTCGACCTTTGATTTTTACTTATCACTGACAAAGACTTTGAAGGACATCCCTGTCTAATCTGGTAAAGGGGAACAGTGGAGGGTACTCTTTCTGCTTTGCAAGCGTTAGAATAGAAAAACATCTTCTGACAAAGCATGACGCTATTTCACATTAATCTCCAAAATATAGCAAAGGAAAAACTGGAATCTCTCACTGGCCTGCTCTGTGGGAAGACATGGATGGTTAATCAAAGGGCAACTGAATGGGGGGAAATACATCATGCAAAAAAAAAAAAAAAAGTTGCTTTCACCCAAAGTCATAATCTATTAAGAAGATTAAATGTAAGATATTAGAGAGAGGGAGGGAGGATCGCCAACATTTTGTGAAAGTCATCTTCCAACAGTTTTCACTTGACAATTAACTCACTGCTTATTGTATCAGCTTTCCGAAAGCAACTTCTTCTAGGAAAGCGATATCCCCCAGTGACCACTCCTCCCATCAAATGACTGCTTTCAGCACCTCATTTGTTTTACTGAATAATCCTACTGTTCGTTACATATTTCACTTGAAGCTATACATTACTTTGCACAAGGCTTTGGTCATTAAAAAATATGATCGCCAGTGCAGTCATAATGAGGGAACTCTGATTCGGTCAAGCTTTTTATATACATACTGAAGAAAACAATTAAGTCAAGGTTGCAGTCAAATAGATCAGTTGTTGATTTAACACCTGTTCTGTTTCACATTTATTAATTTAATCCCGACTTTCAAACAATAAACTCTGCCTTAAATTGCTAAGTTATTTGTACATCCAAAACTATTTTGGATATTAGGTCTTAAATTTCAAAAACCTCATTCACTGGAAAAACTCATAGGTATCAGATATGGATCTCTGGAAATTGCAAAAGGAAATGAAGTAACAATATTTCAACATATAGCACAGTACCACCATACTGATCGGTGACTGGTACATATATATTTCAGCAAGGTTGGCTTTTCTTCCTTCAAGAAGATCATCTCTTGGGCTGTTAGATCGAAAGTGTTTTACAGTTTTCCTTCTACCCGTGCATTATGTCACCATGTGACACGGATGCTAAAAACGTTGTTTACATGCTGAGTGTTCATACAAAAGAGGGTTTCAATTTATATATCTAATCACAAAATGGACAGACACCAGAGTCCATAACTAGTTGGTGGGCAAGCGAGGATAGTGGGAGTACAAAATTGGCACAGCTAGGACGTTTTCTCCCTAACCAACAATGCAGGAGTTTGCTTTCCCACTCCAATAAAGGAAAGGTAGAGAGCTGTTTGCTCATTCTTTGTTTCAACTGGCTGTGTACATGACTCCAGTAGTGACACAATAAGCAGAGGACAGTCACGGTTCATTAGAATTCCTCCACCACCCTCACCCGAAGGGTGTCTTCAGTTTTTTAATCACATACATTTGCAAACTGTAAGGAGTGCAACCAGGCTCCATCCAGCTGTATAATATTACAGTCCTTTGACCCCCTGTTATTACATGGGAATGATAAATCAATAAATCCTCCATTAATTTTTAAGTTTGCATAGTGACTGTGCAAGCCACTCAATATGGTCTCCTTACTGGCTTTTGTCTATGCTAGTAAACAATAGGCATGGGAAGTTCCAACTTTGTCACCACCTGTTGGCTGCCATTTTTTTCTTCTGACTATTTAGTGTACATAATACATCCTTTGAAATATTCTCTTTTTCACATCACAGGTAGCAGCATAGTTATTACTCTAAAACAATTTTACAAAGTAGTCATTTGTAGTATACTGCAGTCAAGAATCACCCAAGTCTATCTTGAGCACCATCATAATTTTATATTAGGAAGAATATGAATACAAAAATAATACCAAGCACATGACCATCTTACAGACTTCTTTCTACACTATTTACACAAATAAAAGTTAGGATACTCCTCAGCTGCATACTGCGGCTATACAACCCTTCATACCCGTGTACATTTCTCACATTCTGCTTCTAAAAAACACATTTTAAAATGCATTCAAAGTAGGAGGTTTTTTCCCCGATTTATAAAACACACACCACACTTTCAATGTTAAACAAATTATTAAGAATAAGAAACTAAGAACTACATAAATCTTCACACCCTATATGTCTGAAGAAATGCAAAATTACCTCTGCTTCCAAAAGTTGCCTTGACATAATAACATAGTAAATGATGGCAGATAAAGAGCAGTACGGTGGCTCGAGTACCAGCCGCTCCATGCACATCACCCCCCCCCCCCCCACCTCTCTGTCTTTGTTTAGGGTTGTACCCGCTGCTCCATGCAGGCCACCCCCCTCTATTTGTATAAAAGATATTTAAGTTTATTTTGATTTTATCCTCTTGCTATAAAGGGATCCACTGTGTCTGTCCCATGCCATTTTGAAATCCATCTCTGTTTTTGTCTCCACCGCCTCCATCGGGAGGGCATTCCAAGCATGCATGATCTTTTCAGTGAAAAAGTATTTCCTGACGTTGCCTTTCAGTTTACCCCCCTGCAGGCCCTCTAGTTTTACAGCTTCCCCTTCTTTGAAAAAGGTTTATTTGTTAATTAATACCCTTTAAGTCATAGGTTTTCAACCCAGTCCTCGGGGAACCCTAGGCCAGTCAGGTTTTCAGGATTCCCAGAACGAATATGCATGAGAAAGATTAGCATATTCTGCCTTCATTTTATGCAAATCTATCTTATGCATATTCATTGTGGGAATCCTGAAAACCTGACTGGCCTAGGGTTTCCCGAGGACTGGGTTGAAAACCTATGCTTAAGTATTTAAACATCTGTATCATATCTTCCCTGTCCCTCCTCTCCTCTAGGATATACATATTTATGTTTTCAAGTCTCTTCTACTTCTTCTGGCACAGGCTCCAAATCATTCTCGCCATCCTCTGAACAGTTTCAAGTCTTTTTATATCATTTGTGAGATATGGTCCCCAAAACTGAACACAATACTCCAAGTGAGGCCTCACCAACAACTTGTACAGGGGCATTAATACCTCCTTCTTCTGCTTGTTATTCCTCTCTTTATGCAACCCAATATCCTTCTGGTTTGGGCTACTGTCTTGTCACATTGTTTCGCCACCTTGAGATCCTCAGACACTATCACTCCAAGGTCTTTTTCCTGGTCCGTTCACACCTACCTCTTGCCCCCTATCACATACAATTCCTTTGGATTTCTGCATCCCAAGTGCATAACTCTGCACTTATCACATTAAATCTTAATTGCCAAGCATTAGACCATTCTTCCAGTTTTTGTAGATCTTTCCTCATGTTGTCCACTCCTTCAAAAGAGTCCACTCTGTTGTAAATTTTTGTGTCATCGACAAAGGCAGATTTTTCCCTTCAATCCTTCAGCAATATCACTCACAAATACATTGAACAGAACCAGTCCCAGGGCCGATCCCTGCGGCACGCCACTACTCATCTTCCTTTCTTCTGAGTGATCTCTGTTTACCATCACCTTCTGTCATATGTCAGTCAACCAATTTCTGCTCCAGTTTACTACCTTGGGACTCAACCCCAGACTGCACAGTTTATTGATAAGCCTCCTGTGAGTAACAGTATCAAAAGCTTTGCTGAAAGCTAGGTAGATCATAGCCATCACATGCCCTTGATCTAGTTCTCTGGTCACCCAGTCAAAGAATTCAAATTTGTTTGGCATAATCGTCCTTTGGTAGAATCATGTTGCCTTGGACCATGCAATCCATTGGTTTCTAGAAAGTCCACTATTCTTTCTTTCAGAACCACCTCCATTACTTTTTCCGCCACCGAGAGCCCACTTGTGTCCAGTCACAGTACTTGAGCTGACCCGAATATTCCTAGATGAATAACTTGTATATTTGAAGCCAAGATCCAAATATGATAAACACATGGCTGACTTGAGATTACCCAAAAGGGTGCATAGATAGATAGATCTTTATCCAAGACTTAATTTGTGCTGGAACGGGGTGGAACCGAGTTCCTGCACTTCTTGAGGAGGTGGAAGTAATTCACATTCCATCATCCCACCTCCTCTCCCTGCTCTGTACGGCCATGGCCGTATTAACACTTAGCTATCTATCTTACATATAGACAGGTATTCATTTCCAATATCCCCTGGGCACTGTCATATCTATTATTCCAAAGCGGAAACAGTTTGTCACCACCAAGACACTGCCTTGATCAGGCCATCCCTCTAAAAACAGTAGTTCTGAGTAGTCACTATGAGGCCTAAGATTATTTAAAATACCTACAGAAGTTTCTGGCTGAGTCCAGGGAAAATGTTTATAGGTTAGAAATTTCAAGCACAAACATGGCCTTTATGAGAGGGTTGCAAGAAGGAATCCACTAGCAAAGAAAAGCTTCTTAGGGGCCATATAGCATTTGCAAAGAAACTAATAGGGGTCGGTATTTAACCATAACAAAGACTATTTTTTTTTAAAGGCCAACTGCCATGGCTAAGTAAAATCTGGATGGTGACTGGCACTGAATATACAGATTCAGCGCTAACCACCAGTGCTGTCTGGACAGTGGTGATACTAAGCCCGCTATCCAGAGAAAAGTTAGGACAGCAAAGAGGGTACCTTAAGTTTCCCTGGTTAGTTATCCGGATAGTGACTGAATATCACCACTAACCAGATAACCCAGAAATCCACCCAGGCTGAGTACATGGAGTGTCCCAACATTATATGTAGAGTGCTGCTGAATCTCTCTCTGGCTATTACTTATACGGTCAGCTGGCACTGAAAACTAGATCCCTTTGAATATCGGTCCCTTGGTGGATACTGCACACATATGGAAGACTATTTTGAGGTTGGATACAACTAAAGTCTTGCGTTTTATTTTGGTTTACTCAAATCCAAGTTGTCAACCACCATGCTGTCAAGTATTGCTTGAAAGGCGGCGTACCATAGGCAGACATTAATGAATGAATGAACTGAACCTTTTTGGTTCCAGTGTTAAACAATATGCATGCTGTAAAACGCAGCACAATACCCCAATAACACCATCCTTACAATAAAGCATGGGGCTGGCATCGTCTTGGGGGAATGCGCTGTAGCAATGATGAAAAACAAGAGGAAAACATATAGCGCAACATACAGGCAGATTCTGGAGGAAAACCTCTTCCAGTCTGCCAGCAACATGGCACTGGGCAGAAGAGTCACCTTTCAGCAGGACCATGAGCCTAAGTCCCAAGCAAAAGCAACAATAGAGTGGCTCAGTATCACGCCAATGCTAAGACCTGAGTCATAAAAAATCCGGAGCAAGACGAAGATTGTAGCCCACAGATATCCAGCCAACTTCAACAAACCTAAGTTATTCTGCCAGAGAATGGGCAAAAACGTCACTATTCCACTGTGCAAGCTGGGAGATACTTCTAAAAGATTCATGGCTGCTTTTGCTGCAAAGAAAGCTGCTTTCCAAACACAGCCTTCACCACTAACAGGCCATTAATATAAGCATGTCCTGACAGTTTACATACGGGATATGACCCTAGGCCAAAACCCTCCGGCTTCTCTGTTTTCTAGATGGCAGGAGATTAGTCTTAAAAGCCTAAGACTGCTTTCCCCATCCCTCAGTCGCCTTCAAAAACTGACATTAGAGAGGAAATCAAGGTGTGAATATTTAGGCAATCAAAACTTTTTGGTTTCTTATGCTTAATTACATTTTTAATATATCTTAGCTGCTTTCTCTCATGGACATGCAGAACAGTTTCACCAATGTACACAACATAATTCCTCCTTTAATGTATTTTGAACAATCTTTTTTAGACAACAGGGCAGAAAATTTTTACAAAGCACTGAAAGGGTAATGTGATAAGGAGGCCCAGTTTAACAGGGCAAGCAGGCACCATAGAGGCAGACCTTGCACTTTAAATACAGGCACGGACACGTCCATCTCCTCAAGAGCAGGTGGAAATGAATGCATGGAAGGTTTGCAAGCATGTGAGAAGATGAAGGTATTTCATACTAGTGAACGCCACGCAGACCATGCCCCCGGCTACACTTTCGAACTATATACACACTTCTATGGGGGCGATTTATGCGCACATGTGGCCACATGGACATGGAACATTTACTTTCTAAAAATTACTCTTAAGCATCGCCGTTCCTTTGTTTTATTTCTCCCAACTGATGATCTATGGGTGTAGCATTAGTGATTGAACTATGACCAGTAATGAAGTGTGACAATAGTGCTCACAAAAGCTGGGAAGACAGGGACATTTCTCCTACCACTGAGCAACCTTAGGAGAGGAGGCACTGCTTTTAATGGATGCCAGATCTCCACACTGTAAAGACTGAAAGACTGCGCAAGGTGTATGCATTTCCTACAGCACTGTGTTTTGTCAGACGAGAACACTGACCCCTCCTCAGTACATTTAAAATATAAAAAATTCTTAACCTCCTACTCCCCATCCCAACTCACTTTACAATGGTAAAAGTTTGCCGCAGGGAAAGGATTCTCTCTGACTCCGTCCAGAAACCCATACGGCAACAGAGAGGAATTCCAAGCACGATTAGCAATGCACTCTTGCCAAGATTCATTTTAAAGCAGAAACTCTCACTCACATCTTTCCATAAAGAAATTATTACTTCTCATAAAGTCTATATGTCATTCTCAACATATGATAAACTGAGGTTTTTCAAGGAAGTAAGACTGTAAATAAACATAATCTAGTTATCTGAATGTCTTCAGCCTTTGAAAGGTGATGCTAACAGAGAACCTAAATTTCCCTAATCCAAAATCTCCCTATTGCCACCTCAGTAGGATGGGGGGGGGACGGAATTCCCTAAACTGCAAAATGGATCATTTGCATTGGGCTAAAAACATTAATAGCAGGAGGTGGAGAAAGTAGAGTTCAATGTTTGTTCAGCAGATGCAGTTAAATCATTTCACACCTCACTGAAAGAGTGAAGTAGCCACCCTTATCTTTTACTCTCTCCTCTCATACTGGTGCTAGTCTGTATACAGTTTAAAATATAATGGGACAACGAAGTAAATTAAGAACATGGGAACAGATTTTTGTTGTGTACCGTGGAGGCAATGTTGACTCCTGAAGACCCAGCCCTTGAGTTTTCATGTTAAGGTGCGACCGGAAGTAGATAGCCAGGTCTTTCTTTTACGCAGTAAGTCTTTCCCATGCAAGTACTAACTGGGCCTCACCCGCCTTAGCTTCTGAGATCAGAGATCAGGATCATTCAGGGTGCTGAAGCCACAGTGAGAACAAATTACTTCCACCCAAATCGACACAACCATGCATCTAGTTTGTGGCAGAAGAAACTATTGGCCACACCTCCCTGTAGCCCCCGAGAAGTGCACTCCATTTCAAATCGTGTTTTATATGCATGGTCGCCAAAACTAAGAGGTTCCCTGCAGTAGCCAAGCAAAAGGAGGGAAATCTTCTCTTCCCTCCTCTTAAAAAAAATGCCAAACATACTCAATATGAATTTGCATAAGTTAATTAAGAATATTTGTAGTAAGAGGAGAACACTCATGCCACTACAATACCGGTCTGTCGGAAAGTCTAAGGCTAAACTGCTGTATTCTTTTTGCCCGAATTCCCTGCCAGAACAGAGGCTCTGCTGCTGAATTATTTTCTCTTAGTCTACATCTGGCATAGATCTATATTCTCATTATTACATTTTCGCAGCAGATAAAGTTTATTCTATGTTGGATAGCAAAAATACACAGTACTGGGATTAATGTTGCTGTATAGCAATCTAACAATGCTAATGAATAACGAAAGGCATGCGAGCACAGCAAACAGGTCATGTCATGAGACAAGTACTTCTTGTAGATAAGACTAATATGTATAGTCTTGTTCACACAAATCCTTTATCATAAGCCCACACATATACTCATGTACACTTAGACCCACTTTGATCACGCATGCAGCCCAAGTCTTAGAACAGCGTCTCTCAACCATTCTGGTGCGTCAACAGACCTGATAAGGTGCGCGACAGGAAAATCACTACTCACAGACCAGCACTCAGTAAGGGCGTGCACTACAAGATTTAAGAGGAGGTCCTTTCACTAAAGCTCGTCAGGGTTTTGCACTTAACACACGTTCAGCACGAAAACTAACACCTGTTAAGTGCAAAGCCTCCACAACAACTCTCAGGGAGGCAATCAGCATGTCCTGGCAGTAGGCGGCGCAATTAACGCAGGTGCACCTAACACCGCTCATAGAGGTATCATTATGTGTACCTACGCTGTAAGTCTCCCTCCAGCAAAGTCTTGTTTCACAAAATCACTTCACACCTTGGTACATCAGCCTTCCAAGTCCAGCACCTTTCAAAAGCACTAAAATAATTAAAAAGAAAGCCAAATGAACTGCACTAAAACCAAGCATGCTTTCACATGTTTTGCCTTAGACAATGAGTGAGAAAAAAGTCTTTTGAAAACAGAACCCTAAAGGCTATGCAATGCATCGTATGCCCAATGAACTTAAATGAAAGATAAAACACTGAGTTGAATCTGTCGTATTCGCTTTTCTTAAGCTGGGAAACACAATATCTGTCCTAAAAACTGTTCACTCTATAAAATGCCTTCATTTGTGCTCGTTCATTATATAGAATTCATATACATAAAGCCATAATGAACCAGGATTCGCTTTTCTGTTATGAAATCAGCATGCGCTATGTTACATCTTATGTATAAAATGGCCAGGTTAAAAAAAAAAACAGAAAAAAAGAAAAGAAAAAAAAACTTTCCCTCCCAGTCAACGTGAAAATGATTTTCCGATCACCTCCAGCACGTTGCCAAACCAATTTGCCCCAGGTGAAAGAGAACAGACGTTAGGCAATCTGGTCAGTGCAGTCTTCCAGCAACAATTAGCACAAGAAGCCTTAAAGAATAATCTGTCTGAAGCAAAAGTTATCTAAGAACTCGTCAGGTAATAAATCAATACAGGACACAAAACAGTAAGAAACATGGTCACTTATTGGAATTATTTATGGGTAGATTGATTCATTAGTATATTAACCTCCTTCAAAAACGAGGAAAGAAATATTGCAGATAAACTCACTCAGATTTCATCTTATGTTTTTCTGTTGGTTTTTTTTAAGTGCCTTCAAGTCAATGTTGACTCCTGGTAACCCAGCATCTTCTGGGTTTTCTTGGCAAGGTATGACCAGAAGTAGATTGCCAGGCCTTTTCTTCCAAGGCAATGGAGGGTAAACTGACTTACCCAAGGCCACAAGGAGTGCTAGTGGGAATCACTAACCACTAGCTCTAACCACTAGGCTACTCCTCTACTCACTCCATCTTATCTACCTGATGAAAAAAAAAAGAGAATAAATTGGAAATATTTCATACCACTTGACAGCATCTTGCTAATCTCCCAACTTCTGCTGCACAGCCCAGTCCCTTGCAAATGTATTTGCATACATTTATTCAACATCCTACGAGAAAAGTGCCCAGGAAGGCTTACAGAGTACAAAATTTAAAATTAAAAAAAAAATCCCACAATCATAGTAACACAACAAAAACAAACAATTGGTTAACTCTGCAATGTAAGATGCAGAAAATAATGTCCTTAAACAGAGCTACAGTGAAAATCTGCTTTTACACAGCATTTTTCAGTAAAACTCGGACCCTGGCCTTCAAAAACAAGTATGTAACCATTTTCAAACTGGGTGGTAGCGCACAATAACTGCTAAACTACATAACAGTTTCCAAAGTAAAAAGGGGAGGAGGAGGAATAATGGAGCTGGGTCTACAAAAATCTATGTATTTTTACCCTACAACCATTTTCTGTCATGCTGAAAAATACATTTGGCCCAGCTAAGTGGATATTTGGTCCTGCCCTGGAAATATACTATGTTAAATTTTTTGCATATCCTCCAAATTTCAAAGACTAGAAATTAATATTGTTCATGGATGATTACCAAAAAGACTTATGGTAAACTGTAACAGAGCGAAATATAATATCATCATCTGCTTGTGCTTAAATATTTCAATTCCCAGTACAAGCATATCTATTTATTTAAATTTCATTATATTCTATTTTAAAAATGAATATATACAAAAAATTATATTCAAATTAGAAATCTAAATCCAATTATGTTATTTGATAAAAATAATGGTGTGGTTTTTTTTTGGGGGGGAGAACAAAATGAGAGTTAAGATCTTCAAAACAGAAAAAAGCATAAAACCAAAAATTATGACTATCTCCAGGATATTTTAATTATCTATTTTAACTCATGTCATTTAGCCACAGTATAATCTCACTATCGGACCAAAAATCTTGATCTACTAAAAAGACCTCATCTCCGATTAAAATATACAGAGTAAATCATATGTTTGTGACAAAGCAGCATCTTCAATAGACAACAAAGTGAAAACCTGAACAATTAAAACAACCCAAATAGGATTATATAGGTCAGAGTATTTGGTCTTAAAACCTGCAAGTCATAAGAGTCACTTAAATTTATCATAATTATCAAAATCGACCTTCCTGGACAATATAAGGAGGAGCAGCCTAGTGAATAGAACACAAGGAAGCCAGGGGTCAAATCCGACTAGCGCTCCTTGAGATCTTGGACAAGTCACGTAACCTTCTAATACGTCCTCAGGTACAAATTTAAGGAGCCCTTTAGTGCATGCTTGCAGTAGTTGTGATAGTGCTGGCATGGCAGAGCGTGTTGATTCATGCACTAACTGCATCCTGTGCTATGGGGTAGGATTCGAGCAGGTTCTGGGTGGAGGCTGGGCATGGCCTCCAGCGACAACCAGCAATCGCGACTGCAGCGGGGTTGCACTTCATGCCACCTTAAAAGGAGCATGAAGGGCAGCCATGCTGCTGATAGTCAGGTAGCCCAGCTGCTGCCCATGCCCATTAAAAACAATTTCCATGGCTGCGATTACCCCAACCCATCCCCCTCAATCTGATTCCCCCCACCATTAAAGCCTCTCATCCAGGCCCCTCAGACAGCAACCCCGCTCATCAGCATGCCCCCCCTTGACTAGAAGCCCTCAAGGCTCAAGCCACTCCTGCCCAGTTAGCCCTCTGGTCTCCCTATTTCCAGTTGTTTGACAATAGCCTTCTTCTTTCCTGGAAAATCAGGGGACAGTTGAAGTGGTGGTTGCCGTGCCGCCATTTGATGCCATTGGAAGCACCGGATTGGGTGACAACTGTCTTTCTATGCCAGCCTAAAGGACTGGGATGCCCACTGCCTGGGCCAGCCAAGAAGAATGGGCAAAAATCACATTATCCCACTGTGCCAAGTTAGTAGACACTCATCCAGAGTGCCTCATTGCATTTACTGCTGCAATATTTTCCATCAAGTATTGTCAAAGTACATGAAGATTTGCACAAATCAAGAATTTTGATTTCTTAATCTTATCGATTATTTGCATATTTCTAAAATCATTCTTTCATATTGAAAGAGTAAAGTCTGTTTGCAGATCAGAGAAAAACTTCTACTTTAATATCTTTTGAATTATATTTTGAGACACAAGATCAATCCACTTTACCCAATACAAAACAAGAGAATCAAAGTTGAAATAAATCAGCTACAAATGCAATATGAAGAACCAACTAGAGCAGCTCAGACCGGAGACCAACCTTCCTTTAAAATAAAATAAAAAAATGGGGAACAAGGCTAAACCACAAAGACCCAGAGGTCAATACTGCAAGCCAAAATTTCTCAAATTAGAGGTCAATGCCATCTTACTAAGTGCTCCCTCCACAGAGGAGTTGGGTATCCTCAGCATGAAATAACTGTAACAGAGTGCTCCTGTAGGATATATGAAGTGACATTTTAGAAAGGGCATCCAAGTTCAATCTGGGACATCCAGGGCAGAATGTGCAGAAAAACACCAGGGAGACTATGGGGTATGTTTACTAAATGGCAGTAGTGGCTTCCATGCGATATCGGAGCCGCAGCCCCATTGATTTGGGGCTGTGGCTTCGATATCACACGGAAACCACTATTACTGTTTAGTAAACATACCCCTATGTTTCAGCCTGAATCTGAAAAAAAGACGCCCCCCCCCCAAGGTGGATGCCAATGCCACCGTCCACACAGACATCCCTGCTATGAAATTGTGGTTGCATAAGAGGATGTCCAGCGGCATGACAGACTGAAAACACAAGCTCTCATTCCCCATCAGTGTTCGTTGATAACTTGTAAATAAAACAGCATAAGTGTACCTCTTTCTCCAACCCTTCCAAATGCTTGCCTGATAAAACCAAGCACTTTTCCTATTTGTGCCAGGAGCAGGTATAGCCTTTGATGTGGCTCAGGACATCCAGAATATTGCTGAAATCGGACAAGGACGTCCATGTTCTTAGGAACACCCCAGACACGCCTACACCACATCCCCTTTCCAACTTGGATATCCTTGCACTGGGGACATCCATGGAACTGGCTTCCAGAATGGCTCCGGGGCCATCTCTGTGCTTTAGACATATCTACGTCCGTTTTGAATCATCCAAAGCATGAATAGGGCTTCTAAAATAACCCCCATAATGTATGAAATGTTTTGGTTTGTTGCTAGACTCTCTTATGCATGTTTTCTTCTTTGACTGTGTACCTCCCACCCTAAGTGGATGCAGGTGCAAATAAAATATTCATAAAATATATAGTGGCTCCAAAAATATTCTACAGCAACCTTCTGTATTTTAGGCAATTGTGGGATGATGTCATAGAAAGAAGCTGCTGATGTCACTTGTGATGTAATGCAAAAGGGCACAGACTTAAATGAGTAAAAATTAGAGGGATCTATCCAGCTAAGTATGAACTTAAAGAGCTATCATTTCCTAATTGTTTGGAAACATTTAGAAAGGCAATTTACAGAAATAACAAAAAAATTAAAACAAATGCCAAACATCATAAAACACCCAGTAAAAAACGTGAATTGCAATGAAGGAACGTATAAAATGTAACCTTTATTGAAACTTATTGTTATTCCTCTTCAGCCACTGGCCCGACACAGGCCGTGTTTCGTGAAAGCCTTCTTCAGGGGCTTGAATGGCTGAAGAAGGCTTTCACGAAAAAGATTCAGCCATTCAAGCCCCTGAAGAAGGCTTTCACGAAACACGGCCTGTGTCGGGCCAGTGGCTGAAGAGGAATAACAATAAGTTTCAATAAAGGTTACATTTTATACGTTCCTTCATTGCAATCCATGTTTTTTACTGGGTGTCTGTTTGCACGTGGTTTCGTGCTTCCCTTGTTAAACATCATAAAACATACAACATTAAAAAACACAGATTAATAACAGCAGCAGTAGCAATATAAATGAACACGTACTGCACTAAAAGTCTAAAAATTTCCTGAGCTGAGCATTTAAATTTGGCTTGTCAAGTTCTGGGCTAGCCCAAGGTAAGATTAGGGTCACAAATGAAAATTAGGTGGCTAGCACTGATTTGCCATTCCAGCTAGGTACTGTTATTAACCAGCCTAAATATGTCAGCCACTTTGTGATCCCCAATGCAATTTTTAAAAAATTAGCCTCTAATCAGCACCCAAAAAGCTTTTCTTTAAGAGAAACTCTCAGGAACTGCAATCTCTTCCTCCCCCTCTCCTTCCTACAGTAAATAAAAAAGTAAATGATTTCCCCAGCTGCAAATCCTTTCACCTCCCTCCATCCCACCCAGCATTCAATAGGATAACCTCTCACCCTGTGCTCCAGGGGCAGCAGAATACCTCTTTGGTTGGGGGGGCCAAGCTCACGCAGCTGACTTTAATGACCCCTCCAGCATCCAGACCTTCTCCTGCCACATGCTACTACTACTACTATTGAGCATTTATATACCGCTACCAGTCGTACGCAGCGCTGTACAGACATGTAAGAGACAGTCCCTGCTTGTCAGAGCTTACAATCTAGTCATGACAAAACACAGAACTAATGAACTAGACAGGGCAATACACAAAACACGGCAATCACAATCAAGTTAGGACAAGACAAAGAAGTCAAGATCTGAACGCCACGGTGAAGAGGTGGGTTTTCAACCTGGATTTGAAGAGGGCTAAGGAGGGTGCCTGGCATACAGACACAGGTAGCTTGTTCCAGGCATGCAAGGGTGCAGCAAGGTCAAAGGAGCAAAGTCTGCAGTTAGCAGTATGAGTGGAGGGCATAGATAGAAGTAGTTTGTCAGAAGAGTGAAGATCCCGAGAGGGTCTGTATGGGCAGATGAGAGATGAAAGGTACTGAGGGGCCGCAGAGTGAATGCATTTATAGGTCAGGAGGAGAAGTTTGAACTGGATGCGGAAACGGATGGGGAGTCAGTGGAGTGACTTGAGAAGAGGAGTAATGTGGGTATGGCGAGGCTGATGGAAAGTTAGTCGAGCAGCAGAATGTTGAATGGATTGAAGGGGAACGAGGTGGTTCACAGGGAGACCAGCAAGGAGTAGATTGCAGTAGTCAAGACGAGAGGTGATTAAGGAGTGGATAAGCGTTTTAGTAGTGTGTTCAGAGAGGAAGGGGTGGATTTTGCTAATGTTGTAGAGAAAGAAGCGGCAGGTCTTAGCTACGAGCTGGATGTGTGTGGAGAAAGAGAGAGAGGAGTCAAAGACAACCCCCAGATTGCGGGCCGAGGGAACAGGAAGGATTACAGAATTATCCACAGAGACTGAGAGAGGAGGAGGAGGAGAGGTTTTGGGGGGGAAAGATAAGGAGTTCAGTCTTGGCCATGTTCAATTTCAAGTGGCAGTGAGACATCCAGGCAGCAATATCAGAAAGGCAGGCAGAGATCTTGGTCTGGGTTGCCGGAGAGATTTCAGGTGTAGAGAGGTAGATTTGAGAGTCATCAGCATAGAGATGGTACTGAAAGCCATGGGAAGAGATAAGGGCACCAAGGGATTGGGTATAGAGAGAGAAAAGGAGCGGACCCAGGACGGATCCCTGGGGTACACCAACTGGGAGTGTGGTAGGAGAGGAGGAGGAGCCACCAGAGCACACACTGAAAGAGCGATGGGAGAGGTAGGAGGAGAACCAGGATAGTACAGAGCCCTTAAAACCAAGCGAGGACAGGGTATTGAGGAGAAGGTTGTGATCAACAGTGTCAAAAGCAGCAGAGAGGTCAAGGAGGTTGAGGATGGAGTAGAGGCCCTTGGATTTTGCCAGGAACAAGTCACTGGAGACTTTGGTAAGAGCAGTTTCAGTAGAGTGTAAGGGATGGAAGCCGGGCTGTAAAGGATCCAGGAGGGCATGAGAGGAGAGGAAGTCGAGGCAGTGGCGGTGGACTGCACGTTCAAGTAGTTTAGATAAGAAGGGAAGGAGAGAGATGGGTCGATAGTTAGAAGGACAGGTGGGATCAAGTGAGGGTTTTTTGAGAAGGGGTGTGACCACGGCTTGCTTGAAGTCAGTGGGGAAGGTTGCAGTGGAGAGCGATAGGTTAAGAATATGTGAGATGGGAGGGACACTGGTGGAGGAGATGGGACTAAGGAGATGGGTGGGGATAGGATCAGAGGAACAGGTGGTGGATTTGGAGGAGGAAAGAAGGAGTGTGGTTTCCTCATCAGAGATCACAGGGAAAGAAGAGAGGGTAGCAGAGGTAATAGGCATGGGGGAGAATTGGGAGTGAAGAGGGGGAGGAGGGGAAGTAGTTGAAGTGGGGAATTGGAGGGTGATCTTGTTGATTTTGTCATAGAAGTAGTCAGCCATGGTTTGGGCGGGAAGGGAGGGAGGGACTAGGGGCGGGGGCACTTTGAGGAGAGAACTGAAAGTACTGAAGAGACGGCGAGGATTGGAGGCAAGAGAGTTAGTCAGATGGACGTAGTAGTCTTGTTTGGCCAGAGCTATGGCTGACTGGAAAGAGCCAAGGATGAATTTGAAGTGTAGAAAGTCTTCCGGGGAGTGGGATTTGAGCCAAGCACGTTCAGCAGAATGGGCACAGGAGCATAGACAGCAGGTAGTGGATGAAAGCCAGGACTGGGGTGCAGAACATCTCACAGGACGTGTGGGGCAAGAGCATCCAGAGCCGAGGAGAGTGCAGCATTATAGGAGATTACTGCCTCGTCGACGGACTTGGAAGACATAATGGAAGAGAGAGATGGGGAAATGATGGAGGAGAGAGTCAAGGGATGAATAGTATGAAGTTTTCTAAATAGGCTGGAGGAGACAGGACGAGGTTGAGACAGCGGGAGATGAAGATTAAAGCTTAAAAGGTGATGGTCAGATAAGGGAAGAACAGAGTTACGGAAGTTCGAGGGGGAGGAATTAGAGAAAAGTATCAGGTCAAGGCAATGGCCGTGCTGGTGGGTGGGGGCAGTGGAACAAAGTTGGAGGTTAAAGGAGGAGGTAAGGGTGAGGAGCTATAAAGCATGGGATTCAGAGGGGTTATCGAAGTGGATGTTAAAATCCCCAAGAATAAGAGTGGGGGAAGAGGAATCCAGAAAGATGGAAAGCCAGGAGTCAAAGTCAGTAAGGCAGGTAGAAGCAGATTTGTCAGGAGGGCAATAAATAGCTCCTTTCTCTCCACACCCTCTTCATTTCTCCAGTCTCCCCTCCTCATTCCCAACTGTCTTTACCTGAATACCTTTGTTTTCCATAGTGGGGGCAGAGGCAGCAACCGGAACAAGAAAGAGCAGGCTGGTTCAACTCTCCACCGCTCGGGCAGGCAGGACACTCTGCACAGCAGTGGCACTAGATTTCCTGCCAATGATCTGCCTGCTGTGAGAGCCTGATGCACAGCAAGAGCTTCTTCCTGCCGCTACCTCACCGTGGAGACAGCAGGCAGGCAGGCCCAGAGCAGCTGCGGCAATTAAAAGAGCAAGAAGAGCCGCCATGCTGCATCTAAGCTGGAGCGAGCAACTGGCAGCAATAGCAGGTGGTGGTGGTGCGGGATACTGCCAGTGGACCATGCTGCATCTGACACAGAATGCAAATGTGGTTAATCAACAGGTGGCAGGAACTTATAGGTCTTAAAATTCCTGCCGGGGTTTGGCTGGTTTGAAATTTTGATGGGGCCACAACCCCTATAGTCCACCCCGTTCTGAAACCTATGCCATGCTCCAGTGTTCTTCCCCCTCCCAACTTCCACAACCCCTCCAGACAGCCCCCCCCAAAAGAAAAATCACCACAGTAATCCCAACCTGGCATGGCTCCGACAAGAACAGCTATCTTGGTCACTGTTTGAGTAAGAGCACTTACCAGAGTGTCTCAACACTGAATTATTTGACTTTTCATGCACTTATCCTTCAACTACAACTTTTTTGTGGTTGAATTCCTCTGTCATTTAAGTAGATTTATTAAAGTAATCTTTGTAACACATAAGAGATAACACTGCGAAAATTCACATAGCCAACATGAACAGTCTTAATGAAAGAGAAAAATAAAATTGATTTGCTTTTGTCATGTAGCCCCTTTGATTTTCAAAGGAGTGGTGGGGTTGAGGGTTCCGACTACCATGTTGCCAGGAATTCTGCAAACAATACCTCACACACCATAAGAACCAATCTGAACAGGTGTGTGCAATGGATCAGAAGGGAATGGCTGAGAAGTAGCTGAAAGGCTTAATACAGACATCAGCATTTCGCCACGTGAGCTTATCAAAGCAACTTATCTTAGACAAGACATGTAGAACTTCAGTACATTTGACAATTTCATTCCATTGAAACACATCTTAGTTGAATAATTACAATTGGCAGGTAACATCCCATTTCATGCAGATCTAGCGTTTAACAAACAGTATTCTGTTGAGGGCTTCAGAAATCTGTCAAAAATTATTTAACAAAGCATAAGCCTAACACCCATGGGTGACGTTCAAATCATAAGCTTCAGGGGTAACCTGCTCTAAAGATCAGATGGGACTGAGAGAGAGCTAAAATGCAGCTGCTTCCTTTAGAGTAGGACGAGAAAATGAAAAACCCTTTCAGTTAAGGATCTCACCTATGTTAAAGAGCACTTCACGGCAAAAAAGGCTTAGGACAAGGATGGCCAAACTACTGGAGCCCCACTTACCTATGCAATGTATTCTAAGCTAGATAGGATTTTCTCCACTCTAGTGAGACACTTGGGAGAACTGTTTGGACAGCTAGACTCACCCTGCCACTGAGAGCAGCTCTGCAAACACCAGACGTCTAGGCAGCTGTTATGTCCATTTACACCTGGAGCACAGGGCTATATCCAAAAAAATGCCAAGGCTGGAGGTGAGAGCAGATTAAGCAGCCATCGCACTCTGCCACCAAGGCTCTTCTGTTTCAGTCAATGTTTTTCTATTACCCGCAGTTTCAAGAAAGACGAGATAACTAGTCTCTCCTCTGAGGCAGGCCCTTGCTGCCTGCCAAGAAAATAAAGTCCATCATGAAAGAAGCTGGGGGAGATGCCTCAGTTATCACAGCCTACATTAAACAGCAGCAAGTCTTGCAATGCCTATCACTAGTAGGCAAACACTGCACAGAATAAAGTGTAATCAATGCCAGACATATTGCAAAGGCCTAAACAATCCAATATGTGTAAGGATGAAACACAAAAACTTTGAGTCAATCTTTTCTCTGGCCTATATAACAGTTTATGAAAACATATGGTTTGGCATGGGACTTTGACCAGCTAAGCCAGCGATGGCGAACCTATGGCACGCGTGCCAGCTGTGGCACGCGAAGGCCTTGCAGCTGGCACGCGGGAAGGTCCGCAATCAAGATATGCGGCATTAAAAAAAAAAAAAAAAAAAGCTGCCGCTGCCGGGGCCGGGGCTGCCGCGGCAGAATCGAGTGTGCCGCGGGGCCCCCCCGGGCCCCCCCGCCCAGCAGAGCCTGCCCTCCGTCCCCAGTATCACCTCTCTCAGCTGCCTCCAGTCACACGCGCCGGCTTTCAGAGCGCGAGGGGAGTTTCTCCCTCGCTGCTCTGTTAAGCCCGCGGGGGCTGATGGGAACTTCCCATCAGCCCCCGCGGGCTTAACAGAGCAGCGAGGGAGAAACTCTTCCCTCGCGCTCTGAAAGCCGGCGCGTGTGACTGGAGGCAGCTGAGAGAGGTGATACCGGGGACGGAGGGCAGGCTCTGCTGGGCGGGGGGGCCCCGCGGCACACTCGATTCTGCCGCGGCGGCCCCGGCCCCGGCCCCGGCAGCGACAGCTTTCTTTGTAAAAAAAATTTCGCTGGGGGGGGGGGTTAGGAGTGGTAATGGCTGGGGGGGGGTTAGGACTGGTGATGAGCTGGGGGGGTTAGGAGTGGTAATGGCTGTGGGCTGTTGGGGGGTTAGGACTGGTGATGGGCTGGGGGGGGGGTTAGGACAGGAAATGGGCTGATGGGGGGTTAGGAGTGGTGATGGGCTGGGGGGGTTAGGAGTGGTAATGGACTGGGGGGGGGTTAGGAGTGGTAGTGGCTGTGGGCTGTTGGGGGGTTAGGACTGGTGATGGGCTGGGGGGGTTAGGAGTGGTAATGGCTGTGGGCTGTTGGGGCTAGGACTGTTACTGGTCGATGTGGGGCTAGGACAGGAAATGGGCTGATGGGGGGGTTAGGAGTGGTGATGGGCTGGGGGAGGTTAGGAGGGGTGATGGGCTATGGGGGGGCTAGGGGGGAGCTAAGTCTATATGGGCTGATGGGATTAGGACTGGAAGTGGGTTGATGGGGGCTTAGGACTGGTAATGGGCTAGGGGGGGCTAGGACAGGAGATGGGCTGATGGGGAGGGGTTAGGACTTGAGGTGGGCTGTTGGGTGGGGTTAGGACTGGTAATGGGCTATGGGGGGCTAGTACAGGAAATGGGCTGATGGGGAGGGGTTAGGACTTGAGGTGGGCTGTTGGGTGGGGTTAGGACTGGAAATGGGCTGATGGGGGGTTAACACTGGAGGTGGTCTGATGGGGTTAGGACTGGTAATGGGCTATGGGGGGGTTTAGGACTGATAATGGGCTATGGGGGGGCTGGGACAAGAAATGGGCTGATGGGGAAGGGTTAGGACTTGAGGTGGGCTGATGGGGTTAGGACTGATAATGGGCTGTGGGCTGATGGGGGGGGTTAGGACTGCCAATGGGCTATGGGGGGGTTAAGACTGGTAATGGGCTGTTGGCTGATGGGGGCTGTCTGGTAATGGGCTATGGGGGGTTAGGACTGATAATGGACTATGGGGGGGCTAGGACAGGAAATGGGCTGATGGGGAGGGGTTAGGACTTGAGGTGGGCTGATGGGGTTAGGACTGGTAATGGACTGTGGGCTGAGTGGATGGTTAGGACTGGCAATGGGCTATGGGGGGCTGACTGGAAATGGGTTGATGGGGGTTAGGACTGGAAGTGGGCTGATGGGGGTTAGGACTGGTAATGGGTTATAGGGGGGGCTTAAAATGAAAATGGGGTGATGGGGGGTTAGGACTGGAAGTGGGTTGATGAGGGGGGGCTAGGACTGGTATTGGGTTGGGGGGTTGCTAGGACTGGAAATGGGTTGGGGGGCTGCTAGGACTGGAAATGGGCTGATGCAGGGACTAGAAGGGAATGGATGCTGGGTGAGGCTGGAACTAGAAGGGAGCTGGTGTTGGGGGAGGATTAGAATGGGATGGGGCTGGGAGAGTAAAATGGAGAGGGGAAAAATATTTTGTGTGGGAGGGATAAAAAATCTACAATTGGCCGGGTATTGGGAGAATAAGTGGGGATTGAGGATGGAGGGGTAAATTTTGAGTAGATGAAATAGGAATGAGGAAAGAGCAAAAGGAGAAAGATTAGTATGTTAAAGCAGATGTAGAGAGAGAATGGAAAAAATAAAACAAGACAGAAGAAAGGACAAATGGACAGCAGATGGAGAGTTAGCAGAAGACACGAAGAAACCAGAAGAAAGTGGCTGGAACAATTGCAACTGAAAAAAAATGCACAAAGGTAGAAAAATATCTCTTTATTTTGAATTTATTAACTGGAATATGTCAGCTCTGGGAAATGTGCATCATTAATTTTTGCGCTTTGTTTAGTACAAGAGGAAATTAATTTATAGTTTTATTTCTACAGTGTTGTTGTATATTCCAAGTTTGGCTTTTGGGGTTCCCAGTTTAATTATTGTCTTCCTGTTTCTAAATTGTGATTCCTTGTTTGGTGATGGTCTGTTCTGCATGTGTAACTGAGCTGAGGTATTCTGTTTATATAATTCCTATTTGACATTGCCACTTGTTCTTTCCCCAGTAGGTCATGTATTGTTGTTCTCTGAAATGTATTGGTTTAATATTTGCAGTGTTGCCTTTTGATAGTTAGGGTATGGTGCTTTGTGAGTCCTGGTAGTGCTGTTAGGATACGGCGGGTTTGCTATGGGTTCTAAATGGGCAGCGTTTGTAGTAGTTCCTAATGTGCCTGGCGGTTGGTACTGGATTATAGTAATGTAGAAACCTTTTAGTCTTTCTTTATCCATATACTCATTAAGAGGCATGTTTACTAAAAGTTAGTGTATGGTAACATTATGCAAATATTTATGCAAATGAGGCACCTTATGCAAATGAGGCTTTAATTGACGTGCTGGCACTTTGAGGAAATTCTTTGGTTTTGTGCGGCAGTTTGGGCACTCGGGCTCAAAAAGGTTAGCCATCACTGAGCTAAGCTATCAAGGGACAATATAAAAAGACGAGAACTCTTGTGCAAGTCTCCATCTACAGGTTTGAGGGGAAGGGAAAAAGAAGAGACCAAGGCAATCGATTGCTCAGTTTTATGATCCGTTAAAATGTCTGGCAGGACAGTAAGTTCTTCAGACTATGCTTTAAACAGAGGTGAATGGAAAGCTTGACATTTCAGACAGACAGCCGTCATCATCATCTTATTCACAATCAAGCCTGTGCTCTACCCAAATGCCTCCCACTACTGTACCATGGCACCCTTGGGTCATGTAAAAGTAGGCGCAAACATAACTTTCTCCTTGCCTACTCTACATGTGCGTAACCCTGGCTAAATTCTGTAAAAGCCTTTTTCCATGAGAAAACCGGAATTGACCTGCAGAAAAAAAAGGTTTATAAAATTACCCACTACGTGGCCAATGCTCTGAAGATTTCCCTGGGTGATTTGCCCAGTCAAAGATTTGTTGTAACGCAAGTTAAGTGCAAATAATGCACAAGTACCTTGTTTCACTGCCCATTATTTGGCAAAAAGCAGTCATTTCTCCCTTAATGCACATTAGTAGCTACTCCTCCGGGCAAGAATCTTTTTTCCTCCTCCCCCTATCCCTAGCACACGTTTGCTTTCAGTAGAGGAATGAGCATGTGGGGAGACTGGATACAATATTTGCTTTATCAGGATTTATTTTAGCTTGTACCATTCCTTCCACCATAGTGGTCTAAATACCTTTTTGGGTGTCACTTACAGTGCTATGTACAAAGACAACTGAAATGGTGTCAATCATCCCGTCAAACCGACAGTTTGTGAAAAAGAAAACAAAGCGCTCCCTGCATGTGCCGGTCAGCTAAGCCAATGTGGCTGCGAACAAAGGCAGTTTGTTCATGATAGGCCATCATTAGTATTAGCACCCGTCTGTTTAATTTACTCTTCATACAGTCAGTCAATCAATGTAATTAACAATTTGACATTACGAGCTTTAGGAATGTATATTTTCATCTATTTAGTTTTTGGGTTTTGGAAAGCTACCAATGGCTCAGTATCATTTCAAAATGTGGATCTGTATCTTTTTCTATGTGCAGTTTTATAGTAGTTTCATAATATATACGTATATTGTATTTAAAATAAATAAATATAGAGTTGGCATCACACTGGAGTTTCTCCCTCTGATATAATTCTTGGTCTTTTCAATGTCTGATGGTCCTGGGGAGCTAGGCATCCACTCTCCAGAGTCTCACAGTCCCCAACAGCCCCTTCTTCGATCATCCCTATCCCCAATCCCTCCCCCCAGTGGTTGTGAGGAGCAGAAGAGATTCCCAGTCACTCCTGCTCCATCAACACGCGACACCCAAGTCCCCTTAGCAGTAATACTGCAGTGCTGTTAGGTGTCAAACTTCTACCTGCACTAGCCATCAGGGCGGGGCAGGGCCGACCCATCCACTAGGCAAGCTAGACAGCCAGTCCAGCCATCACTTTCTTGCTCACAGCAGGCCGTGTCTTTCAGCACACATGGTCTGCCGCGGGCAAGAAAGCGGCATCAAAAAGCCGCTGCTTGCGGAAATATTGCCACTGCTCATCTCCCCCTCCTGAGATGGGATCAGCAGCAGCTGAGGGGGTGGCGGTGGCAACTGGGGGACAGCGAGGCTGGGGTTTCCGCCTATGCTGGCAAAAGCCCTTGGGCCAGCCCTGCATCAGGGAGACCCGTTATAGAAGGCAGGGAAGGGGAAATCACAGGGGTGGAAGACTTCTGATTGGGGGTTTTAGGAGTAAGGTGGAGATTTAGAACCCACCCTGAACCGGTCCAACTTGGGGCCCAGTTATCTTTGTGTTGCTGTGATGAGGCACCTACTGTAGGATGTTACTGGTTACAGCAACGCCAAATAAAATTCATCATGTCTTCCGTACTAACTGGGGTGATAAGGATAATATTTCACCACAGTTTAGCAGCTACAAGGGCTAAAGGTTGCATCCACAGCATTTGTGTGCAGTAGTTCAGAAGTAAATACTGCGACAGTGGTTGCTCCAAAATCATTTGCCAGTCACCTGGCATGAAGGAGTAGTTGGGTGAGTTACACTATAAGCCGGCTGGCAGTAGGCAACATAACTAGTCATCTTTCAGAAAGTTCCACGTGGTTGGTTCAAATTCATTTAACTGTCTAATTCTTTTATATTATATTTGCACATACTGTTACATTTAATTATTAATTACAAAATTACTTAAATCATTTTTTCCATTCTTGCTCATTAATTTTGCTATATCAATTCATAAGATTAAGTTAGCAAGTGGTTAGTAAAATCAGCTCATTCAAAAGAACACTGCTAAGATCTCCATGGGGCACATTTACTAAAGTGCGCCAAGTTAGATTGCGGCCCAATCGCATGCTAACATGGAGGTCTGTGCTAACCTCAAGACAGGAGCATGTCCGTCCCATTGCTGTTAGCGTAATGCAACCACGCAACAGTGTGCTAGCCAGCATGTGGGTGCACTTAACACCATCCATTGAAGTGGAGTTAAGTGCACCCGTGCTAAACAGCATCAGCCATGGTTAGTGCATGCCCATCAATGCACCATCAATGCACGTATTTTGCCACAACCCACCACGTCATGCGCTAATTGGTTAGCACAGGGCCCCATGCATGCTTACAGGGCAGTAAACCCTATGCTAATGCTTCATTCACTTACTAAACATGCCCCATGTGTCTTTGCTTGGGGGGAGGGAGAATTGCCCCTGCACCAAGAAGCTTATTCCGCGATGTGTCCTCAATTTCCCAGGCAAGTAGAAGCTCCTTCAGCCAATCAGCGCCCACAGGAAGCACAGATCTTTTTGTTTTGGTATTAATTTTAATACATTTATATACTGCCCTATGCACATTGCATTCAAAGCAGTTTAAAACACAGTAAGAGCTTCCTTCTCTCTCATTTGTAATTCCACAGGAGCAAGGGTTTTAACACCTGCCCATCAAAACCTGCTAACCTTGGAAATACATTATGAAAATTACTCTCATGCAATTCCCAACTGGGGTTAGCTCAGTTTGAGGCTGCAGGTTTGTGTAGCGCCAAAGAGTGGCTTGTATAAAGTCAGGTTCAGCCAGCCTTGTTTAACAGCGTAGTATAATGCCAGTGGTCCTGCACCTGAAAAACCTCATTGGTCCTCAGGGCTCAGAAGGTAAAGCTACTGCACACCGCTGAAGACCCGTGACATCTTAAAAGCCTGATGAGTACTATCAATGCAATCAACTCTTACCTAGGGTTATCATCAAATGTGTGCTGGGTCTGTCCTGAAAAAAGAGAGAATTACTGTGCACCTAGACCCCTGGACTGCGGGTATGGAATGGATTAAGCCTTGGACCAAAGAGTAAAATGTTTGTAACTGAAACCGAAGTTGCCATTCTACATACCTGAAGCGTCTAACTCATGCTCCCTTTTATACAGCACTGGCTTGGGACCCAAGAGACCAGGGTTCGATTCCCACTAGCACTCCATGTGGCCTTGGGCAAGTCACTTAACCCTCCACTGCCTCAGAAGAATTCAAGTTATCAATGCTCCTGCTTAACGTACATTACCAAGTTTAAATTACAATGTAAATGGCTTTGACTAAATGACAAAGTGGTATAAAAAACATCTGTTAATTTATTGCTTATTTATTTATTACTGAGAGCCTATGGCTCAGGAGCACGTTTCACTGCAAAGGCCCCAACCGGAGAACTTTTCACTTGCTGGGTGTAATTGGTTGGTAACGCAGTGAGGTACCAAGACAGAAAAATGCTGGAAAACACTGTATGGGCGGAGTCTGAACTAAGTGCAGTAGTTGCTAAAAATGCTATCATGTGCAAGACCCGAGGAGGAGGAGCAGCAGCAGCAGCAGCACTTTGCGGGACGTGAACCCTTGTGCTTAAAATGCCACTTCAGCTAAATTAAAAACTTTCTCAAAACAGAACACTGGATTATTGCCTTGGCAACGGGACAGATTCTGAAAAAGACTGACGGCTAAGCTGTGTGGTTTCACAGAGAGGAATTAAAGCTTGGCAGTCTAATGAGCTGGGCAGAAGAGGAAACAAAAACCCAAGCGGCAAATTTCAGGAAGGGAACCCGAGACGATAAAAAAGGGCTAAAACGGGCCTTTGGCGAAGCTAAAGTTAGAGAAACGAGGTTAGGAGATGTCTGGTCTCTGACAACTCAAAGGAGGACTTCAACAATTTGCTATTTATGTGCGTTATCTTTGGTCATCGCTTCCAAACCCAGTACTGCAAAAGAAGCAGTCTGCGGATCCGCAGGTGACGTGAGGGAAACCAGCCAGTGGGAGGCTGGGCTCTGCTGCTCCCAGGACCTCACCAGTTTGTTTCTTGTGTATTTTATTGTCCTGTGTGTGTATGGTCTGTGTGGTTTTCACTTCTAATCTGCAAGAAAACAAGGAATTTGAAAGTTAGTCTCTACAGAGCCTCCTGAAAAAAAGGAATTGTGTGGTGATTGTCTTAGTTTTATTGCACTATCCAGAATGCTGGAATGATTTATTTAAGAGAGGTTTCTGTCTGTTCATCCATCCAACAGCAGGAGCAAAATAACTCTTCCAAGGAGGGAGAGAGTCAAATTTGGCTTGAAGGAAAATTCTAAAAATCTTTTTAGATGAGTTGGAAAACCAGACACACTATGTCAGTATTTTTTAAATTATGGACACATTAAAAAAAAATCCCACAGACCTAAAACAGGAAGCACTACCACACAAAAACCTCTCCAACACACATCACAAATCCACCCATGCTTTCTTCAGCACGATAGAGAATTGTATTCCATATGAAGAAGCCACAAAGTGCAAGGTTCAACATGAGCAGAGAAAACTTAAGATGTTGAAGAAAATGGAAATTACACTAACCTGGTAATTGTAGTTCCTGTAGGATCCAGTTTAGTCCTCCACAATCGGGTAATGCCCCTCCTACTGCAGCCTGGAGACTGGACCAATCAAATCTTCTGTAGTACATATCCAGCAGGAGCTCCCAGAAGCCCCCCAGTGTACTAGTAACAAAGCAAACTTAACGAAGCAACACATCAGATTATTATTAGGCTATCAATAAACTATGTACTTCTCCCCCTGGAATAACCAACTCCCTCCCCAAACGAGGAAGTCAGGACACTGCATGGCGCCGGTATCGACGCCTTTAAATTTACACCGAGCTTCCCCCAGAAATTAAGGAGCTGACTGAACTCCAAAATAAAGGGAAGAGCCATAGCGATAAGCACGACTGCCGACAGAGTCCGAACGGGACGAAAACCATCCTACAGGCACCCGCTCGGGACAGCGCGCCGCAAAATCATACAGATAGTCGGGAGGGAAGGAGGACTAAACTGGATCCTACAGGAACTACAATTACCAGGTTAGTGTAATTTCCATTTCCTGTGCGGATATCCAGTTTAGTCCTCCACAATCGGGATGTAACAGAGCAGTTAAGACCGGGCGGGACCTTGCAGGCCGGCGCGCAAAACCGCCGAACCAAAACAAGAATCCCGAGCCGCTGACACATCCAAGCGATAGTGCCTGCTGAAAGCATGCAGAGACGACCAGGTGGCCGCCCTACAAATCTCTGCTGGTGGAACCAGGCTATGCTCCGCCCAAGAGGCCGCCTGAGCCCGAGTAGAATGAGCCCGGAGCCCCTCCGGGACCGGCCGCCGCTGCAACAGATACGCGGACGCGATCGCTTCCTTGAGCCATCGAGCAATGGAGGCCTTAGCCGCCGCCTCCCCTTTTTTTGTACCCCCAAAGAGCACAAAAAGCCGATCAGTCTTTCGAAAGGACTCGGTAGACTGCAAATACCGCCGCAGCGCGCAGCCCACATCAAGCCGGAGAAGACTCTTGTCCACCGACTCGACCGAGCATGCCGAAAGCACTGGCAGAAATACCGCCTGATTTAAGTGAAAGGGAGACACCACCTTTGGTAGAAAGGAAGGAACCGGACGGAGCACAATCCGCTCCGAAGAGAAAGACAAGAAAGGCTCTCGGCAGGACAGGGCCTGCAGATCCGAAATACGCCGTGCCGAGCAGATGGCAACCAGGAACACGTCTTCAATGTGAGATCCTTCAAGGACGCCCTCCGCAAGGGCTCAAATGGTTCCCGAACCATAGCCCGCAGAACTAAATTCAAGTCCCACGAAGGAATCACCGCTCTGCGGGAAGGCCGTAAATGAAAAACGGCGGTCAAGAAACGCCGCACATCCGCATGAGCACCAAGAAGGCGGCCCAAGACCTTGCCTCTATAACACGAAATCGCCGCCAGCTGGACCTTCAGGGAACTGGCCGCGAGACCTTTCTCGAACCCATCCTGAAGGAAGCTTAACACGACGGGCACAGAGACCGTCGCCGCCCGGACTCCCCGCCGGGAGCACCAGTCCTCAAAAATCCTCCAAATCCGAACATAAGTGAGAGAAGTGGAGGACTTTCTCGCCCACAGTAAGGTGGAAATCACCGCGGGCGAATAACCCTTCTTTTTCAGCCGAGCCCTCTCAATGGCCAAACCGTAAGCGAGAATCGAGCCACCTGGGGCATCCGCAAGGGGCCCTGAAGGAGAAGGTCCGGCAACGCCGGGAGGCGCCACGGCACGCCGTCTTGAAGCCGGACGAGGTCGGCATACCAGGGCCTCCGGGGCCAATCCGGAGCCACCAGCAGCACTCGGCCCCAATGGCACTCGATGCGCTGTACGACCCGGCCGATCAGCGCCCAAGGAGGGAAGACATACAGTAGCCCGGACGTCGGCCACGGCTGAATGAGAGCGTCGAGTCCTTCGGACATTCGCTCCCGTCGTCTGCTGAAGAAGCGACTCGTCTTGGCCGATTGGTAGGTCGCCATGAGATCCATGATGGGCGGACCCCACCGCCGAACTATTTGCGCATACACCTGTGGATTTAACTCCCACTCTCCGGGGTCCACCCGCACCCTGCTGAGGAAGTCGGCCTGGACATTTTCTGCGCCCGCTATGTGCGCCGCCGAGATCGCCGGCAGGCGAGTCTGCACCCAACTGAATAAGGCCGTCGCCTCCGACTCCAGGGCCACACTCCCTGTGCCCCCTTGGCGATTGATGTACGCCACCGTGGTCGCATTGTCCGACCAGACGCGGACCGCCCGACCCCGGACCAGAGGCTCCAGGGCCAACAGGGCTAGCCTGACCGCCCGAAGCTCGAGACGGTTGATCGACCACGCAGCTTCCCGAGAGGACCACACCCCCTGCGTGAAGCGGGCCTCGCAGTGAGCTCCCCAGCCGGCTAGGCTCGCATCCGTAGTGAGGGGAACCCACAGGGGAGGCTCCAAGGGAATCCCCCGCGTCAGGTTCTCGGAGGAAAGCCACCATCGAAGCGACCGCCGCACTGCCTTCGGACAGGGCAGCCTCTTGTGCAAGGAATCGCACTGGTTGGACCAGCGGCGAAGGAGCGCCCTCTGGAGCAGGCGCATGTGGAACCGTGCCCATGGCACCACCTCCAAGGTCGCCGCCATCGTTCCGAGAAGCCGTAGGTACCACCACGCCGACGGAGCGGGCATCCCCCGAAAGAGTCGGACAAGAGCCCGCAACGCCAGGACGCGGCGCTCGGGGAGACACACCAGTCCCCGAGCGGTGTCGAAGCGCACTCCCAGATACTCCAGGTCCTGCGAGGGACGCAGACAACTCTTTCTTTCGTTCACCACCCAGCCGAGAGATCGCAGCAGAGCCACCACCCTGCTCGTGACTCGCAGGCACTCCCGACTGGATTTTGCCCGTATCAACCAGTCGTCGAGATATGGATGGACCAAAATGCCCTCCTTGCGCAAGGCCGCCGCAACGACCACCATCACCTTTGTGAACGTGCGCGGAGCCGTAGCCAAGCCGAACGGCATGGCCCTGAACTGGAAGTGGCCCCACGGAAACGCAAAGCGGAGAAACCGCTGATGAGATGGATGTATCGGGATGTGCAAATAGGCCTCGGTGAGATCGAGGGACGTCAAAAACTCCCCCTGTCGCACCGCTACAATGACTGACCGCAAGGTTTCCATAAGGAAATGCGGCACCCGGAGCGCGCGATTCACGCCTTTGAGGTCCAAAATCGGACGTAGGGAATCGCCCTTTTTGGGAACCACAAAATAGATGGAGTATCGCCCGGCGCCTCTTTCCAAAGGAGGAACCGGGATCACCGCTCCCAGCGCTAACAACCGATCCAGGGTCACGCGGATGTCCCGCGTTTTTTGCTCTCCCCTGCTGGAAGACAGAACAAATGAATCTGGAAGTGGGAACGCAAATTCCAGAGCGTAACCCTCTCCTATAATTTGTAGCACCCAGCGATCCGACGTGATTTGGGCCCAAGAGGAAAGAAAGTCGCGCAAGCGACCCCCGATAATCGGGCCTTCCTCCAGAGCCTGCCTCGCGTCATTGTGGCTTGCGCCCAAAAGAAGAGCCCGAGGAAGAGGCGGCTCCGGAGAAGCCTCTGCCGGCTCCCCTGAAGGTACGAAACCCTTGATTACGGGCTCCAAACCTGCCCCGCTGCGAAGCCCACAGGCGGGAGGAACGAAACCTGCGCTGATCCCGAAAGGACCCCCTCGCCGAGGGGGAGGACCTGTTGGACCTTGGCCTATCCTCCGGGAGCCGGCCCCCCTTGGACTCACCGAGATCCTTTACCAACTTCTCGAGAGCCTCCCCAAATAACAATCTGCCCTTGAAGGGCAGCTTACTGAGGCGGGACTTGGAAGAACCGTCCGCCGCCCAGTTGCGCAACCAGAGGGACCGGCGCGCCGCAACCGCGGATGCCATACTGTTAGCCAACGCGCGGATTAAATCATAAAACAGATCCGCCAGATAGGCCGAGCCGGACTCCAGCCGGGTAACCTCCAACAGGCCCTGCTGGTCTAGCCCGGGGCTCGAGCGCAAATGCTGCGACCATCGCAGATACGACCGAGCCACCCAAGCCCCACAGATAGAGGCCTGCAATGACACGGCATCAGTATCGAAGGTTTGCTTGAGCAAATTATCAATCTTCTTGTCCTGACCGTCCTTGAGGGCAGCCGCCCCCTCAACCGGGATGGTGGTTTTCTTGGTCACTGCGGAAACCGCAGCGTCCACCCGGGGGGACCTGAACAAGTCCCTGTCCTTGTCGGCAAGGGGATAAAGCCGATTCATGGTCCGAATCCCCTTCAAGCCGGATTCCGGGTGCTCCCACTCCGCCTGGATCATATGATCCACCATGCGGTGAACGGGAAAAACCACCTGGGAATCCCTGACTGCCTGAATTAGAGGATCCTCAAGACCCTCCTCCTCCAGGGGCCGCACCGCTGAAAGGTTAAGCGCCTGCAGGGACTCCGTGACCAGAGGAACCAGCTCGTCCCTACGGAACACGCGAATGATCCGAGCCTGGTCCTCCGGCTCAAGGATCTCCCCATCCTCCAACTCCTCCGCTTCAGTCTCAGGATCGCCCTCTGCCTCGGAATCCAGGAGACCTAGGGCGTCCTGCTCCTGTTCCCCCAACCGAAGACGCTTGCCCCCGGGTTGCGAGGTGCATTGAGCCGCCCCAGAGGACCCCGGGGGGAGAGAGGGGGGCCAAACTGCCGGCAACTGACCGGACCTGCTCAAGCGAAACGCCTGATGCATGAGGAGCACAAAATCCGGGGAGAAATCCATAGGCGGTGCAGCTATAGCCGCCTGCTGGAGCGCAGCCACCGACCCGCTGGCCGGTGGAACCGACCCAGACTGAGGGAGGCTCGGGGAAAGAACACTAACCCCTGAATTAGAAGCATCCCCAGGGGTAGGCTGATCCGGGAGACTCACAGATTGCTCTAACTCTGCAGGCACTGCAGCACAGCTCCTGCAGATGCCAGAGTCAGTCCCTACTGCTCTGCGGGACCCACAAATCACGCACTGGGGCTGGGAAGCCATCCCAAGGCCACCTCTGCCCAGCGGGATAGAATACAACAGTCACAGGGAAGCCCACACCACAGGGGCAATCCTATGCAAATCAGCCCCGATTTGAAATTAAAACGTTTTTTTTTTTTTTACAAGAAACAAAATATGCCCCAGACTCCCTGGGGTGCCCTGAGCAAAATCGCCAGCAAGAGGAACCCCAAAAACGCCAGGGGAACCTGTGCACAAGTGCTCAAAAGTGCCTCTAAAGCACACTTTTCAAATTCAAAATGGCCGCCGGACTTTTTCACCCGCGGTAAAAAACGGCGCGAAAATACAAAAGCCACCAAATAATATGGAAAAGAACTAAAACGACCCTCTAAGACAGGGCAAACGACCAAATTTAAGAAAAATTGCCAAATGGGCTCAGGAGAGCCTACAGAAATGCTGGCAGCTCTAACAGAGCACTGCACACAAGAAGAAATGAAATGAAAATCTCCTACCAGCTCAGGAACCACCAGGATTCAGCCAACATCTCCCAGTGCCAGCCACTACTGTATCAGGTATGGCTTTACCCCGTACTGTCCAGGGGGAGCTCACCCAGGGCTGTGAAAATTTGCTAGGCAGGAACACAGGAGCCAACAGGTCTGACTTCCCCCTAGTCTCCTGTGGCAGTGCTCCAGAGAGACAGACTTCTTCTTTTGTCTTCCTTTTAAAGATACAGCTAGCTATCAAAGAAATAGCAAGGAAATGCCCCAAAACAAACCCTAAAACAACTAACTAACAAGTGTTGCTCCTGCAATAGTCACTCAGTGTGCCCAGGAGGACACACTTTTACGTCTTCAAGCTGCTAGAGACTGGACACACTGGGGGGCTTCTGGGAGCTCCTGCTGGATATGTACTACAGAAGATTTGATTGGTCCAGTCTCCAGGCTGCAGTAGGAGGGGCATTACCCGATTGTGGAGGACTAAACTGGATATCCGCACAGGAACGAGTATTTTTATGAGAGAGTTTCACTCCAGCAATAACAACTATACAAGAGTCCAACCACCTAAATGCTGTCCTAGCTTCATCTGCTTAAGGAAGAAGAGGCTCTCAGAGTGGCAGCATTACCGGGAGGTGGCAAGGGTCCCAAATCTCCGCTGGCAGAAGAGAATCATATGGCACAGACTGGTGGTGGGGAGCCCTGCCCTCACCATCCAAAGCAAAACCAGCGGCAGCAGGGACTGAGACAACAGGTTGTAGAAAGCACCTATACAAACCCCAAATTACGCAGACGTACAATCACCAAATACAGTATACTCCACTCACACTCATTTACCTAGACACACTCCGCTGGCTCCTTCCTCACCAAGCCCTTCACGTAGGTGCGTCAGGCAAAGTAAGAAGAAGTACACCTTTGCCATGCTTTAAGCATACCCTTGGGGACAGGGGAAGGGAGGAGAGGAGAAATTAACAAAACATTTTAGGTGGCTAGCACACCTGCTAACTGGATAAAACGTGCTGAGCCCAAATATCCCCAGACTGCATAAAAAATGCCCAGTTAAAACCGGGGCAGTCTGTGGGCCAATGAGGGAAGTGCAATATTCAGTCGCTAATGGATAGCTTAACCAGATAGTTAGGTCAGCTGTCCTAACTTTAACCGGATTTCGCCATCAGGTTAGTGGATGTATATCACCGCTGTACCATAAACCACATACGTTCCAATGCTGAATATCTAGGTTTAATTAAAGCTGTGGTGGCTAGACACTTTAAAATGGCCTAGCCGTTGCCTCTGAATATGCTGCCCCCTCCCCTTGCTAACCTGCTTGAAATTGAAAGTGACGGGAAGGCAATTTGTTTCATTTGTAAAGCTCCAGTTGCTGTTGACGCCTCCTATTTTCTTCCAACTGGTATAAGAGGTAAGCTTCGCATATAAGGGTCGCTCATCAGTAAGGAGCTAAGAAGTAGCGCAACTATTAAATCCCAGAAGAGGATGGAAAAACAAAACAGATTCATGGAAACAACAAAAAATAGCATGGGTACCTCCATAAAAGTTAAAGGGGAGGAGGACAACCCCTATCAAGAAAGGGCCATGACAAAAAGAGAAAAGGGGAAGGGTTAATGAAATTGTCACAGAATGAATTGCCACAGAGTGGATTTATTCTGTGGCAATTTTAATAACTCTGCCCCCTTTTTCTTTCTATTATGGGTTCTTCCATATTCAAAATAAGAACATAAGAACATAACATAAGATATGCCATACTGGGTCAGACCAAGGTCCATCCAGCCCAGTATCCTGTCTCCAACAGTGGCCAATCTAGATCATACGTACCTAGCAGTTTCCCCAAAAGACACAGGTTCCGCAATGCTTGTAACTGGGTCAAGCATTGATATCCTGGGTCCCTTCTTAATAATGGTTTATGGACCTTTCCTCCAGGAACTTGTCCAAACCTTTCTTAAACCCAGCTACACCAATAGCCCCCACTACATCCTCCGGTAACAAATTCCAGAGTTTGATTACACGTTGAGTGAAAAAATATTTTCTTTTATTAGTCTTAAAAAGTTTACCCTGTAGCTTCATCTTTCTATATTCTGATAACGTAAGCAATCGATCTACATCTACCCGTTCCACTCCGTTCATTAATTTACACCAGCAAGTAGTAAATTATTTGGATTAAGTAAGCTAGATAGTTACGCACAATGGGATCTATTCTGAACCATGTCCCATTGAGATGTCCATCCCCGCTATTCGTCCACCCTTCCCGTCCCCGACGAACCCTTCCCATATGAACAAGGAGGTTGTACGAGAAGACTAGATGGGGGCAGGAAGGGGAGGGGTGGGCCGGAAGCAGAGTTAAGGCGGGCAGTGGACAGTCCGCAGCCCCGGACAAGCAGGGCTAATTCTGAAGTCGGCCCTGTACGTCTGGGGCCGGCAGAGTAGAGAGGGGACTTATTCCACCCCAGAGGAGGAATAAGTTCCCCTAGATGTCAGGGGAGAGGAGGCCTGGGCAGTGGCAAATGGTGGAGGGGGTGCAGGAGATTCCCCTCAGCCTGACCCTGGACATGGGAGGCCAGATCAAGGATCATGTGCAAGGAATGAAGAAAGTCAGTGGCGGCTGGGGATCACAGCTCCTGAATGGAGCCCCGATGCCATGGCAACCGGACGCCATGGCGCTGCGGCTCCATTCAGGAGCCTGTATATTCAGGCCGACTGGAATTGGGTCCCAGCCTGTACATACAGGCTTAGACACAATTCTGATCCTGCAGGTGTTAGACCTGCCCCACAGGATCAGAATTGTGTCTACCTCTGTGCATTCCGACCGAACACACAGAGGCCTGGGACATACAGATTGGAATAGGCCTCATTATGTGCAAATTTTATTTTTGTTTGGTTTGTTGGGATTGACTCCAGGAGTCAAAACTACTCTTAATTGTCCAGAAATGTAAAGCAGTGTGATCAGGTTGCTCTACAGCTCTTCCTACTCCTATTCCCTGGATCCTACTGTTGCCACTATAGCTACAAGTGTCCATGTGGACTCTAGGCTTTATCTTGGATTTACCATTAACCTTCAATCCCCAGACAGCCTTGGTGGGTGTCATTATCTTTTGTTACCTTTTCTAGGATCAGAGAATTAAAATCCAAACTAGCCTTAGCAGACATCAAGCTTTTTCTACTTGCATTAGTCATTTCTAAAATAGACTACTGCAATGCTGTTTTAACCTATTCCTTGTGATTAGGAACCATTGATGATGAAAGATGAGGTCAAAACAGCATCAAAAGCATTATCAAAAAACAATGCACGGGCATTAATGGCATTCCCATTCAAGTATTACAGCAATCAGATGCAGTTGTTACAATACTTACAAGGCTCTACCAGGAAATGTGAAAGATAACATCATGGCCAAATGACTGGAAAAGATCTGTGTTCCTACCAATATTAAAGAAAAATGGTCCAACCGACGGGAAATTATTGCACAATCATTCTAATACCACATGCCAACAAGATTCTCATGATCATTTAGTGGCAACTACAACCAAAGCTGGAAAGAGAACTGCCTGAAGTGCAAGCAGGGTTCAGGAAAGGGAAAGGAACGAGAGAAACCGCAGATGTGAGATTGATCCTTGAAAAGATAAAAATACCAAAAGGATATCTATATATGTTTTATTATTGTTCTCTGTAAAACCAAACAGTTTGTTGTTCTGGTCTGTTGTTATATTGTGAACCGCGCTGATGCTGAATAGAGCGGTATATAAGAGCCTGTAATAAAAAAAATAATAATAATTATTACAGCAAAATCTTTGATTGTTTAAATCACAAGAAACTCTGGGCCAGATTAAGCATAAGTATACCAGAACACTTGACAGTTCTCATGAGCAGCATTTACACTGATCAAGAAGCAACAGTTCAAATGGAACAAGGAGAAACAGAATGGTTTAAAATCAAAGGTTACGACAAGGCTGCATACTTTCCCACTACCTGCTTAATTTATAAGCCAAACAAATCAGAGAAGCAGGACTGTATGAAGACAACTGAGGTATGAAGATAGATGGAAGACTCAACAACCTTCACTATGCTGATGATACCATGGTACTAGTTGGAAATTAAGACGATCTAAAACCCTAAAAGATCAAGGAGCATACTCTTAAAATGGGCCTGCCCCTTAACAAAGATCCTGTGAAGTGGCAAAATTAATAATTTCATCTTTGATGGAAAAGAAACAGAAAGCTGCTTGGATCAATAAAGAAATGACAAGTAGTGAAGAAATCCAATGATGCTTTCTCTTGGAAAAACTGTTATGAAGGTTCTAGACAAGATTCTCAAGTGCAGAGATGTATCTCTGCATACAAAGATTCAACGTGTCCATGCCATAGTCTTTTCAATAAAGTCATATGGATTTGAAAGTTGGATAGTGAAGAAGAGAGACAGGAAGAAAATCAATGCCTTTGAATTATGGTGCTGGCAAAGATTACTGTGTATACCATGGACTGGCTGAAGAACAAATCAGTCGGTACTGGAGGAGATAAAACTTAAGCTTTCTTTAGAAGCTCAGATGACAAGACTTCTCTCTCTTTGCATGATTTGTCCAAAGTAGGAAAGTCAATCATTTGAGACAAATACCATTACTTGGAAAGATTGAAGGTTGGCGCAAAAGAGAAAGGCCAGCAATGCGATGGATGGAATCAACAACAGTAGTTATGGACACCACTTTATCAACAATTCACCACCTGAGTGAAGACTGAACACAGTTTAAGACAACTATCCAGAGGATAGCTATGAGTCGGCACTGAAATGACAGCACTGAAAAAAACATATTAATGCAAGGTCGCTTGATAATAAAGGTGTTATAAACATTAATTAATTTATTTATTTTATATTTTTATATATCAGAGTAGCTACTGGCAACTGAAGTGATTAACTACACATTCACATAAAACACATAAAAACCATCCTTCCTTTCACAGAAGCTTGTCTTTCTATAGTTGAAGGCCTAGTCTTGGATTTGGTTTGTCTTTCTTGACAGAGTTAACTATTGTGCAGGGAAGGTAAAAGGCAGATGAGATAACTAGGGAAGAGCTGGATATGTTGCTCCGTGCACATCTTCATCCAGGTAGAACTGACTACTGAGGGCTGTAGGCTCTACTGAGGAGTCAGAGTTGGGGATTTTATTAATCTATTGCCCATGCCCCCAAAAGCATTACAGAAGAAATTGAGGAATTGGTCAATTGTCCATCATACTTACTAAAAAAAAAAAGGAAAGTAAATTACACTAACTAAAAAACAAAGAAAGCTATAGGGGATGCAAAAAACACAAATTATTCAAAATTAGTTTTGACATGTCAAAGAAAATACAAGGGGGTTATTTAAGATCACCAAAAATAAACTTTAAAAACTTTAAAAGTTAAGCCCAAAGGAACTGATGGGGCACCAGAAGCTGATCAGTTGGTTTTGCAATTCATGCAGAAAGCGGAATTCTCTCTCCTCAAATACAAATAATCCAAATGGCTCATTGTCAGATTGCTAACAGGGCAGCCTGCAATATCGCTGCTGCCCAGTTCTTGCTTGTCGCCGCTTCTGCTCCGTCCTGGAACACCCCGACAAACTCCAATGCTAACCGGATAGCATCGGGATGTGTAGGGAACTTAGAAGAGGATATGCAACGGCACTAACCGTGTGAGTACCGTTGAATATCCCCATCTAAGGCATTTACACGGTTTACTGGGCTGTAAACCGTATAAATGCCTTTCGAAAACCGGGCCCTGAATGATTACATGTTGAATATTCTCCCTTTTAAGTAATGTAAACTGGAAGAGATGTGCAACAAAGCCTTACAAGGACGAAGACTGTCCCTTTGGAATCAATTACCGCTAGAGCTATGTGCAGAACGCAGCCACATTCTTCTTTAGAATAATTTGTTACTTCTTCAGTAAATGGATAGCATGTTGGCAGAGAATGTTAATAGTTTCATTTTTGGCAGGTCAACATGATATTTTATATTATGTGTCAGGAAGAATTAGGTTAACCAAGAAGCACTTGACCACAAACCCAGTCTGAGAAACGTGGTGGTAAAAACAAGATTTTCCTAGTGAAGTTGAAGCGGTTTTTCATAAGACCTATCGGATAATTTACAGGCGCGATCAAAAGAGAAAGGTGTAAACTCATGTCTACTGAAGAATTCACGGTCTCCACATTGAATGAGAAGGCAAACCTGCATCCCCTGATGAAGTGTAAACACGAAACACGGCCTGTGTCGGGCTCTCAGGTTTGAAGTAACTAATAAAGTATCCTTGTTTTTACCACCACGTTTCTCAGACTGGGTTTAGGAAGAATTAGGTTTACATCAATTTAACTGCTTTTATGAAATGTTTTTAATTGGGAATATTTTAATTATTTTATTTTTTAAATTAATATGCTTTCTGTAGTTGATTTCTATTTGATTGTAATTAGTATTTTTGTTTTAATGTTATAGTTTCCTTATTATTTGATAGCAAGTATACATTAATCTTGTTTATAGTACATAAGAACATAAAAAATGCCATAGCAGACCAAGGTCCATCGAGGCAAGTAATCTGTTTCCAACAATGGCCACAAGTACATGGTAAGTTTCCAAAAAGGTACTGTGATAAGGAAGCTTATCATAGCTCAGGTAGGAGCTATAGAAAAGATGATGTGACTCTGAACAAGCAACCTGTCAGTTCTGGTAGAAGTAAGAAAACAGAGTTTTCACATAAAAGACTACCAGTCCCAGAATGCACCAGGTTTCCAGCAGTCATGAGAGGGGCTGAAGTGAGAAAACGTGTGTGCAATCAAGAGAGCTATGAGGTAATCCCTAAGCACTCATCTCAAAGGGCAGGACCTGATTCAACACAGCTGCGCTGTGTTAGGGAGGAGCACACATTAGAACAGAATAAGAATAGAGCTTATTCTTCAGATAATAGCTACAGAAAGAGCTTCAGGAAAAGATACAGCAACAGCTTCAAGCTCAAGCACCAACATCATCTCGAGAAGCAGAAGCCAAGCCAAGCGGATAGAGAGAGAAGGAAACTCTCTGGAAGGAAGAGAAGAAAGGCCATTGGAAGGTCTGGGAGAGTCCAGGGCGGTGCCTATACTGGAAGGTATTCCAAATGCCAGCAGAGTCCATTGGACTGGAGTCAGCCAGAGGAATGGAATGGCAGAGATAGGAATCACCAGTGGCTACCTGGAAGAGAGAAGACTGCACGTGGAAAGGACTTTCAGACCTATGCCAGAAGGTATGTGAGGAAAGATCCAGTGTCCAGGGATCAAGATTGGAAGGCTGGACATCAGAACTGGATTACATACTGGCCAGGCTATACAGAGAGGAATTATGATAGCAGGAGAGGCTCAGGTATGAACACTGATCCAGACCCTATCTATAATAGTGAATGGCAGCAAGGGAATAAGCATTCTCATGATAGTGCCTTATGGAAAGACTCGTCTGTGCCAATGTATGATAGTGACCCTATGCTGATTGATGAAGGGGAAATTACAGCAGATGAAACTATTAATTACATGGACTGTTCTCTATCTAAATGCTATTGCTAGCTTTCTGTGAGCAAACACATCAGCCATCACAAAGAAACCTAACTTTGTTCTTTATTTCCACTGCAAACAGCTCTTAAAGCAGGATTTGGGTTCACACAGTAGCAGCCAGCCAGCTAAAGGGTTTCAGCTGGTCAATTGATAGTAATTAAAGCTGCACCTGATTGTGTGTGTGAGCAAGAGAGAATCACTGCAGGATCTGTATGGAAATTAAGCAGAAGTTAACCTAACCAGCAAAGTTTATTCATTTCTTTGTGCCTTTTTATTTGGTAATTATTTGCTAAGAAAACATTAGCTAATTGCCTGACAAGCGGAAGGTTGTTTTCTGGTTTGCTTTGTGACTTTATGTTATCCATTTAAACACTGCAAGCAAGTAACCTCATTTATATTGCTACCAAGCATATTTGTGCTGGGTGAATTAAACCCCATCAATAAAAGTAGTATTTTATTGGCCTTACCACTGGTTTCACAACTCAATTATTGTCTTCAGCTGTGTTTGGGAGTGAATGAACTACATTACCCACAATACCTTGCAAGAATCATATGAATATATGCATCGTCAAGATTGTGTAAGTTCTCACCCTAGGCAGCCGTCTGACAGTACACAGGATCCACGATGCTTGTCCTGGGGTAAGCAATGGATTTCCTGGGTCCTCTTTAATAATGGTTTATGAACCTTTCCTCCAGGAACTTGCCCAAACCTTTTTTTAAACCCAGCTATACTAACAGCCTTTACCACATCCTCCGCTAACGAAATCCAAGGTCTGACTACGCATTGAGTGAAAAAATATTTTTTCTTATTAGTCTTAAATGGGTTACATTGTAGCTTCATTGCGTGTCCCCTAGTCTTTCTACTTTTTGATGGCATAAACAACCGATCTATGTTTACCCGTTCCAATCCATCATTAATTTATAGACCTATATCATATCTCCCCTCAACCGTCTCTTTTCCAAGTTGAAGAGCTATAATCTTTTTAGCCTCTCTTCATAGGGGTAGCCTTCCATCCCCTTTACCATTTTGGTGGCTCTTTGTACCTTTTCTAATTCTGCTATATCCTTTTTAAGATATAGCAACCAGAATAGCACACAGTATTCAAGGTATGTTTGCATCATGGAACGATACAGAGGCATTATAATATCCTTTGTTTTATTCTCCATTTCTTTTCTTATGATTCCTAGCATTCTATTTGCTCTCTTGGCTGCCGCTGCACACTGGGCGGAGGGTTTCAATGTGTTATCCACCATGATGCCTAAATCTTTTTTCTGGGTGATGGTCCCTAATGTGGAACCTTGCATCGTGTAACCATAGTTTGGGTTGTTCTTCCCTAGGTGCACAACTTTTCATTTGTCCACATTAAATTTCATCTGCCATTTGAATGTCCAGTCTTCCAATTTATCAAGGTCCTCTTGAAATTTTTCACAATCCTTTTGGGTTTTAAAAACTTTGAATAATTTTGTGTCATCTGTAAATTTGATCACCTCACTCATTATTCCTATTTCCAGGTCATTTATGAATATGTTAAAAAAAGCAGCAGATCCCTTGGGTACTCCACTATTCACCTTTCTCCACTGAGAAAACTGGCCATTTAGCCCTACTCTCTGCTTTCTACCTTTAACATCTACACTGCCTCCTATCCCATTACTTTTTAATTTCGCCAAGAGTCTCTCATAAGGGATCCTGTCAGAGAGGTCTGTTTACTGAACAGCAATAGTGGCAATCATACAAAATCAGAGCCGTGGTCCCATTTTATTCAATGAAGCCACGGCACCGATTTTGTACGATCGCCGCTCTCAGTGTTTAGTAAACAGACCCCGCACGGAGGCCGCTACTGCTGCTTTATAAACATACCCCTATATCAACCAACTCACCTTTATCTACCTGTTTATTCAGATCTTCAAAAAAATATAACAGACTAGTAAGATAAGACTTTCCTTGGCTAAATCCATGTTGGCTTTCTCCCATTAAACTATGACTATCTACATGTTCAGTAATTTTATTCCTTATAATGGAATCCACCCTAAACTTGCAAGAGCTAAGAAATGCCCAGTTAAATTAATTTATAAGTAAATAAATACAATTTTGACACTACAATGGCTGGATCACGTCACCTGTAGGACTTTCGAACTGCCAGAAAAGAGTTTTATGTTCAAACTGAAAATTGTGAACTATTCAACCTCTAGTTTTGGGATGTCTACTATGACTTTCACTACACTGTCAATAATTGTCCTCTGCTATCCTATTACATGGAAATATATTTCCCTTTTTTAAGTAAAAATGGATTTTGTTCAAGTCTGTGTTGATGTGTCTCCTGCCATCATCTCCTCTCCATGCTTCCCTTTTCTTAGTGGGGCTACTAGAGCTGCCCATATCCTAGATGATCTCCAGTGCAAACTGTATTGTTATGAAGACTACAGGGTTACCAGGCTTAAGCTGCACATAGAGGCAGCCTCCTGCTTTTCTGACTAGACAAAGGGTGGATTTGGGGTCCATCCACTGCTCAGGTTCAATCTCCTCAGTAATACATGATTTACCAGACAAACTAAAGCAAGAATAGCAAGGATCACGTTAATCATACCAGAACCTTGAGGACTATCCTTTTATACAACATTATTAAAGCTACGCATCTCGTACACTATGAGATGTTCCCCTATATGAACCTTCCATAATGCCTTACGCCTTTGGTTTGAGAAGACATACTGAATATTTTAATGTGTGTCTGAATTCTCACAAGAATCATGCATTATCTATTTTTTTTTATTTTCAAGGAACAGTGTGGAAGATATTTGTCTTCAACAGCTTCTGAGCAAAGTTATTTTTTTTTTAATATTTATTTATGCTATTTTCAAAATACACAATCCAAGGCTATGCAAGAAAAGCACACCAGAAAAAAAAAAGATAAGAGCAATATAAAAAATATAAAGGAGGGAAACAAGGCAAAAAAAAAAAACCTGAAGCATGGTATAACATAGGGAAAAGAAACCCAAAACAAGTGGAGTGATAAAACTCAGACCCCTTTAAATGCTGACATACGGCTACCATTAATTTCAATTACAGCTTACCTCTTCACATAGCACAATTCAGCCTCTGGATAGAGGAAGCTCCAACTCCTTAGGGTCCAACTGAAAACTTAATTGCTGAGGCTCAAACAAAAAACAATTTTTCACATTAGAAATCACAATTACACATTCACAGGGATATCTTCCTAGGAAATGACCGCCATGAGCAAGAATCTCTTGGTGGAGCTTAAGAAACATTGTCCCCCTGTCCTGTGCCCTGCTGGGTATAACGTTTTACAGTGTTCTCTCTTTTATGTGCCCTTCATTATGGAGTCATGCTGCTTGCTGATACCAAATACTTTTTTTTAATAGCGTGCATAATAGCTAGTTAACAGTAGATGTTCAATTTCTGGGCCTTAACAAGTGGGCATCCCACGTTATTGACCATGTGCATAGCAAGCCCTCGTTTGCATCTGATAATACTTCATCTGCTTTTGTGGAGACAAATTTTTAAATGTGCACATGCTAATAGCCTTCTGGAACATTAATATGCAAAGTAAGGCCTCCCTGCATCTCAAGTTATTTTAGCATGTCTAAGAGGACCTTAACATGGGTGTTAGCACAATCTGTTTACAGGTAGAGGAAATTCACAAATAGGAGTCTCAAAAAAAAAAAACGGAAAAATAAACTGAATGTTCTGGAGGCTAGTTTTACTGTTTGCAGAGAACCATGTGTACTGCAATGCAATTTTCAAGTAGTAAACTTGTTTAAAACAAGCATGCTTAGAGCAAACAGATATACCTTGAAGAAGGTTGATTTTCAGGTATTCTTCTCAAAAACTAGAACTACTGAAATTCAAATGACCATTTGGCCCAACAGAGGCATAGAAAACTATGAGGTTTATTGCAGAAGCCCTACTCACAATTTCCAGGTGAAAATTTCAGGATCTACACAGGGAGACAGCATCCATGTGTGAATGGTGATGTTAGAAAGGACGCAATTAACACATAGATGTCCATAACACATAGAAATTTCAAATGGGCATGTTGGGGGCATGGTTTGGATGTAGCCTGGGTGGGTCAAAAATGTGTTCGCCATGTCATAAGGGAATGCATGGATAGAATTTAACATTTACACGTCGGGATTTACAACTACTCCCTGGGATGTATAGCTTTTCAAAAACTGCTAGTTTCAGCCAGCTCCCCCTTTAGTTATTTTCAATTTAGAGGAGGAAATAGACAAAGCTGCCTCTGCAACTGCCAGCACTTACACATGGAGGCTGCCAAGCTTCCTCCATTTCCCACAAGATTTGTAAAATAGCTCCTCCGCTCTATGAGGTGTGTTTACAAAGCAACGGTAGCGGCCTCCGTGCGATATCGGAGCCATGGCCCCAATAAGGGCCTGCGGCTCCGATATCGCACGGAGGCCGCTACCGCTGCTTTGTAAACATACCCCTATGTGAAGGCAAATACATGTGCATTCATGCACTTCCTCATACGTCTTTTATGAAGGCTCCACATTTGATACAGCCTTTTCTAAAATATGGTGGAACTACGGTATGTATGTTCCATCCTACGCATCTCAATTCTGATTTCCATGTTGTACCATTTAAAATTTGCCTTTTTATAAATAAGAAAACTACAATAATATGCTTTACTAATATTCTATTTTATTGACTTTTTTTATACCATATGGGCCACCTAGTAAATGGTTTTATGTAAATGACCTTTGGGGTCATATAATTTTGACAGACCTGTTTTAAGAATAAAGCTGAAAGTGATACTTTGGCCTAAATGATCTCATTCTCCATTAGGACAAAGGGCTCTGTCAGAGGTGTAAAGCACCATGTGCTCTGTGCAGTAGCAGAACCTATTAATAAAAGTTAATTTCTACCTAAACTGGAAAATCACAGAAAAAGGTCTCAACTAGTCCCTAGGGGCACTCACTGCTTGTTTCCTAGACTTCTTCCGCTAAGGCCAGAAACGTGCAGGAAGACAACTAGGACTGAGAAAACCCAGAAACCCAGCCAGCAACCCCCCTGCCCCCCCCCCCAAAAAAAAAACCCTGTGAATCAGTTAACTGCTTACTAGCAGGTCATATTCCCTTAAAATGAACATAGACACACAAAAAGTGGAGGATCATTTCAAGCTTGCCAACTGTTAGGTTAGTGTAACTTGGCTTCACTATAGTATTTGCTCCATTTTATTGATTCTATTTTAGAATTTTATTATTATTATTATTATTATTATTATTAATGAGCATTTATAAAGCATTACCAGGTGTATGCAGTGCTGTACAGACACAGAAAAGACAGTCCCTGCTCGTCGCGCTTACAATCTAAAAGGACGGACATAGGGTAGTACGAAAGGAGAAGGACTAAAGGGGCAAAAAAGACCTGAAACATAAGGATGGGGATTATGAGCAAAAGACCACACAATCGCAGTGCATATAAATGCAACTGGACTGAGAAATCAAAACTCTTTCCAGACTGGGTTTTCAGAACCACAATAAAACCTTACCTTTGCCCATAAGACACTAGGCTAGGTAGAAATTTTCTATTTGGCTCTTCCCACAATGCAGGCAGTTGAACAGCCCCATAAATGAGAAGATTCATATACTGGCCTCCTACTTCCTGGTGCTCTTCATTTCAGAAAATTAGAACATGCAATAACAGTCTCCCACTTTATTTGAAAACTTGGCCACAGAGGGGTCAATAGCCTGTAGAGCAGAGCAGTCAAAGTTAGCCAGTGAATAGAAATTAATTAAACCTTGTCCACATAATCTGCTGCACTTCACTAGTTACGCACTAGTAGCGGACCTCACGCGCCACCTAGATAAGGTCTTAGATAGTGCTGGGGAGGAGTCTGCTGTCTTGGTACATGTCGGTACCAATGACATAGGAAAATGTGGTAGGAAGGTTCTGGAGGCTAAATTTAGGCTTTTAGGTAGGAAGTTGAAATCCAGAACTTCCAGGGTAGCATTCTCCGAAATGCTTCCTGTTCCACACGCAGGACCCAAAAGGCAGCCAGAGCTCCGGAGTCTCAATGCGTGGATGAGACAATGGTGCAGAGATGAGGGTTTTGGATTTGTTAGGAACTGGGGAACATTCTGGGGAAAGGAGGGGCTCTTCCGAAGGGATGGGCTTCACCTTAACCGGGATGGAACCAGGCTGCTGGCATTAACCTTTAAGAAGGAGATAGAGCAGCTTTTAAACTAGATATAAGAGAAAGCCGACAGTCGCCCAAGAGCAGATGTTTCGGAAGAATGTATCTTTGAAGGATACTACCAAAAGCAGAGAGGTTCCACAAAAGAGTAAAGTAGCCCAAATGCCCTCAAGTATGGAGCAGACAGAGCTTAAAGATCCCAAATTACCCATGTCTAACAATAGCCAAATTAATATGAATAAAATAAATTCTCTAAAATGCTTGTATGCAAATGCTAGAAGTTTAAAAAATAAGATGGGAGAGTTAGAATATATAGCACTAAATGATAGGTTAGATATGATTGGAATATCAGAGACATGGTGGAAGAAGGACAACCAGTGGGACACTGTGATACCTGGGTACAAACTATAATGTAATGATAGAGCTGATCAAATTGGTGGAGGGGTTGCTCTCTATGTTAGAGAGGGCATTGAGTCAGAAAGGATTAAAGTTTTGCAGGAAACAAAATCTGCTGTAGAATCTATATGGATTGAAATTCCATGTAAAAGGGGGAAGGCAATGGCAGTGGGGGTGTACTATCGAGCGCCTGGCCAGAATGACCAAATGGATGATGAAATGCTCAAAGAAATCAAGGAAGCTAACAAAGGTTACAGCACAGTAATAATAATGGGCTATTTCAACTACCCTGGTATCGACTGGGTCAGTGTCACGTCAGGACATGCTAGGGAGATAAAGTTCCTAGATGAAATAAATGACTGCTTCTTGGAGCAGCTGGTTCATGAACCGACCAGAGGGGAAGCCATATTAGACCTAATCCTTAGTGGAACACCAGATCTAGTGCAAGAGATAAGGTTGTTGGGGCCACTTGGCAATAGTGATCATAGCATGATTGCCTTTGATTTAATTAGTGGAGGACGGATACTAAGGAAATCCACAGTACTACCTTTTAACTTTCGAAAGGGAGACTATGATAAAATGAGGAAAACAGTTAAGAAAAAACTAAAAGGAGCAGTTGCAAAGGTTAAAGACGTACATCAGGCTTGGCTGTTGTTGAAAAATACTATCTTGGAAGCCCAGACCAGCTGTATTCCACGCTTTAAGAAAAGTGGAAGGAAGTCCAAAAAACTGCCAGCATGGTTTAAAGGTGAGGTCAAAGAGGCTGTTGTTGCCAAAAAAGCATCTTTCAGGAAATGGAAAAAAGAGCCAAACGACGAAACCTGGAAACAGCACAAGCACTGGCAAGTCAAATGCAAGGCATTGATAAGGCAGGCAAAGGGAGAATTTGAGATGAAGCTTGCTGCGGAAGCAAAAACGCGAAATAAAGACCTTTTCAAGTATATTCGTAGCAAAAAACCTGTGAGAGAGTCAGTTGGTCCATTAGATGATAAAGGGGTTAAAGGAGCACTAAGAGGCGACAAGGCGATAGCGGAGAGACTGAATGAATTCTTTGCTTCAGTCTTTACTGAGGAAGATGTAGGGATGTTACCCATGACTGAAGTGGTATTTAAAGGTGCGGAAGAATTGAAGGAAATATCGATACATCGGGAAGATGTATTACAACTATTAGATAAGCTGAAGAGTAGAAAATCACCTGGGCCGGATGGTATACATCCAAGGGTGTTGAAAGAACTGAAATACGAGATTGCAGACCTGCTATTAGTAATCTGTGAACTATCATTAAAATCATCTCTAATACCTGAAGATTGGAGGATCGCCAATGTAACACCAATTTTTAAAAAGGGTTCCAGGGGTGATCCGGGAAACTACAGACCGATGAGCCTGACATCAGTACCGGGAAAAATGGTAGAAACCATCATAAAGAATAAAACTACTCAGCATGTAGATAGTCATGACCTAACAGCCAACATGGCTTTAGACAAGGAAGATCTTGTCTTACTAATCTGTTATGTTTTTTTGAAGGAGTGAATAATCAGGTGGACAAAGTTGAGTCAGTTGATATTGTGTATCTGGACTTTCAGAAAGCCTTTGACAAGGTCCCTCATCAGAGACCTTTGGCAAAACTAAAGAGTCATGGGATAGGAGGCAGTGTACTATTGTGGATCAGGAACTGGTTAAAAGATAGAAAGCAGAGGGTAGGGCTAAATGGCCAATTTTCCCAATGGAGAAAGGTGAATAGTGGTGTACCCCAGGGATCTGTGCTGGGTCCGCTGCTTTTTGACATATTCATAAATGACCTGGAAAGTGGAATAACGAGTGAGGTTATCAAATTTGCAGATGACACAAAACTATTTAAAGTTGTTAAAACCCAAGAGGATTGTGGAAAATTGCAAGAGGATCTTGATAAATTGGAAGACTGGGCATCAAAATGGCAGATGAAATTTAATGTGGACAAGTGCAAGGTTATGCACCTAGGGAAGAACAACCCAAACTATGGTTACACGATGCAAGGTTCCACATTACGAACCACCACCCAGGAAAAAGATTTAGGCGTCATTGTGGATACCATGTTAAAACCCTCGGCCCAGTGTGCAGCTGCGGCCAAGAGAGCAAATAGAATGCTAGGTATGATAAGGAAAGGAATGGAAAATAAAAAAAAAGATATTATAATGCCTCTATATCGTTCCATGGTGAGACCGCACCTTGAATATTGTGTGCAATTCTGGTCGCCGTATCTTAAAAAGGATATAGCGATTTTAGAAAAGGTTCAGAGAAGAGCCAACAAAATGGTAAAGGGGATGGAAGGATACTCCTATGAAGAAAGGCTAAAAAGGTTAGGGCTCTTTAACCTGGAAAAGAGACGGCTGAGGGGAGATATGATAGAAGTCTATAAATTAATGAATGGAGTGGAACAGTTAAACGTAGATCGATTGTTTACCTTATCAGAATATAGAAAGACTAGGGGACATGCAATGAAGCTACAGGGTAAACTATTTAATAAAAGAAAATATTTTTTCACTCAACGTGTAATCAAACTCTGGAATTTGTTACTGGAGGATATAGTAAAGGCTGTTAGTGTAGCTGGGTTTAAAAAAGGTTTGGACAAGTTCCTGGAGGAAAGGTCCATAAACCATTATTAAGAAGGGACCCAGGATATCAGTGCTTGAACCAATACAGGCATTGTGGAACATGTGTCCCTTGGGGAAACTGCTAGGTACATATGACCTAGATTGGCCACTGTTGGAAACAGAATACTTGGCTTGATGGACCTTGGTCTGACCCAGGATGGCATATCTTATGTTCTTATGTTAATACCGGTTAAACCCAAACACACAAAACTTGTACTAAGCAGACAGTTGTCCACAAAAATTTAGCCTTGACCTGGCTCCTTGTTGAGCTGAATTTTGTGCACACACTGAGCTGGATAACAGTGTGGAGGAGAGAGGAATAACTGGCCAGATTTATGAGGTTGAATGAAGATTTTAATGGTAAAAATATTGTGAATGTTTTCTCCAGAATGGATTTCAGTCCAAAATAAACCTCCGAGTACTCACTGTACATCTTCTGAAGAATCGTTCCATAAGAGCTTCAACATGCACAACAAAGGTTTCACCCAGCTGAACCATGTCCTCTGTGGAGCAGCAATTACATTGAGAATAACACTGTCCCAAATGACCTGCTGCTGTTCCTTATGTATGTACATTGATAAAGCATAATGAACAACCTTTTTTTTATTTTTTCAAAGCTTTTTACACAGCTGGGCAGGTTTATGAATATGGTAATAACCGTAACCTTTAGAAATGAAGACAGGAGCAGCAGATGGAACCTAATTAAGAGTGAAAAATTATTAATTTGTCTTCATGAGAGGAAGAAAATGCAATGGCGCTTTGCAAAAGGAGGTCTTCTGTGCAGTTTGACAAATGCACAACTGAGTAACCAGCCAACATGGGGCTCATTAAGAAATGACGGTGCCTCAAAATATCGGACACGGACTCAATGTTGGGCTCACCAAAATACTTCAGAGTTATAGACATCTTGTAAAAACATGTCTGTGGTTGATAAGGTACATGACGGAAACCCAACGGTCCTATTTCACAATACTGCCAACCTTAATGAAACTTTTCTAAATTAAAAGGGGGAAGAAGTCTTCAGCGGCATATTCACTGGTGCTACATGTAGAAGTGCTGTCATTGAATAAACATGCATATCTATACCTGCTAGCCACACACTCAAAAAAAACAAACAAAAAAAAAACAAAACACAAAAAAAAAAAAAAACTTATGAATGCATAAACTACACAAACAGAAGCTGAATTTCCTCCAACTCTGGAAGGCCATTGGCCTCTCCTCTTTCCATACATTTAAAATGTGGTTTTATATCTGCTTAGCCAAAAACAAACATAGGCCTGACAAGATGCCATAGAAGAATCAAAAGTAGTATATATGAACATGCCACTTTGTTGTGTCTTGATGTTTGAAAATACGAGGCGTGATCAAAAAGTATCGAGACTTGTTGTGTAGCTATATAACGATACATCGCACCAAGATGCTATTAAGCATGCAGTGACCTAGTTATGTGCTCTGCATGTGCAGACTGTAACGAGGCTGCAGCACACCTGTACTTTTTTTTTAAATCGCATGATGTTTGGTATCGTGCAAAAGCAATTCTTTTAATTTAAGAGAAAAAATTGAACAGCAAATTTGCATTAAATTCTGCCAGAAACTTGGAGATTCGTGCAAAGAGACTCTTGACAAGTTACAGCAAGTGTATGGCTACAAATGCATGAGTCGTGCTCGAGTTTATGACTGGTATAAACGTTTCCAAGAGGGCTACCAAAGTGTTGACAGTGACAAACATTCTGGAAGGCCTTCCACAAGCAGGAATTAAGACAAAGTTGAAGCAATGCGTGCTGCAATATGTTCAAATCATCGATTGACTATCAGGGGGCTTGCTGAGGACATGGGCATCAGTTTTGGGTCGGTACAGTCCATTCTTACTGCTGATATGGGGATGAGATGTATGTCTGCAAAATTCGTGCTGAAACTCCTGTCCCTTGACCAAGAAAAAGATCAACTGTCTGCAGCAAGGGAGTTGTTGGAATGCATTGAAAATGACTCAGATTTCATCAAAAGGATTATTATTATGACCTGGAAACTAAAACTCAGTCCTCACAATGGAATACTCCAGACTCTCCCGGACCCAAAAAAGCCTGTCAGGTGAGGAGCAATGTCAAGATCACGCTCACAGTTTCTTTCGATTACCGGGTATTGTTCATAATGAGTATGCTCCAAAAGGCCAAACCATCAATAAAGAGTACTACATCCAAGTTCTGACTCATTTGAGAGATGCAGTTTGTTCTAAGAGGCCAGAGTTGCACAGGAATGGTGAATGGTTGCATCATCACAATAACGACCCAGCTCACGCATCACATCTTGTCCAACAGTTCTTGGCCAAACACCAAATCGAGCAAGTCCATCAGCCTCCGTACTCACCTGACCTCAAACCCTGTGACTTTTTCTTGTTTCCAAAACTGAAATTACCACTGAAAGGAAGAAGATTAGACAACTTGGAGACTATTAAGCAAAATTTGACCCAGCAGCTTCACAACATAAAGAAAGAGGCATTTGAAAATTGTTTTCAGCAGTGGCAGGAATGCTGGAGGAAGTGTGTTTTATCGGAAGGGGGCTACTTTGAAGGAGACTGAGCGCAATAACTGTCAGTGTTATACTTCTTGTGCTATTGTACAAGTCTCAATACCTTTTGATCGCACCTCGTACAGCACTGGCTTCAGAAATCAACTAGAATTGCCTATAAAATACTAACCATGATCCATCAAATCTGCTATTCTAACATCCCCGTTTTACTGGTCAAGTGACGTGTTCGCTATGCTCTCTTGTGCGCACTGCAGTCCTCCCAGCAGAACAGTCTTACAGGCCTCCCCATGCTTCAGTATTCATTTTGAAACCACAAGGTGCAGTTTCTTTGATGTGGCCTGCTCCACCACTAAGGAATTAATTATCTCTAAACCTCAGACTAGAGGTTAACTTTACAAAATTCAAATTCAGTTTTAAAACATTTATTTAAACAGGACTGAACTAGATGGCCACAAAACAGTGCATAAGGCCACTGTTGCTAATGAATTAGGCAAGAGACTAGCAGGGAGGAAAGCTGTACCTATCCTCTTCAAATTTTATTTAAGGCCATACCCCAGCCCTACAACCTATACTGTTCTGCGTCATTGGCCATTGAATTCTGGTATGAATATGTTTGGGATTTTGCACATTAAAACAAAGCAATTGTAAATATATGTTTGTATTTCTTTATTACGATCAGCAGACTATGTATATCTATTTATGTTAATTTTAGTTGTAAATCACATAGGTATCCTATATGATAGGCAGTATATTAAATTATTTCAAGTCCAGATTCACATTTAACAATCATAAAATTAATTCTCTCCATACAAATAGCATATCAACACTTTGTACTGTATGTCTATAGAAACAAAGCATTGTAATGACAGTAGTAATACCTAGGAATGTGCATTCATTAGACGGCATTCATTTGTTAGCGAGCTATAAAGAAAATTTAGTGCACAGTAAAGATCGATGTAACATGCCAATCTATAAATTAGAGCACATTAAGTCAAATAGCTTGCATTGAAAAGTTCTAATGCGCATACATTTTTTTTATAAAAATACATTTGTGAAATGAACTGAAAAAAGTTTACAAACTGGGAAAGCATCTCAAATGAACCGAAAAACAAACTGAAAATTTGGCCTTGTGCACATCTCTAATAGTAACCTTAAATCGCTTCCCCCTCAAACTAAAAAAAGCTGGCAAGGAAATATCAGATCTACCAGCCACTGACCATCCATTTTACAAGTGTGTGAATCCTTTACTGTATGATCACAATTATACAACAATTTGATTTTGTTCCTCCAGTTCCTGTGGAGTAGTATGTAGACTTGCATAAATCCTTCTCTTTCCTGCAACCCATTGACACAGCTAACAAGGTAAAACTATTTCACAACCCATTCCTGGAGGCACGCCTAGCCAATTGAGTTTTTATGATAACCGCAACGAATATGTATGAGGCAGATGTGCATATGCCCGAAACCCAGTGTATGCACATGTACCTCATGAATATTCATTGTAGTTATTCTGAAAGCCTAACTGGCTAGGTTTACCTGAAGAAGAAGATTTAAAAAACTATACCAAGGGCCTGATATTCAGAGATGACTGACCTCCTCAATAGAGGCACCTGAATTAGGTGTTAAAATTAGGAACACACATTCAATAAGTATAGGAACCCAAATTATTTTTTCTAAGTACAGGCTTCTAAGTTATTACACCTTAAACTAAGGCATGCAGTTAGGCCTGCTCTCCTAGGTTAAGGTTTCTGTTAAGTTTCCAGTGTTGGACATCAGCATCGAGTTCCTAACTTCATTCCCTCACCCCATAGCCTTTTAAGGAACTTCTATTTAGAAACTCAAAGCTGGCATATTTCCAAAAGAAGAATTCTAGCTATCTAGTTTTTAAATGTAAATGCCCATGCTATCTGAAAATCAGCTTAAAAGTCACCAGATGCAGAAAAGAGAAAGAATGAATAATCATGATCATATATCCCTTCCAAAAATAAATGTAGCTATCAAATTTCAGAGGATTCTAGATGACAAAAGATTTGGAGTTGAGGCGAGTAGAGGCGAGGATTGAAAGGGAAAAGTGACGAGTACAGAAAGCTGAGATTAAAAAATGGCCAAGCAATTGGAAATGAGGCTAAAGAGGAGAGGGCTCTGTAAGAGAGAGAGAGCCTGATAGGAGAAATGTCCAAGGAAAGATGGAACATCTACAAGTTCTCCATTATTTTAGTAAATTTGTACATTCCTCAGGAGAACTGTGGCTAGCCTAGGTGAGTGAAAACGTTAATTAGCTCAATTAATAATATTATTATTATTTGATTTACAGCTGTATATTTAAACCCTTTCCCCAAGTCAGCTACCACTGAAGGGTTCTTTTTTTTTAATAGCCATCAAAGAAAGAAAAATGAGAAATTGGACGGCACAGTGGTGGTTGTTAGAGGAGTAAGGCATATTTTGGTATGTTACGGTTTCAGGATTACAGCTGCATATTTAACCTGCCGTACTTAAGTGAATACGGCTACTGTTCAATTATTTTAACTTACTGAAGTATTCTCAAAGCATCTCCCAGGGGTTTTCCAGCACACACTTCTACTGGGAATATAATTCCCACCAAAGGAACAAATCAGCTAACTCATCTTTGTTCCCGCTCATCATAGACTAGACTAAAAACAACTGATATACATTTTATTTAAGAGGTTGTCAAGAGAATGAGTTGGGGCACACTGGGGTACATTAACATTTGGGAGAACCACAGTGTTAGTGGGTTTGATGGGTACAGTGGAGAATAATGGTCAGTTGGGGGTGCATATGACCCTGGCATTTTATTTCCGGGATTAGAGGTCGGCGGCTATGGCTATGCACCATAGTGACTCTAGGAATCTCTGACTGGCTCAGTCTCAGACCCAGGAGTACTTGCTTGATGGTTCTAAGATCCAGCAGGTTCTCAAATTGGGGATCCTGTGTTCAGGGAGATCCAACTTAAGAATCGGACAGCTGTGGGTGGCTTTTTAAAAGCTTCCATTTACCTTCTAAGGTAGAAATGAAAGATAAAAAAAAAACAACAACTTGAAGGGTTAAAGTTAAAAATCAATTCAATCGATATTGAAAGGCATTAACAGTCTACAGACCTGTAAAATGTGTAAATGCCGCTGAACAGGATATTCAATGGCACTAACACGGTTGATGCTGAATATCCCCAACACACACTGCTATATGCCCCGATGCTAACCGCTTAGCATCAGGGTGTATTGTGTGCGTTCCGGGGATGGCAACAGTTGCTAAATGGGTAGCAGCGATATTGAACAGCTACCCGGTTAGCAATCTATGGGTAAAAGTAGGCGCAGCAAAAGCTGGCCTAGCTGTACCTAGGGGAGCTAATTGGGTAGCAGTGCAATATCGCTGCTACCCAGTTAGCTTCTGCGGCATCAGAGGTCGTGCGGTGGCCCCAGATATTCATTGTACGGGCCACATATGACCCTAGCACTGAATATCCAGGGTTAGAGGTCAGCAGCGAAGGCTATGTGCCATAGTGGCACAAAGCTGTCCCAACTGAATATCGGGCCCAAAAGGTTCTGTAATTTGAGACTAGTTTTGTTTATTTTATTTAGTTCATCATCTTTTGTTAAGGACAGCAAAGTAATTTACATAGTAAAAATAACAGAAAAGGAGAGGGGAAGATGGCAGGGAGGAAGTATAGACGTGAAAGTAATCTGAGGAAATTGGGGAAGAAACACTTAGAGAGTATGAGGTCAAGCCCATCCTGTGCAAAACCCCAAGCAAGTAAGGTGAAGAACAAGAGAAGCAAAAGCTTCTTCAAATAACCAAGTCTTTAGGCCCTGTAGGACTAACATTCATTTACCCCATAAGAGCATCATTCTGAAACATGAATAGTCCACTTAACGTGCGGGATAGGCTTTTGTCCAGCAAAAATGTCAAGACCCATATTTTGAAACCATTCATCTCTACATGAATACGGTGCTAAAACAGGGATCTTAGAACGTGGGTAGAACAGGGCATAATGGGGACGTGGTGAGCCGCGGAGACGATTAAAGTTTATTCAGGAAAGGCTTGTTCATATACACAGTGCTACGCAGTGACGTCCATATTAAACCTACTGAGGGGTGGAATAAGGGCAGGTATTAGAAAATGTTTGTGCTCTGCTTTAACATGCGACCCATAGAGAAGAACGCTGGTGCCAACTAAGTGATGAATCGGTGTGTCTTCAGTCTAAAAGAGCAGAGGAGGCGGGGGAAGTATATATATGCGAGATATACGGTTGCGATACCAATATAGTCCATACATGCTGTTCCTGAGTTTATAAATGGATTACAAGGGAGTCTGTGCTTTTGATGCCTTCGTTAGGGGTTGGTGCTGCAATTGTACTTGTGGTGTTCTATGCGTTTGGTTTAGGAACATGCTCCTATTTACATTCTCTGCTGTTATATTTGTGTACAGTAGGCGTACATAGCAGGGGCACCAATAGATCTAACTTCCATCAGTATTTATGTCTCCTTTCCATTCCTGTCAGCATCAGCATACAGCTGTGGGTGTACAGCAGCCTCGATGATACACTGTGTATTCCAAGGCATGGTATCCGCGGCTCTCTCTTGGAGATGGGCAAGATCTGCCCATCAGTATACGGTGGCAGCAGAGACGTCCATAGCGGCCAGCAGCATATACCCGGATCTTTGCAAATGAGTGGGACATGTTTCTGCTATGGCCCATGCGCGGGGCTCGCGCTGGGTTACATGCACGGACCAACGTCACGGCAGGCTGGACGCAGAATCAGAACTGCAATAAAACTTCTCCGCTTCTGATTTTGGCGTTTTTGCTGGCTAGACATGGCTGTTATCGAATCAGGCTATAAATGTATATCACACATCTACAGTTTCTGCTGCCAATACTGTTAATTAATACTGTAATGTAGAGCAGCATGGTTTAAATGCAATTTAATCCAAGTTAAACTTATGTAAGTCACACTAATGCTAGCCTGTTGCTCACCATCAAAAGCAAGGACGCCTAGGCATATAGTGCCACCAATAATTTTAAGCTACCAGATTCAACTATGCAACCCCCTTCTCCAACTGCTGCATGTTAATGTTCAGGACCATCTCTTCATTGGTTGTCTGTTGAAACCAGGACACAGGAACAAAGAGCAACATAGTTTCCCCATTATGAAGAATTTTACTTTTGACATGAACTCCTAAAAAAATTAGTGCAAAAAAGCAAAAAACAGAAAGCTAAGTTTTAGCGCATTTTACTGCACTGGAATTAATTCCATATGGGGGCCATTAACATCTATTTGCATGGAAAGGGCATTACATTTTTTAATTCTTTCCAAACCAACAGATGTTGGCAAGAAATTATACATAAGGGATCATGAATGTCTGTCTATTGTGAGGGCCAAATATAGCTATGAAAATTTAAAGGAACAGGACCAGATTTGGCATGGGGAAAAAAACAAAGATGATACAGAGTTTGAAAATGGACCAGACAGGACCACGAGTTCCAGAGAAAAAATCCCCTCAAAATGGCCAAATGCATGTCTTTGGAAAAGCAGTTCCAGCTTCTGCTGCACAGGAACACAGCAGTACAAACTGCCTCAGCATCGGTCCTTGAGGAATGGGGGTCTCAGGGTTATCCCAGAACTCTCTGGATCTAACGGGAGTCTTAGAAAATTTGCTGGAAGTGGTCACGGAAAGATCTATACTTCTGGTGACGTTCACTCTTGAGTCAGATAGGAACATGGTCTTGTGAGTGTATTTCCACAGTATGGATGCTCCATGTCTAGGCTCGAAAATTCAAGTATTTCCTGATTTTTCACGGGAGATGCAACTATGACAGCAGGAATTCCTGGCTCTAAAATCCAGGTCAGGGTCTTGGCATTGAGGGCAGTATTTCATTTAAAATTTCCCTGTTGATATATTATTTCCTTTCAATCTATAGATTCTTTGTTTGAGCTGAAGCAGTTGCTGAATTTTGTGGTTGTTAAGGAATGGTCTAGGCCCGATGATGTAGTTGGCTAGGTTCCCTTGTGCTTCTTATGCTGTCTTAGCTGTTTAATTTATTGCTTGTGGTGTACCTTTATTACCTGTATTTTGCTCCCACTATTTTATGGGCAAAATGTTTTTTTCTCCCTCTTTGTTTATATGGAGATTGTTAAATTTAGTATAAATTTAAAAAAGGGCATTTAAAATCTTACTTACACCAAAGGGACCATCAAGGTTTTGTATGTACCAATATTAACAAAAACCCCTCTGAATTTAATCAATTATGTGGGTGGGTCATTGACCATGTGGAGAAAGGCTGGAGAGGTGATGACAGATAGTGAATTATCGGGTGCAATATTGGATTTTTACCATAAGGGCCACTGTATTTAAGGTATCAGTACAGAAGTACAGTGGATGACATTGGTGTAGACATGATGAAGTAGACTGGTCTTGTCTTGATCAAGCTGATGGATGCATATGAATGGCAGCAAGTTGGACCATCACATATTATGGTTGGGCTCAGAAAGATTCAAGTCAGATGGATGGAAGAAAGTAACATAGGATGTGATATGAATTAATATTGAGTTGGATCAAAAAGAATAGGGTTTGAAATTGAGCGCTGTGTCAAACATGTTATAGATATGATGTGGAATAACATGGAATGAATGGGGTGTTTTACACATACTTATTAGAAACATTTGTGAGCCTATATATTTAAAAAAACCTAATCTAGTAAATTGTATGACAAAACTGCTGAAGTATATTTATTGTTTTCAGATACTATCGGTCAAGCCATCAAAATAAACATCAAAATGCATCTTGGGTTCACTGGGCTTAATTGTTGACCACAATTGCTAGATTGTAATAGTTGGGAGGTAAATATAACATCAGAGCAATCCCCTCCACCTCTCCCCTTTAAACGTTCAATAAAATGAGAAGACAACGCAGTATGTAGAATGAGAAAAACCATACTACCCACCTTGGCACAGTCAGGGTCAGAGTCTGCCAAACAATCCTGTTAATACCACACAGCCATGAACTCCTGCCGTGCCAACAGTAATTAGAAATGGATTTATCCTTAATAAAAGGGAAAACATTTATTTTCTTCCAACACATTTTCCAGCCCCTGCATGGTGCCAAACAGTGGTCAAGCTGGGTACTAGAGGCCTCTTAACTCTAATAAGTAATCACTGGATGCATCCTGCCAGGTATCTTTTGGCAAAATGAATGACTATCGAACAAGGACAGGAAGTCGCATAGGCACTCTCTCCCTTCTACCCAAGAAACTTTAGCAATCAAAGTGTGTGCCATTATGGCAAAATTCTATCTTTAAAATTCAAAATAATGTCATGAACTGGCCTGTCTGCCAAGTTATCATTTATCGTTTATTAAAATTTGATTGACCACCCTTGGCCAGGCAAACAGAGCGGATTACAGTAAAAGAAATTACACACAAAATAAGGAAAAAAGGAAATGTAACTCCATTTCGTGAAAGGAAAGAGATAGCAAAAAGGTATACTGATAGGAGGAAACAGAGACAAATCCAGACATACTAGGAGATCTGGTTATCCAAATGCAGGTCTCAGTTGGGTTCCACTCCAAATGCTTGAGTGAATAAGTATGTTTTAAGAAGCTTTTTAAAGGTGAGGCGTGAAGGTTCTAGCCGAAGCTGGGAGGGGAGGAAGTTCCAAAGGGCAGGGGCAAAACAGAAAAAGGCTGAACGGCGAGTGGATTTGTGTTTGGCATGTTCAGGTGAAGGGGGGACCAGGCTGTTATCTTGGAAAGAACGGAGGCAACGTTGAGGCACATAAGAGATAGTCAAAGCACAGAGATACAGCGGGACACAGTTGTGAAGGGCCTTATGGGTGAGTACGGTTGCCAACCGGCCGGTTTTCAGCCGGCCTGGCTGGTTTTTCCATGGCCAGGCCGGTTTTTCCATGGCCAGGCCGGCTGCCCAACACAGATATAGAACTGGCCCTTGAAAAGCCGGTTTTTTGCTCTGGCCATGAGATCAGGAGCAGCCAGAGCAAAAAAAAACGGCTTTTCTCCCGCAGTGCGCGAACGCGATCCGCAATCGATCCTCTGTGCAGCCGCTGTTTCTGCTTTTCACAGACAATCAAAATTGGTCTTTATTTTTCAGAGTAAAAATACAGTGAGCTAAGAATGTCACTATTACTCTTATCTTACAAGAATGATTGAATGTAGTCTTTAACTTCCCATCATACTGGTGCATATGCTTTATGCAATATTATTCGTTTTCAGTTTGGTTTTACTTTTGAACGGGTCTCAGACTTGTAAGGAGCTATGGTATTGATTGTTTTTCACCGAATGCTCTGGATTGCATCAATGACCCTTCACGTTCAGTAAAACTGCATAACGTTTTGTAACTTTCACATAAACAACGTGATCATAAAAATGAAAAATGAAAAAAAGTCAGGCCTGTAAAACCAAACTGAAAACGAATAATATTGCATAAAGCATATGCACCAGTATGATGGGAAGTTAAAGACTACATTCAATCATTCTTGTAAGATAAGAGTAATAGATCTGCTTTTCACAGAGCAGCGGCTGCAATAAAGTTACTTTGAAAAGGAAGAGAAAACCGTGAGGAGCCCTCCCCCCTCTGACATCACTTCCTCAGGGGCTGCAGAAGGATGACTGGAGGGCTCCTCGGGTTTTCTCTTCCTTTTCAAATTAAGTTTATTGCAGCCGCTGCTCTGTAAAAAGCAGAAGCAGCAGTTGCACGGGCGCAAAGGGGAGGGGGGGGAAGCAGCACTAAGGAGGGGGGGTGCAACACTAAGAGGGGGAGTGAAGCAGCAGCACAGCACTAAGGGGGGGCGAAGCTACACTAAGTGGGAGGGGGTGAAGCTGCACTGGGGGGGTGAAGCTGCACTAAGAGGGGGAGGTGAAGCTGCACAGAGAGGAGGAGGTGAAGCTGCACTAAGGGGGAAGCTGCACTAGGGGGGAGGGGAAGCTGCACTGGGGAGGGGAAGCTGCACTGGGGGGGGCAGAAGTCTCTGCACAAGTTTAATTTTCTTTTTATCTTTATTGCAGCCACTGCTCTGTAAAAAGCAGGAGCTGTGGCTGCAAGGGGAAAGAGGTGGCAGAAGGAACTGACAGGGTGAAGGAGGTGGCTGGAGGAGAGCTGAAAGGGGGGAAGGAGGTGGCTGGAAAGGAGCTGACAGAGGAGGTATGGAGGGGGCTCAAAGGGTGCTGACACCTGGGAATGGTACTGGTAAGTGACTGGGTAATGGGGAGGGGGCACTGGGACTGTAAATAGGCTGATGGAAGGAAGTGAAGAAAAGAAAAGAAGAGACAAGAAATGGCAGATGGACTATATAGACCATAGAAAATGAGCTAAGAGAAGATGGGAAAACAGAAGCCTCAGAATGGAACCAGCATGATCAGAGAATAAAATGGTCAGACAACAAAGGTAGAAAAAATAATTTTATTTTCAATTTAATGATTGGACTTTGTACTACCTTTATATTTTATACAGTATGGGGAACTGCATCTCTTATTTATCTGATATTGCACTGCATGCAGAGTCTGTCTTCTTGGGGTTTCAGTTTAATTTTTGTCTATATATTTCTCTTTTTGTTTTATGCTCATTTATTGATGAAGACATGTGTGTGTGTAACCAATGCTGCGTATTCTGTCGGTATAGAATTTCTGCTTAAGAATTTGTAGAAGTCTTGCTTGTTCAGTTTGCACATTGCCCTCTCTGCAATTTCTTTGGGGACAGGAGGTGGAGTAAGGGTGCTGTGGGGCTGGGCAGGGCAGGGAGTGGGGTGGGGGCGGGGAAAGGGCAGGGTAGGGGTGGGCATGGGCGGAGCATGACTAGCCACAGGTGGCGGGTTTTTCTCTTTCAAAATATTGGCAACCCTATGGGTGAATGAGAGCATTTTAAAGTGGATCCTTTGAGGGAAAGGGAGCCAGAGGTGTGACATGATCAAATTTCCTGGCCTGAGTGAGGGCACGGATGGCAGTGTTCTGGATAGATTGTAACCGCTTTAACTGATGTTGAGGAAGACCTGTGAAGCTAAAATTACAATAGTCAAGACATGTGACGGTACAGAGGAGGTGTAGTTAGGGCAGTCTAATCAAAGAAAGGGCGATGGGCACAAAATGTGCGAAGGGCTGAAAATACAGAACAAGTAAGGTGAGCGAGATGGGAGGAAAAGAGTTCAGTGTCCAGACGGATACCGAGGTATTTAAAGGAGGGGAGTAAGATGATGGAAGTCGGGCTAATGAAGGGGAGTGTTTGGAACATGTAATCCAGGTGGCTGTTGTCTTAGTCTGAGATGGAATCCAGTTCAGAATTAATGGCAGAGAGATCAGATGATGTGCTGTCACGTCATGCAGATAGTAAGAAATCATCAGCATATATGAAGAAGGTGATACCTAGAGAATGAATAAGGATAACAAGAGGACTAAGGAAAACATTAAACATGAGGGGGGATACTGAAGATCCTTGAGGACCCCACAAGGAAGGGAGTAGGGAGCTGATGAAGAGTCATTATGAAGGACTTGGTAGGAGCGAGAGTTCAGGAAAGAAGAGAACCATGAGAGAACAGAACCCTGGAGACCCACCTCATGAAGATGACTGAGGAGGCGATTGTGGTCTACGAGATCAAAGGCAGCCATAAGATCGAGAGAGATAGCAAGAGCAAAGAAGCCTTGGTCAAGAATGTTGTGAATGTCATTAAGAAGGGAGGCAAGAATTGTTTCAGTGCTGTGAAATGTGCAAAATTCGGACTGATGGATGCAAAGCAGATGGTTGGATAACTGAGGAAGAATGAAGCGTTCTGCAAGTCTGGCAAGGAAAGGAAGGTCAGAAATTGAGCGATAATGAGATTTGTCTGTGGGATCAAGTCGTGAACCTTTTAAGAGAGAACCTTTTAAGTTCAGGGAATATGGACAGAGGAGCATGTACTACAGAATGATAAAACTGTATTCCAGTATTACACGAGAGGTTTGGTTTACCCAGCTCAAAGTCATCCATGGTTGCAATGCCAATTTGTTCCTTGGGCACTGGTTTGGCTGGGCTTAATGGCAGGCCTCTTTATGATAAAATACAATCAACTCTGAACCCTGTTTCTAAATTTTATGTAACCATTTACTCAGAAACAGCTGCAACAATGCATGGACACAAAGTTGTGTTTTCGTTTCCCAGGAGCCAGAAGTCCTAAAATATTTTGTGAATGGATCATGCTCCTTCAGAATGGCAGATTAACGGCCAGAAGGCTGCATTTGGAGACCAGTGACAGCAGCACTAAGATAAATGTACTGCACCTTGCTTATTTGATTGGTTTTTGGATTTTCAACATATAGATTTGTGAAAAATATATACATTTAAGAGAGATGCATAATAAGATTTGACCTTGGTAGCAGACCTTTTGACTCATTACTATTATTGCTACTAATCCTTTGTATATTGCTACCAGGAGTATGCAGTGTTGTACATATACATGTACGAGACAGTCCCTGCTTACTAGAGCTTACAATCTAATCTAGTCAGACAACACAAACTGGGGAGCAGGGTAAATCTAGGGGAAGGCAAAGATACAGACAGATGATGAGGAGAATAAGAGGATCAAGATCCCAAAGAAGCCTCGAAAAGATGGGTTTTGAACAGGTTCAGAGATAGAGCCTGGCCCACTAACTCCAGTAGTTTATTACTACGACTAATCATTTACATAGCGCTAAGAGGCATACGTAGTGCTATACAGACCCATATAACAGACGGTCTCTGCTCATCAGACCTTACATCTAATCAAGACAATCAGTACAATAGATGAGAATGAGGGTACAAAACAGAAGGGTAAGGAGACCGAAGGAGAACAAAGGATTAAGAGAAGCCTGAAAGAGGTGATACTTTAGCATGGATTCAGGTAGTTTGTTCCAGGCATAAGGAGCAGCAAGGTGAGAGGATCAAACTGGATTTGGCAGTGGAAGAGAAGGGCATAGAGAGAAGCAAGCCAGAGGAACAGCGAAGTTCATAAGGAGGAGTGTATGGAGAGAGGACAGAGGAAAGGTAGTGAAGAGCAACAGAATGAATGCATTTACAGGTCAGAAGAAGTTTCTATTGGATATGGAAACAGAATGGAAGCCAATGAAGTGATATAATGAGAAGAGGGGTTATATTAATATAATAGGACTGCTGGAAGATTAGCCCCGCAGCAGAGTTTTGAACAGACTGAAGAGGAGAAAGATGACTCAGAGGGAGACCAGCAAGAAGGAGGTTGCAATAATCTAAGCAAGAGGTGATTAAAGAGTAGATAAGTGTCTTAGAAGTGCGTTCAAAAATGAAATGACAAATTTTGTTAAAGTTATAGAGAAAGAAATGAAATGTTTTTGCTGTCTGTTGGATATGTGAGGAGAAAGAGAGGTAGGAGTCAAAGAGTTCGAGCTGAGGAAACACGAAGCAAAAGAGTGTTATCAAGAGAGACAGAGATAGGAGGAAGAGGGGAAGAGGGTTTAGGGAGAAAGATAAGAAGTTCCGTTTTGGGCATGTTCAATTTCAAAAGGCGGTGAGACATCCAGGCAGTGATGTCAGATAAGCAGGCAGATATATGGGCTTGAGGTGTAGGACAAATATCAGGTGTAGATAGATTTGAGAGTCATCATCAAAAAAGACTGAAAACCATGGGAGAAGATGAGAGCACCAAGGGACTGAATGAGAGAGAGAAAAGGGAACAGACCCTTGGGTACACCATTTGAGAGAGGGATAGTAGTAGAGGAGGAACTACCAAAACAGACACTGAAAGAGTGCTGGGAGAGATAAGAAATACAGTACAGAGCCCCTAAAACTAAGTGAGGACAATGTATAGAGGAGAAGGTAGTTGTCAACAGTGTCAAAAGCAGCTGAAAGGTCAAGAAGAATGAGGACTGAGTAAAGGCCTTTAGATTTAGCCAAGAGCAAGTCGCTGGAGACTTTGGCAAGGGCCGTTGGGCAGCAAGGTGGAATGAACGAAGTCTGGAGTTAGCAGTAGCAGAGAAGGGCAGAGATAAAAGGAATCTTCCAGAAGGCAAAGTTTCCGAGACGGGGAGGAAGAGAGAGAAGAGGAAAGTTAGTGAGGAGCTGCCGAATGAATACACTTATAGTTCAGTAGAAGTTTGAACTTGTTGTAGAAATTGATAGCAAGCCAGTGAAGTGACTTCAAAAGAGGGGTTATGTGAGCCTAGCGAGACTGGTGAAAGATTAGCTAAGTGGCTAAGTTTTGAACACACTGAAGGAGACCAGAAAGCAGCAGGTTGCAATAGTATAGACAAGAGGTGACTAGAGAGTGGATAAGGGTCATAACAGCATGTTCAGAAAGGAAGGGACAAATTTTGCTTTGTTTTTTATACCTCCTAAGTTTAAAAAAAAAAGTTTTGTTACATGTTCTTTAAGTGCCGTCATAGAAATTCATTGTGTTTCTGATTGTGTTTGAAACATTTTTCACCCTTTCTTTGATATTTTATGAAAAAGGTAATAGAGGCGCCTATATGCCTCTGTGAATTGGATGCCCAGAGCTAGGCCCAGGTTCACACACAATTCATACTGTACCTCCTGGAAAGGTGGTGTGAAATATGCGTGCACACGCATAGCTTATAACACATGTGCATACATTAGAATTCCGCTCCAGCTCCACCCAAACTATACACACGAGGATATCTACACACAAATCTTATAAAATAGGGACAGTTCCCAAACGCCAACTTTTCATATGTGTACCCCTCCATACAATTTTACAAGATGCCTTGATCTGTGTTTATGACATGCTTTACATATGGAAAATCTTTTATAAAAATAAGATTATAACTATGGGTGCACACAGGTGGTATATTCTGTTTTTGAAGGGGAAGGGGACATTTATCCTTGTTAGTGTTATGCAATGTATAAAACAAACACATTTAACTAAAACAAAATTATACTATTCCTTCCAACTAACTTCATCTTTGCTTGGACAATCCTCTGCAAGAACGATTACTATTAATGGCTGGAAAAGAGGAGGGTGTTACTATTTTTATTTCTGTAAAATTATTATTTCAGCCATGAGTTACAAATGTTTATGTACTCAAATGTATGCACTACTTTACTGTGCATTAGGTTTTTACAACAGAATTATGTGGGGGGGGGGGGGTTATTTTCTTTAATGAAAATAATAGTTAAGCGAATCCCAGGGATCTCATCCATTACTTACGCTGTGCTTGAGCAAATATTCGCATAATGAGTGCATGTTTATTACTTAGAATACTGAGCAGTGCTGTATGCACTCAGATCACAGGGAAAGGCTATACCTGGAATTCCAGACAACACAGTAGGATTAGCACATTGCCCTAGTGGGTATTCCTTAGAAAAAGCAAGATTCTTCACCAGATTTTACAGTCAAGATTTTAGGAAAAATCTAGGCCTTTGACTCTCATTCTAGCCTTCCCAAGTTTTAAAACATTGAAGGATAGTGGCTTTCTTATACCCTCTCTGTCATAAGCATAGCCCAACGAGGGAAACCACAACGCGATCGCTTTGGTCAACTTAAAGTGTGAGGTATTTTGCGACTGTTCCACTTTTGGAGTAGTCATTTACTACACCAGGTAGAAAGTTTAATCCCTATAGAACATTGCTTGCATGTACTATCCCTGGCAAAACCCAGGCCAATGATTTGTCTGATCATTGGAAAGAGGCCTGTAGCCTTAGGTCTGACAGTGGAAAGAAAGTTGAAGGATTGCTGTGGCACATCTTCACTTAACTGAAATGGATACAATTCATATAATGTTGAGTACTGGCCTGAACGAAGAATATTGCCAAAAAAAGTACTTTCATCATCACACTACTAGCTAGTATGGAGAAACACTCGCTACAGAGACTAGGTCCCATGTTATTCAATGGGACCTAGTTACAAATAGAACGGGGTAGCCATCATCCTGGCTTCGTAAACATACCCCGTTTAGTATTACTATTAGAAAATCATTGCCTGCCAGTTAGCTATATGTTTGCCAAAGTTCTGTCCAGTAGGTAAAGCCTGCAGAAGTGCCCTGCTAGGAGTGAGAGGAGATGGGTCTCAGAATAAAAATGTTGCATCTGGACCCATCTGTATCTGACACCTCATTACTCGTATACTGCATCTTTCACACTTTGTCATCTTCATAAATTTTATCATGAGAAGCAGTGTCCTTCTTTTCAAGATGCATTTCTGAGCTTTATCCGTCATCATTTACTATGTAACCATGATCTTTGATGGTCTCAACTGCAGTTTCTCTACAAGCTGCTCTCTGACAGAACCAATTAGCAAGAGAGACACCAACAGGCATAGGAGAAACTAGAAGGCACCAAAAATGAAATTAAAAAACCGAACGTGTAAATCTTGTAAAATAATGAGATATAGATAAAAAAAACTATTTTTTTTCTTTTTTAAAAGGAGTTGTTAAAAGTGCTAGCCTAGCCTTGCAGGTGACCCGAATAAGTTCCGGCCCGAACATTTCAGCAGCACTACAAGATTATGTCGGCAAATGTCATAAAGCAATACAGCTCTGACAGCCCTTGCTGTCATTAGTTCAATCTCTTTTCTGAAATAGTCAAAGTGGTTTTCAGACTGAGCTAGATTTTTCGGACCTAAAGAGAAAACGACACATATTCTTGTTTTATAAGCAGGAAGGAAACAGAGCACTAGAGATTGCACGGCTGCGAGTCTTGTGCTAATGAAATGCCTGCATACGAGGGAGGGGGAGGGGAGGGGGAGGGGGACCACTGATGGACTGCAATCGTGATCCCTTTCTTAAATATCTCTTGGAAAGAAAGAAATATGAACCACAGTGCTCTTTAGCATTTAAAATTATTACAGTAATTTATAACAAAATATTAGAAGACCGGAGAGGGTGAAATAAGGCAAGGGGATCTGGGAAAGAAAAAAAGTACCAAGATGACACCAGGACAGCTGTGAATATAGATGAGAGATTAATTTACATACTGTAAACTTGTTCTTATTCGCTGTCACAATATTTCCACTGCTGGCTGGCTAATTTAATGGTAGTAATACATGTTTTAGCGTTCATATTCTGTCATAACACAATGCACTGAACTATGGTAGCTAAGAATTTATTTTCTATGATGAGTGGAGGCATGACAGATAGATCTAAAATATAGCTATTTCACAAAACATATTCGATTTACTAAACCCTACCCTTCTCCAATGCACAAAGCCTTGAGTGGTGTGGCTTTTTTTGTTTCAACATGTTAGTTTTATAAAATGGCTAAGCCTGCTGTACACACTACCAAATACACATTTTTCCCACTGCCTTATCTGTATCTTACTAAAGGCTTGGCCTAAAAGAAGTAATTAGACCTTACCTGCTAATTAGTGTTCCCGAAGAATCTCCAGTCCAGTCCCTGTATTCTGGGTTGTGCTCCTCTTCCTGCAGCTTGGAGACAGTCTGTCAATCTCTTGATGACATCAGGATATATATAGCACTGGCACCACCCACCAGCCTCAGTATCCTGTTGACAAAGCAAACTTAACGGAGAGACAACTAGTTAACTACTAACTATAACACTAACTATAACACAGCCCCTCCCGCTCCCTGAATGGAGCCGAACACACCGCCCCCCCCCAAGGAGGAGAAGGAGGAGGCTTACCTGACAAAGGCCCTTACGAAAATGCTAACAGGCTACACATCTCTTCTTATAGCAGGGCTCCGCTTCGGTCCAATACGCCCTGCCACCGGACCCTTCGAATAACACTGGAGTCCACAAACTCCTGAGCCAGCTACACCCTCCTGAACTGCTTCGAACCGACACCGAATACACTGGGCGGGATCAGGGACTGGACTGGAGATCCTTCAGGAACACTAATTAGCAGGTAAGATCTAATTATTTCTTCCTAATCGTCTCTCCAGTCCAGTCCCTGTATTCTGGGATGTAACAGAACAGTTCAAGCTTGGAATGGGCATGCCAAACCGGATCGAAGCACTGCTCTCCCAAAGCCAGCATCTACCGCCGCCTGTACATCTAAACGGTAGTGCTTAGCAAAAGAATGCAGAGACGACCAAGTAGCTGCTCTGCAAATATCCAACGGAGAAACCAAACTAAACTCCGCCCACGATGTGGCCTGAGCCCGAGTGGAATGAGCATGCAATGCCACCGGAACCTGCCTGCCTTTAAGAATATAAGCTGAGGCAATAGCTTGCCTGATCCATCTGGAAATAGTGGCCTTGGCCACCGCTTCTCCCTTGCGTAGCCCTCCGAACAACACAAATAAACGCTCCGATTTGCGGAAGGACTTAGTACGCTTCAGATACCGTCTCAAAACTCTTCGAACGTCTAGAAGGTGCAGCCGCGCATCTCCTTCTTTCTGCCCAACCCCAGCAAAGGAAGGAAGCGACACTGACTGATTGACATGAAAAGGAGAGACCACCTTGGACAAAGGATGGAACCGTCCTCAACACCACCTTTTCCTTAAAGAAAATGAGAAAGGGCGGATGACAAGACAACGCCTGCAATTCCGAAACTCGTCTGGCTGAGCAAATGGTCACCAAAAACATAGCATTGAGAGTTAAATCCTTCAGGGAGACCTGCTCAAGCAGTTCGAACGGCGCCCTGGCAAGGGAATCCAACACCAAATTGAGATCCCAAGGAGGCACCACCAAACTTTGAAGTGGCCGCATACACCTCACCGCTTTAAGAATTCGCACCACATCGGGGTGTTGACCTAACGCTTTACCCTTAACCTTGCCTTTATAACAAGCGATAGCTGCCAGCTGCACTCGCAAAGAACTGGCTGTTAGTCCTTTCTCAAGGCCGTCTTGCAAAAAGTCCAACACTTCTGAGATCGAGACTGTCAAGGGCCTCTTACTTCGCTCTTCACACCAGTTCTTAAAAATGCGCCAAACTCTCACATACGCTAAACAGGCAGAACGTTTGCGGACCTTCAGCAACGTTGATATCACTGTTCCCGAATACCCTCTTTTACGTAGCCTTGCCCTTTCAATAGCCATGCCGTAAGCGAGAACTGATCCACCTGCGGCATCCTCACCAGTCCTTGCCTGAGGAGGTCCTCCCTTACCAGGAGCCGCCAAGGTCGATCTGCCAATAACCGAACTAGATCAGCATACCATGGTTGCCTCGGCCAGTCTGGAGCTATCAGGATCACGAACCCCTGATGAGCTTCTATCCTTTGAAGAACCCTGCCTTTGAAGAACGACTGCCCATGGAGAACGACTGCCCATGGAGGAAACACATACAGCAACCCTTCCGTGGGCCACCTTTGAACTAGGGCATCCAGCCCTTCCGACATTCTCTTTTCTTCTGCTGAAGAATCTGCTTGTTTTGGCAGACGCCCAGCGCACCATCAAGTCCATCACCAGCGGCCCCCACCAGTGTACCACCTGCTCATAGACTTCCTGGCTGAACTCCCACTCGCCGTGATCTACCTTGTGCCTGCTGAGGTAGTCTGCTGTGACGTTCTCCACTCCGGCGACATGCTATGCCGATATGGCTACTAGATGATCCTCGGCCCACATCAAGAGGCTTTCCGCCTCCTCCTCCAAGAGACGGCTGCTCGTGCCACCCTGCCGATTGATGTAGGCCACCGCCGTCATGTTCTCCGAGAGAACTCTGACTGCTCTCCCGAGAACCAAATGCTGGAATGCTCCGTGAGCCATTGTCACTGCCTGTAACTCCAACCTATTGATGGACCATTGCGACTCCTGGACACTCCAGACTCCTTGGGCAAAGTGTTACTTGCAGTGCGCCCCCCAGCCCGACAGGCTCGTGTCCGTCATCACCTGTATCCACCAAGGGGTCTCGAGGGGCATTCCTCTCTCCAGGGCCCCCGGAGAGAGCCACCACTGTAGAGATTCCTTGGCCGCTGCTGTACAGGGTAGTGTCTTTGACAGAGGGTGTCTCTGATGGGACCAGCACCGCAATAGGGACCTCTGAAGCAGCTGCATATGGGCCCTGGCCCAGGGAACTAGGTCTAACGTCGCCGCCATGGTCCCCAGTACCTGTAGATAATGCCACGCTGAGGGAGCCTGGCGCGCTACAAACTCTCGCACTAGACGACATAGGCCCTTTGCCCTCTGAGCCGGTAAAAACACCTTGCCTGAGATCGTGTTGAACCTTGTCCCTAAATACTGAGAGGGCACCAACCTGCTCTTTGACTGGTTGATCACCCATCCCAAACTTTGAAGGAGAGCTACTGCCCTGGCTGTTGCCTTTGAACTTTCCTCCTTAGACTTGGCTCTGATCAACTAATCGTCCAGGTAAGGATGGACTAGATTACCTTCTTTTTGCAGGGCCGCTGCTACTACTACCATCACCTTGGTGAAAGTACGAGGTGCTGTCACCAAACCAAACAGCAAAGCCTGAAACTGAAAATGCCTTGCAGAACAGCGAAAAAAAGAATTGCTGATGAGCGTCTCTGATGGGAATATGCAAATACGCCTCGGTTAGATCGAGGAAAGTCAGAAATTCCCCTTGCCTCACAGCCACTGTCACCGATTTCAGAGTTTCCATCCGAAAGTACGGCACCCTCAGACACCAATTGACGCGCTTGAGGTCTACAATTGGTCGCCAGGAACCTTCTTTCTTTGGAACCACAAAGTAAATTGAGTACCGACCGCAGCCACGTTGATCTCCTGGCACTGGGACAACCGCCCCCAATGCCACCAGTCTTGCAAGAGTTTCTTCTACCGCTGCATGCTTGGCTACCGTCCTGCCAGGAGACTGAACGAACGAGGGGAGGACTGGTCTTGCAAACTCTAGGGATTAACCAAATTGCACGACTTCCAACACCCACTGGACGGATGTGACCCAGACCCAGGCCCAGGCAGGAAGGAACTGCCGCAGATGTCCTCCTACCGGCAGCACCCCCACCTGAGCCCCCATTGTCTCATTGTAGTTTTCTCTGACCAGAAGAGGCCGAAGAGGCCCCAAAACCTCTTCCCGCTCCTCGAAACCCCCAGAAGCCCTGATTTCTGGAGGGGAACCGTCCCCTTTGAAAGGGGTTCTGACGGGCCGGCCTAGTCCTCCGGACCTTCCTTAGTTGAGAACGACCTGTAGGCGCAAAACGACCCTGCTTTGACTTATCCTCCAGAAGCCTACCCCCTTTAGACTCCCCTAGGTCCTTTACCAACTTGTCCAAGTCCTCCCCAAAAAGCAGCTTCCCCTTAAACGGACGCCTGCTAAGACAAGCTTTGGAGGAAGAATCTGCCGCCCAATTACAGAGCCAAAGATACCGGCGGGCTGCCACCACAGAAGCCATATTCTTTGACAAGCTCCTAATGAGGTCATACTGGCTATCTGCCAGATATGCAGCTCCGGACTCCATTTGCGCCACATCCCCTTACGGCCCTGCCTGCAATTCCCCAGCCAATTGCAGCTGTTGGGACCACCGCAAGCAAGCCCAGGCCACCCAGGCCCCGCATATCGAGGCTTGGGCCATGGCACTGATGTTGAAGGCCTGTTTCAGCAAAGTGTCCAACTTTCTGTCTTGGACATCCTTTAGTGCTGCACTGCCCTCCACTGGGATGGTAGTCTTCTTAGTCACAGCCACAACCGCTGCGTCCACCCTGGGTGACTTCAACAAGTCCTTTTCCGCTTCCAGCAAGGGGTACAAACGCAACATAAATCATACTCCCATTAACCTGGCCTCCGGCTGATCCCACTCCTCTTGAATCATATGCCAGACCACCTTATGGACTGGAAAAACTTTTTGAGACTTCCGGACTGCTTGTATCAATGGATCCTCCAAAGTCTCCTCGTCCCCTTGAGCTTCTGTGGTCATGTTAAGTACCTTCAGCGATTCATCAATCAATGCGGTTAACTCTTCACGGCAAAAGACCCTTACAATTCTTGCCTGTTCTTCCAGAATCTCGCCTTCCTCGAGCTCTTCCTCTTCCCCCAATTCTCTATCCAATTCTAGTATCTCTGAATCAGGGGAAAAGTGCTCTTCTTCCTCAATTCTGGCCCGCTTGGAAGGAATACCTGTCTCCGAGAGAGGCTTATCAACAACCTGCCGCTTATGAGAGCCTCCTAGACCCTCCTGCTGACGCATGCAGAAAGCCTTATGCAACAAAAGCCCGAACTCCAGAGAAAAAAAACGCAGAGACCTCCCTCCAAAGAGGAAGTGCTAGGATGCGGCTGCGAGGGTACCTGCTGAGAAGGCAATGGTGGCAGAGATCCCTCTCCTAGGGTCTCCTCCAATGCTTCCCCTGTTTCCATTGCCCCAGAAGCTGCTGGGAGTAGATTACCAGTTGCCTGAAACTCCTGCTTGACAGAGGCTGCCTCCAGTGTGCAGCCCCTGCACACTCCGGTCTCAGACACCGCCCCCCTGCGTGTCCCACAGACCAGGCACTGAGGGCAAGCCGGCATATTCCTTATTAATCTTATTCTAGGTTTGTTTGTTTTTTTAACTACATAAACAGAAAATCTAGAAGTATCTATAGAAACTATATAAATATCTATCTATATCTCTGTACACTGTGTATAAGCATATATATATTATATACCCCAAGCAATTAAACTGTGTCAAAATTGGTCCCCCTCCTCTTTCCTTGACGAAACGGCTGCAGAACAATCAAACCGCCGTTTCTCCTCTCTCTCTCCCCCTGCACCGCAGCCCGACGCACTGAAAAAGCACACGAAGGTCTCCGCAGGGGACAGCTTCTATTTACCAGCTATTCTGCCCTGCCGAGGCATGAGGTCGCCGCGCACCATGTGGCTCAATCTAGCCTCCTTACCTGCTTCCCCGCCCAGCAGATCTTTTCTACGCACTTTCCATTCCGGCGCGAGAGGAGTGTGCTTCACTGTCTTCCCGCCCTTGTGCTCAGCCGCCTCGGGGGCTTCGGCAACAAGGCGGGAGACCGAAGAGGAGGCCCTTCTCAGCGAGGAAAACCACCAGCAGGCTAACAAAAAAACTAGCCGGTCTCTGCTGCTGCTCAACTCGCTCTCTTTTTTTATTTTTCAACTGGGTCGAGTCGCCGCAAGCTTCCTCACCGGGGGGGGGGGGGGGAAGGAGGGAGAACCCAGAAAAAGGACCTAAACTAGGCACTACAGGAATGAAATAAAACCAAAACAAAGGCTTAAATAAAAACCAAAGACCCCTTCTAAACCTAATGTCTCTCCAGCAGTTCTGCTAGCCTGCTGCTCTCTCCTGCTGCGCTTGGAGACTTAGTACTGAGGCTGGTGGGTGGTGCCAGTGCTATATATATCCTGATGTCATCAAGAGATTGACAGACTTAGTCTCCAAGCTGCAGGAAGAGGAGCACAACCCAGAATACAGGGACTGGACTGGAGAGACGATTAGGATTGAACCTTTTGTAAAATACCCTGCAAATTATGAATGCCCCAACTTGGGCATCCGTTTTCTGACTTAGAGGCTCTATACAAAGGTGGGTTTATATTGATAAATTCAGAGGGCATCTGTCCATGGGCAGAGGCAAGTTATGCAAAATTCCTAAGCCAAAGTCTGGGCATACCTTCCCTTTGCAAATTTCCCACTAGTACATTTGGTGAACGGATGGTCCACTTGCTTTGTGAGCGGACTAAACTTGATTAGGAAAGGCATGCATTCATTTGAAAATGCAATTTTCGTGTGATATCTCCTATTCTGCTCATATCACACCTCCAGGAACACCTCCTCTTAACCCACCTAAAAATATGCGGTTATGAAATCCCATGAGTACTGCTAGTTGGGTTTTAAGGGTGGACAATGTACAGACAGCTTTTGTCCCTGAAAAATAGGTATTTACCCAAGCAAATGGCTTTTGAAAATTATTCTCAACATGCTGTCATGTAATATTGCTTTCACAACTATACAATGCTACTATATATTGAAGATAGTAGATACAGACACAGTTCAACATGTTTTTCTCGCTCAGACCCATCTCCCCTCCCTCCTGGAAGGGCATTTCTGAGACACACAGCTGGCTGGAAGGCAGGCAAAAATGCTCTAGCAGCGGTATAAACAGTTGAACAGTCTCTGTAGCAATCTTCTCCATACCAGCTTGCAATATGGTGATGAAAATAATAAAGTCTAGCACCTTCTTGCTTGTAATTATTTGGCAAACGTTTTAATCTAGAATTCAAAGTACATCAGTTGGCATCCTTTTCAATTGGTTGAGGACATGTCGCAGCAATCCAGCTGTCTTTCCACTGCTAAGCTTAAAGCTACAGGTTTCTTCCCAAGGACCACAAATCACCGCCCTGGGTTTTGTCACGGGCGATCTATGTACGCAATGTTCTGTGGGGATTAAATGGAGTTAAATTGCACCAGGATATTATTCTGACCATTCCAGACACTCTAAGAACGCAGACATCTAGCCGAAGGTATGCTTCGCTGGGAAGTTACTATTCTCTTGCTTTAGAAATAGAACTTTCAAAACATCGGTGGAACAGCAAATTAGGCATTTTCCAATGCTCTTTAATTGATGCTTGTACATCCACAGTCAAACTATCATTTGCACCAGGATATTTTCTTAACATAGGTCTGCACATTTTCTTTTCACGTAGACAAAAACAAATCAGTGGCCAAAATATTCAGCCAAAAGGAAGAACTGTGACCCTCTTGTCTAGTGAAACAGTTGCAGCTACCAAGACACCTTTCTCCGGCTCATAAGGCATTGGACTGCAGCCAGACGTGTCTCCTGCACCCTTCAATCTGAAAATAATAGGTTCTCTCTCTCCCTCTCAGGGCACCTGAAAGCTGACGGTTCAGCGACAGCTGCCTCAATTGGTTTATTCTCCGTTAGCTGTTTACTTTGGATGAAACAAGAGCAAAAGAGGAAGACAACAGCCCCACTGGGAAAAAAGCCATGTGGGACAAATTAGGAGTTTATGTTAGCTTTTAAAACTTGGGGAAGAGGGGGGAAGAATGGATAAACATGGATAAATGGAGGCAGCTGTCAGGATGTGAGTTTTGCATTTATAGTCTGCATCTTTCCCCCTTAAAATCCCTCATCATACTATGAGAAAGTCTGTATGGTACAGAAAGGAAATTCATATCAAACAAAGTATTTGTTCTTTTTAGGTGTCATGCCTTCTGTGCCCTCCAGGGCCAGGTAAAGCAAGGAGAAGATGTTTAATCTGTGATTCCCAACAGAAAAGCCAGCCCTGGGTAATTAAAAGCAACAAAGCATTGATTAAACTTGCTGAACCAAAAACATGGAGGCACCCACAACTGGCCAGATGTTTTCAAATACAATGTTCACTCTAAACATAGAGAACATAAAATTGGGGATGTCGACCTTAACAACAAAACAGCCCTAAAAAATTGATGTTCTTTTTAAAAGAACGTGAGACACTGCGGTTCTCTTCCCTGCAGTGAATGGGAGGCCTTGTTGCTAGTTTCACTTCTTTCCCTCTAGTTTCAGCTGTAACCTAGAGAAGGATGTGGCCTCCATATGGAAAAATAGCCACAGAAGATGCATCGTCCTTCTCGGTGCTCCCCCCTCACTTCCCTTCTTTTCTCAGTTGGTTGCTCTCTCCTAATAATACGAACTCTGAGGAAACAGCTCTCCCTTCTCATAGAAAGCTCTTTCGCTATATAACATTGATCCAGGGTGGGAAGGATATTTATTTAAGAATTTAGATACTACTCCTTCCCAGGATCAGGAGCGGTTTACATTGAAACAGAAAAGGTCACAGTTACTAATAGAGGAACAACATGAATGAATGATACACAGCAAGGCCTGCTTGCTCTAGTTCACTCCTGGTTTAGGAGACATACCTCTTTGAGTAGTCTAGGGAAAATTCTCCACAAAAAAGTTCAAAACTTTGCATTCTTTGATAATAAATTAAAATACAATGCAGAAGAAAAATTAAGCATCACTCAAAAACAATTGTGCTTTGTTATTTTAACAAAACATGCAGAAACTTTAAATACAGAGTGCAGAAATTTGAATTCCTTTGTGCAGAATTGAGTCAGGAGTAAGTGGGGCAGTCTAATTACAGTAGATCAATGGGCTGAGACTGAGGGAAGCCAGAGTTTGATGATTCTCCTGCTGATCTTTCTGGTAACCTTGGGAAGTCATTTTACCCTCCGGTCCCTACTGTAGGTACAAATTTAAGAATGCAAGCTGTCTGGGGCAGGGAAGCACCTTTCTATCCAAACTGTTATTCACTCAGAGCTTGGGTTTGGAAAAGTGAGTGATCTAATCTAAAATTCAAATCCAAGTTTTGAAGGGGGAGTAAGGAGTAGAAAGACAGAGGCTTGGGGATCACAGTAACATAGTCATTGATGGCAGATAAAGACCAACTGACCCATCCAGTCTTCCTATCTGAGATTATATTTCTTTGATTAACATGCTGGCTAGATGAGCACATAAATTTCTCATATCCAAACCAATTCCCATTTCCTCCAGCAGCCCAAGTCTCCCATGCTCTCCCTAACCCTGTTCCCAAACCTCCCGAGCATGTACAAACACTGCTACTGCACCGGCCAACATCATCTTTGCCAGCAGGCTAATAACCATTATGAATGATTCCCACAACACCCAATCTGGCACCTCCCTTTCCCTGCTCCAAGCCCTGTACGAGTCCACATAGCAACCCCTACCTGTTTTCTTCCACATCCACATGCATATTGATGTTTGTGTTTTACCAGAGGTCAGTGCATACAGGATTTCTTTGACGTCTTGGAAGCCCAGTGCAGTTGTATCGCTATTAGGGTTGTAGCCATCAACCTAGACAGATTACCCCAGCTTTCTTAGAAGCTGGATGCACTCATGCTGCTTCTGGAAATAGGAATAATGAGTGAGGTGATCAAATTTGCAGATGACACAAAATTATTCAAAGTCGTTAAAACACAAGAGGATTGTGAAAAATTGCAAGAGGACCTTGATAAATTGGCTGTCCAAATGGCAGATGAAATTTAATGTGCACAAGTGCAAAGTTATGCACCTAGGAAATAACAATCCAAACTAGAGTTACATGATGCAAGGTTCTACCATCCAGGAAAAGGATTTAGGTGTCATCTTGGATAATACTTTGAAACCCTCTGCCCACTGTGCAGTGGCAGCCAAGAATGCTAAGAATGGAGAATAAAACCAAGGATATTATAATGCCTCTGTATTGTTCATGGTGCGATCGCACCTTGAATATTGTGTGCAGTTCTAGTCACTCTATCTTAATAAGGATACAGCGGAATAAGAAAAGGTACAGAGAAGAGCGACAAAAATGTTAAAGGGGATGAAAGAATACCCCTATGAGTAGAATCTTAATAGGCTGGGGCTCTTCAACCTGGAAAAGAGATGGCTGAAGGAAGCTATGATAGAGGTCTATAAATTAATGAATGGAGTGGAGCGGGTAAACGTAGATCGGTTGTTCATGCCATCAAAACGTAGAAAGACTCGGGGACATGCAATGAAGCTACAATGTAGCCCATTTAAGACTAATAAGAGAGGACCACGTGATGCGGACTGAGTAGAGGTCGCATCCTGAGCGTGTCCCACTACCCTCAGCCCAAACCGGCGTTTACTACCGTGAAATACCATACCTTTTGGCTGAAAAGCTGGTTCCCTGGTCCCGGAGTGCCTGGAGATCGCTTCGCTGTGTTTTGGGAGCTTTGACTTCATGGCAACGGCGGTGAAATCCTCGAGGAAGGACCGGGAGCGAGCTGCCGGTTTAAATAAGATGGCGGACTCGGCCCCGACGCCGGCTTCACCCCGCTCACCGACCGCAACTGATGAGATGTCCTTAGCGGTAGCAGCCGCCTTGAAACCGCAGTTTGATGCTCTCCATGTTAAAATCGATGGATTGCACGCGGTGGTGGACCAGCTGGGCAATCGGCTCCGGGAGGCCGAGGAGCGTGTGGGTCAGGTGGAGGAGAAGACGGGGACGCTGGCTGAGGAGGTAGCAGGGTTAAAATCCCAGCTAACCCAGCAAGAGGCGAAGATTGACGACCTAGAAAATAGGTCGCGTAGAAACAACCTGCGCTTTCTGGGAATTGTGGAGACTATCCCCGATAAAGACCTGAGGGGCTATATGGAGGCTCTTGTCCGCCATATACTGGGGGAGGACGAACTCGGAGGCCCTCTGCAGATTGAACGAGTGCACCGGGTAGGAGCCAAACACCCGCGCGATTCTCGCCCCCGCATCGTGCTGGCTAAATTTCTTTACTACCCTCAAAAAGAAATAATTCTCAAGGCAGCACGGCAGAAAGGGGAAGTGTACTATGAGAATGCTAAGATTCGCGTGGCTCAAGACTACTCCGTGGCGCTGAGCAGAAAACGGAGGGAGTATGCTCTGCTGTGTGAGAAATTGATTGCAGCCGGCATCCGTTTCTCCGTCCAATATCCCGCCAGGCTCCATGTGTTATTTGCAGGGGCCCACCGTAACTTTGAGTCGGCTGCGGTAGCGGAGGGCTATGTACAGCAGATCTGTGGTCAGCAGAAAGCAGCGTCATCGCCTGCCACATGAAGAGCCAGAAGCTGCATCGAAGTTTATCAACTAGCCTGACATCTTGCTATTGTGCAGCCCGGAGATACCAGCCTGAATTCCGGACATACTATGTAGCAACTATTCTCATTTGCTCTGGAGTTGCCACTCCCCAGTAACTTTGTTTCTTTTTTTTACCCTCAGAGACATTGAATGTTTTTTATGGGGGAGAGGTAACTAAGTTGCCAGCTTTGTATCTACTTCTGTGCCTATGCTGTTCTGGTTTAGTCTGCCCCTGGATGTAAAGGCCTGATATAATCTGCTGACTTGCATAGGGGCCAGGGGTCGCGACTGGTACTATGCCAGCTGCGCTGCCCCTGGGGTGGGGGGAGGGGGTTTACTTAGGCCGCGGGGGTAATATTATGTAGTGGATGGTGTTCCCTCGACTATTTATTGAAGTAATCTTGCTGCTATCCCTATCGGGAAATGGCAGGAGGTCGGGGGACACTAAGGCTATTGGACCCCGGATGGCAGAGGGGAATGTCTGTCCCTAAGATGGGGTAAGAAAAGTGCCTGAGAGTTAGTCGAACTCAAGGGGTGGGGGGTCGGGCAGATGGGGCTACCTAAGGGATTGGCTGAATCGGGCCTAGTGCTGTAGTGGATGCCCCCCCCCCCCCCCGGGCTGTCCCCCATCAGGTGCCATCTAGATCCGGGTTTGTGTGCGTGTCCTGTGACAGGCGGGGGGGGTCCCTCTGGGGGGGGGGGGGGCGGGGGGGTGGGTTGAAGGGCGGGGGGCATCATGATTTTGGTTTGTGGTTTCGTTTTGCTGTACGGTTGGCGGGTGGGGGAGCATTTTATTCTGGCATGGCACAAGGATTCTGACTGTGGGGTATGGTAGTGTGCTACTTTTTATGGGTTTGGTGGGGGGACACGCTCAGAGGGGTCTGGGGAGGGCTCCCTCGGTGGGGGGAGGTGTCGGGGGTCCTGTAAGTAGGCGTAGACGATTGAAGGGAGAAGGGGGGGGTTTTCAGGGGTGGGTATAGGGGGTGGTTAAGACAGTGATAGTGGGTGGTAGGGCCGGGGTTACTCAGGGGGGGAGGTGGGGGGTGGGGGGGAAGGGGAGGGGAGGTGGAGGGGGGAGGGGTCGTCGCACTCTAGACTCCACATATGGGCAGGGTATTCACTTTACTACTTACAGACTTGGGAGACTCCAGGCTGGGAGGGTCTCCCTTAACACGCTTTGCTGGCAGTTAGGCCATAAGCATACGGTGATCCTCTGAAGATTATCTCCTGGAATGTATGTGGTTTGGGTAGCCCGATTAAGCGATATAAAGTATTGAAGGCGCTGGCTAGACATCACTGTGATATTGCGCTACTCCAAGAAACCCATCAAACAGCGGAAGAACATGCTAAATTGGGTCGAGATTGGGTTGGCCAGGTCTGGGGTGCGCCTGCACGGGGGAAGAAGGGAGGGGTGGCTATCCTGCTTCATAAGAGAGTGCGCTTCTCGTTGAAAAAACAGCTAGTTGATCCCGAGGGACGCTTTATATTATTGTGGGGCGTACTGGAAGACCGGGAGGTAATTTTGGGGAACGTATACGGTCCTAATATGTTAGACCGGGAATTCTTTGATCACTTGGCGGCCAAAGTAGAATTATTGCCGGATGTACCTGTACTAATGGGGGGAGACCTCAATGGGGTATTAGATGTGAGTTTGGATACCTCTAGTGCGAGGGGGGGAAGAGATAGAGTACTTAGCTCTCAAATATTGCAACGCTTTCGGAAGCGGTTGGGCCTGATAGACCCGTGGAGAGTCCTACATCCCTCTGAGAAGGATTTTACACATGTCTCGCGAGCCCATGGGACGAGTGCGAGAATAGATTATGTGTTACTGTCCACCACTGCCTTTGCTCAAGTGATAGAGGCGCAGATTGGTCCTTTGGAGATATCTGATCATGCCATGGTTTGGGTGGAGATGCATTGGGGGGGAAGAGTTGGTACATCTCGTCTTTGGCGGTTCCCCATCGAGTTATATAAGGACGATCAATTTCGGCAGTTTTTAAGCCACCGTTGGCGGGAGTTTGAATTCCATCAACAAGCGCATCGAGAGGACCCCGAACTGGTCTGGGAAACCGCCAAGGTGGTGCTGAGAGGTGACATCATTGGCTATACTGCTCGAAAACGCCGCCTGCTGACAGAACAGATTGTTCGGTTGGAGCGACAGGTTTCGCATGCACGTGTGCTTAGCGGTCAGTCCCCTACAACGTCGAACCGTAAACGGCTATGGGAGCTCCAGGTCTCCTTGAATGAATTACTCCATCAGCGTGCAAAGAAATCGTTGCTCTATTATAAATATCGGCTTCATTGCTTTGGGGACAAACCGGGGAAACTCCTCGGACGTTGTTTGAGGGGTCCACGGGGGGGAAAGGGGGTAGCAGCCCTCCGAGATGAGAAAGGGAAACTCCACCAAGATCGTGAAGCGATCAGTGGCCTCTTTAAGACCTTTTTTCAGCAACTTTATCAGGCCGAAGAGATCGACCCCTCCACTATGACAGCTTACCTGCAAGGGCTGCAGCTCCCGAGGGTGACAGAGGCGCAACGGGTTCAATTGGGGCAGCCAATTACATTACAGGAGGTCCAGTCCGTCATTGCACAGGCTAGTTGTTGTAAGGCACCAGGCCCCGATGGCTTCGGGGCTGAGTTCTATAAACTCCTGTCTCCCGGAGTGGGACAGTTGTTGGTAGATACCTTTCAGCAACGGATAGGTGGAGGCGGTAGGCGCTGGGGAGAGAACCAGGCCTATATTACCTTGATACCCAAACCAGCCAAGGACCCGCTGCAAGCAGCGTCTTATCGGCCGATTTCTCTGTTAAACTATGATGCGAAGCTGCTGGCGAAAATTTTGGCTGAACGGTTAGCGGGGGTGTTAGGAGACATAGTGCATGACTCCCAGGTGGGGTTTGTACGTGGTCGGTATGCGGTTCGGAATATACGCCGTATTCTGACGTCTCTGGAGTGGGTACATAGCCACCAACTACAGACCCTCCTGGTGAGTTTCGATGCGGAAAAGGCGTTCGACAGGGTGGACTGGACCTACTTGGATTATCTGCTACCGCTGTACGGGCTTGGACAGGCTTTCTGTGCCATGGTAAAGAGTTTATATGATACTCCGACAGCTAGAGTACTGTGTAACGGGGTTTTGTCGGCCCCCTTCCCGTTGCATAGGGGCACTCGGCAGGGTTGCCCATTATCTCCCTTACTGTTTATTTTGTCTTTAGACCCCCTAATACGTAGTATTGAACAGGACCGGTTGATTCGTGGGATAAAGGTTGGGGCGCAGGGATTCAAAGTGTCGGCCTTTGCCGACGACATGCTGGTACATTTGCTGGCCCCACGAGAATCGTTGCCGAGGCTGATGGCTGAGTTTGGGAGGTTTGGTAGTTTTGCAGGTCTTCGGATAAATACAGAGAAATCGGAGGCCCTGGATGTGTTGGGGGGGTTGCGGAATGGGTGGGGGGCGGCTTTTCCTCTGCACTGGGCCGAGCATGGGTTCAAGTATCTTGGTATTATTCTGACCAGGTTACCGCAGGATCTATATTATACGAATTTTGAAAGGGTTCTGTCTGGAATGAGGCGCCAATTGCGAGCTTGGAACCCGTTGCCCTTGGCACTTTTGGGGCGAATTGCTGCCATCAAAATGGTGATTTTACCACGTATACTTTATTGGCTTCAAACGTTACCGGTTCTGGTTACTCCGTAGAGATCTACACAAAATGGAGAGGGAGATACAAAGCTTTTTGTGGAAGGGGGCTCGAGCGCGGATCCCGATATCTCGTATGATTGGTGGATGGCGAAGGGGAGGCCTGGGGTTGCCTGATTTAAGCTTATATGCTTTGGCTTGCCAGATACGACATCTTGGAGATTACCTAGGGGGAACAGACGTTTATACTCCCAGAGACTTAGAGGGAGCCTTAGTGGCTCCTCTTTCCCTTGTGGGGACGTTGCACGTGGACAGTAAGTATCTACCACGGCGACTTACGCGGAATGTGTTGTTGAATGCGATGAGGCGAACATGGAAACAACTAAATGGATTGTGGCAACATAATTGGCAGGTCTCTAGTTGGTTACCAATACAAGGCAATGTACACTTTCCGCCGGGTTTGGATTCCGGAGTGTTTAGGTTCTGGCATCGGCAGGGCCTTCATTCCTTAGGGCATGCAGTAGATCTTACGGGAAAAAGTAAGCCGTTTAGGGACCTCCGTGAGGAGTATAAACTACCCGGTACCCATTATTTTGCGTATTATCAGCTTTCTCATTATGTGGCGACGTTACCCAGGGAGGAATTGGGAGAGGATAGGTCAAAGCAAATTATTGAATTCTTAGAACTAGGAGGGGATACACCCCTAACAATAGCTGGGTTGCGGATCAAGTTGGTGTGCTTTGGGGTGGCGCCGGATTATGGGAGGGTGGAGGCAGCCTGGGGAGGTGAATTGGGCCGTGTTGTTCCTCCCGGCTCGATTTGTCTGGCGGTGGGACGGATAATTGAATTAGCAGAGGGTGCACGTTGGAGGGAGATCCAGTATAAGGCCTTAACCCGGGTACATTTCTCTCCGAGACGAGCGTTCCGGAGCCACATTACGCAGGATGGGTCATGCCCTCGCTGTCAAGCGCCCTTGGCAACCTTGACTCATATGTGGTGGCAGTGCAGGCGCATCTTCCCATATTGGTCCCAGATTCACCGATATATCATGAGACTTGTACAACAGAGGTTTCCCTGGACCAGTGCTCTAGTCATCTTGGATCAATTGCCTCTGACCTTGCCTATCGGGAAATGGGAGCGTTTATTAGTGCGTAAAGCCTGTCTGGTGGGGAAAGGTCCGATTTTGCGTAATTGGAGAGATCGGACCCCACCTGCGTTTACGGAGTGGCGCAATAATTTTCATCAGTTGATGCTAGCTGAGCGCTGGAGGGCTAGGGGCTCCGTGAAGCGATGGTCTACCTTTTTGCTGATTTGGGAACCCTACATTCAGAACTTGACCCCCCGTTGCCGCAGCGCTGTAGTTAATGTGGGTATTTAAGGCCTTGTCTATAGGGGGGGGAAAAGCTACCAGCCACTGTTGTGTAGTGTATTGAGCCCTGCTGTGGAGCTCGGGGTGCGAGGATGGGTACGGGGGGTTAGGGGGTTCAGGGGGGGGAGGGGGCAGGGTGGGGGGTGTTGTTCTGTTTACTGGAAGAACATAAAAGGAAAAACTGTTTAACCATGTTCGCCTGTTAATATTTACTGCTGTGGTCTGCTGTGGTGACGCACTTGCTTATTGTAAGGGCCTCAGGAGGAGATAAGATACCACTCCTCGCTGGCCCTTTGCTGAGTGCTGTACTGTTTATCCTGTTGCTATTGGTTAATAAATAAAGTTTCAAAAAAAAAAAAAAAAAAGACTAATAAGAGAACATATTTTTTCATTCAGTGCACAATCAAACTCTGGAATTCGTTACCAGAGGATGTAGTAAAAGCTATTAGTGTAGGTAGGTTTAAAAAAGGTTCATAAACCATTATTAAAGAAGTCCCGGGATATCCGCAGGACAAGCATTATGGAACCCGTGTGTCTTTTTGGGAACCTGCCAGATACTTGTAACCTGGATTGGCCACTGTTGGAAACAGGATACTGGGCTTGATGGATCTTGGTCTGACCCAGTCTGGCATCTCTTATGTTCTTTGTAGGGCTATAACTGCCACTCCTGCAGGAAGGAAGGGATGGGAAAGAAAAGCAGGCAGAAGCAGGGATAAGGGTGGTGTCGAAGGTTTATCTGCTCCAGGCACTAAAATGCCTAATTACAGCTCTGCAATTGAGATATTTTACCACTCCTGGTCTATCTCGAGAATTCTGACGCGAAAAAGCATGAAGATGCACAACGGCTGAATCTGCATAAACATGTGAATAAGAGTCTGCCAAAGCTGATTACAATTCTTAGAAAAATGCAAGACCTAAGGACTGGAAAAATGGAAAATTACCTGACAATAATACAAGATGAACAAATGCCGCCAAAAGGCCTTTTCTTGTCACCGTTCTGTTTACCTTCACTTCAGCGTCTGCACAAATCTGTAATCCTGAGCAGCACATATTTAACAGCTACCGTACCTGTAAAAGCATCTATTTTTCACTTGAAATTCTGTTTTTCTTCTTTACAACCTGACAAAAGAATTATATGTTATGTGGGAAAAACTGGTAAAAAAAAAAACCCAAAAGACCCCAAGTTTGAAATTGGGCCAAATTGGACTGGGATTCCAGAGAAATAAGCCCCCCAATGCATTTCTTTGGAAGAAGGAATTCCATCTTCGGTAGCATATATTCTCTATTCTCCCAACCCCCCAAACTGCCCCCCCCAAATTGCCACACTACCCAAAATACTCCCTTGCAACTATCCTACCAACCTGCCATATGCTGCCACCATGAAAAAAATTCCTCCACACACAACTGACTCATCACCCTGCAAAATGCCCCGTCCCCAAAAACCAAAACCCCCACAATTGCCCTATCATGAAATTGTCCTGCCCCAAAATACAACTTCACACAACTGTCCCACTTCAAAAATATCCCCTCACAACCAGCTTACCACTCCACAAACTGTCCCAGCCCTAAAACGATACTCCCCTCAACCGCCCTGCCTACTACCCCACTCCCAAAAACTACCCCCACAAATGCCCCATCCCCAAAACTACCTTGCATCCAACAGCCCCACCTCTAAAACACAAATTCCCTCACAACTACCCTACCACCTCATCAAACGGCACCTCCCCTAAAAAAATACCCTCAACTGCTTCACATCCTCAGTAAAAGCTCAACCCTCAAAACAACCCTCCCACAACTGGTCAACCACCTTACCATCTGCTACACCAACCCCAAATCTTCCCCCTTTCCCCACAACTACTGTCCTACAGTTTCCACACCTCCCAGAATCTACCACCTCATAACTATCTCAACAACCTGCACACCGCCCCTACCTCTAAAAAAACACCCCTCACTGCCGAGTTATAACCCAATATACTGTCCCATCACCCTGCAAAAAGGCTCTCAGCAAATGACCAGCCACCTCAACAAATGCTCCTGCAGTTGTCCCACCACTCCACAAATTGCCTCCACTTCCAAGAACTACCACCCCACAATTGCCCCACCCCAAAAGACATTTGCCCTCACAACTGCCCCACTTTCAAACCCCCCATGCAACTCCCCAAGGTAATTACTCCCACCATCCTGCAAACTATCCCCACCCTGAAAACAAACCCTCAGAACTCAAAACCCAAAATTACACCCTCCTTAAATGCACCACCACCACCTCCGTTCCCCTACCATTGACAGAACATGTGCACAACATACACAGAACATGCAACAAAGGCATACACACACGCGAACACCACACAGACATAAATGATTACAAATAAAATCCCTAGCTGTGGTGTATTGCACTTTAAATTATTCACATATATATTTTATTTTCTTCACTATTATTTCTACCGTGAAAGCTACTGACTGAACTGTACTGCTTTCTTATTAGTTGCTATTTGTAATGTCAGCTAGAATCTGTTACCATGAGCAGAGCTAGATTAAGGAAACTGACATGGTAGAAACATACCTAGGGTCCAAAGTTTAAGAGAATGCTGTCAGATGTGCTCAGCACTTAGTACGTAAGGACTGACAACTATGACTTTTTCATGATTCTACTAATTTTACATTAATATCTGAAAGATGGAAGGAAAGTCTACACATTTTTTAAGGGTTTAAAACCTCTATCTGCAGTTCTCTAATCCTACTCCCCCCCTCCCCATGTGAATGAGCCCATTTTACCTGTTTCCAATGTAATTAGCAGCAGAGACTGTGGGTAGTGCCCAGCCAATATATAGGCTGCGGGGGTAGAGCACTGGAAAGCTGCTCTAGTCACAGGAAGAGAGGATTTGAGCTTGGGGGGAGTTTCCGTGTATGCAAATTTAGTTTCTGCATGTTGTAAGAGGTAGAAGACAAAAGAAGCACTCATTCCCCCTCCCCCCTCCAAAATGCCTCAATTCAGTTCTCCAGGAAAAGCAGTTCCAGCAGTTGCACCATATCAATACAGATTCACAGTAGCGTAGAAATTATGCAACTGTATTTGTCAAAACAGACCTCCTCTCTTATCTCTTCTCCTGATCGCAGACACAGACACTCATATAAAAACACATACATACAAGCATTCACATATACATGCAAAAATGCACAGACATATATACAAGCACAGACAGAGGGACACATAAACACATGAACATTCATACGAAATACACAGACATACCGACTCACAAAGATACATATACACTTTTACAAAAAGATAATAAACATACAAAGATATACATGCGCACACATACTCACAATCAGACACCACATTCACAATACACCTATATACACAGGTACTACAAATACAGATGTCTTTGTGAAACACACACACACACACACACACACACACACAAACAGGAGTTTGGAAAGAATTCCATGAGCCATGCTCTGCATTCTTTCCCTATTTGTTTGCTTGTACAATGAATGTTGCTGGAACTACTGCAAAGCTGCTCCCAGTCTGTTGGGACAAATTAGTTACAGCACTTGGTGAGAAGGCCAAAAATGCTAATCCCCATCTTCCTACCAATATGTCTTTTGTGGCCAAAATGTAGAGGTCCTTTGCTTTCTATCAATACACAAGAATGGAAAGGTGGACGCCAAGACTTCCACAAAATGTTCAAAGATGTTCTTTACAACAAACACGAATTCCCAAAATGTGCGAGTGTTAAAGACACGGGGAGGCTTAAAACGTAACCTCTAATTCTTCTGTTCTACCCATGTTATTTCTAATCCTTCCCAGGGCCAGCGCTACCATTAGGTGAATTAGGCAGGCGCCTAGAGCATCGGTGTTCCCAGTCGCCTAATTGCTGCAGCTGCCATCGCTCTACAGGGCCTGCGGTGGTGGCAGTGCCATTGAAACCATGACACAGCACTTACCTAAACTCTCCGGTTTGCATAAACCTAAAGTTTGCATCAGAGGGGGGGATGGCCATGGCAAGTCTTAGAAGGCAGGAACCTGGACACAGCAGCGGAGAGTTTAGGTTAAGTGCTATGTCACAATTTCAATGCCAGTGCCACCACTGCAGGCCCTAAAGAGGGGCAACAGCAGTGTCGATGGGGGCAGCAGGATGTAGGGCTCGCCTGGGGAGCCTCCAATCCTTGCATTGGCCTTGATCATTCCCATAAGAAAGGAAATGCCTTAATTCTCTTATTTGTCCTGTTTCTCTCTCTCACATAGCTTATAAGGTTTGTGGAGTAGGAACTGTCTCTTATGTATAGTTTATGCATAATTTGCATATATCTAGTAGCTCTATGCAAATGATAAATAGCAGTAGGTACTGCCTGTAAAGGGGATGGATGAGGATGTGCGTATATGCATCCTGTAGATACAAGGAGTATAGCCAGTCTCCCTGCCAAAGGTATGGCAGCAATATTCGAAGAGATAGCATTTTGAACTTCTCCTTCACCAGGAACCGGATGAGGTCCTACAGATCTAGAATGGGACAAAACCCTCCAGTCCTTTTGGGTACCAGAAAGTAGTGGGCTAAAATCCCTTGCTCCTGAGGTGGAAGGGGGCAAGTTCCACTGCCCTGTCAGATAGAAGACCTGTGAGTTCCTGCTAAAGCAGACCCCAGTGAAGGGGAGTCATAGGGGGCTGTCCACGAAAAACTGGCAGGGGCGTCAGTTCGAGGTGGAGGAGGTAACCCTTCTTAACCACCTGTAGAGCCCATGCATTGGTGGTGATAGTGGACCATCGGTCAGCGTAAAATACCAGATGCTCTCCATAGGTGAAGGGCAGGATCTCCTGGGGGAAGAGAAGTATGCCCAAGGAGTCAAAAGCCCCCTCCAGGTTGTGCTGGAGGCACGGTCTGGGGCTTGGAGGTCTTAGGCTTACGATGGCCATGCCCTAGTCCCTTGGCCTGCTGGCACTGTTGGGGAGCTGTGAAGATTGAGAACTGAGGGCAGTTTCCGTAAGCCTCTCTCTTCTTTGGGTAGAGGGGCTTTTTACCAGACACCTTACTTTGGGAAGGGTGAGCGGTCTTTTTGGAGAGCCTGGTCCTGCTCATGAAATCAGATTCCAGTTCAGCAGCCTTGTCCGTTGCTTGCTGAAGAGATTCTCTTGCCAACAAGGTATATCAACCAACTTGTCCTGCACCCACTGCTCCAAGTCGGAAGACTGTAGCCAGGCCTGGTGGCAGGCACTAATGTCCACAACAGCTACTCTAGCTGCTGACTCAGAGCCATTGTAGGCCGCCCAAGACATAAGAGCACTTTTTGACCATGGAGGTCAGGGTTTGGAACCACTGAAGAGGTTCCTTGGAGAGACCAGCCGAGAACCGGCTGATGAGCATTGAGTCTTGGAAGCACTTTCTGCCCAGGGCATCCATGGTGTGGGTCTCTCTGCCAGGGGGCATTAAGGAATGCATTTTCTGGCTCTTGAACCTATGTATGGCCACCTCCATCACCACTGAGTTGAGGCAGTTGAGCTTTTTGGAAGCCAGGGCTCTGACGGACTTGGTACATTGAGTCCAGCCATCTTCTCACAATAGGTACTGAGGCTGGGGTCTCCCACATATGGAAGAGCAGCTGTTCCAGGATGGGGAGAGTGGGCATCATGAGTGCCTTCTTAGGGGGAGTCTCATATTGGAGGATCTCGATATCCTCTGCCTGAGGCTCCTCTTCAGACCCGGTAGTGAAGGCAAGAGACTTTGCCATATCCTGGATGAAGTCCAGAAAGGCCAGGTCCTCAGGTGGGGACTGGCACTGGATTTCGGGAGCGTAACGGTCTGAGGGCACATCCCTGTGGAGTCATGAGTCCAGAGAACGTCATCCTCAGTCTCCCATTCCGACCCAAAGTCGGAGGAGATCTTGAGGGTCCTCCAGGCCTTCGGCTCATGTCCCATCCTAGATGGCCCAGGTCCCCTGATGTCCCTGTGCTCCGAATCGGGTGTGCAGTGCAGGGAAGTCCTCTACCCTGAATGGGAACGGGACTAGTGCCGAGGTGTCTCTTGAGGCCGGCAGTGCTCGAGGATCTGCTCCACCTCCGCAGATTCCCTCGCTGTGGAGGGCCAGTGGTTGGCAGTGATGACCCAGAGGAACCGGGTATCGGAGCCCACTGTTGGGCCATGAAGATAGGCAAGCTGCATTCCAAGGCCTCCATCCTGGACTCAAGGCCAGAAGGCTCCGCAGTCACCAGCGCAGGCACCAAGGACCTCGGCTTAGCACTCTTGACTGGTTGTCCTCGATGAGGATGGCCTCAGAGGACCAAGACTGATCCTCAGATTTCGATGACATTTTCTTCTGCCGGGGCAGCTTCGAGGGCCACTCCGGGTCATCGCCCTTGGCCTCACGTTGAGAGCTCCAAGGCTGGGGGCCATGGGACTTCCCACAGCCCTGGACTCATCATCCGACAAGGCCATCGATGACGTCCGGCTCTTCGAGGGGCGCCCCTCCCCAAGGTAGCCCCGGCTCAATGCCCCATGATCTTGAGGCTCCAAAAAAAGCACAGTCGACATGCAAGGCCGGGGCCTCTACAGCGGCCCTCGAGGGTGCTGGTTCCATGGATGACTCTGGGGCTGAGTCGATCTTATGAAAAATCGACTCATGCTGCTTCTTATGACCTTGGATGGCCTTGGGGTTCATCTGCTGGCAGAGACCACATGCCAAGATGACATGATCCGGCCCAAGACACCAAAGACACAATCATGCAGATCCGTGAGCAACATATTATGTGCACAACTGTCACAAGACTTGAAGCCATTAACTGAGGCCATGGTCACAGAGATCACAGAGAGAGGAAGACAGGCATCTGTATTTGGAAAAACTTAGAGAAGCTAGCAAAGTAGTCAAGAAGGCAAAGATTCAAAAGAAGGAGGAAATAGCCAATGCAATAAAATGGGGGGATAAGACATTTTTCAGATATATTAGTGAGAAGAGGAAGGGCAAAAGTGGTATTGTCAGACTCAAGGGTACAGGGGGGGAATATGTAGAAGCTGATAAGGATAAAGCGGAATTACTTAACAAATATTTTTGTTCTATGTTCACAGATGAAAAACCAGGAGCAGGACCTCAGAAAACACCCACAAATAAGAACAGAAGCGAGGGACATCTTGAACAATTTTCAGAAGACTGTGTTCGTGAGAAACTAGCTCAACTCAAAGTAGACAAAGCGATGGGACCGGATGGGATACACCCTAGAATACTGAGGGAACTTGGGGACATTCTAGCAACTCCACTGACTGACCTTTTCAATGCCTCGTTGGAGTCGGGAGTGGTGCCAAAGGACTGGAGAGAGGCTCATGTGGTGCCTTTACACAAAAGCGGAAGTAAGGATGTGGTTGAAAACTACAGGCCGGTTAGTTTAACTTCAGTGGTGAGTAAATTAATGGAAACGCTGTTGAAAGAGAAAATATTGAGGTTTCTGGAGTCCAGCGGATTACAGGATCCGAGGCAGCATGGATTCACCAGAGGCAAGTCTTGTCAGACAAATCTGATTGATTTCTTTGACTGGGTGACCAGGGAGTTGGACCGAGGGAGAGCTCTAGATGTGGTGTATTTAGATTTCAGTAAAGCCTTTGACACTGTTCCTCACAGGCGACTTATAAACAAACTGAGCACCCTAGGGATGGACCCTAAAGTTACTGCTTGGGTTAGAAATTGGTTGGGTGGGAGGCGACAAAGAGTACAAGTAAATGGAGCTCACTCTGAGGAGAAGGATGTTACCAGTGGTGTGCCCCAGGGATCTGTCCTTGGTCCGATTCTTTTTAACATCTTTGTTAGTGATATAGCGGAAGGGCTGTCGGGTAAGGTTTGCCTCTTTGCAGATGATACCAAAATCTGCAATAAAGTAGACACCCAGGAAGGTGTAAATAACATGAGGAGGGATCTAGCTAAGCTTGAAGAATGGTCTAGAATTTGGCAGCTGGGATTTAATGTTAAAAAATGTAAGGTCATGCATTTGGGCTGCAGCAATCCAAGGGAGCAATACAGCATAGGAGGTGAAGTACTTTTGTCCACTAAAGAAGAGCGGGACCTAGGCGTAGTTGTGTCCGATGATCTTAAAGTAGCTAAACAGGTAGAAAAGGCGACGGCAAAAGCTAGAAGGATTCTTGGGTGCATACGGAGAGGAATGGCTAGCAGAAAAAAGGAGGTGATAATGCCTCTGTATAAGTCTTTGGTGCGACCTCATTTGGAGTATGGTGTGCAATTCTGGAGACCGCACCTTCAAAAGGATGTGAACAGGATGGAGTCGGTACAGAGGGGTGCTACTAAGATGATTAGTGGTCTTCATTATAAAGCATATGAGGACAGACTTAAGGATCTTAATATGTACACCTTAGAGGAAAGGCGGGATAGAGGTGATATGATTGAGATGTTTAAATACCTCCGTGGCATAAATGTTCAGGGAGAGAGCCTCTTTCAATTGAAAGCAAGTTCTGCGACGAGGGGACATGGGATGAGGGTGAAGGGAGATAGATTCAGGAGTGATATGCGGAAATATTTCTTTACGGAAAGAGTAGTGGATCCGTGGAATAGTCTCCCAGTGGAGGTGGTAGAGATGAGGACAGTAACTGAATTCAAAAAAGCATGGGACCAACACAGAGGATCTCTAAAGGTAAAAAGTGGACTGTTGTAGTTGTTGTTATGGAAGGACAGACTAGATGGGCCTTGTGGTCTTTTTCTGTCATCATGTTTCTATGTTTCTATGGTGGGGAATATGGCCCTCACGAGATCAAACTCTCTTGGCCCAGCCAGAAATGTCACGAAAACCTGCTCACCCAGAAAAAATCCCAAGGAAAAAAAGGAGAACCTGAGAAAAACTGACGCTGAGGTGAGTGGACACGGTAGGCGAGAAGGGTACCGGTAAGTAACCGGAGAAGGAATCATTTTAAGAACCGAAGGAAAAAGGAAGCAAAAAAAAAAAAAAAGGAACTTTTTCTAGGAGGGAACAGACATACCTTCGATGGGCTCCACAGAAAAAAGAAGACTGAGGCAAGATGGCACCCTTAGGTGGGCAGGGGATCATGCATGTATGGTGCATCTCCCAAAGGCTTTCTTAGAAAGCTGGTGAGAGGTTACTGTGTGGGCTCCATTAGCATCGATGTCACCCATATGTGAGGGCTGACTTCCTGCTTATTCCCAGAGATCATATGTGTATATGGGCACTAAAGCAAGTTAATTTGAGGGAGGGGGTGAGGGCGAGTAAGAGGCAAGAGTTTGTACAAGAGGGAGGTTGTGTATGTGTGCAAGTGATTGAGGCCTCTGTGCTTCTCATCTCCTCATTCCCAATGGAGGCAGTGAGTTTGATCAAAGTAATTTGCTGGCAGTGGGGAGACGGAGGGGTTCAACAGAAGGATGCACAAGGGCTAATTTGTAGGAAGAACTGCTTGCCCATCCATTACTGTAAGCTGTGAAATGGAAGAGACCAGCAAATTACACATATAAGTTGAAAAAGAACATGGAAAGTAAAAAACAAAATCACCACTTCAAATTACAAGGCAGCCCTAAAGGGGTCAATATTATAAACAGAAACCACTGAATGTGCAAGTCCTTTATCTGCAAGGTCGTGAAAGGGTATGAGGTGCCCCTCCCCTGCTCCAGCTGTTATTGTCGCCATCCACTGGGACATGCAGCGACAATGCTTTTAAAACGGCACCGAAGCACCAAAGTTACCCCATGCAAACAGAAGTGTAATCCGAAGGGGGCGGAAGCAGGAACAGTACCACAGCCGAAGGTAACTCTGGCACTTTGGTGCTGCTGCATGTCCCAGTGAGAGGCGGCAGTGGGCACCCTCCTGGAAGGTTGGCACTCTAGGTCACTGCCTATTGTGCCTAATGGTAGCACCAGCCCTGCTAATCTGTGCATTGCTGAAAGCTCCAGATCAGCTCTCTGGCACGATCCAGTTCTCGCTGCCTGAGCATGCACTAATGCACGTTCTCTACCGCAGGTCCTACTTTATGCCGTGGAAGAGCAGCAGCCTGAGAGCAGGGAAGCCAGGGTTCAGATCCCACTGCTGCATGTGGTTGGAGATGGAAGAGAAATATAACGTCTACTTACCTCCGCCCCCCCCCCATCCCCCAAAAAAGCATTTATGAGGGAATTCCTTTTCTCATACTTTTCTTTACATTTTAAAACTGACTGTAAACTGCTCTGAATGCTTGCAAACAGCAGTATATTGAGTTCAAACTATAAAGGGCTGCTCCTTGTAACCTCGGACAAGGCATTTAACCTTCCACTGTTTCAGATACAAACAGGAAAATACCTACTGTACCTTGAGCTAATATTGAATAATAATGTGAGCTAAATCCAAATCCTCCCCCCCCCCATTTATTTATTTTATTTAACAGATTTTTATACTGCTTTATCATTTAGTCAAAGTGGTTTACATTGTAAGTTAAACTTGGTAATGGACATTAAACAGGGACATTGATAACTTGGATTCTTCTGAGGCAATGGAGGGTTAAGTGACTTGCCCAATGCCACAAGAAGTACTAGTGGGAATTAAACCCTAGTATGCTTGTTCCCAAGCCAGTGCACTAAATATTAGGCTATTCCTCCACTGCATTTAAGCAGGCACGGACATGGTAACACACCTTCGTACATCCAGACCTATGTTTTGAGTTACCCTTCAACACATGCTAGGTTTTTGGTTCTAAATTATCTATTGCAAAAAGAAACTACAAATTACTGTATGGTTAGTCATGGATATTTAAGAACTAGGAGCAGCCTGATATGCTCCTGACAGCCTAGAGTTAGGTTTAAAAGCGTGCTAAGGAGAGATTTCCAGGCACATTTAGCTAAAATTATCATGACTGTGTACGGCATAAGGCATCCCTACATTATTAGTCAATAAAAGCAAGCAGTTAGGTATGCAATATGCAGTTGAATGAGGTGCAGGTGTGTTACATGCAAGCAAAGGAAATTACAGTTGGATGGCAAAGGATGATGTCACCCAGTTTGTTAAGCAGACAATTTCCAATTAAACCTAGCTTCGTTGATGTTTTCCTGAGAGACACTCAAGGGGAAACCCTCTCTGTTGCCAATGTTAATGTCCGAGGATTGGTAAACAGCTCAACCATTTTGTAACCTACATGTTTTTCTCTTTACTGACATCTGCCTGGCGGCTAGAGAATTCATTTTTATGCTATTTGTAACTACTACACAAATGGTTTGTTGCATTATGTTCCTGCATTCCTGTTTTTACTGCATGTCTACACAAAGAGCAGAAAAAGGAAAAAAAAGTTAACCTGGTTTTGCCCATTCAACACAATGGGCCCACTATTTAGAAAGACTTCAGTGATAAGCGCCTAATCAAAACATGCAGCACTGCTGAAGATATCAATAAAGTGCTGTCGCCTGCACTGATCTTATCCAGCTGCAGCTACTGCCACATGTTTAATGTCAAGTTTTAGTTGAGTTTAGAGCCCTCTACGACTGCATTTATGCAGAATGAACTACAGTTCAATAACAGCAAACAATGGCTGGTTTTTTTTTCATTCTGTTCCGGAGAATGTCAACACCAGAGGCCACCAAGCTTAGTCCTCCAGGTCTTCAAACAGTCCAGGTTTTCAGGATGTCCCTAATGAACGTGCATGTGGATACGATGGAGATAGTATATATGCAGATCTCTCTCATACATATTCGTTAAGGATATCCTGAAAACCTAGCCCGTGTGCAGTTCTTGAGGACTGAACTTGGGCACATGTGACCTACACCAATCGCAACTACAATGATTACAGTATGGTTTGTAGAGGTTACTGTTGACAACACTATAACATGGAGATCTGCTCCAACGCACAGAGGTAGGATTGAAAAAAACATTAGCAACATTAATCAAGTCATTTACTTATTTTGCTCCAGGGATGAAAGACATTGGGTGAAGGTTTTTTGTTAACTGTGTGAACTGGATTATTTATTAAAAGCGTAGTGCAATTATTTTTGACCCGGATGGTTAATTTTGAAGTCTGGTCATTGACTGCTTCCCAGATAAACCATCAGTGCAAGGCTCTTTTTATGTTAAGCACACCGCTCTGTTGATAATAAGCTAAAACTCCCATGCCACATTTAAAAGCATTTCTGAAAGCAGAGATCAGAAAACGCACTGGAATCCCAACAAACTTTATAAATTATAATTAAGGATCTGAGTTGCTGTTTCATGATTTTCCAAAGTAGCACACTTCTCTCACTCATGTAGAAAGCAAGCATTTTTGGAACACTTTTAATATCACGGTGGACTGGCTGGGAAAGAAGAGATCCAGTGGTGACCTTTAATTGATTTGGGGTTTGTATTTTGTTTTTATGTTTTTCGAACAGTATAGGCTTTAAAAGTACAAGTCCCATACAGGATATTAAGCTATATTAGTGTCCCATTTGAGGCTATAGTTGTTCCCATAAAGTTGCGCACCATCCTCCTCTAAGCTCCACCTTCCCTCACAGTTAATGGATTAGGTTACGGGTTTAAAGGAAAGTACTGGTTCAGTTCAAATCTTTAACCTCACTGTACCTAGATATCCACATGCAAATGCAGGAAGTAATGTGGAGCCTGATCCAGGAAAGGGCAACTTGGGCCGCCTAGACATCCCTGAAAAGGACGGGCTCTGCTGTACCAGATTCTGCACCGCGGGAGCAATGCACGATCGGGCAACAGGAAGGCCCAGCGTGTTCCTGCAGCAGCCACAGGGACATCTTGGAAGCAGAACGGCCAGGCTTCCCTGCTCCTGCTGGTGTGCCAACAGCCCGATGCCCCCACAGATCAGATTTCCCACCACCCAACCCATTGCAGGTCTACCGGGGCTGGGATCGGGTGACGGGGCAGTAACTTCAGTGACTCAGTTGCATTGGGGGGTCTGCAGGGCCGGAGCGCACGGACGCCCAGCACTTATTTCACCTCCAAGGTGGAATAAGCTGTGCGTCCCCCTGGTGCTCCCCAGACATACATGGCCGTGACCTGAATTGGCCCTGTACATCTGGATGCCTGGCCCACCCACACTGTGCCCTCTGCCACCCCCATCCTGCTCTCTCTGCACAGCGACTCTGTGCATGCAGGGAGAGAGGCTGCCGGAATTCGGGCAGGACGGCAAGTGGGCTGTACAAGTCCCACTGAGATGTACAGTCCCGCTAGTCGCCTTACAGAATTGGGCTCCACATGGGGTGGGCTAAGCACAGTGCCCTCAGGAGTGGAGGTGGAAGTTCAAATCAAATCATCAAGGACAGCAAAGTCTTTCACTTGCTGTCCCTGCGCAATCCTCCATCATGGGCCCTGGGGTAAAGGGGGATAAAGGGTGCGGAGCTGAAGAAGTAAAGAGAGGGCGTGCCTCAGGAAAGCAAACAGAAGGCGGGTGGGGGGGGGGAAGAAAAACTGGAGAAAGGCAGCAAGAGAAGGAAAGAGAAAATGACCACAACATAGATAAGGAAAAAAGAGGAGACCAAAGAACTGCTAAGGCCCAGAATGTGAAATTCTGGCAAAAAGAATCAGATATTCAAGGACTGTGCAAGAAAGAAAATATCTAAAAAAAACCCTAAAATGGAACAAAGTTGAAAAAGGCAAACTTAAAGGTAAGTTTAGAACAAGGTGCCTAAGTTAAGAAAGCAGGAGGCCGTCCATATTAGCGCTAGTTTATAGACACTTTATAACAGACCAGTATCAATCCAGTGGCAATAACACCGACATTCAAGACACCCTCATTTTGCCTGCTCGAGAGCAGCTGTAAATATCAGCACATGTACAATGTACATTTCTAAAGCGTGCTCGTAAATGGGGATTCTACCTACCCCTCTGCGCGCCTACTGACCAGCACATACCAGCTTGCACCATGCATTCATTCATTTTATGAGCTCCTTTATGCACGTAAACAACTGTCTCGCAAGCAAAAATGGTTTATAAAACTGTCTTATAACATGAGAAAATGGCGTCACCCCCCCCCCCCCTTCTTCCATTCACAAAACCAGGCATGTCTGCATGGGGAACTCAGTGGGAGGAGACTTAGTAAACTGTATCTCATTAGGGCGGCAGGAACTGTGGGGGTGTGTTCAAATGGTTTCGTGTGTGTATATGTACCGGTATTTAGCTTGAAAGTGTAATGCTGTGGGGTGGGGTGGGGGGAGAGGGTATGTGCATTCTGTCCCACTCCTCATATACTCCCCCTGCCCTCATTTCATCAACCTCCCTTCCCCTTTCACTCCGTCTCCCTTCCATTACCCTCCCCATGCTCACTGTGGCCTGTGCATCTACTCCCAGCCATCCTCCAGCCTCTCTCCTCCTTGCGCTCTCTCCCACTCCTTTTACTTTTTCTTCCATCCTCCACTACCTCTTAGGCAGACACTGCAGCACTGCAGCCACGGCCACCGCTCTTTTTTCTTCAGCCACCAAGGTTAAGTCCCCGCTGGTAGACCGTGCAGCACTTTGCCAGCACACGGCTTTGCTTTCTTCTTGTGTCTTGAATAAGGAAAGGGAAGTCTTTCCGGTGAAAGAGGCAAATCACAGAAGCTCTTCGCCCTCACAAAAGGAATAAGAATGGATGCCCAGAGAGATGAGCAGGTGAAAGCGTGCAGGGAGGGGTGCTTAACCCCTCTGGCCTGTACAGACAGATGTGCCTGAGGGTCCAGGCCCCTCCCCCCTCATAGGGGTAGCCTGGGCTTCAGCCCCTCTTGGAAAGTGCTGCCAAATAGTTACCATGAACTAGTAGCCTGTGATCATTCTGGTGGGATTGCAGAAGTGGCCACCCTACTGTGCCCCCCCCCCCCTTCCTTCCTCAGCAGGGATCATGGTACCATAAGAGGTCAGAGAGCCTGAAGTTGGGAAAAAATTGGGAGAGGGGCAGGGGTTCACAGCCAAGGTACCAAGCATGACATCGGGCAGTGGAACCCAGGCCCCCCATGAAGGTCCCAAATATGCCAAAAAATAAGCCCAGAGGCAATCCTGTAGAACCCACAAGAACATAAGAGATGCCAGACTGGGTCAGACTAAGGTCCATCAAACCCAGTATCCTGTTTCCAACAGTGGCCAATTCAGGTCACAAGCATCTGTCCAGGCCCCAAAAAGGTACACAGTGGGGTAAGCAGTGGATTTCCTTAGTCCTCTTTAATAACGGTTTATGGATTTTTCCTCCAGGAACTTGTCCAAACTTTTTTTAAACTCGGCTACACTAACAACTTTTACTACATCCTCTGGTAATGAATTCCTGAATTTCATTACACGTTGAGTGAAAAATATTTTCTTCTATTAGTCTAAAATGAGCTACCCTATAGCTTCATTGTGTGTCCTCTAGTTTTTCTACATTTAGCCGTTCCACTCCATTCATTAAAAACCTGCAGCTGCAGAAAAAAAAACTAACACAACACTAAAGACGCAGATTGACTCAAGACACTATGAAGCATAGCAAAAGCCCCAAAAACGCAAAAGAAAGTCTGCCAGAAAAAATGACATGAAGCACAATGAAAAAGGAACCCCAAAAGGAAAACTCCCAAACCCGTTAGACTGGCTGCAGGAAACCCGAGAAAGGAGGCCTCAGCCAGCTCCACAGTCCTGAGAGGCCTAGCTGCAGGAGAGAGCTTTTTTTTTTTTTTTTTTTTTTTTTTTTTAAGTTAGAGCTATTTTATTGCAGGCAGCTGGGAGCCAAATACAACCCCACTGAGACAGAAAAAACATATACAAAAACAAAATTTGTAAGCAGATATATATAGGATATTAAGAGGAAATGGGAGGTACGGGCCCAACATTACCACCTCTCTCAGGGGCCCTTTGGGGTCTTCCTGTCCACTCTCCGGCCCACCAGTGGAAACGGCCCACTCTCCGGCCCACCATGGGAAACGGCACTGCGCACAGGGCTGCTGTTGGCTCTAGGAGACAGGGACATACGCAAGCTCCGAGCAAATGCTGGGCTAAAAGATCTCAGTCATACAAGCCCACGGGACCATAGTCGGGGCCAGGGGGACAAAGGCCTATCTATATTGCTGCACCAAACCACACACACACACCTTACTACCTGCTGGAGGTGGACATATACTGGCTTCTCAGAGCTGCATCAACAGATATACCTAGTGGTGACATCACTGAAAGCAGCTCGTTTGCCTCTACCTGCTAGCAGAGAGCACAGCACAAAAGTCTAGACTGGTCTAGCAAGATAATAAAGAGAAGGGATGAAAATGTTCTTCTTTGTTTAAGGTCCAAATCATTCATGCTAATATATCTTAATTTTCAACAAGTACAAAAACCACACATTTTCTTTATAAAAATTCCAGACTGTACACAGCACTGTCCACCAATGTACAACCAATCTGCATAGTTAGACGAGGGGGTTAGAGCAAATTAAGTGCATAATATTTCCTTAGAATATAAAAAGGCACCTTTCATATGGAGATCAGAATTGGGACAGAAGTCGTGGCACACACAAAAAAGTGCAGGAACGTGCATGGATTTACTGATACGTGCAGCCAGAGAACCCAGTGTGCAAATCTCTATGTGGAAAAAATAAATTAAATGGAAGGAACTTGGCAACTTCCTCAGGTCGAGTGCTGACACTTCCACACGCATGCCAGCCATTTTGCAAATCTTCATATATAAATGTTGCTATCTAATTTCAGTTTGGAGGGGGAAATAAACAATGCGAATGAAGGACCTTAATATCTCCTGTAAAGAGTTGTCCGAAACTAGCACTTTTTAAAGATCTATACATGCCAGGAAGCAGTTGTAAAACCCCAGGAAATGGGGAATTAGATTTCACCTGCCCAGGCCACACCCTAACCATGCCTATGACACACCCCTTGCAGTTTCTACTTACTAAGGACATCCATATATAAATTCATTTACACATGCACCTCACTTTCCACGTGTCAATGCCTCCGTTTTTGCATGGAAATTGTGTATAAGGCTTCTGAAATAACCCCTAAAAACTTTTGTTGCGATTAAGCTGCCTCGCTAAGAAACAGCCACGTATATCTCATAAGAATAGAGAGGGATTCAGCTTTGTTTAAGGATCTATGCAGCTATTAAAAGGGTGGTGGGCTTCTTACGCTTTCAAGAGGTTACCCTATATGAATGTTTTCCTTGCCTACTTCCACTTGACTCCAATTAGAGCATTCCTTATTCCTGCTTGTGGCTTGCCGCCTTTGATCTGTCACTCTTTGTTATTAACAGTAAACCTCAGGAGCGGCAGATTCTGGTTGGAAGATGGCTAAGTAATTCCCAAAAGAGAAAAGAACAGCGCTCAAGCACAGCATGAACCCAGAGATGTCAGGCTATGCTGAGCCATCAAATGTACTTGGGTGATTCGTGGAAGGCTCAGTTCTGTGCTATCATTTGAACTGCAACAGCAGCTAGACTCCGGCAAGCGGGAGATGCATTATTTGACTATATTCTGTGAAAAATATTTTGGATGACACTTCATACAAGTAAGTGTATGACTACTAACTTGAATCTTATTGTTCCTCCCCTCTGACTCCAAACTATGCATATGAGAAAGCTAAAGACAAAAAAATATGATTTACTATTTTATGGCCACATCTAACCAGGCACTGGGAAATTAGGAATGAGGCACAGAAATATAGCTATATTAGCTTAATTCTTAATAAAGCTTTATCAGCAGTGGTATAACTCAACCCATTTTCCATTGCAATATCTAAAGTGTCATGTAAGCTACTAGAGAGAATTTGGGCATAACGTTCTATTGTTAAAGAGAGAACAGGGGAAGCAGTTCACTTAAAACAAAATTATATTGCATACTTTAGATAACATTTTCTTATAATGACAGAAGACCGATTACATCAGCAAGTTTTTACAAGTTATTATACATCCTACCATGCCTTCAGGAAAACTCCATTCAGGAAATATTTAACAAATCAGCAAATGTGTAAATGTTTCTAAAATATGATTTTTTTGTCAACACTGTAAATGACCATGCTGATTTCTTTTTTTTTAAAATAATTTTGGTTCCAATTTGCAGAATTTCGACTTCCCAATAAAATAAAATGTAACCGAACCCCTGTACCTAGAGGTTTTATTCCATGTTGTTTACATTTAATTCCTGTAATTCCGATTCTGCCATGAGAGATATATCCCTGACAATTCCTTTAAAATTTGTAATGGATCAGAGCATTTTGCTGAGGTCATTATGAGAAATCTATGTCATAAAATAACTATGGTCAATACAGCAGCCTAGAGAAGCCAGAGCATCACAGGAAGTCGGTCATTTTATTGCAAGCTACCTGAAGTTGTGTGCCATCGATGCACGTAAGTCACGATTTTCAATGACTTCCATGTGGGTGCGGACACTTACAGAATAGCACCCGCCTAAACTACACATGTAAATACATGTCAGGGCAATGGCACATACTTTCAAAGTGGGCGACCAGAGGGGTGGAGTTTGGGCAGAGTATAGGCAGATTCTAAATTTATACACAAGTTACATTTTATGACAACTTGGCGAGCTTTGTACAAACCTACGCACAGGCATTTACACCAAGTCTAAAGATGGTGTATGTAGCGTGCATATCGTACCACTTATGCCCCATTTTATAAAATTACACACATAATGTACTTTATAAAAACAGGTACAAAATACCCATTTAACGTGTGTTAAAATAAGCAACCCTTATAAAGTTACTTCCGAAATGTATCAATGCACTGTATTAAATATCAGATACCTCTTTTTTTGTCTCTCTCAAACACACCAATGCTCTTTATTGCTCAAAGGATTATTTTAATAAGTAACTATGAAATATTTATATATTTATGCATTTTACAATTACACTTCCAAAAGACAAGTGAATAGTAATCAAAACAATCATAGGAAACAAAAAACATAAATATGCAATGCAATGTTAGCCCACAAGAAGAAAACAGGACCCAAGAACAGGAAAATGTATTAAAACAAGATTATAAAGAAAAAAGAAACACTAAGGGCGCCCCCCCCCCCACCCCATATTACAGAGCCTCCCTAAGGGCCTCTAAGGTGGTGCCTGAGGAGTTGGTTCAAGGACAGAAAGAAAATTGGCAAGCATTTTGAGCTCAAAAAAAGTAAAAGTTTTGCTCTCAAGCACCATAATACAAATAGAGGGAAAACGAAGCACAAAATTTCAACCCAAGGGCCAAAGCCCCATGTTGCAGGGCCAGGAATCCCTGGCGCCGCCGCTTCTGTGTGCATCTCAAGAAATCAGGAAACATGCATATTGGTGAGCCAGAAATGACTTGTTCATAGAACAAAAATTCAATTAAAACACCAGGTTGTGGTCAACCTCCAAAGCAAATGTTAAAATAAGAGTGCACCACTGGGTCACACCTCCAGGGAGGATTCACCAGGGGAAAGGTACTGGCCCTCACCAACAGAGGGAGATTCCCTGGGTCCATCCTGAGAATCTCAGTCAGATATTTCTTCGCCAGTGGAGATTTGGGAAAGTTCAGCAAGCATACACTGTTTTCAAGGTACTGTATACACCTAAGAGAAATAGTGCTGTCCTTCACCAAAGCATCTCCTACAGCCTGAACGGCATTCATTTTTGACTCAAGAATGGTCACTCTTCCAGCAAAAGAATAGGAAATATTTAATGCAGTGGGCTGAAGTAACCCTTGAGCCTGTAGGCACTAGAGACTAGACTATAGCACAGTAATACCTTCCTTATCTTGTTGCAAATGTGGGATGCCTTCCAGTTTCATTTGTGATCAGGTAGTGGAGGGGGACGAGTTCATTCATGGTATTTCTACATTTGAGCGTAGAGAATTGTGAAAAACTAGATACCTTGCAAGCACTACTTCCAACCTGGTCTCCTTGCATAGTTTTTAATGATAATGCTGCTTGGTACCTCGATAGTGACCATAATGCATTCTAAGCTATTTTATTTTCCTTCTTGACAAGCAAGGAATTCCCATTTGTGCAGATTTCAGTCCATGCTCTTTCACTCTTATTCCCTCTGTGCATTGCATGCCAAGAATATCCGAGGAGTTCTACAGAGACCATGCAACGCATCTTCATAAGACTTGGGCACTCAGCCATTTGTCCAGTCCCAACAATATTCTGTCTCAAATCATTTCCATGCTCACAGAAGCATAAAAGAGGGGCAGTGACAGACATGAAAAATAGTAAGAAATACCACAGAAGAGCTCCACTAGCTTCATCTTAAAATTAATTCTATAAATACGAGGGAATACCAAGAGGAGATTCGGATAAAACGAAAATCGATGAGAAGAAAAAAAGCACACCAGTGCCCAAAATAAGCATCAGAAGGAAAACAAAGATGAATATTTCTATGACTATGTAAAATCAGGGGACAAAAATTGCTTTGCTGATGGATTTGCGTTTCCTCTTTCCGATGCCCTATTCACCCTTACCTATGGGTCCACTCAATCCAACTTAATGCAAATAAGTCTATCCAATTTCTGTGGAAGTTAAGAATCAAAATCAAGCTGAACAAATTCACAGTGAAACAAATTTATCAAGACGACAATGCAACAGCTAGTTCCATTGTGGAAGAAAAATTCATTTAAAAGAGGAATTCTGCATGTCAATCTTTACATGGCATTTCATGTAACCCCCAACAAAACACTATCGGTGCCTTCTTTTCCCTAAATCACTATCATATTCCCAAAATGCAAAGGGTTACCACATAAAACTATGACAGCTGTAAAAAATTATAAATATTATGCATTTGGTAATTCCTCCAATACATCAACTTCACACAGGAACCACATACTGTATTTATAATTAAAACTCAAAACAAACATCAACAAATCCATAGTAAGCTAGAATTACTAACATGCACTGAGCACATTAGTGCACACTACTGCTGGTAAAGGCTAATTTTATACCCTCCTGCATAGCTAATGCACATTTCTGAGCATCACTAGCATCTGTTTTATAAAATCAAGTACGTGCATACTTTTATTTTATAAAACAGGGGGGGTTTAAGTGGTCAAATATACGCGTTAAATCTAAGTGAGAGCACTTACAGCAGTCCCAGGGCTGCTGTCGATGCCTATGCTTAGATTTTTCAAGAATGTGCGCAAAGTATAGTATTTTATAATTTACATGTATAAATTTGTGCCTCTCCCATGTGCATGCCACAGTAAAGTACACATGATCGGCCCGATGCAAGTACTTACAGAACAACTGCCAATATTATGTGCATATGGGACCATTCACATGCATAAGTCACTGAAAATAAGACTCAGTATGGCACATCTTATATTGATATGTGTTTTGCACAAGCAAATTTCTGTAGCCCCTTATAAAGTTACCCCTTTCATGTGCACTGCATAAAAGGGACCTGCGATAGTAACATAGTGAATGATGGCAGATAAAAGACTAGCATGGTCCATTTAGTCTGCCCAGTAATTTAGAAGTTATTCGCTGTAGTGCCGTTAACTCTAGCTCTAAGTCAGACTGGAAAACCTCAGATGAATTAAATGGTTTCAGGTCAGTGGAGGTTTCTATCTGTTTATAGCTAATGAACAGCCGTCAACTAGCTTACAGCATCTGGTGTTTTGTCATAATGTTTTCTATTCCTTCTCTTTGGTTAATCTATCCTCTCCTCCTACCAAAGATTTACACGGCATGGCAAACTGAACTGTCTTATCCATCTTTGAGTTTTAAACAAGATTTAAGCTTCACAAGATGTTTCTGAAAATCTGTGAGGATGCCAGCAATGCTTTCACAGTAGAAAAACCTCCATATCCCGTTATATGAGGGCAATATCTGGCACCAGTACTTTAGGTAAAACATCTGCGTTATAGCTCAACATTTGTTAGACAGCTTTTCTAAAATATTTGGTCTGTTCCCAGATTGTTGATATCCAGGGAGCGTGTTGAGGACCTTCTTGTTACTAGGAAGTTCACATTACAGAGGTCTGGTTCAAATAAACTAGTGCATGTGATTTAAGTAGAAAGCTCCTTGTTGAATCCTTCCTAGATAAACAATCTAGGCATCTCAAGGTTTGCTCCGTACTTCCACCAGGTAGCGACCCATTCACCTCCTCTCCTCAGGATTGTTTCAGGGCTTTCCAAACTTTGTCCGGCCATGACCTCAACCCTAACTTTCCTCCCATGCTTCTGCTCCAGGCCAACTGGCAGCCTCAGCGGATGAGATTAGTACAGTCCCTGCCTCTCATCAACCCCACGCAGGACAAAATTATAGCAGCCCATCCGCCTGCGCAGGCGGAAGACAGTTATGATTTGTTTTCTTCTTTTTTTTGCAGCTATGGTTGCAACCCCAAATGAGGATTGTGTGTTCCCAATTTGGCCTCACGACCCACAGTCTGGGAATCACTGATTTAGGAACTCAGCAGCTGCAAAGAAACGATTACAGGCAGCACAGCAATGGTATCTGGGAACAGCAAGACTGAATAGGAGCCTTATGTGAAATCACAACTTCCGATATTCCTATCAGTCACCGCGTTAATACAGTAGAACCTATTTAATGAACTGCTGCTAAAGGAGCAACCCTGCGGAAAGAATACATTTCCTGTTTGCCAGACTATGAAAAATGCAGTAAGATCGCAAAGTCTTCTTAGAGTCAGAGCTGCTCCAGATCTAAGCCCATTCCACATAAAATAAAGCATTAAAAAATAAAATAAAATAAGGAGTAACGCAGCCATTATCCAAATGCAGCTCCCGAAAGAATACATGATCTATGCAGAAACTGAAAAACAGAATAATTCTCTAGGGAAAGTAATAAAGTACATCGAGAAAGATTTTTCCATGCCATCTAGAACTATGCGTTTTAACATCCTTCTGTAATAAAAAAATTAAATAGTAATGAGGGAAAACCTTGTGAAATGCAGTTTTTATTAGTTTACCCACTCTGTGGTATAAACTTCAATTATCTCTATTTGATGGTTATTCATTTCACAGGTCCTCTTAGCCTAACTGAAACGACGGACTCTCAAGTGCTAAAATTTATTAAACGCAAGACGCAGGCTGAGGAGATCACAGGGATTTTTTTTAAATGTTATTTTTATTTAACAGTACAGGAATTGTTCCTCTTCTAGATATCTGGATGAGACTGTTTAAAGGTACAATGGATATATTTAATTATTCCTTTTTCAATATCAGCTATATCATTCTGGCTAGACATAGTCAAAAGACAAACAAATAAGGATAGCATTAAAAAAAAAACACGTCACAGATTTGATTTAAAAAGGGAGGTAATTTTACCTAGGCTTTCTACACGTAAAACAAGGTTTTACACATAGAAAGTACATGTTATACTTTTGATACACATATGTGGTGGCAAATTCTATATCTAGAGAGCATACTGAAGCTTATTTTACATATAAAGACAGTGGGAGCTCCCAGGGGTAGAGTTCCAGTTTTACATGTATGCTTTACAAACCCTGCTCATAAATACCCCAAAACATATAAGAACAGGGTGTTTCACAAACCACTTCGCTAATATCCCAATCAACAAACAGCAAATCTACATGTGGAAAGAACCATCAGAGGCTAGTGAGAGTCAGTAATTATTCTCCGATGGTCCTTTTGCTATTTGTTGAATGGAATATTAGTGAGGTGCTTAACAAAACCAGCAGATATACATGTACATATTTACACCTGCCATGAGCAGCCACAAATATATGGAGTTACGCCTTTGCCGCCAACTGCATTCATTAGCTGCATCTACCCTCGAAGGGGGTAATGTTCTTTTCACGTGCACAGAGTCTGTCATAAAATTCCAGCCCGTGTAGACATGACGCTGCAGACTTTGCCAGCGGGCGTTTATGGGCTAGAGAGATTTGGCGGCATGTGCACAAATCAGCACAGATTATAAAATGTGCTTCTTCACAGGTGCCCGAGAGCAGGTGTAAATGAACACTCATTTGCCTTTACAAAAAAAAAACAGGCTTAAAATAAACACCTCCTTGCCCTCAAACTTGTCACTTATAAAATTACCCTCCACATGTCAAGGGCACATGACAGAAAATATGTTTCAGCCTCTTGCTTGACATGTAAAAATTCCATTAAAGCATAGTTTTCTATTGGTTTTTTTCCCCTTGCATATATGTGTAATCTGTACATATTTTATGGCATGCATCAAGAAAACTACATTATAAACCATTTCCAAACACATTACTTTACTCAAAATGATTCTTAAAGGATTAAGCACCTTCATGGAGTTCCCCTACTCCAAGCTTTCCAAGCGCTAAATCATAGTTCAAATCAAAGCAATAACTCCCAAGCAGAGATTATAATAAGTTGCAGAGTAAATTCCCATAAACCCCTGAGACTAAGCGGCACTCTTCTAGAACACCACCATCTAGATTAAATCATGCCATTCCCATAAACCAGCCCTGTGGTTCTAACATCACAGAACTGAAATTAGAACCATAATGAAGAGAGCGGCTGGCTTCAAGTAAGATTTTTATAACAATTGACTGACCGTCTTATAATGATAATGCAATTGGTATACACCGACAGCACTGTTTAAATTCTAAGAATGAGTTGTCTAACCTTGGGGCGCATGCCGCCACTTTAACACCTCTCACTGGTCCCTATCATATAATGTCACAAAAAGATTAAGTCAAACCTAAATAATCCAGACACATGCACAGATTATAGTCACCACTCATTTTTGTGCTCACTGTGCTATGGCACATGACACTAAACCACCTCTGCAGCAATGTCCATTTCCTGCAGGCTGTGTTCAGGGGCCAGTTAAGCCCGCCACAAGGAGTGGACATTCGAAATCTGTGTTTTCCTGATGTCAGTTTAACCATAACCTAATTGGATCCTTTTAACCACTGGTTCCAATTTAAAAGTCTAAAGGGAGGTTAGTATATTAAAAAAAAACAAACTGCAACAGAAAATGTTCCAAGGAAAAACGTTTTGCAATTTCATGGGGTTTTTTTTCTTTTTCTCCATGCAAAACACCCCTTCTGCAAAAATTCCCAAAATGTGAGCCCATTTCAGTAAAAGCTTTCATGTGTGGCCTGCTCTGGATATGTATTTATGAAAATTCATAAATAAGGAGCTGATGCGTTAGAAAACAGCGAGATAAAAAGCGTCTTCGCATGCTGGCTTTCACATAAAGATACAGACAGTTTTGTCGGCATCTCCGGAATAAATGTCTTGTGAAAGTCTGCTCTCCATGCAAACGAGCTGGGTAACAAACTTTCCTGTGAAGGAGACCCCTAACCTTGGGGAAATCCTGCAGGTAAACACGTCAACTTCAAAGCTTTATGGAAGCAGCAAGGAAGCTGTGACCATCTTAAAACAATATTCATTCATTCTTATATACCGTGCTTCCGAGGATCAGAGAACAGAACTTCAACATTACATGGAACAATTTTACATTATAACATGACTAAAACTAGGGATAGCATAGAACAATGTAAACTATATACAAAATAATGAGGTTCTTGTAGAAATGCAATGACTCTCATAATATATTATTCTCTGGTATGCATAAAATATTTATGACCCTAGTGTGCATATATCTGCCTGCTAAATTCTCTCTCTCTATATATATATATATATATATAGCATTAAACTTAATTCATACATTTGGTAGTTGTTTGTATAAGATACTTTATTATTGTTTATCAGGAACTAGACGGTTTAGACAATAAAGGGCATGTTTACTACAGTGCCCTAAGCCCTGGGCTATTGGAGACCTACCCAGTGTGTTCCCAGTAATTTCCATACTTCACAGTTCTGTAATGCACTCCATTGATGTAGTGTTATGTGCATCCATGCTAACTGCAACATGTTAATACCCCCCTCCCCCCGCACTAACCATAATGTCCAATTATTGCCCACTCTCTGGCCCACTGCACATTAAGCAGAGAGTGCAGGGTCTTTAACATGCAGGCTACATTAGTGCACAGTAGCAGTCCTGCATTAAACTTTTTTTTTTTTTTTTAGTGTGTCAAGTCAGTGCTGACTCCTGGCAACGCAGCTGCTTCTGGGTTTTTTTGGCAATGTATCACTGGAAGTACATTGCCAGGCCTTTTCTTCCAAGGCAATGGAGGGTAAGGTGACTTGTCCAAGGAGTGCCAGTGGGAATCAAACCCTTGATCTTCTGGGTACTAGGCAGTTGCTCTAACCACTAGGCTACTCCTCCACTCCAGTAAAACCTTAGCGCATGCATTAATCATTAGCACACTTTAGTTATGCCTCTTATTATTTAGTTTAACTCTCTTATTATTTTTTTTATTATTATTCACAAGAACCTCTTTTAAGATTCCATTTTCCATTATTAAAAGAAAATCCCTCCATATTATCATACCCTTAATTCATCTCAGTCACGTAAACCCTTAGATATTTCCCATACCAAAAGAGGAGATTCAACCCAGCACCATTCGATAAAGTCAACACATATTTCAGTTCCCATGAATGAAAAAGGCAGACAGATATTACATTTCATCCATAGATGTTTGGCACTTGCTTTACTCTTAGCTTAGAAACAAATATTTACATTTAACACAGTGAGTAGACATTTTCATCACCGGAACCTAATCCCTAACTATAGATGCTAGCTTGCACATATCTTGTGCAAATTAAAGAAAATGCTTACTCACTTCAAAGTTTAGGGGCCCTTTTACTAAAGGGTGCTATGGTGTTGCACATAACACACCAAGAGTGCCAAAACCATAGTGCGTTAGGTGCGACACCATCCAGATTATCCGTCAAGGGCACTGAAAGCATGTTCCCGACAGTCAATGCGGTGCACTGTGCCCTAAAAGGTGGCATAAAAATAGCGCAGGTGCACTTAACCTCTATCTACTGAGGTGGTAATAAGTGCACCCAGACTAAACGGGCCACTTTGTAATTAGCACAGGAGCACTGACTGCAAGGCGCTCACTCCACCCACAACCTGCCCACTTGCCCCACTAAATGTGCGATGGACAGTTAGCGCCAAAATCTGGCAGCGCTAACTGCCATGACCCTGTTTGAACTGTTAACATGTAGCCCAGCACGCCTTTACCGCAGGCCAGAACCCAGACTAAACGGCTAAATGCCCTTTAGTAAAAGGGACCTTTAGAGGTTTTGGCAGGGGGGAGCGTTTGTTTATTTGTTTTGTTTTTTTTTAATAAGGCTATATAAACCTTAAGCTTTATATAATTTCTCCTAAGCACGACTTCTGTCATTATTTTTCGATTCTGGCACTGCTTTAGGGCTGAATGAGCTGTTGCTGGAATGCATCGGTCAATAGCATATTGTTGTATGAAAAACAGATGTGCTTCTGAAGAACAAAAAAAAATTTGAAAAGATGACATCTCCTACACAATAAATTTGCAAAGAGAAAAGAGAAAAAAAATATTGACAATCTTGCTGCTGTCTTTTTCTCTTAACTCTAGGGGCAGCTTCAGTCGATGTGCAATAACCTAAAAATTTTCTAGCATTAATGTGAATCTCCTAACAAAAAAGTGGAAAGCAGAGCTTTATTTTTTAGAGGCTCATTCATAGCCCATGTTTTCACAGCACCCACTTCTATTTCAGTTGTGCAAAAAGGATGCTTGCCCTGTAGTCTGTTTAAAAAAAAGGGGGCATTTTAGGAGTTTCAAATTCAAGACACCCTCTCCCTCGTCAGCCAAACTGTTATTTAAGGTAGAATCAATGAAGCATGTGATTGGAAATAGCTGAGGTAATGAATCTGAAAGGTTAGAGCAGTGGTTAACTTAAAAAACAGGGTGCCCCCCACCTTATTTCTTTGCATTTACAAAATTTCTTTATACTACTAAAAGGTAAAAAGAACCACCAAATTATTGCTTAGAATCCAACATTTACTTCCAGCCTTGCTGTGGCTATAACCGCAACTCGCAACACAAAGCCCCGCATTCCCCAAGAATCCAATCCACAGAGATATTCACACACCGCAGACTATTCCGTGGTGATAAAACGGAGGAAAAAGGCAAGCATGAGACAAGTTCTCAGAAAAAGCAAACACAAAATGTTTGCTTTCTAAGTGCCAACTGTATCTTCAGAAACTCTAGGGACGGTTTAGAAAAGAAAGGGGCTGCCTGACTGCCAGTGATAGCAAAGCTTCCCTCTGCAATTATCTGTTAGCTAGAACATGTCAGTGAATGAAACTCCGCAGACAAATATCCTGTGAAAGTACTACCTTCAATTTATTTAAGAGAGGACAGAAAAGGAGATGGACGGTAAGGGACTGAGAAGCGGCCAGTCAAGACACCCACTTCAGCAATAGTCCGAGAACTGGCACAACGCACATGCTTGAATTTTAGTCAGTCACAAAGGCAATAAAATATGGCGACAAACTCCATTTAGTGACATTTCCTATATTATTTTTTTAAAGTTATTTTACAAAGTTTAAAAGGCAGAGCTTTCAGAAATTCCTCACTGCCTAAACTCTTACGGAGAAAGGTACCTATGACTGAGACGATAAAGATTCCTAGAACAAAATATTCTTACAGTAATAGGAGATTAAAGAATTAATTTTTCTAACGTATACCGGAGTCAGTGTTCTTGCTTGATTGCAAACACAAATAGTCATTGATGGAATCCCTTTTGTGTCACCAGGAATCAGTCAATTCATCTAAATCATGCTTTAAACCTGCAATACATTGTACTATTAATGTATCACTGTATGAAAAACATAAAATAATATTACTAAATTAATCCCAACGCTTCCTTCCAGAATCTGATGCAGTTTAAAGTGGGTCTACGGGAACTCCACATGAACAGAATTTATTCATGCTTACTGGCTGACCTACAAGCACAAGAATATTCACTTATTTATTTATTTAACATTTCTTCTATACCGCGCTATTATAATCAGCGCGGTGTACATCGAACAAAAACATACTACAATGCATACAGGCAACATTGAGTTTACAATGAAACAGGAAATTAAACATGGGATAAACCGGGAAAACTATGTACAAGTTAACTCTATACTATGTACAATACTCTAACTCATTTAGGTGTTACATGTGCATTTGTGGGTGGATAGAACACATGTGATGGTTAGCGGTTGGGCTTATGTGTAGGCTGATCATTTTCTGTTTGTATTAAGGTGTTAGGGCGGCTGGGGCATGTGGGTAGCTTGCCAGTTGTGTGTTTACCTCGGATGGTTTCTGGGTAGCATTTTGTGAACAGGTGGTGTTTCAAGGCTTTTCTGAATAGGGCTAGACTTTTGATGCCACGGATTTCATGGGGAAGGGCATTCCAGTTCTGACAGATTGAGAATCTTTTACCCTTACTTAGTTATTTTCTGTGGGCAACAAGATATGAAGCGACATACCTCTTCCCCTTCAAGTCCAGCAAAAATCCAAAACTATCATCCTTGCAATGAAGCAAATCCCTCCCCCCCCCACTCGCCTCAAAAAAAAAAATTCAAAACCATAACACATCAGCTGCTACTAGAGTTTATTTCCATTTGGCAACTCCTCGGTTTATGGCCACAAGTTTAATAAATCAGAAAGCACAAACCAATTCGGTATATTTCTCCTGTAGTCTACAAGGGTATTTATAGTGAGATGTAAGGTGGTAAACTGAAAGGCAATGTCAGGAAATACTTTTTCACAGAAAGGGTGGTGGATGCTTGGAATGCCCTCCCGATGGAAGTGGTGGGAGCAAACACGGTGACGGAATTCAAAATGCATGGGACAGACACAGTGGATCCCTTTACAGCAAAAGAATAAAATCAAAATAAACTGAACCATCTAATTTCTCAACAAATAGGGGTGTCCTGCATGGAGTGATGGGTTCACCCCTAAACAGGGACGTGGGGAGGGGTGGCCTGCACAGAGCGGCAGGTGCACCTACTCTTGCCATCGTGCTGGGCAGACTAGATGGACCATGCTGGTCTTTATCTGCCGTCATTTACTATGTTACTATGATATTTGCAAACCTAACGGCCTATCAAAATATCCGAGTATAGACCAGTCCTTACATACACATTAAGTGACATCAAGCTTTTCATAAAAGTACAGAATGAACGGATGGGCAGATCGTGTTCCAAGTTCACAATCCTGCCCTATTACTTCCAAAATATGTTTTATAAAACCACTAGCAACAACAAAAATGACTTCGTCTTTGCTATAAATTACAATGGCAGGGAAAAAAAAACCAGCTAATTTTCCTGGATTGAAGAGGTAATAATACTCTCCATTTTCTTCCTTAGAACAATATTCAGCAGAAACTGCCTAAATGATTCTGTACTGGTTTAAAGACTTTGCTGATTCCTCCATCTCTGCTTCAGCACAGAACGTCAGCTGAAAGGAAAACAGAAGGAATTCAAAATCCTTCAAAACATGCAGGTGGGTAATTCCCCAAACCAGTTCATACTGTTCCAACCTTACAATCTATTTGCCTTCTCACACTGCTAGTTCAGAAAAAAGCAACACGTTTTTCAAGGGTTTGGAAAAATAATTTTTTATATTTCATAATGTTACATAAAGCTTTTCACAGGATTCCAATAAAATATCTAAATGGAAACAAATATAAATGAACTGTCTATCTCTATATATCTGCGAAAAAGGCATATTGCACAGTACTCATGCAAAATTAACAGCGAGGATCAGGATACATATGAACTCTAAACAAAAGGTTAGTCACAATTAGCTTACAGTAAACCGGTGGGTGGGTATGTATAGTACAAACGAAAAAAAAAGTGAGACTTGGCAAAAGGGATTTTTGAAAACTACCTACCCTCAGCTGTCAATTTCAAAATCTGAGATAATTTTTTCCCCCCTCAGCAGTGCTCCCTCTGCGCGCAGATCATTCGCGGATGGCTTAAGATTTGATGTTTTAATGAGTCAGGACATTTGAAAGGGTGAATGGATTGCAAAAAACAGCTCAGTGCAGTCTAAAATATGGTCACAGAGTAGTTGGTTTGGTCTTTCCTGAAGCCCCCAACTCAGCATGGAATCACAAAATCTCATGATGGGGCCTGTTTACTAAAGTGCACAAATAAACAGCATGGGATTTAATGCATGCCACAGCAACAAAAACCAGTCCGCATGGTAAAAATCCTATGTTATTGACAGATAAAGTATTTGCCAATGCAGTTAACGTGGGCCCGGATGTTAAGTGCGTGCCCTGTGCACTAACTGCAGGGCATTTGTTGACCATGCCCTTGACTGTTAGCACCTTAATAGTTGCACTTAAGGCACATTAAATGTGGAAAAAAAACCCTTGTTGCTTTAGTAAGCATCCTCCTATATGACGATTCTTCTTTAAGTCACAAAATTCATTAAAAAGGGGCCCTTTATATTTAGGAAAGACACATTTATATAGTAATAAAATGTACCATTCTGCCAACTAAGTGCATTCTAAATAAATCTTGCAATGCAACCTTAAAAAATAATCCCCCCCCCCCCCAATATGCTTGCATGCATCCAAGAGCCTCAAATTAGTCACTTCCAAAATGGAGTGAGGTTCATCCAGCAGAGGCCAAAATCACAGCAGCAACATTCATGATTAACATCCATCCCCCAACACCGCTGCAAGAAACTGATCTAGCTCAAGAAAGTACATGCTGGGACCAACATTTATCAAGCACTGTGTAATAGCTACTAGAGTATTTGGTTTTCACCGTACCAAAGGAAACAAGGTGCAAAAAAATGACGAATGTAACTCGTATGCTATCAAAATTTTGGTTTGCACTGTCATGTTAAAAAGCAGCCAAACAAACCACGACTAAGTAACAGAGTCATACCCTAATCTCTTTCCCTCTGTTTTCTTTCAATCCACCCTTCTACTTTTTGAGTTTCGGGGACAATTCAGTGCAAAAAGTCAATCCTCAAAGCTTTTTAGGACCATGTCCCTCTTTCGCTAATGCCTCTGCATGCAAAAAGAAAAGATCTACAACCTTATCTAAAAATTAAAGATAACGGTATACTGATCATGAAGTCATAGCTATAATTATTAATAGCACACAAGTTATTCTGCTATACTACCCTACAATAGTCTGAATATACGTTCTCCACTGCTGCAGCGTGAAAGATTATGAACGCTTAATTGACTACAATATACAATTCCATTTGGCATCAATAGTACACTTGCTAAAACTACACTGCTGGGTATTTGCCAGTGGTAAGAAAGGAAGATAAGCAGCCCAATGATTAGAGCAGTGTGCTGAAAACTGGGAAACCCTTGCAACTTCGGGCAAGTAACTTAACCCTCTGCCATTTCCCTCAGGCCAAAAACTAGATTGTTAGTCTCTGGGGCCAAGAAAAGGTCTACTGTACCTGAATGTAACTCACCTTGAACTAATACTGAAAAAGTGTGAGGTAAATCCCAAAACCCTTATACGCTTTCAAAGAGCAGATCAGGAAACATTATAATCAATGAAGTTGCTTTAAAGGCTTGACAGAGCATGCTGAACATTATTCTAGTTCTTAAATATCTTGACAGATGTTCTCCATACATTTCATATGCAACTTTGTCTCATTTCTGAAAGAAAAGACGACGACTAAAGGGTCCTTTTATAAAGTGCATTACATTTTTGCACTTAATGAACATTTAGCACAAAAACTAAATGTGCTTCACATGCAAAGGGCCCGATTCTGTTCTCGATGTCGATCGCCATTGTACGTCCGGGCTGACCTGGATGTACCAAGGAGATCGCAATTCTGATCCCACGGGGCACATCTAGCCCTGAGGGATCAGAATCACGAACAAGCCTGTATGTGCAGGCTGGGACTGCGATTCAGTCCCAGCCTGCACGTAAAGGCACTTCCCTTGCTAACTCAGCCAGGGCTTTTAATGGAGCTGTAGTGTCATGGCGTCATGTTGCCATGGCACCATGGCTCCATTTAAAAGCCACGATGCCGGGTGCCTGCTACAAAAATTAATTCCCTGCAGCCTCACCCCCAATCCGGCCTCCTGAGGCCAGGGTCGGCTGCGGGGAATTAACTTTGCCCCCCCCCCCCCAGCCCCTTCCACGCCCCGATGCAGACAAAAAGTAACGTCCAGGGAAGTTATTACACCTCGGGGGTGGAATAACTTCCCTGGACATTTTGCTGGCCCTGGACGTACAGGGCTGACATCAAAATTGGCGACCACCCTCTCTCCAACCCGTGCTGCCCCTTCCCTGCCCCCATATAACTTCCCTGCACACCCAGCAGGGAAATTATACAGGAGCAGGAGCCGGCACGTGCCTCAGAATGACCCCCAAAGCCTCCGCGGTTAACGTGTCAGGGGTATGACAGGCCTGCTCCCAACAGTTAACACATGGATGTGTACCCTAACACAGGGCACCATTACCGTGGGCACACCTCCTTCCTTCTACTGAGGAGACAAGTGCACCTGTACTAACTGCCACACTGACAGCGCAGTCCCCCTGAGCTAACTGCAGTGCGCTCATCGTGCCCACTACTCTCTGCCCCAAACCCGTCCATTCAGCAACCTAACACGCAATTGGCAGCTGTCGTGGCCCGCAGTAACTATTACCATTGGACCGAGAACATATGTGGAACTGCGCGTCAACAGCATAGTACACTTTAGTAAAAAGGGCCCCTAAATTATTTCTTGTTTTTTTTGTTGTTTTATTTGCACTAAAAACAAATTAAATTAAATTTTTAAAAAAACACATAAACGTTTAGAAAAATAAATAAAATAAAATTCAACACAAAAATACACCTGCATTGCATGTACACCCCATGGCCCTTTAAGGAAAGCATATTTAATACTATTGCAACCATGTCTCACCACTTGTTTTAAATTTGTGGTTGGCTCATGCTTTCTAAGTAATAGTTCAAGGTGAGTTACTTTCAGGTACAGAGGATATGTCCTTGTCCCTAAGGTGCTTATAATCTAGATTTACTGAAGCATGCTAATGCTGTTAACACACGTTAGTAGTAAACAGGTCCCACTGAATAAAACAGCACCTGCAGTAAATAATAAACATTAATGCAAGTTTGCATGCACTTCTGGAAGTGCACGTTAACAAATCTAGCTTTAAATTTTTTACCCAAGGCAATGGAGAATTAAGTGATAGCCCAAAGTCACAGTAAACCTCAGTTGCATTTCAATCCTGGCTGTCCCCAAGTCTCAGCCTATTGCTCTAACCACAAGGCAACTCTTCTATCTACAGGCTTCCGGGTCGACAGCACATTATCTTTATATTACCAAGAAAGCAGAGGATGTATGTGTTCTCTAACAAACACAGGATGAAATGTGGGCCCAGTTTTAAATAGGTGTGCTCGCATTTTGACCCCTAGGCATTTGATTGCTAACAGAAAAAAATAAAGTACCATTCTTCAAACATTTCAGTCTGCCTATTGCAGATATCAGAAAAAAATATATTGTGAAAGCTGTGAAGACACATTGTATTCTCCTCCCACACAGGGCATCCAGCAAAGAGGGAGGCAGTACACTACTGGACAAAGCCTACCACTTGGCATACAGCCGCCAGTAAATATACTGTAGTTTAGGGGGTCTGTTCCCTTAAGAATCTAATCACCTTGGCTCTCCATTTTCTTCTTAACGCTGTGGCACGGGACTTTCAACCAATCATTATTTTAAAATAGGACAGCAGCTCCTTGCTTTATAGCCTATTAGAGTATTTTATAGCCCCATCATTGAAGAAGCTGTAAGGATTTGTGTTGCTTCATTAAATGTTACGAGGCTGCCTTTTCTGTGAGAGATGGGTTTGTACCCGCTTGTGTCATTTTTATTGTCATAATAATCTCTGTATGGTTCGCTTTATTTTGTGGGGGTCCCTCGCTTTTTTCTGGTTTGTTTGTTTGCTGTCACAAGCAGAATTAATATCAGAAATGCTAATGAAGCTGGGTTATTAAAACACGAGGATGAATTGATTTGGGATCTCAGAGCTCCTGTTCCCGACAAAGGAGGACGAAACATTCATTTTCTCTACACAGAAATAATAATAAAAGTTATTAGCCGCTTTATCACCTGAAGAATTGTCACAGGGGGAGCTTTTAAACATGCAAATGCTTACATTAGCACTACCTCTCGAGTGGAGGTAATGCCAGCAGAATTTTTATTTAAATATTGCGTGTCTATTTGAAAAAAAAAAAAAGTCATCAAAATCCTAGGAACATTTAGCTGTATAGAGAAATATTCACTGGTTCTTTATCCATTTTATTTTTAATTTTATAATTTATTAAGTTTCAAATAACAGCAGGAAAAATCCAGTATTAAAATAATGTTGGTTCATTCAACAGAAATTTACCCAAGCAGCAACATCTGGTACTGACAGAAGCAGGCCGGATGGTCAGCACTGCTCTGTGTCAACAGCAAAGGCTACTTTCTTCAAGGCCAGGTGCTTCCTATTTTTTTGTAATTTAAAGAAAAAATAAAGTTATTCTGCAATAACATACAACACCAGAACATGAAGAATTATGGGAAAACTTTAATTTTACAAAGTACTGTATCAATCTGAGCTACATTGCAGTTTACTGATGGCTTTTGGCGATTACTAAGTCTGCCAGAGAGGCTGTTTGTTTTAAAGAATTAAAAGAGTATCGACGTTTCATCACGGGGATAAGAATGCCATCTGGGAATCCTGAAATGTCCATTACAGTGCTGCTTTCCAGCAGCTGAAACAGATCCTCATCTTCATACATCTTGTGCGATATGTGTAGCTGAGAACTACAATAGGTAATGGAATTCTCTCCTCTGCGCCGCTTAAGAGCCTGTGGCTTATGTACTACTAATCATTTATATAGCGCTACAAGGCATATGCAGCGCTTTACTGATACATATAAAAGATGGTCCCTGCTCGTTAGAGCTTACAATCTAATCAAGACAGATGGTGCAATACATGAGAAACATCTTCAACCACATATGAAATGACGATATTTGCCACTGTGAAAACAGAAGACCAGGAGAGGTAGATGAATTTAATTCCTTTAGCATTAAAAAGGAGGTTGATGTACTAAACTGTAGTTTCCTCAACAGGGGACTCGGGGGGGGGGGGAAGCAGGCAGGAGTGCCTCAAAACAAGCTAAGAGAAAGCCAGGTTTTTACTCCTTCTGCAAAAAAAAATATTTTTGCAAATTTGACACCATCCTTGCAATCAATAAACTTGTATGTGTAGGCCGCTGCATGAGAGAATTTATAGAAATTCATAATGCGCTGCTGCAATGCAAAACAAAACTATTAAAACCGAGGGAACCCAGTTCTTGTAAACATATGCAGCATCATATCAATACTTTCGGCTTATATAGGGAATGAAACACATTCTAAGTGTTTATCATGCTATTATTTTTTTACTTTTTACATCGGAGGAAAAGGTAAAATTAGATCTTTCCTGCTAATTGTTTTTTCTTGAGTCCCTCCAGTCCAGTCCAGGAATATAGGGTTGTCTTCACCCTCCAGCAGCTGGGAACTGAGCATGTCAGATTTCTGACCTCACTGGATAAGAGCTCTCTCTCCAGCTACAGAAAACCAGTATCCTATTGACAAAAGTAGATGACCAAAGAGCATAGCCACACCGAAGCCAACTGCATTAGAAGTAAGTACAAATTTTCCTTTTTTTTTTGTCACCTATCATTATTAAAATCTTTTCACTTTTTTGCTAACTTATGCCCATTAACTATGTACTGATGAAGGAGAGCAGCAATGACAGAGACGCCACGATGCCCCCTCCCCGCCCCCCCCCCCCCAGGAACTAGAAGAGCTCATCGCAGAAAGCTGTTATTCTTATATGACTCTTCCCTATTACTAGCCGGACACCGCCACCGTAGTTCCTATCATAAAGGAGAAAGACCCACCGTTTCTATAGGAAGGGTGCTGGACTGGACTGGAGGAACTCAAGGAAAGACAATTAGCAGGTAAGATCTAATTTCGCCTTCTTAATCGTCCCTCCAGTCCAGGAATATAGGGATATACCAGAGCAGTAATCACAGACTGGAGGGACTGGCAAGTCCAGCCTGAATCACTGATGCTCCAAAACTCATGCCCTGCCTTGCTGCACATCCAACTGGTAATGGCACATAAAGGAGTGCAAGAATGACCACCTGGCCGCATGACAAATTTCCACTGGCAGCACCAGCATGCTCTCAGCCCATGAAGATGCTTGAGCCCTGGTGGAATGCGCACGGAGCCCCACTGGCACCATGCATCCCTTCACCACATACGTAGCTGCAATGGCCTCTTTTACCTATCGGGCCACCGATGCCCTGGATGCCGCCTTACCTTTCTATGCAGCACCAAACAGCACAAACAATCTATCTTCCAGAAGGACTATGTAACCTTCAGCTAGTGCCATAGCACCCTGCACATGTCTAGACAATGCAGTCACTTATCCTCCGCTGCCAAACTTGGATCCGGAAAGACTAGAAGGGAGACCACTTGATCAAGCTAGAAGTATGATACCATCTTCAGTAAAAACAAAGGGACTGGTCGTAAGAGCACCTTCTGCTTGGATAAACCAAGAATGGCTCTCTGCACAACAACATCTGCAGCTCTGAAATATGCTGAGCTGAACAAATGGCTACCAAAAAGTCTATCTTCAATATGAGGTCCTTCAACGAGGATCATGCCAAAGGCTCAGAGGGAGCCACCATCAAGGATCCAGGAGACTAGCAACGGAAAACACACTAGTTACTCCTAGCATCGCCACAAAATGGACTCAATTAACCAACAACAGGGCTTTTGTGTCATATGCTCCCAAGTGCTGGAACAAACTCCCTCCCAGCATCAGATCAATAAGGAATATCACTCAATTCAGAAAGACCATTAAGCACTATTTATTCACTTTGCACTTCCAGCTACCATACATACCTCAGAACTCCCATCCGCCTGACTCACTTAACTCCCCTCCACATAGCAACAACCCAGAACAAATGCTGTAAAAATGTGGAAAGTGCTACATCTCTGTAAATACCAAGCCATGATGTTACATATTTATTGTATATAGTTTTCCCCGGTTTTATACCCAGTTTACCTTCCTTGTTATCTGTAAGCCTATATCAATTTTTATTGTTAGGTATTTGTTGTTATTATTTATTTATTATTTATCTATTTCTTCTATACCGCCCCTTCCAGAGATCAGGGGCGGTTTACATAGAACAATTTAACAGTTTTGTATACGTTCGTATAACATTACATTGAACAAGAACTTTTTAACTTTTTACATATAACAGAACAGTAAATTGTTAAAACTATTTACAAGGTGTATTGTTCAATGTGTATTGTTCAATGTGAACCGCACTGATGATAAATAGTGCAGTATATAAAAACTGTTAAATAAATATAAATAAATAAATAAGGCATCAAGTTCAGATTCCACGGAGGAACTATGGCTCGCAAGGGAGGCCGGACCTGCTTTACTGTTTTCAGAAAACGCACCATGTCCGAATACATCGACAAGGAGTTCCCTTTCACTCAGCCTCAGTAACAAGTGAGGGCCTCCACCTGCACCATCAAAGAATTTAATGCCAAGCCCTTCTCCAGGCCTGACTGCAGGAAACACAAGACATCCAGAATGGAAGCCCAGAAGGCCCACAAGCCCCTTTCAGCACACCTTCCCTCAAAAATTCTCCAAATTCTGACATAGATTAGAGAGGTGGAATGCCGCCTAGCTTTCAACAGCGTTTACACCACCGCAGATGTGCAGCCTCTGCAACTCAACCTCGCCCGCTCAAGAGCCAGGCCATAAGCGGGAATTGATCCACCTGGGACATGAGAATAGGCCTCTGTGAAAGGAAATTCATTCTGTCCAGGAGCCGCCATGGCAGAGCTAGCAACAGCTGTATTAGTCTGCGTACCATGGTCTGCAAGGCCAATCCGGTGCAATGAGAATCACATTCCCCCTTTGAGCCTCTATCCACTGCAGCAGATGCCCAATAAGTGCCCAGGGTGGAAACATGTAGAGTATCCCCCTGTTTGGCCACCTTTGCACCAGCCTCTTTGACATGTGCTCCCGACATCTGCTGAAGAACATTCTTGCCTTGGCGTTGCATAGAGTCACAACAGATCCACAATGGGCATGCCCCACTGCCTTGTGATTTCGTAAAAGACTGCTGCGTTCAATTCCCGTTCACTGGGATCTAGCAGGTAGCGACTGAGAAAAATCCGCTTGGACATTGTCCTTACGTGCCACATGGGCTACGGATAGTGTCAGCAGGTTCTCCTCTGCCCATAACAAAATCGGCAAAATTTTCTATGCCAGAATGCCACTGCCCATGCCACCTGGCAATTGATGTAAGCAACCATGGTCAAGTTGTCTGAACACATGTGCACTGCCCAATGCCTCAGCCATGGCTGTAGTGTCTGGAGAGCTAGGAACATCGCCTGTATTTCCAGACAGTTGATGGACCATGCACTCTCTTCCAGAGACCACACTCCCTGGGTGACCTGAGATTTGCAATGTGCACCCCACCCTGTGAGAATGGCATCAGTCATGAGCACTGTCTATTCTGGTGGCTCCAAAGACATCCCTGCCGCTAAATGCTCTGTCTACAACCACCATGCGAGCTCTCCTTTAACCTCACCAGGGCAGACCAACTTCGTGGACAGTGGATGGTGCTGTTGCAACCATCGGGAAAGCAATGCCCATTGCAGAGGTCTCATGTGGGTCTGAGCCCAAGACACCAGCTCCAACATTGCAGCCATAGATCCTAGGACTTGCATGTAATGCCACGCTGAAGGTGCCCACATCCCCAAAAACCTGTGCACCTGCCACTGAAGTTTTTGGATCCTCTCAGCTGACAGATAAACCAGGCCAATCTGGGTGTCAAACAGCACCCTAAGATATACCAACTTCTTAGCCAGCTGTAGGTGACTCTTGGTCACACTTATCACCCAGCCGATCCTCTGCAATAGCTGCATCATAAGAACATAAGAACCTTTGCTGTTGCTACTTTGCTCTTGTCTTTGGACTTTGCCCAGATAAGCCAGTCATCCAGATACAGGTGCACCACAACGCCATCTTTTTGAAGCGCTGCTGCCACCACCACCATCACCTTGGTAAAGGTCTGAGGAGCAGTAGTGAGCCTCTAAGGCAGCACTCGGAACCAGAAGTGCCCCATGGACACAGCAAAGTGCAGGAACATCTGATGGCCCGGTTGAATGGGAAAGCGTGGTTACTCACCTGTAACAGGTGTTCTCTGGGACACCAGGAATCAGTCTTCACATATGGGTGACATCGGCACCGACGTAGCCAGGGAAGCATCCCCCCTGTTTCAAAGAAAGCCTTTGGGAGAAGCCACCACACATGAGTGGTACCCTTCCCGTCCAAGGGTGCCGTCTTGCTCAGCTGACTGGGGTCATAGGAAACAGAAAACTGAGAAGCTTTACGGTGGCCATGGGTACACTGAATGTTGAAAGACAAGGCTCTCTTATAGTCCAAGGTGTGAAGGACATTCTCTGCCCTACTGGAGTGAGGCCTTGGGAAGTAGGTGGGCAGCACCACCTCCTGGTTGAGGTGGAAGGAAGATACCACCTTCAGGAGGAATTTGGGGTGCGTGCAAAGCATGACCCTGTTCTTGTAGAACCTGACCTATGGCACCTCTGCCACCAGGGCTTGGAGCTTGCTGACCCTGCAAACGGAGGTGAGCACCACCAGGAATACAATCTTCCACGAGAGGTATTTCAGATGGCAGGTAGCCAGAGGCTCAAATGGTGGGCGAGTGAGTTGTGCCAATACTATGTTGAGGTCCCATTCGGTCACCGGAGGGTGGATGGGGGGTTTTGACAGCAGAAGTCTTCTCAAGAAATGGGTCACTAGAGCTGAGATGCACTCTGACAGAGTTTGATTTGTGCCAGGATTGCAAGAGATGAAGAAGGTATTGTAGTACCAGTTGCAATGGGCAGGAAAATGAGTTTACCGCTTGCTCCACACACTAGACCGAAAACCTGTAGCATTTGAAGACGTAAGCTTTCCTGGTAGAAGCCTTACGTTAGCCAAGCAGGATCTCCTCCTCTTCTCCCAAGAAGTTGAAAGGGGCTAGGATAACCCTTTTAGCAGCCACGCCATCAGTGATAGGGACCCCAGGTTGGGGTTCCTCTTGAGACATGAGACCTGGGGAGCTCCTCAGTGGGATCAGAGTCTCTACTGACAGTCGGAGGAGAAGTGGGAACCACAGCTGCCTGGGCCACCGAGGGGCCATCAGGATCAGTGAGGTTTTGTCGTGAAGAGCCTTGAACAGTGTTTTGGCAATCAGTGGCGTGGGTGGGAAGGCATACATGAAACCTTCTGACCATGGAATAAGTAATGCACCTGCTGCCAACCGGGAGGGGCGGGGCTGCCAGGAGCAGAAGTTGTCTGGGCTGGCAAAGAGGTCCACCCATGGGGTCCCCCAGAGCCAAGAGCCGGTTGGCTACTCTAGGGTCCAACTGCCACTTGTGCAGCTGGAGGACCCTGCTCAGCTTGTCTGCCAGGGTGTTGTCTTGGCCTGGTAGACTGCATAGGAGCAGAGTGTCACCGCTTCGTGGCAGAGGGTGCGAGACCCTGTGAACCCCTGCTTGTTCACACAGAACACTGCCAGCTGATCGTCTGTTTGGATCAGCACTGGCTGGTGCCTCAGGTGGTGGCAGAATGCTTGGAAGGCTAGCTATATCGCCAGAAGCTCCAGGAGTTTGATCTGCTGGTTGCTCTCAGTCTGTGACCAGCTGCCCTGGGTGCGGAGTTCTTCGCAGTGGGCTTCTCATCCCAGCAGGAAGACATCCATAGTGAGGACCCTCAGAGGGCTCAGGGTTTGGAAGGGCATTCCTGACTGCAGGTGATGGGGATTTGCCACCAAATCAGAGATTCCACCAACTGGTGGATCACTGAGACTCTCTCCTGGAAACAGCCTATGGCTTGTGTCCACTGGTCTCAAAGGCACCACTGAGCGGCCCTCATATGCAGATGGACATCTGGGGTGATGTGGACCATAGAGGCCATGTGCCCAAGTAGGCGCAGCCGAAGACGAGCTGACACCAAGGGATGAAGTTGTACATCTATGGCAAGTGCCTTGAGATGGTTGGCTCGGTCCAAGGGGAGGAAGGCCTTTGCTTGAAGAGTGTCTAGCCTTGCTCCTATGAACTCCAGACACTGTGTCGGGAGGAAGTAGATGTTGCAGAACCTGAATGGTGCATGCGGTGGCCTGCTGCATCTCTGTGGCCATGCCTCCTTTTATGAGCCAGTCATCCAGGTAGGGAAGGCAAATACCCCCTGGAGGCGGAGGAAGGCAGCCACTTCTGCAAAGCATTTGGTGAAGACCCTGGGGGTGGAGGACAGGCCAAAGGGTAGTACCCTGTACTGGTAGTGGCCGTCCTCCACCATGAAGCACAGGTACTGCCTGTAATTGGGGGTGGATGAGGATATGGGTCTAAACATCCTTCAGATCCAAGGAGCATATCCAATCTCCCTGCTGAAGATAGGGCAGCAATGTCCCAAGGGAGAGCATCTTGAACTTCTCCCTCACCAGGCCCCCTGTTCTTTTTGGTATGAGGAAATATCTGGAATAGAATCCCTTGCCCCTGAGATGTTGGGGTACTGGTTCTACTGCCCTGTCCTCAAGAAGATCTGCAAGTTCCTTCATTAGGAGGCCCAGTGAATGGGAGACCTGGGTGGCTCTCCCAAGAAGAAAGGAGCAGGTATCTGAGCCAGATAGAGGAGGTAGTCATCCTTGACCACCTGGAGTGCCCAAGAATTGGTGATGATGGCTCGCCACGTTTGGTCATAGTGGACCAGATGTCCCCCTGTGGGCTGCTGACCTCCTTGGAGTGAAGAGGCTATGCCCAAGGAATCAAAAACTCCCCTCTGGCTGGGCCGGAGCCAATGCCTGAGGCTTGGGATCCTTCTGCTTAAGAGGGACCTACCCATGTCCCTTGGCCTGCTGACCCTGCTGGGGAGCTAGGGAAGCCTGAAAATGCAGGTAGTTTTTATAAGTATCCTCTTTCCACAGGTAAAAGGGATTTTTACCTAAGCCCTTCCATCAGGGAGGGGCAGCGGTTTTCTTAGAGAGCCTGGTCTTCATGAACTCGCTCTCCAGCTCGGCAGCCTTTTCGGCCATGGGATCGCCAAAGAGGTTCTCTTCTTGGCCTGGGTCATCGACTAATTTATCCTGAACCCATTGCTCGAGGTGGAAGCAGTCAAAGGCTGCCCAAGACATAAATTTGGAGCACTCACGGACAGCCTTGGCCAGGTTCTTGAACCGTTGCAGGGATTCCTTAGAGAGACCAGTCGAGAAAGTGGCGAGCTCCTAAGCCAGGTCTCTCAGGTGCATGCCCATGTACAGCTGGTAGGCCTGGATACGGCTGATGAGTATCAAGCCCTGGTAGCACTTTCTGCTGAGGACACCCAAAGTGTGGGCCTCCCTACCTGGGGGCACCAAGAAGTGTGTCTTCTGGCTCTTCAGCCAATGCATGGCCGACTCCACCACCATGGAGTTGTGCAGCAGCTGTGCCTTCTGGAATCCTGGGCTTCGGCAGACCCGGTACATTGAGTCAAGCCACTTGCTCACAACTGGCACCGATGCAAGTGTCTCCCACATATGGAGCATTAGCCGTTCCAGGATCAGTGGAATGAGTACCATGAGCAATTCCCTCAGAGGAGCCTCATATTGGAGGATTTCTAGATGATCTGTCCAAGGATCCTCCTCTGATATGAACGCTAGAGCCTTGTAAATGTTCCTCATGACGCCAAGGCATGCCATGTCTTCGTGCAGGGACCAACGCTGGGGCTCCAAAGGAGAGGAGTCCGAGGCGACATCACAGTTGCGACGGGTGTCCAGTGACTCCTCATCCTTGGTCTCCCACTCCGAGTAATCAGTCGAAGACTCGAGGGAAGGGACCCTCGCCCATGTCCCTCGGAAGCCCCAGGGCTGGTGTCATGTTCGCTAGCTGGGGAGGATTTTTGTTCTGTGGATCAGGAACCAGATCAAGACCTCAGTCGAGGATTGACTAGAGGCCAAATGGTCTCAAGGAACAGTTCGGCCTCTGGGGATGTTCTCAACATCAATGGCCTGATGGTCTGGGCAGAGGAACCAGTAGTATCTGAGAACAGTGCCTGATGCTGGTCCATGAAGGCAGACAGACTGCGCTCCACGGCCACCATTCTGGTTTAGAGTCCAGAAGGCTCTGCAACCATTGGCGCGGGCACCGAAGAACTCAGGCCCAGCGGCAGTTCCCCCAAGGGGGAGTCCTCAACAAGGATAGGTTTTGGCATCTGAGGCCAATCTGCGGTTGCATCCTTTCGAGGGATCTTGGACAAGCATCTAGGATTGCAGGACCTGGCTTGGAGCTTACCCGAAATGTCGAAGCTGTCCAGGGACGCTGCCTTTGAGGTTTTCTTCTTCTTATGTTCCCTCGAGGGAGACCCCACCTTTCTGAGGAGCCACAGCATCGGAGTCTGTAAGGGTGCCCCGAGATTCCACGGCTTCAGAGGAGGCCTTGGCTTTTGGAGGAACCAGGGACTCTGGGAAAAACTTATCATGCTGATGCTGCTGGCAGCTCTTCAGGTCCTTGGTGAACATCTTTTTACAAAGACTGCATGCCGTGGGGTTGTGGTCCGGCCCTACGCAGCAGTCGTGCGTGTCGGTAAGGGACATGATTTTGGCACACCGATCACACTTCTTGAACCCACTGTAGCCAAGGGGGAAAAAAATTACCCCAGCAGGGTCGAAGACCCACGGTGTTGCCAATTGAAAAAAGGGCATGAAGGTGCCAAAAAGAAAAAAAAGATAGTAACCCAAGAGTCGACGCCGGAGACAGCAAGCTCAGGTAGTGGGAAGAGTACCGGTGCACAACCAGAGACAGGTCAACCTTTTCCAGGGAAAAAACAGACAAACTTCTGAAGGGCTCCGCGGAAAAAAGAAGACTGAGCAAGATGGCACCCTTGGGCAGGAAGGGCACCACGCATGAATGGTGGCATCTCCTAAAGGCTTTCTTTTAAAGCTGGGGGGATGCTTCCACGAGGGCTCCGCCAGCATCAACATCATCCATATGTGAGGACTATCTTCCTGCTTGTTCTCGGAGAAGATACAGATATGCCTCGGTGAGGTCCAGCACCATCAAAAATTCTCCCCATTGTACTGCCATAATGACGGAATGCAGAGTCTCCATCTGGAAATGCAGTGCTCTCAAGAAACGATTGAAGTCTAGGATGGGCCTGAAGAAACTCTCCTTTTTGGGAACCACAAAGTAGATAAAGTAACGTCCAAATTGGTTGGGCGGAACCTGAACCACTGCCTGCAGTTCCAGGAGACGAAGTGTGTCCTGTACTGCTTTCCTTTTCCACATTGTAACATAGTAACATAGTAAATGACGGCAGATAAAGACCAGCATGGTCCATCTAGTCTGCCCAGCAAGATGGCAAGAGTAGGTGCACCTGTCGCTCTGTGCAGGCCACCCCTCCCCATGTCTTTGTTTAGGGGTAAACCCACCACTTCATGTAGGACACCCCTATTTGTTGAGATGTTATATGGTTCAGAAGTTAGATGGTACCGTTTATCTTGTTTTTATCCTACTGCTGTAAAGGGATCCACTGTGTTTGTCCCATGCCTTCTTGAATTCCGTCACCGTGTTTCCCCCTACCACTTCCATCGGGAGGGCATTCCAAGCATCCACCACCCTTTCAGTGAAAAAATATTTCCTGACATTGCCTTTCAGTTTATCACCTTAAAGCTTCATGTTATGCCCTCTAGTTTTACAGCTTCCCCGTCTTTGGAAGAGGTTTGTTTGTTCATCATTTCTCTTTAAGTATTTAAAGGTCTGAATCATATCTCCCCTATCCCTCCTCTCCTCCAAAGTGTACATATTTAGGTCTTCAAGTCTCTTCTCATAAGGCTTCTGACGCAGGCTCCAAATCATTTTGGTCGCTTTCCTCTGAACCGTTTCCAGTCTTTTTACATCTTTTGCAAGATACGGTCTCCAAAACTGAACACAGTATTCCAAGTGAGGCCTCACCAGCGACTTATACAGTGGCATAAGTACCTCTTCCTTTCTGTTCGTAATCCCTCTTTGTATGCAGCCCAACATCCTCCTGGCTTTTGCCACTGCCTTGTCGCACTGTTTTGCCAAAAAGAGATCATCAGAGATAATTACACCAAAGTCTTTCTCTTGAACTGTGCATACCAAACCTCTTACCCCCTATCGCGTACATTTCCCTTGGATTTCTGCTACCCGAGTGCATAACACTGCACTTTTTCGCATTAAATCGTAGTTCCAAGCATTAGACCAGTCTTTCAGCTTTTGTAGATCTTTCCTCATGTTAACCACTCCCTCGGGGGAGTCCACTCTGTTGCAAATTTTTGTGTCGTCTGCAAAAAGACAGACTTTTCCATTCAGTCCTTCAGCAATATCACTCACAAATACATTGAACAGTGCTGGGCCCAGGACCGAACCCTGGGGCACCCTGCTAATCACCTTCCTCTCATCTGAGTGAGCTCCATGTACAATCACCTTCTGTCGTCTGTCAGTCAACCAATTTCTAATCCAGTTTACCATCTTGGGGCCCATCCCCAAGCTACTGAGTTTGTTGACAAGCCTCCTATGAGGAACAGTATCAAAGGCTTTGCTGAAATCCAGGTAGATGACATCCATCGCATGCCCCTGATCTAGTTCCTTGGTCACCCAGTCAAAGAACTCAATCAGATTTGTTTGGCAAGACCGTCCTTCGGTAAAACCATGTTGCCTTGGATCTTGCATCCTGTTGGTTTTGAGAAAGTTCACAAGTCGCTCTTTCAGGAGCGCCTCCATTACTTTTCCCGCCACCGAGGTAAGGCTCATGGGCCTGTAGTTTGACACTTCTTCCCTGTCACCACTTTTGTGTAGAGGTACGACATCAACCATTCTCCAGTCCTGAGGAACCTCTCCTGTTTCCAAGGATCTGTTGAAAACATCCTTTAACGGTCCTGCAAGAACCTCTCTGAGCTCTTTCAGTATCCTGGGATGTATCCCATCCGGTCCCATGGCTTTGTCCACTTTCAGTTTAGCAAGTTGTTCTAACACCTCGTCTTCTGTGAATGATGTGGTATCTACTTCATTCCCATTTTTATATTTGGGAGTCACAGCTGGTCCATTGCCTGACAAGGGAATTGCACAAAAGGCATCGGGAATGGGATGCATGAATCTGTTGTGCATACCATTCCCGCAAAATCTCAAGTACCAGCTGGTCTGTGGTGACCTCAGCCCAGGCGGAGTAAAACCGCTTTAACCAACCTCCCACAGGAGGTCCCTCCCCCTGGGCCCTCCTGGCTTCATTGGGATTTCTGTGCAGGAGCCACCCTGTATCTCCAAAAGGGCTGACCTCTTTGCAGAAAGCGCCCATGCTCGTAGGGCATAAAAGGAGACCCTCGAAACCTCCTGAAGTCTCTAGACTGCCCCCGAGGAGTATACTCCCAGCTTGCTTCTGCCCTTTGGGTTTATGCACCAGCATCTCTGAGGTCCTTTACCAGCTTGGCCAGTGCTTCCCCAAACAGTTTACCTTTAAAAGGCAGCTTGCCGAGTCTCATCTTAGAGGAGACGTCTGCCAACCAATTGCGCATTCACAAAAACCATACTGCCGCTATAATGGAAGCCATATTCTTGGAAGAGGTGCATATCAGATCATAAAAACCATCCGCCAGGTAAGCCGAAGCGGATTCCAGCTTGGTCAACTCAAACTGCTCCAAAGACGCATTGCTCTCCAATGAGGTTAATCCCCACAGCCAGCATACAGACTCAACCATATGCGAGGACTGACTTCTTGCTTGTTCCTGAAGAAAACCCTATATTCCTAGATTGCACTGGAAGGACGATGAGGAAAGGACCTCATACTCCTGGTCAGTACATCAGGACAAATGTCAGAATTTTAATCATGGATCTTAAAAACCTCTATTTTTCAAAATTATTCAAAATACAACTTTTGTATTGATACAAAACCATAACTCATATGGCTTAAATATCACTCACCTGTATAGACACCTATGATTAAAATTCTCCCAACATGGTCAGAGACAATGCAAAAACGTAACACAGCAGCACATTTATATATGTGTAGAAAACTGGCACATGAAAAAAAAGTGTCTTTTTATCTTCACCACACAAAATGTTTGGCAAAAAATTATTATGGGGCTCTTATGCATCTTTAGCAGACTTTTATAAAATGGAGCCGCTGGCCCCCAGAATATTTATGGGTTGCGTCACTGGCTCTGAAGAAGAATTATTACCTTGATAATTTTCTTTCTTTGAATCCTTTATGAAGTACTATGGGTTGCTTGTGAGGGTTGATACTGCGCTTTTGGCCAGACAGTTCTATCTCAAGTATCACCTTCCTCCCACCCTAGGTCCTGACTGTTTGGGTATATCCCACATGTCTGGACCAATCTAACAGGATGATGAGAAAGGAGAAATTTTACCTGGACCATTTTCTTTCCTTGAATCCTGCTAGGCCAGTCAAGGACTTGCCCTGGAAGACACTCTTCTGCAGGTTTGGAAGTCTAGCTGCTGTAAAATGTCTAGTTAATACAGAGGTCTGAGGCAGATTTCCTTCTGGTAAGAAAGTCAAATACAGTTCAAGATATTTGTTACAAAGTGGTTTTGTTGGTTAATAACAATAAGTGTTTCTGAGTTTCAATCTCTTTGTTTGGGAACATTGGTGTAGTTTGCTTTCTTATTTGGTGGGGGGGAGGGGGGGCGCAGTGGCAAAGGGCAAGGAAGTCATATTCAGGGCCGGCCCAAGGGTTTCTGCTACCCCAGGCAGAAGACCCAGCCATGTTCCCCCCCCCTAAACCGAGCCACCACAGATTCCATCAGCAGAGTCCGGGGCTTCAGCGGCCTGCCATGTGCTTTGGCACACATGGCTTGCAGCTTCTGACCCCCCTCCAACACAACTTCTTGTCGGGGGGGGGGGGGTCAGGAGCAGCAGACCATGTGTGTCAAAGAACATGGCCTGCCGTGGGCACCATGCCACTTACAGAGATCTGCCAACCTAGTGTGCTGCCTAGCCCACCTAGTAGGATGGGACAGCCTTGGTCATACCGATAGTGGGGGCAGGGGTATCAGATCACCATTAGTGCCTGTAATATTTGGGGGTATACTATGCCTAAGTTTGGAAAGTGTCATACTGACTTCTCTTAGTGTTGCACCAGAGGATATACCAAGTGATGACATCAGTGAAAGTTGCTCAAGTCTGCCTCCACCTGCTGGCATGGAAGCATAACCCACACATCTGGACTGGTCTAGCAGGATTATAAGGAAGACCGTCTCCATTCTCGATTAAATCTCAGCAAAGCCTTGTTGATTTAATACCATTCTTTTTGTCTGTCTTCACTAGTTTGCAAACATCAACGAATAAGTTTTGTCTCATATTTCTGTGCCCAAATGTATTCACAAACAAACCGGTGACCAACCAGTAAAATCCTTACAAAATGTCCCAGTCACATAATGCCACTTAACAAAATGCTTTCCAGTGGGGGAAATGCAGGCACTAGTATGGAAAAATGTGGTCATATTTCTGTGCAGCACTGGGTACACCTGGTAACACTACTAAAGATGAATGATAGTGGCTGTCTGACTGGAAATAAACCATCAGCTGCCATACAAATACTGTAACAAACTAATTCCCTACAGGCAAATCAATACAAGGTCAATCTAAATTCACTATAAAATACTTTAGCAAACTTCTTTAAATACCCTACATTGTTGTGCTGAGTACCTGTATAAAGCATGCACATAAGACAGAAAAGGAAATGGATATCTCCTGCAACTGGTTTAACCATCAGGAGTTAATGTGTTTATGTGCACTAGCAGCAGACTATAACATGCCGGGTATGAGGTTTTTTTCACCACTGTCCCGTTATGTTTATGTTTTTTTCTGTCTGAGACTAAAGGGTTAATTTTATAAGAGGGCACTAAGGCGATACGTCCAATGCCGCACTTATTTTGAGCCTACTTAGAAAAGACAACAGACGCCTATGTACCTCTATAAAACAGGTATCCAGAACCAGCCCTAACAGCATGCAAATGTTGATGTGCACCTGTTCCAAAGCAGGCATAAACATGTGGGTATACTCAGGGCCGTACCAAAGGCTGCGTGAGTGGTGCGGCCGCAAAGGGCATAAGCACACTGATATCACTGGGCTTCCAGGAAACTCAAAAAGAGCAAGTTACTGAACGTGACTGGATGGAGGGGAGCACCAGATTCGTTAGTCGCACAGGGCTCATTTTTAGCTTAGTTCGGACCTGGCTATACTCTATGTATATTCACGTAGTCCATCCAAATCTATTCTCCCAGGAATGCCTACACGCAGATCTCACAAAATGTAGGCACACTTTTTCTGTGCATCTGCTTTATGTGGGATACCTAAGCACAATTTTATAAAGAGCTCTTTTCCAAATATAAAACAGGCTTTACAAGCAGAAAATGCATTAGAAAGTTACTCCAGGTTTACCTCACTCCGGAATATTCTTTGTTTGTCCCCATCTTCAAACGATGCCCTGAGAACAGAAGTCACTTTATCAAAATTATAGTAAATGTGTGTGTTATACAGCTAGAGCAGCCATTCCTTTTACATTTGGCCCTGCTGTCAAAAGGCATGAAGTCACAGGGAGTTGGTAGCAGGAACGCTGGAGGAGAAGCAGTAATCACCGAAGAGTTAAGGAGTGTGGAAGCCAGAAGGGGTGTATCTCAGCTCCTGGAATTGAAGCCTGTGGGTGGGCAACAGTTTCAGTCTTCTTGTGCCCTCTGGAAGCATCCTGGATCCCATATGCAAGACGAAATCTGTGTCTCAAGAGGTAGAGTATGTTGTAGAGGAACCAGAGAGAATCTCTGGTTTGAGAGGCGGAGTAAAGCAGTAGTTGCCCATTTAGTGCTGGCCCAGGAGTCCATAGCATTCCAAGGAGAGAACCAAACTAAAGCAACAGGGTAATAAAAGGTCCATTTCCCAGGAGAGGAAAAGGGTTTGCTCAGAGAAAGGAAAGGGGCACAAGAGCTATCCTCATTTCAATGTATGGCACAATCTCCGATTCTCCAGAATGCTTTTGGATTTAAAGATTTTTTAAAATTTTATTTAATTTATAATCCTCCCATCAAGAAACTGAGCAGCTTACACCACGACACAATATAAAGGACTATTTTAGAAAAACTCTACATCTGTGTCCAGACTGTCACTATGCCTAGGGCCTTGCAGTCATGCAATTGTCCCCCCTATCAGAAAATCCATGGCATGGTTTCCCAATGCATACGCAGGGGAGCCAGAAGCCATTAAGTCCTCCGAGGGGCTACGAAACGTTTCCTGCCTTCACAGTCAGCAACCATCAAAGGCCACCTCTAAAGCAGGATTTCAGTTTTTCCCTTTTGTAATGAGACAATTACTGACTCGCTGCCTAATGATTTCACCAAACCAATGACATACCTTCACAGGATTAATTCTCTAGACCATTGTTCTAATGCAATTAAGTAAAGAAAAATCATTTTAAACTAATGAGGGAATGTGACCTGTAAGTCAGGAACAGAATATCTGCATGCCAAGTCAAGCAGATTTTAGCATTGTAGAGCTACTATGAAGGTGGCAAATTTCAAGATGTAGTGTGCATTAACGGTATTTAAATCATACTGTGAAAATGCCCATATGCAATAAGAATTTCTTCGATAAACCTACAAATTTGAATGGTTTCTTCAGGAACAGCTCTAGGCTTCATTTTAGTGCTATGGAACCAAGCATCCCAATCTCAGAAGAAGCAACAATTTTAAACCCATTCAAAAATAAAATAAAATCCAGCATTGAATAAATTGGACAGTCACATGTGGTATCTGATTCCTTCAGAGGCAGGAATGTGTCTCTTTATGAGCTGCAGCTTCTCTCGGTTTTTCATGAACTCAGAGGTCACTACTAAAATGAAGAAAACATGACGCGCTGGCTCCCCTTTCCCAGTCACCCTTCCAACAAAATAACACATCTTAGTTTGGCGCATTGTTTAATTCCAAATGTCTTCTCCTGAGCGAGTGTGCATCGTCCCAAGGCGCTGAAGCCCAGCAAGGTCTCTAGCAGCTCGCGGTGCCTGACTGCATTTTCACATCACATTACTTCCGCTTTTCTAACTTTTCCACTTCTGAGCACCATCAATTATGCACTAGAATAACAGAGGCCTAGCTCAGCAATGTAACATAAAGGCCAATTATGAGTGTAAATAATTTAAACACTTGCGTGCCATGTTCTTTTCACCAGTTACAGGAGGCAGGCACAGGAAGGAAACGCTTGGAGTCCTAATGCAAAGCGGTGGGAAGGGCAACTGCAAAATTCACTCGTCAGGGGCCTTGCACCCTTTTCCTTAGAGAACCACATACAAGGCTGGAATCAAAAGGCTTTTCAGCTTATTTCCAGTCTTGAGTTTCTTGATAATTTCAGTTTTCAGAGTGAGAAAAACCCATCAGAAAGAGGAAAATCAGAGGCCCAAGTCATTCCAGCAATGCTTTCTGCTCCAATAGATACATTTCCTCCCCTGTCTTCATTTTAAGACAGGCAAAAAGGGTTAAAAGTGGCTTCCACAGAGAACACCATTTTAAGCAAGGATACAAAATTAGTTTGGAGTTTTTCCTCCACACACAAAGAACATTTGAAAATATACAGTAAAAACAACAAACAAAATGATTTTCCTTCTTTTAGGCTATTAAAAATCAAGCTGGATCATTGCTGCCTACCCAAAACTGCTGGCCAAAAATGTGACGTATTTACAAGCTTCCTCTACTCACCTTCTATCTGTATTTCTAAGACCTGTAATTTACAGCTACTTTGCACTTTGAAATCCCTAACAACCCTTTCTGCCATTTTCTTTCATTCCGTCTATTATGTCCATCCATATTCCTTGTCCCTATCAAGCCGTGAAATGATTTCCCCTGGTAATTCCCTTCCTTCAATCCATTTCAAAGGCCACTCTCTCGCCTTCTTGCTAATGGAACTCTAATTGTTGTGCATAGCTTTGTTTAAAATGGCTCAAATATTACTAAATAGTAGTAATCATGATGAATGCTACTTTCTTCACATAAGAAAAAAATTCCCGACTTCCAGAAACCAACTTGAAAAGGCACACTAATTTAGGCCTGCTGCATGCTCGGTATTATAGACTTCTCACCATCCATAAACGCTAAACACAAGCTACTTTAATATTTATTTATTTATTTAGCTAAGCTTATATACCGCCCACAGAGTCAGATTAGAAAGGATATTTAATTTGTATATGTAATCTCTTGAATTTGTGAAAAAGTGAACTTTCATAATGTGGTTTTAAAGGAAAAAATAAACTGAAAAAATAAAGGTTTGGGAAGGAATACCATGCCAATTTAAAGAGGGGAAAAGCTGCTTTAAAAGCAAAATCTCACTTAATCACCTCCATATGATGCTGAAAGAGGATGCTGCCAAAGTCACTAAAATAACACCGAATGGAAAAAAATTCAGCTCTTTTTTTAGATAATTCTATCAAGTTCTAGATATTTTTAAGTTTGTTTCAAAAATTAATGCATGTAAAATTTGATTAAAGCGTGTGCATAAAAAATTTAGAGTGGTCATCTAGACCATCTAGAGCACAACGTCCAAAAATCCAGGGGAATGGCAGCATTGCAGGGAGGTATGTATACGTGCCATCTGAACTCGCTCCGTCCCACCACAAAAGATGGACATCCCAGCAGCCGGGTCAGAGGGCGGGCCTGTGCCGTTAATAAGGCCGGGTATGTGCCCAGCTGTAAGCCATTTTAGAAATGAGAACCTCCCTGAATTGCAGCCACAGAAAGAGATTCTTGGAGGTCTTGATATGTATATTTCAGAAGGGGGACATGCATGTCCTGGCCAGCCATTTTTGACACATGCAGCGGTGGCCCGCAAATATGTTTGGTGTATTTACAAGCCATTTTCTTTGGCCAAAAGATATTAACTATAGTGGTGGCCGCACATATTACTCTACTTCCAGGAAGCGTTATAGGCATGAAGCCCTGTTCATGGTCAGGAGCAGGTATAGGCATGGACCCCTGCACACTCAAAGCCAGATGTGCTTCTGCTGTTCTGAAATCACACCGCAACATCTATCTTTGCTGCTCCGCCCAGGCCATGTCCCTGTTCAAACTGGACATCCTTATATCTCGGACATCCATATACCCGGTTCCTAAAATTGGTCCTGGGGCATCCTTGCCGTTTGGATGTTTTAGCCATCCAAAACATGACTAGACCTTCTAAAATGACCCCCATAATGTGTATATTAATTCTTATTTTTATATTTTATTGAATGCTCAAATATAAGTTGCCAAACTCTCATTTTCAGTCTTACAATCTCTACCCCTTCCTTTCCAGCACCATAGGAAAGAATGCACAGCGGATCCATTTCAGCCTATAGAGTATACTACCAATGCCAGGTTCTCATTTCAAATACTGTATCGGGGAGACAGCATCAGTTCACATTTGTCCCATCTATCAATTTCTATAATAGTTAAGCAACAGCATAAATTTTTCCTAAATTGCCCCTGTGGTGCAGGGGAGCCGCCCAAGGAAGAAGGGGGCCCACTTGCAGCTACTCCTATCTTCTAAAGTGGAGTTTCCCCCCCTCGAGGGGTGCCTTAAAAACTGCTGCTTTGACTCTGACACTGGTAGTAATTTTTTCATAAGGGTTTTCTTCCTCAATCTATTATGCCACGGGATCACATCTGGGACATTCACCCGATTCCATTTCAATGCCATTTCACATACAGCTGCAACCAGACATTGGTATACCAGTGTACTTCCCTTACATATGATCAAGTAATGAACTCATGTTTTAACTTATGCCAATATTCCTTTATCTTACAGCAGTAGTTCTTGGTCCGTGGACCCCTAGAGGTCTGTAAGAGAGAGAAAAGAAAAGTTGGTGGGAATGACTGAAGAAAGAGAGAGAGAGAGGCAGAGAAAGAGATAGAGATGGGAATTCTCTGAAACGAGAGGGAGAGACTGGTGGAGACATGAAGGGGTCGCATGTGAGCCAAATCCCATGGGTCCAACTCTATAGTTGCCACCATAGACCCCAAAAGCTGGAGGCAGTGCCACGCCGAGGGCTGAGCTATTCTGAGGAAAAGACATCTGCTCTAGCAACTTGTCTGCCGGCAGGAACACCCAACCTTCCTGCATGCTGAATCTTGCTCCCAAGTAGGTCAGCTACCGAGAGGGAGTCAAATGGATCTTCTCGGAGTTCACCACCCAGCCTAGGCTCTGAAGGAGATCGACCACATGCCACATGGCCCTCTAACTCTCCCCAAAGGGCTTCGCCCAATTAGCCAATCATCCAGGTACAGGTGGACCAGAATGCCCTCCTGCCACAAGGCCGACACCAGCACTACCATGACCTTCATGAACATTCGGGGAGCAGTGGTGGGCCAAAAGGGTAGCGCTTGAAACTGAAAGTGACCCATGAGAACTGTGAATTGCAGGTAGTGCTGATGCTCTGTGTGGATCAGGATGTGCAGGTATACGTCTGACAAGTCCAGCTACGTAAGGAACTCCCCAACACGGACCACCACAATAACCGAATGGCGTCTTTCCATATGAAAATGCAGCACCTGCAACGTCCAATTGACGTACTTGAGGTCCAGAATCAGTCGGAAGGTACCTTCCTTCTTGGGGATGATGAAATAGATAGAGTAGTGACTAGACACTCAGTCTGCAGACCAACCTGTCTAGCGTCACCCTGACTGCCGTTCTCTTTGCAATGGATTTGCAAGGCAAGACCAGGAAGGCATCAGGAAAAGACCACACCAGTTCCAATGCATACCCCTCCTGGACAATTCTGAGTACCCAATGGTCCTGCATGATGTGGGTGAAAGCAGCGTCAGAGACGGAGCAGTCCCCTGATCTTTTCCTCCGACCAGAACCATCTCGCTTCATTGAGTCTTCTTAGCAGAGCTGGCCCAGGGACATTAGAAGCCCCTGCCAGCTACCTGCCCCCGAAGGGAGGGACCTCCCCTGGAAGCATAGCATCCCTTCTGAAAGAGAGCAAAATGGGCAGCTCGAACCTCCAAAAGTCCTGGGGCTACCCCTGGGGAGCCCAAGACATCTTGGACCCCTTCGGCTTATCCTCTAGAAGCCGAGCTCCCTTGGTCTCCCCCAGATCCTTAACTAACTTTTCCAGGGCTTCCCCAAACAGCAGCTTTCCCCGAAATGGCAGCCGGGAGAGCCAGACCTTGGAGGAAATGTCCGCTGACCAGTTATGCAACCACAGCAGGTGTCTACCACGGAAGCCATGCTCTTGGATGTCGTCCATACCTGGTCATAGAAGGCACCCTCCAGGTACACCGTACCTGACTCCAGCAATACTTCCTCGGAGCCGGAAGCCGATTTTGGGAGGTTTTGTACCCAGAGAAGACAGGCCTCACAGATGGAGGTCTGAAGTGACCGTGCATAGGTCTCAAACTCTTGCTACAGCATGATCTCCAACCTCCTTGGGAGCTGCCCCACTTTCCACCGGAATGGTGGTCTTCTGTGTCACTGTGGTCACCAAGGCATCCACCTTGGGCTGCTTCAGTAACTCCTTCTCCTCTGGAGCAAGCAGGTACAGGCGAGAGATGGTTCTCACCCCCCTTCAAGCTGGATTCTGGTAGCTCCCACTCCACATCTATCATCTGTTTGATCGTCCTTTGCACGGGGAAGTAATCCTGCAGAGTTCAGATCCCCTGCAACAATGGATCTCCAGGGAGAGCTCCAATGAGGCTGAGCCAACCGACATGTTTAAAGCCCCCAGAGAGTGAGATATGAGGGCTGGCAGCTCCTCCCTGCGAAACATCCTCACCACTGAGTGTTTGTCCATGTGGTGCCATTCTCTGGCTTCGGCATCAGCCCCAGAGGCCTCCTCCACCAGCTTTTCCGAATCTGGAGACCCCAGAGAGAGCGTGGCGAATACGTTAGCATGTGAGTGAAAGTAACATGTCTCTTAGCGCTGGTTCACATAACGGCACCTCTATGGGTAGCATTAGGTGCACCCACATTACTTTACCACTCATCATGGTACCATGTCACACATCAGCATTACCCTGTCACGCATGGCTTTTAGTATATGAGTCACACCTTCCATGCCAGAAGCGCAGGCTGCAAAGTGCTGTTGAAATGTCAAACCAAAAACTGCAGGAGTACTTAAGAAGGCTCTCCTCTGCTCAGATGAACACTACATGTATTCCCTAGAAGTACTTAAGTGAATACAACTGCAAGAAATGTAGAGATGTCCAACTTATAAATCAAACTGCCATAATTGTGATAGTTTTCCTTTAATCTCTGCATTTCTTTTATGCTGACTCGTACACAAACAACCTCCATAAAACTGTCCTTCTGGAGCCAGGCTTTTTATGGGTTGTAATGAGGGGCATTTTATAGACACAGCAATTATCATGGATTTTAAGCCTTAGGTAACAAACTGCTTCACAATAAAGGTTCGCCGCACTTGAGACAAAAAGTTTCTCATTAAGTAACATAAATCTATTCCGCATTCAGCTCCCGCATATTGCGAAAAGACACTCGGGGAGACAGACAGCCAAATCAGACTTTGCCAAGAAAAATCAACCACCCTAGAGGATTAAAATTATAACATTCAACCACTGCCCATAATTACATAAATAATGAGAAAAGGCAGAGCAATAAAAGCAAGACATCAAGGTTAGCTTGTACAGGGGGGGGGGGGTATTTTAATAAAGCTTTTCAGGACATTTTCCAGGTTTAAATGTTTCAATCGTGGTGAAACTCATATAAAAATTATATGTTGTCCAATAAAGATCAAATAAGTAAAAAATGTATCTATTTATATATTTGATGTAAGTCCAGCGATTAAAATGGAGGAGATGTATGCCAGATCATAAAACTCACTCTAGATTCCAGTAAAAAATATCAAAGACTGGGAAACTCCCACCGAGATGGATGTATAACGAATCTGCCATCTTATACATTTTTGGATATTTCTTCAGTATTGAGCTTGGTTCAGTGTTAAATTTAGCAGCCTTTCTACCAATATCCTAGTGGTGTACCACTAATCTCAATACGCATTTTTGTTTTTTGTTTTTTTTGCCTCAGTCATCATGGAATTTGTAACTTTGTGTGTGGGCTCAGAACTGAATAGAGGCTGTGTTGCGGAGGGCTGGAGACAGAGGAAAGTAAGCAGAGAACTAAGAGGTAACAGTTTTAAAGGGGTCTCGAGACTTGGATTTTTGCTTAGTAGTATGAATGCCCAAGTCAAAAGGCAACCGAAACAGAAAAAAAAAAAGTTACATTCTTGGAAAGGAAGGTTCAACGTTTGGTAGCAGAGGTAATCCAATAGGAAATGGATCAGAGTCTGCAAGAAATCCCACTGCTGCCAACTGGAAGCGTTTCCTAAAATTAAAGCTTTATGGGTAACTAGAAGGATTGCTGAAAACAAAGATGGCAAAACAGTAAAAGAAAAAAAGAACAGTTTAAAAAGAGAGGAAGAGGATCTGATTCTAAAGAGTTGCCAGCTATTTTTTTTTAATATGAGTAGCTATGACATGCAGCACTACAGGATTTGAAGAGATATATAAAGCTTGAATATAACACCTGCAAATCTGTATGGGCAGTAACTTAATAGTATCGCTATACATATAATTAAGTGGAACGCCTTCGTCCCACTCTAACCCCAGCCCGGCACTATATAGATAATGTCAATGTTTAGAAGGATTCAGCACCACTGTTCATGTAGAGGGTCATTGTAGACGCTCTGTTCATGATCTGGATGTCTGAAAGTGGGCATGAAAGCATGCAAATGACAATGACGTCCCTGGAGCCATTTCAGAAAGCCCGAATATAAACATGTCCATTTCAGCTAAGGATGTGCCTGTGGGCATGGCAGAGGCGGGTCAGTACGTCCGATATTGCCATTGGGATGTTCATGGTTATACCTACCCCAGGACACGAACAGGATTATTAAAGATGCTCATTTCAGCAACGTAACAGTACAATGAAGAGGAAAATGCCCATTCACTCTGCCAATACATTTCACTCCTTCAAATATTCCCAACAGTATGTAGAACACTCATTTCTCCAGGCACTCATGATGCAACATGTCCCCATTTGCAAAATCGCAGGCTGAAATGCAAGGAGGAAAAATCCACGGTCGTGTTCTGTAATAGGGCAGCGTGTACATCTATATCCCCTATTCTGTGGACATGCATATACGACATGTTCAGGCTTCTAACATGCGGAGACTTCTTGTACGTGGCTAGTCCATAACCTTAAAAGTCTCCATTATTGCTATTATGCAGCAGACATCTGTATCTCTCAGGGTGGAGAAAGGCCGATTTTTCAAAGCACTTACACAGGACCACCTTCTTGGCTGACCCTCCCGCTGTATATCAGATGTTTTGGCTTGGACTCCAGATTTGCAGCCAGATGCCTTTTCTAAAAATGTGCCTTACAGTGTTACTTGAAAAATCAATGGAAAAAGGATTTGCACATTTAGTGGTAACTCTTAAACATGTAAGTTCCTCAAGTATTGGGCCAAAAGTATAAAAACCAAAATATAAGACCATTAGGATCTTGAAACCCTGTGTGTCTTGCTCTGGTCTCCTGCTCAGACATTATGATCCAGTTTGAACTATGTATTAGTGCTGCACTCTTCTAAAATTTGCAGATTGCAGGTGATAGTCTATTGTTCCTTTCTGGGTGGGGCATCGTTTCCCCTAACCTTCACAACCAAAACCAGTTACCAGTTATCCCAAAAAACATGACAACATGGATTATTTTCCCAGTATTTTGATAACTGATTTTTTCTATGGCAATCATTGGTCACTTGTTTTGCTTTATCTGTTATATTTTCACTTATTTTCAGTGAGCGCTATAGATTTATATCCTCTATGTTTATCTTGATTTTAAGATGTATGTGAACCACGTTGGACTTAGATTTTGTTTTACAACAAAAGACCTAACATTTTTTAAATGTAATTGAAACAAAACCTTGGAGATCTTCCCTTCAAAAACAGATCCATTCTTAACCCTTGTAACAAAGGAACCAACAAATATAATCTTGTAAACACATGTAATAAGACATAGTTTTTAAAATGAATAAAGTACTTGTTACTAATGGGTTTATATTTCATTTCTGCAGTAACAGTGCTTTGCACAATAAACTTGCATGAAAAAAGAAATCATATTTATGACCTTAATGAAATTATTTTCAAGCGGAAGATAACAGCCAAGGGACAAAAATGTCAGTAATGATAGAAAGGTTTTATTGACAGTATTTAGTTTGAGCTGGTAAGGGAGGAGTGAAGATTATTATATAACAAAGTACATATACCTCAGTTGGAATAAGAGAGAAATATTTCCTGCAATTCTTTGCCAAATTCTACAATTCATTAAGGGAGTGCATTTTCTAGGCCAGAGTGGGCAAACTACGGTCCACATGCCCAAGACTAGCTCACCAGTTTCATTTTCCTAGTCCATAGACATTGGTTAAATTTGCATTATTTTTGGTCTGCCAATACTGCAACTCAATGGCTGTTCTGACACATCATGAAAGGCCCAAAACGCCCACCTTTGATAATGCTCTAACGATTGTACATCAAAGATGGATATATTGGGCCTTTGATTATGGCACCAGGGCAGCCAAGCAGATACAGAAGCAACAGACCCTGGGCAAGAGGTGGTGGTACCATCTTTAATCACGTGGGCCCAGGAGAAAGAAGCATCATCTTTGGGTATTCAGGCTCTGGGGCTGTCTTTGGTTATGTTGGTCCTAGGAGGAATCAGCACTGGTCTATGCCTATATTGCCAGTAGTGCATTCTTTGGCTTGTAATGGAGACATGCCTGTTCCTGACTGGAGGTAAAGTAAAACAGACTATAGAGGACTGGGGGGAGGGGGGAAGAAAGTGTTGGAGAAGAGAAAAAAAGAGAAGGACAAATGAAAAGGGCCTGATTCAGAGAGGCGACTTGTGGAGACTGCACGTCCCCATGGGGACGTGCAGCCCCGCAAGCTGTCCTGCCCCTATTCCCTTCAGGTCCTCCCCACACAGCTAGAGCAGCAGTATGGGGAGAACTGGTTGGGGGCAGGAGGTGGTGGAGTGGGGGCAGGCTGAGGCGGCAGCATGTACAGAGTCAATTCCAGTCACAGCCCTATACATCATGTGGGGTCCGGGGGAATGTGCTGCTTATTCCACCTCAAAAGGTAGAATAAGCAGCACAAACCAGGTGATTGGGGTCAGAAACTACCCCCCCCCCCCCTGTGCCAGGTCTGGGTGCAGGTAGATCCCCACTACCCGATCCAGGCCCCAGCTGCGGGTTGGGTGGCAGTGAAGAAGAGGGTCGGCAACGCGGGAGCCTGAGGAGCCTGCAGGGGCACGCTGGCCCATCCTCTGGCCCAGTTCTGTATGCCGCGGGAACATTTTGCTCCTGAGGTACAGAATCAGATGCTAACGGGCCTGCCCTGCTCGGAGCCCCCCGGATGGCCCAGGTATGCCTCTTTCTGAATCGGGCTCAAAGTGACTACAGGGGTTGGGGGACAGAGAGCGAGAGAGAGAGAAATAAGGAGGAATTGAAGGGAGGGTGAGAAGATTTGTGTATGCCCCAATTTATAATAGAGAATTTCAAATTAAAGAAATAAACCTGTGCAACAACAAACAAGTATTTAAGAAGGAAACCCAGCATTTCTCCTTCCCCTTCCCTAACATTTCAAAGCCTGCCTTGGGGTCTGTCTGTTTATGGAAGGGAAGTTTTTCTTCTTGCCTAGGATTTTTATTTTATTTATTTTAAAGCAGAAAAAAGGGGGGGGGATCTATTTTTTTACAAATATCTTGGTACCTGGGAGTTTTTTGGACCTCCAGAGACTATGAGGGTCATTTTAAAAGCCTTAGTCACAATTTGGACATCCAAAAAATGTACACGTAGATGTCCAAATAAGAAACGTTCCCAGAGCCATTCTACAAACGGCTTTTAACGACGTCTCCAGTGCATGGGATGTCTAAGTAGGCAGGGGCATGGCAGAGAGGTGTTGTTTTGGGGGTGGTGCAATGGACTCTGACATCCTCACTTGATTTTAGAAACACTGGGGACATATGTGACCTCATCCAAGTTTAGACCTGCTCCAGGCATGGATAGGCATCAGGAAAGTGCTAACTTTGGCCATAAAACATCCAAAGGGTGTAGAGAAGATGGTGCTTCATCCCCTGTAATATGCACAATCACAATGATAGCAGCAATGGTATTTGAACACTGGTTTTCTTGGCCCTAGCCCACTACACTAACGATTAGGCTATTCCTAGATTCCACAGTCTGGACTACTATTCTGGGAATGTTTATGTAGACGCCCCCACCGACATGCCTATTGCCACATTTGTGAAATTGCGTATGAACTTGGACATGTCTGCTTTATATTCAGACATTCTGGCTTAGATGTCTCAGATTGCACTTCAACGTCATTTGTAAAATGCCACTTTTTTTTCTTTTTTTTTACTTCTACAGGGCAGCTTTTCTTTCCTCCCCAACCCTACCGACTAGTCAACTGAAGGGTTATGAGAATCCTGGTGCCATTTCTTGCATGTTCTACTAAAAAGTGGCCCTGTGGAAAATGTAGTCATCCCGATCCAGGAAGAAGCAAGAGATGTTAACCCCTTATTCAATCTGCCCCTCTTTCTTTAAGGCTACCCCACCCTTGCTTCCGCCACACTGCCTCCACTTTACCCCGCTCTCTACTACTCCTTCTCCTTCTCTCATCAGGTAACATCAACCCCAACCCTGCCCCCCCCCCCATATCTTTCCCATTCCAAGAAGAGCTCCTCACGTACCTTATCTAATCTCATCCCTCCTTTCCCCTTCTGCCCTCCCTCACTCTAGCCCCAATCTCTCAACCACATGGACAGAACATTCACCCAGTGACACCCACCCATACCCTAGTCCCTCTAGTTCCCTGTATTATTCTGAAAATAGATCCTCACGTAAGTGTCCCCTTAGACCGCAGACTTACTCTGGAAAGAAATCCTCACGTAACTTATCCAACCTTATCCATATCCCTCTCCTTTCCCCCTTCGCTCTCCCGTTCGCATGTGCCCTATGGAACGCATGCTCAGTCTCTAACAAACTTGCTTTTACTCATGATCTCTTTATCATCAATGCACTACACCTTCTTGCCCTAACTGAAACCTGGCTCCCCCCAGACGATACCGCATCCGCTGCTGCTCTCTGCCACGGGGGATACCAGTTCTCCCATATACCTCGATCCACTGGCCACGGTGGTGATGTTGGGCTTCTACTTTCTCCCTCTTGCCAATTCCAACCCCTCCTGCTGCCTCAAACACACTCCATTCGCCTCCTCACACCACTTCCCCTCTGAGTAGCTGTTATCTATCGCCCACCCGACAAATCCAAATCAACCTTCCTTATCAACTTCAAGTCCTGGCTTTCCGTCTTCCTGGATCCCTCTTCCCCCACTCTTATTCTTGGCGATTTTAACATTCATGTCGATAACCCCTCTGATCCCCATGCTTTAAAGTTTCTCGCCCTCACCTCCTCATTTAACCTCCAACTTTGCTCCACTGCCCCCACCCACCTGCACGGCCACTGCCTTGACCTGATACTCTTCTCTAATTCTTCTCCCTCAAACTTCCGCAACTCAATCCTTCCCTCACATGACCATCAATTTTTAATCTTTTATCTTCAGCTTCCGCTGTCCCAACCTCGTCCTGTCTCCTCCGACCTATTTAGAAACCTCCATAATATTGATCCCCTCTCTCCTCCACCATTTCTCCATCTCTCTCCTCCATTTTGTTCTCCAAGTCCTTTGACGAGGCAGTATCCTCTTATAACACTGCACTATCCTCGGCTCTCGACACTCTGGTCCCACCCACCCCACGTCCTGTTAGACGTTCTGCTCCCCAGCCCTGGCTCTCATCTACAATCCGCTATTTATGCACCTGTGCCCGTTCTGCTGAATGTGCTTGGACCAAATCCCGCTCCCCAGAAGACCTTCTACACTTCATATTCATGCTTGATTCCTTCCAGTCAGCCATAACACTTGCCAAACAAAAATACTACATCCATCTGACTAACTCCTTTACCTCAGATCCTCTCCGCCTCTTTAATACCCTCAACTCTCTCCTCAAGATCCCCCCCAACCAGTCCCGCCCTCCCTCTCTGCCCAACCCTAGCTGACTACTTCCATGACAAAATCCACAAGATTACCCTCCAATTCCCCATTCCCTCATCTACCTCCCCCCTCCACAATTCCCCCCCCCCAATCCACACTTCCTCTGCTACCCTCTCCTCCTTCCCTACAATCTACAAAGGGGAAACCACACTCCTTCTTTCCTCCTCCAAACCCACCACCTACTCCTCTGACCCTATCCCCACCCATCTCCTACACCCCATCTCCCCCACCATTGTCCCCGCCATCTCTCATATTCTCAACCTTTCACTCTCCACTGCATCCGTCCCCATAGATTTCAAACATGCTGTTGTCACACCTCTCAAGAAACCCTCACTCGATCCCACCTGTCCTAACTATTGACCCATCTCCCTCCTTCCTTTCATATCTAAACTACTAGAATTTATTTATTTATTTTATTTTATTTATTTAGTGTACTCTTATATCCCGCTACTTCCAGCGATCAGCAGCGGTTTGCTATACATAACAGTATGGTTGTACAGGCCATGGATTAAAACATACATAATGATTCAGTACAGGACACAAACATTCAGATTACAGGTTTACACTTGATTGCAAGACATTGATTACACATGTATGTACATATTTACAGGTTGTCGGAGTCTATAGGTGTTTGACGTGTAGTGCTCTTTCCTTGTGCATGGTGAAAGAGTTTATGTGGGATTGAAGAATGAGCTGTCCACTGCCGCTGCCTCGACTTGTGATAAGGAAGCTTATCATAGCTCAGGAAGGAGCTATAGAAAAGGTGAAGTGACTCTGAACAAGCAACCTGTCAGTTCTGGTAGAAATAAGAAAACAGAATTTTCCCATAAAAGACTACCAGTCCCAGAATGCACCAGGTTTCCAACAGCCATTAGAGGAGCTGAAGTGGGGAAACGTGTGTTCAATCAGGACGGCTATGAGGTAATCCCTAAGCACTCATCTCAAAGGGCAGGGCCTGATTCAGCACAGCTGCGCTGTGTTAGGGAGGAGCACTCATCTAAGCAGAATAAAGGTAGAGTTTATTCTACAGAGAATCATCATCCTCATCATCTTCATGATCAGTTTGGATATCCTCAGTTTCATCTGGAGGATCATCAGAAGCAGAAGCCAAACCGGACGGACAGAGAGGGCAAGAAACCCTTTGGAAGAAAGAAGAGAAAAGCCTTTGGGAGGTCTACAGGAGTTCATAGCAGTACGTATACTGGAAGGCATTCCAAGGGCCAGCATACACCATTGGACTGGGGAAAGCCAGAGGAATGGGGCTGCAGAGCTAGGAATCTCCAGACGGTACCTGTGAGGGAGACGGCTGCACTTGGAAGGGACCCTAAGACCCATGCCAGAAGGTATGTGAAGAGAGACCCAGTGTCCAGGGATCTGGATTGGAAGGCTGGACATAAGAACTGGACTACATACTGGCCAGGCTATATAGAGAGGAACTCCAACAGCAATGGAAGCTCAGGTATAAACACTGATCTATGCCCTAGCTATAACCTTGAAAGACAGCAGGGAAACAAGTATTCTCCTGAAAGTGCTCCATTGGGAGATTCATCTGTGCCAATCCATGATATTGAACCCATGCTTGTTGAAGAAGGGGGACAGATTGCAGATGAAGGATGTGTTTACATGGATTGCTCTCTATCTAAACTCCTTTGGTAATTTTCTGTTACAAAGTACAGCAACCATCACAAAGAAATACAAACTTGTTCTTTAATCTACTCAGAAAAGCTCCTGAGTAGGGTTTTTAGCCACGCAGTAGAAAGCAAGCCAGCTAAGGGGTTTCAGCTGGGTAACTGCTAGCAATTGAGCCTTACCTAATTGCTTGTGAGCTCTGTGGGAATCACTTCTGAATCTATGTGGGAAGATATAAGAAGTTAACCTGAAAAGAACAGTTTTTCCTTTCTTTGTGGATTTTTGTTTGTTGCTTGATACACTGCTAAGAAAATATTAGCTAAAGCCTACAGAAAAGACCAGTTTGTTACCAACCAGGTCTTATTTCTTTTGCTTTGATTGCCTGACAAGTTCAAATGTTGTTTTCCTAATTTTGTTTTTCCAAGTTTAACACTGAAAGCAAGTAACCTGATTTATGTGCTACCAAGCATATCTGTGTTGGGAGAAATAACCCCATAAATAAATATCTTATTGGCTTTACCCTCAAGCACAACTATTTATTGTGAGCAGCTGTGTCTGGTGTGAATGGACTGCATTGCCCACAATCCCTTGCCAATCATATTGATCTATGCACTTGCCAAGACTGTGAACATTCTCACCCAGGCAGCCGTCTGACAGACTTCCTCTCCTCCCAGGCTCTCTTGGACCTACTACAATCCGGCTTCCATCCCCTACATTCCACTGAAACAGCCCTTACTAAGGTCTTCAATGGCCTGTTCCTTGCTAAATCTAAGGGCCTCTACTCTGTACTTATCCTTCTCGACCTCTCCGCTGCCTTCGACACTGTTGACCACAACCTTCTCCTCACCACCCTCTCCTCGCTTGGTTTCAAGGATTCCGTATTATCCTGGTTCTCCTCCTACCTCTCCCATAGCTCCTTTAGTGTATGCTCTGGCGGCTCCTCCTCCTCTCCCACCTCGCTCCATGTTGGCGTACCCCAGGAATCCGTCTTGGGCCCTCTCCTTTTCTCTCTCTATACCCAATCCCTTGGTGCGCTTATCTCCTCCCATGGCTTTCAGTACCATCTCTATGCCGATGACTCCCAGATCTACCTCTCTACACCTCATATTTCTCCAGCAATCCAGACCAAGATCTCTGCCTGCCTCTCCGACATCGCTGCCTAGATGTCTCATCGCCGCTTAAAATTGAACATGGCCAAGACTGAAATCCTTGTCTTTCCCCCCCAACTCCTCCCCTCCTCTTCCCTCTTTCTCAGTCTCCGTGGATGGATCTACGATCCTTCCTGTTCCCTCAGCCCGCAATCTGGGGGTTATCTTTGACACCTCTCTCTCCTTCTCCACACATATCCAGCTCGTAGCTAAAACCTGCCGTTTCTTTCTCTACAACATCAGCAAAATCCGCCCCTTCCTGTCTGAACACACCACCAAAATGCTTATCCACTCCTTAATCTCCTCTCGCCTAGACTATTGCAACCTACTCCTGGCTGGTCTCCCTGTGAGCCATCTCTTCCCCCTTCAATCTATACAAAATCATGCTGCTCAACTAATCTTCCGCCAGCCTCGCCATCCCCCCGTTACTCCTCTTCTCAAATCGCTTCACTGACTCCCCATTCAATTCCGTATTCAATTCAAACTTCCGCTGACCTACAAATGCATTCACTCTGTGGCCCCCTCAGTACCTCTCATCTCTCATTACATCCCCTGTCAACAACTTCGCTCTGCTAACAAACTACTTCTTTCTAAGCCTTTTACTCGCACCACTAACTCCCAACTTCGCTCCTTTCACCTGGCTGCATCCTACGCCTGGAACAGCTTACCTGTGTCTATACGCCAGGCACCATCCCTGGCCCTCTTCAGATCCAGGTTAAAGACCCACCTCTTCACTGTCGCATTCAGATCCTGACTCCCATCCTTCATCTTAACCTAACCCCATAATTTTCTTTCCCTCATCTTACGTAACTCCCCATCATTTGCATAACCTAACTGTATGACCATATTATGCTTTGCACTAAATTGTATTATATACTGTCTCGACTAGCTTGTAAGCTCGGATGAGCAGGACTCTGAAGAGCAGGGACTGTCTCTTATATTCATGTCTGTACAGCGCTGCGTGCGTGGCGCTATATAAGTGTTAAATAGTAGTAGTAGTAGTAGCAGTAGTCACTCATGCAGGTCTCTTAATGAGCAGAAAACAGTACAAAGACATGGGCAGTATTTAAAACTCACAACGTTTTATTGGTCCTTATATAATGCAAGGGGGGCCAAACCCAACACAGGCCGTGTTTCATAGGTACTTCTTCAGGGGTGAGGCACACCATAAAGCTATAAAAACATCAAAAACAAATTGATAATAACGCCTCGAAAAATTACATCTAATAAACATAAATAAAAATTAAAAGCATAAATAAAAAAATGTAGATAATAACATAAACAAGTGACATGAAAAACCTTGTATATTAACCACAACATAAAACTGTAATAATGTGTATAATAATTAATATATAGGTAAAAACAATAAAACGTAATTAAAAAATACAAAAAAGCCAAATAAATACCATGTAAGAACATAAGTAACATGATAAAATAGTGTATATGAGAAAAGCACATGTAGATTATAAACAACATAAGAAGAATAGAAACAATCATAAAATCAAGTAAATGACAACTATAATAAATTGTATATAAACAATAATCTATTCATAAATGCCAAATTTAATTCATAGGTTAGTGCATATTAAATCATTTTAGCAAGCACTAAACTGAAGATGTCTAAAGAATTAGATACATACTAACAAATGCACATTCCTATCCAGGATCCCGGGACCCTATATGCACCCTCTAATCTACTGTTCTTCTACCCACCCATTTACTTCCCATCAACTCATCTAATCCCTCCCTACACATCACTAATCCACCCCCTCACCTACCCAACCCCATCCACCTCAATAATCAGGGCTGGCGTTAGGGGGTGGCAAACATGGCAATTGTCCAGGGGTCCTATTCCACAGGGGCCCCAAGTCTGCCTTTAGTTGAAGGCAAATATTGGGGCCCCTCACCAGTTTCTGCCCTGGGCCCCTGCATGTCTAACATCGCCCCTGCAATAACCCACTAAAGAACTCTGACAGCCTTCTGCCCGATCCCCCACCCACCCGAGATAGTTTGGGTGATGGATGAGAGGGGGCTAGGGTGTGAGGCTCTCTGGTCCTGGGGCATTCCATATCATCTGAGAATGAATCAGAGCACCTCCAATTCAAGTGTCAGAGGTGTTAAATTAAAAATGTAACTTCCGTTTTAACATCTTTTCTTTACGTTCTGCAGATTATCACACAATTTTAACTACTGCGCTTGTGAATCTGATCTTTTTTTAAAATTTTACTTCAAATATGAGATGGATCGATACAATAATAGCAGCAATGGGTGTCACTCTCAACAATGAGCCACCTGACTGAAGACCGAACACAGTTTAGGACAACTATCCAGAGAACTTGACACCGATTTGATGGCATTTAACAACAACATAAAAGTATCAATAAAGTGCATTGCAAATCTAATTTAGACTTTGAATGCACTCTTTATTATGTTGGCCCAAGACATAGTGTAACATAGTAAATGACAGCAGATAAAGACCAGTATGGTCCATCTAGTCTGCCCATTATATAGTTAAGTTTATTTTGATTTTATCCTGTTGCTGTAAAGGGATCCACTGTGTCTGTCCCATGCCATTTTGAATTCTGTCACTGTATTTGCCCCCACCACTTCCATCGGGAGGGCATTCCCAACAGATCCAGAAGAGCAACAGCCGTAAACCTTTTAACAACCCCAAAGGCATTGACAAAGTGCAACATGACAACCACAAACAGGGCGTTCATTTTCTATGTCCCCAAATGCTGGAATGCTCTACCCCCTGACATTAGGGCCATTGCCGACTTATATCAGTTCAGGAAGGCACTCAAATCCCACCTTTTTCTCCAATACTACCCAACCAGCAATTGAACCTAGATACCCCTCTGAAGAAATGACCCACTCTAGAAAGACCCTTATATTCGTTATGTGATTTTCACCTAACCTTGTTCTGTGTAAATATCTCATTGTATATAGTTAACCCCTGTTATCCAAGTTTGCATTCCTGTTCGATGTAAAACCAGACAGCTTGTTGTTATGGTCGTTATGTTACGATGTAAACCGCACTGATACCGAATAGCGCGGTATATAAGAAATTGTAATAAATAAATAAATAAATTCCAAGCATCCATCACCCTTTCAGTAAAAAGGTATTTCCTGACAACATTTTTAAACACTGACGTGAGCCACTTCTACTTCAAATACCACTGGAGAAAAAAATTAAGCAAAAAAAAAAAAGAAGGTATGAACCTATAGCTGCCACTGGTTTGGTATTTTGGGAGAAGGGTTCGGTTTCATCTTTCATCTGCATCAGCAAGTTCCTGACCTCTACTATTTCAGTGGATTTCAAGCACCAAGCATGTTCAATCAATACAAGATGCTGTCTCTCCTTCTTCCCAGATAAATGCCAGGGAGTCTGGGGGAAAATCCACTCTAAGACCGTTTACCAAATTTGGTATTTCACAGCTCTTTACCCATCAACCTATGTACTATTTGTCTGCTTGTGGTGTTGAAATACTTTCATGTTTTGCTGGGTGGAAAAGAAAGAGGGAATTTATGTTCGATATAACCAACTTGAGTTGACTTAGGAAAATTAATTTCAGCATTGCCTTTGAAATTCACTAAACTGCTAGCTTTGAGAAGCTTCAGACATTCATGCTGAGGAGCCTAATGTTTGGAAGGCAAATGAATTAACTTGACTAAAGCCCAAAGTTGGCCTAGCAAACATTATCTTTGAAGTCATTCCAGGAAACTTGGTCTCTTCTAGAATTGCTTTTTTTAAGGCCAGATTCCAATAATGCCCTTCTAAAAGGTTACTGAACTAAGTGCAATTCTGGTGCTTAGGTCAGCGCACTGCCTTGTTAAAACAGCAACGGTCTGAAAACATTGGCTAAGAAGAATTTCCTAGCTCACATCAGAAGAGCATTAATAAAATAATGAATGCCATAAAGACTGAAGTACTGTATGTTAGCAAAATTTTTCAGATAAGGAATTAAAATTTGCTTGATCCAGCAGACCCAAAATCCTACCAGCCAATCTCCAGCCTGCCATTCATTGCAAAAATCATCGAAAAATCCATACAGATGCAACTTCAAGATCACATTGACCTAAACGCAGAATTGGACTCACACCAGCATGGGTTAGGCCACAGCACAGCGTTGAGAGACTCTACTAATCTCCCTATTCAACAACCTCATAAGGGGCATTGATAACGCCAAAAAAGGATTCTTGCTAATCTTCATGGACATCTCTGCAGCTTTTGACACCATATCTCACTCCATATTGGTACAACGACTGCAAGAAATTGGCCTACGCAGCAACACCATAAAATTGTTCTGTTCCTACCTCAACAACCAAACCTAGCAGATCACATGTGGCGAAAACAAGTCAACAAGTGGAGTGGAGGAGTGGCCTAGTGGTTGGGGCAAGGTACTTCAGGCCGGAAGGTCGGGGGTTCAAATCCCACTAGAGGACAGCAACCTTGGGCCGGAAGGACTGGGGTTTCTAGTCCCACAGGTGCTCCTTGTGGTCTTGGGCAAGCCACTTAACCCTCCATAGCCCATGTTCCCTGTAAAATAGTTATCTCCAAGTTATAATGCCCTGCTCAATGTAATTTCAGTTTGTTCAATGTAAACTGCACTGATGCAGAATAGCATGGTATATAAGAGAATGTAAATAAATAAATAAATAAAATAAAATAAACAAAGCTCAATGTACCACATGGCATCCCTCAAGGTTCTGCATTATCATACATTCTATTCAACATATATATATATACACAACCCATTTGCAACATAATCAGCCACCACAAGATGCTTTACCATCTATACGTGGATGACATCATGGTCTACACTCCCATCAACATACTCAAACCATACCTGACTCCCATAAGCAGGTGCCTAGAAGACATGATTACTTAGCTCACTAACAATTCACTCTTGGTGAACTGTGACAAGATGGAAGCGATGTTTATCACTAAAAGCACCTCCTTCTCGCCACCTCAAAAATCACCATCCACGACAAGACCATATCAGTAAAAGTAGTAGTTGTTACTCTGGACAAAAACCTGACTCTACAGACACACAAACAAAACTGCCTCCAAAACAGACCACAGATTGAAACTTATCCGAAGACTCAAACCTATCCTGAGCAATAATCAATTCCGTTCGGTGTGCCAAACAATAATCACCCCTATCCTGGACTACACAAATTTGCTCTACCAAGGACTACCAAAACAATCCCTTTACCCTCTCCAACTGGCTCAAAACACGGCAGCCAAAATTATTACAAATACATCCAGAAAAGAACACATCACCCCAATCCTTCATCAGCTTCACTGGCTTCCCACCCTTTCATGCGCACGATACAAAGCAACCCTAAACATCTTCTGAATCTTTCACAATACCTTGGCTACTGCCCTTCAAAGCCCGGTAATCAAGGACCCCAGCACAAGGCCCAGACACAGTGACATGATAAATAAGCTCATTACACCTGCTGAATTCCAACGCTCAAATCGGTCTACAGCCAGAAGAGCTCCATCACTCACTGCGCCCGCCACATGGAACTCTCTCCCTGAACATATGAGATCCACAAAGGACATTAAGGACTTCCTCAAGACCTTGCTACTCACCTTCAAAGCCACCAAAGGTCTCTCGTCAGCATCACTAACAGAGCTAATCCAGACGACACCCCACAATAGGGACAGAAGGTCAGTAGCACAAAACACCTTGATAGTCCCAAGATCAATAACTCAATGCACCAAGTCAACATCCAGCAGGGCCTACAAATTTTATGCACCAATGATCTGGAATAACCTCCCCCACAACATCCGAGCAATCCCAGACATATTCCAATTCAGGAAGGCCTTGAAACACTACCTCTTCCTCCTACACTACCCGGAAACCAATAGAAGCTCAGCACCAATTGCTAAAACCACCCAAATCTCCACTGTCTGAAACCAAACGAGCGCATGACCAGTCTGTGAATTGTATATATTGTTATTGTATATAGTTCCCCTGTTAGCCAAGTTGAATTTCCTGTTCATATGTAAACACAAAGTACTATTGGAAATGTGTGTGTTCATTGTTTATTGTAAACCGCGCTGATGCTGAATACCGCGGTATAAAAGAGACTATAAATAAATAAATAAATAAAATGTTAAAAACACTAAAGTTCTCTGAACGCTACGGACCCTCCCAATGCTCATAACCAGCTATTGTCAACCAGCCCTCCTTTTATTCCTCCCATTACACTTTACATAAAATGTATCTAACCTCCCAATGTAAACCACTTTGATTGAAGGAAAAGGTGGTATATAAATCTGGATAAATAAATAAATAAAATCGTCAGTTCTTATTGGATGGTATGATCCCCCCTCTAAAAAAAAAAAAAAGTTTACAGTTCTGAAGTCCTGAGACTTAAATATGGAAGCTAATACTGTTTCAAAACATGCATACGCCAAGCTGGATTACTGTAACCACGTGGGACTTCACTTCAAAATAATGCAATTGAAGTGATTTCTGGTTGCAGCTACAGAGACAGAGTAACCCTGCTGCACTGGAGCCTTCAGCTGTTGCTTAATTCTAATCATGCTCGATTTGCAATCTTTCCCTTCATGTTTAGAGCTTTATATAGCCTAGGTCCCGGTATCCAAGGACTGCCTTTATTGGCACATTCTTTCTAGTCCAGACACTAAGATCAGCTCAAGAAGCCCTTCACCATATTTTCTCTATGAAAGAGATATCAATTGGCGAGGACTCAAGAGCATTTTCTCCACCCCCCCCCCCCCAAGGGAAACCTGGCTGGAAAAAAATGACGACTCAGAAGTAAAAGTAAAACTTGGCTATATAAAAGGCGCTTTCAATTGAATTTTATTCCCAAGGTTCAGTGTTCCACTACGACACAATTAACCCTTAAAATCTACAGATCATTTCATTTCATTTTTTTTTCAATCGGTTATAATATACTCGTCCTGTTTTCAGTATGTTGTCATTTATGTTTCATTTTATTGGTGGGGGGGGTTAGATTGCTAATGTTACCCTAACCGACTGTTAGCATGCTGACACATTACTTGATAGCTCTTTTAAATTCCTAGGTTTTACATTTTTTCACTTTTTATTATTTCATCTTCTGTGTTATTTTAATGATCATTTCTTTTCCAGAAAGGCAGACAATATATTTAAGAAACAGTAAACAGAAACACCCATCCAGTCACCTAGGTACTGCTCTAGAAACTATTAATTGATGTTCTACTTTTACAGGTAAACTAACACACCAGATGCATTTGTATCTAACAGCTTCACAGAAGAACCCCAGCAAAGACGCGCTTCCAATGTCTCATTCTATGCAATAACAGGAAGGCATCACTGACCCTTTGCTAGGCTTTTAAAGATTTACTGCATGTCAAGCTAAACTTCCTCATCTAATAAACTTGGTTGGGTCAGCACAGCAACCATAAAAACAAGCTATTAAACCACTTCAACTGCCTCTTTTTAATGAGTTATACATAATATTTTTAGATTACTAAGACGGCTCTGTTTTCAGGGCCACTTGCCAATCAAAAAATCAGTTAAATGTAGCTGTTGATGTTCAGTTTTTGTTTTCTGACCGCTGTTCATCCACAGTACACTATACAGTAAACCACAGCAATTCTTCGTACATATGCCAGGGCATCAAGAATGACAAAACAACAAGAGAGAGAGAGAGAATGTCGTTGCAGTAGTCTGTGCCGGGAAAGTATTCTTTTCACCAACATGCAGCTAGCAAAGTGTGCCTGTCGCCGAGTGCTACAAGTCCTTTTCAAGTTGCCTACATTTAAACTGCTTATTCAGCTTGCCGAAAGCTACAAGAATGGAAATGCTAGCATGCTTAGCACAAATGTTTTTATTTTGCATAAGAAAGATGGAGAACTTTGCACAGACATCTACAAACTAAGACATGATATACTGAACACTAACATATGTGGGAAGTTAAGGTTTCTGCTAATGCTCAAAACATACAAACGAGTTCATTATTGACTCTCTTTCCTGTGTTTTATCACCTTAACATTAAGCAAATGGTACTAAGCAACTAAGCAGTAATACATTTGAGGGTAAAGAAACTCTTTCAAGTTTGGTAATTGCAGCTTTCAACTTCTTTTAAAGGCATCTGTTCAGATTATGGGAATGTGCTATAGGGGGGAGAAGTCGTGCAATAGCATGTTTTAAGGGATGTATTTCACACACGACATTTAAGAAGCTCCAGACTTTCAAGGGGGATATAAAAAAAAAAAGACAAATACAATTCATCTGCATCAGAATCCAGCATAATATAGAACCGAAGGATGAGCCACATTTGTGCAAAACTGAAAAGATTAATACTAATAAAAGTATTCAATTTCTTATTTTAGCGTATATTAAAAACAAAAAAAATGTCAACTATCACCTGTAAATAGCTTAAAAAATTATACTGTTGTACACAGCTTACTGTTATATGTTCTCTGTAACTGGGGTTCGTGTTCATTGTAAACCGCTTTGACCTGGTGAAAAGTGGTATATAAGCCTAGCTAAATAAATGAATAAATAAGCGTGACAGGCTAAAATAAGAGTCTCAATCCTCAGTCATATAGAAAACAGATCTGACACTTTGACGGCATGGATAAAAAGGACTTAACACTAAATCTAAAATCAAATGATTCTTGTGAAATCACAGGGAAAGCACAGTTACTTACCTGTAACAGGTGATCTCTGGGAACAGCAGGAATTAGTCCTCACATATGGGTACGCTGGTACCGACGGAGCCTGAGCGGGAAAGCTCCGCAGCTTCCCAGAAGGAAGCTTTTGGGGCCTCCCACTGCACATGCACGCTGCCTTCCCGCCTTCCTGACCAGCTCTCCTCAGTTCGAGTTTATAGCTGGGACAATAGAGAGAGGAAAGGAAGATAGATAGAAGATACAACTCCTAGGGGAGGTGGGTGGGTTGTGAGGACTAATTCCTGCTGTTCCCAGAGATCACCTGTTACAGGTAAGTAACTGTGCTATCTCCAGGAACAAGCAGGAATAAGTCCTCACATATGGGGACTCCCTAGCTAAGATGCCTGGGAGATCCCCTTCCAAGGGTTCGCCATCTTCGTATGGATCTCAGGCATCCATCCTGGGAAGGTGGGCAGGAGTTGTTCAAGTATGGAACAGGTGTTTGAGGACAGCCTGACCAAACAAGGCATCCCGGCGGGAGTCTTTGTCCAAACAGTAATGGGCTGTGAAGGTATGAACCGAGGCCCAGGTGGCGGCTCGACAGATCTGATCTATGGATACAGAGTGAAGATGAGCCATAGAAGTGGCCATGGCTCTCACATTGTGAGCTGTGACATGACCTTCCAGAGAAATGTTTTTACTCTGGTAAGCAAAGGAAATACACTTAGCAATCCAATTGGAAAGTGTACGTTTGGAGACTGGAAGTCCAAAATGAGAAGGATCAAAAGCCACAAAAAGTTGGGAAGACTTTCGATGTGGCTGAGTCCTGTTGAGGTAAAAGGCGAGAGCTCTTTTACAATCTAGAGTATGAAGGTTCCTCTCTGCACTGGATGCATGAGGAGCTGGAAAAAAGACAGGTAGATATACCTCTTGATTAAGATGAAAAGGCGAGACCACTTTGGGCATAAAGTGGGGATTCGTCCTGAGGACCACCTTATCATGATGAAACCTAGTATAAGGTGGATGAGCCACTAAGGCCTGTAGTTCACTGATGCGGCGAGCCGAAGTGACTGCAATAAGGAAAAGGACCTTCCAGGAAAGAAATTTCAAGGAGGAAGAAACCAATGGTTCAAAAGGTGGCTTCATAAGCTGACCTAGAACTAGGTTCAAATCCCATGCTACCGGAGGAGGTCGGATGGGAGGCTTAGTTAGAGTCAGGCCTCTCATGAACCTTGCAATAAGAGGATGAAAGGAGACAGGCTGTCCATTTATAGGTTTTAAGGATGCTGCAATAGCACTTAAATGGACTCTGACTGAATTCGTCTTAAGGCCTGCATTAGAAAGATGCAGGAGATAGTCTAGTAGAGAATTCAAGGGAAGTGCCAGAGGGTCAAGACCCTGTTGAGCACACCAAATGGAAAAGCGTTTCCATTTGAAAGCATAGGAACGCCTCGTGGAGGGTTTCCTAGAGGCATGAAGGATATCTTTCACTGGTTGAGAAAGATTGAAGTCATGAAGGCTTAGGCCTTCAGTAACCAAGCTCTGAGGTGTAGGGACTTGGGGTTTGGGTGCCACAAAGTCCCCTCCTCTTGAGACAGAAGGTCTGGCGAGGGTCCCTGGGAAAGATGCAGAAGTAGAGGGAACCACACTTGGCGTGGCCAGCGTGGAGCTATGAGGATCATCGATCCGTGATCCCTCTGGAGTTTGAACAGAGTCTTGGGAATCAAAGGAATGGGTGGAAAGGCATATAGGAAGTCCTGACCCCAATGTAGGAGAAAGGCGTCGTTGGCCTGAGCTCTCTGACACGGAGTCCTGGAACAGAACCGGGGAAGTTTGGCATTGCACGGACTTGCAAAGAGGTCTATGTCCGGGGTTCCCCATTCCTGAAAGATTCTGCGTATCTGGTCCATATGCAAGGACCATTCGTGTGGAAGCAGAACTCGACTGAGTCTGTCTGCCCAAGAGTTTTGAACCCCTGAAAGATACACTGCCAGAAGATGAATTTGATGCTCTCTGGCGAAGGCCCATAATCTGAGAGCTTCGTTGCAAAGCGACAGAGAGCCTGTCCCTCCTTGTTTGTTTACGTAGAACATGGCCACCTGATTGTCCGTTTGAACTAGGACAGTCAGGTTGACAAGGAGGGTATGGAAGACTTTGAGGGCAAAGAAGATTGCTCGCAGTTCCAGGAGGTTGATGTGAAGGGTGGTCTCCTGTGGAGACCAAGTACCCTGAGTGGAGAGGTGTTGTAGATGGGCTCCCCACCCTGTTTGGGAGGCATCTGTTGTGAGGGTTGCTTGGGGCAACAAAGGTTGGAAGGGGGCCCCCAACAACAGATTCTTGGTGGACATCCACCATTGGAGGGACCAAAACAGACGCTTTGAGGTGAGTATTTGGTCGGAGAGCGCTCCTGATGCCTGAGTCCACTGGGTGGCCAAGGTCCATTGAGCAGCTCTCATATGAAGACGAGCGTAGGGCACCACATGTACCGTGGAGGCCATGTGGCCCAGAAGTCGCAGCATTTCTCTGGTTGTCAAGTGACTGCTGGACTGAGCTTGGGAGGCCAAGCACACCAGACGTTGGCCCCGGACTTGAGGTAGGTAGGCCCTTGCAGTGGTGGTGTCCAACTGGGCCCCTATGAATTCCAGAGACTGAGTAGGGATAAGTTGAGACTTGGGAAGGTTTATCACCAGTCCCAGATACTGCAGAATGTGCCTTGTGCGGTCCAGGGAAATCTGGGCCTCTGACTGAGATGGAGCTCGGATGAGCCAGTCGTCCAGATATGGGAATACAAAAATTCCCAGACCTCTTAGAAATGCGGCAACAACTGCCATGCATTTGGTGAACACTCTTGGAGCAGAGGCTAGACCAAAGGGAAGTACTCTGTACTGGAAATGTTTTCCCTGAAACAGAAATCTTAGATATTTTCTGTGGGATGGGTGGATGAGTATATGTGTGTACGCATCCTTGAGATCTAGAGAACAAAGCCAATCCTGACTCTGAAGGTATGGAAGGAGAATGCCTAGAGAAAGCATTTTGAATTTCTCCTTGTACAGAAATTTGTTCAATTCTCTCAGATCTAGGATAGGTCTGAATCCCCCTGTCTTCTTTGGTATGAGAAAATAATGGGAGTAGAATCCTGTCCCTTGTTGAAGAAGAGGAACCTCTTCTATTGCCCCTTGGGCAAGGAGAGAAGACATTTCCTGACCCAACAGGGCCAGGAGAGATGGGAGAGAATTGAAGTGCCTCACCATGGTATATGGAGGAAGGTTGGAAAAATGAAGTTTGTAGCCCTCTCTGATGATAGAGAGGGTCCATTGCTCTGATGTAATTTGCCCCCATCTGGGAGCAAAGTGAGCTAACCTTCCGGGAATGGTGAGGGGCTCTGGTTGTTCTAGAGCCAGAAAGGTTAAGTTCTCTAGGGGCAAGTCAAAACCCCTGAGGGGGTTGAGCCTGCTGAGGAGTGGCAGACACTGCAGGCTTTGACCTTGCCTGTTTAGGCTGCTGACGTTTAGCAGCAAAGCGAGGCTGAGAAGATTGTTGGCCAGTATTTGTGGAAAATCTGGCCTTCTTGTAGTAAGGCCTCTTAAAAGACTTTTTCTTGGCAGGAGTAGAGGTAGACTTAGAAAGTCTATCTAATGTAGCATTTTCTGCGTCCATTTGAGTGGCTTTAATTTGCCAGTCTTTACCAAATAAGTTCTCACCTGTACAGGGCAGATTCCGTAAGCCATCCAGGACCCAGGGTTCTAGGTCAGAGGCCTGGAGCCAAGCAAGTCGTCGGGCTGCAATGGCAATGCCCGAAGCTCTACCGGCACCTTCAAAGGAATCAAAGGTTGCTCTGTTGGAGAACTTAGAAACATCTAGAAGCTGTTTCACCAGAGAAATGAACTCCTCCTTTCTATCCTCAGGGATAAATGAGGTAAAATGCCGTACCTTTAGGGCAAGTTCCCTTAGAAACATGCCCATATACAGACTGTATGAATTAATCCTGGCTATAAGCACACTAGCCTGGAAGATTTTCCTACCAAAAGAGTCTAGGGTCTTACATTCTCGCCCTGGAGGGGTAGAAGAGTGCCTTTTGGTACTCTTAATCTTTTTCAGCGCAGACTTCACCACAATGGAATGGTGAGGCAGCTGAGTTTTTTGAAAACCAGGAGAAGGAGGGACCCGGTACATGGTGTCCAACCTACGAGAATGAGGAGACAACGTTAGAGGAGCCTCCCATAAGTCCATCAAGTGTTCTTGAAGGATTTCATGGATAGGCAGGGTGACTGCCTCTTTAGGAACCTTAGGGTATCCTAAAATATCCAATTTCTTTGATCTAGGTTCTTTTTCAGAGGATGTAGTAATAGAAAGTCCTTTAGCTACTTCTATAATGAAGTCTTGAAAGGACAAATCCTCTGGTGGAGACATTCTCCTCTTTGGGGAAGAAGGCTCTTCAGGAAGAACCAGAGACAGCTCATCAGAGTCATCAGAGGAGTCAAAATCCTCAGAAGAATCAGAGAATCCTCTATTTGCTTCCAACGCACGATACGCATACCGATCGGTATCGACATCGGGCGTACCGGGTATGGGATCGGTATCGGGTGAAAACCCGGATCCGGCATGCGGAACCGATCTGCGTTTGGAAGATGATGGTCTCGGTTCCGGTATGGAAGACAGTACCGGAACCGGAACCGCTAGATGCGGTACCGAGGGCGTCGCAGCTTTAATGAAAGCCAGAATGGCCTGCTGCATGGTCTGGACAGTATTGCCCATAGACGCCACTGCTGCCTGGATGTCGGTACCGGCATGGGCCGGTACCCCAGAGCAGTCTAACAGGTGATCAGTCGAGGCCGTGCCATCGATGTCAACCTGTAACCCCATAGATGGTGCTTTGGAAGCCAGAGCTTCCCGCCGGGGTTGTTTGGCTGGGACAGGATCCTCAGATTCAAAAGTGAGAGCCTCTCGATACTTTGAAGGAGATTTGCTCTTTGAGGACCTGCCCGAAGAAGGTTTGGTTACCTGAGATCCATCCGGAGAGGAAGACCTGGATGACTGTGATGCTGGATTATCTGAAGCAAACAGCACATGGAATTTGTTGGCCCGGTTCTGCAAACCACGTTTAGACATCTGGGAGCAGGATGGGCAGTCCGGAATGGAGTGGTCAGGTCCCAAACATTTAAGACACCAGTCATGGGTGTCTGTGACAGAAATAACAGCACTACACTTGGTACACTTCTTGAAACCAGGGACTGGTTTCTCCATGAGGAGAATTTGTGTAGGCCTGAGGCCTAACCGAAGTCACCAAGTTGCTAAATAAAAGTTTTTGGGTTTTTTTGTAAAGAAAAGAAAAGAGAGACCGGCGGTACCGGTTTCGGTATGGGGAAGGCAGGTACGCGGTCTAAAGAAACAAACTAAAATAAGAATTTCTTCAGCGGTGACAGGAACACGACCTGCTGGCTCCGCGGAAAAAGAGAAACTGAGGAGAGCTGGTCAGGAAGGCGGGAAGGCAGCGCGCATGTGCAGTGGGAGGCCCCAAAAGCTTCCTTCTGGGAAGCTGGGGAGCTTTCCCGCTCAGGCTCCGTCGGTACCGACATACCCATATGTGAGGACTTATTCCTGCTTGTTCCTGGAGATAGCTAGTTCCGCAACATGAGGAGGTTCCTATCTTCCCGAACATGAACATCAGCATTTGGGATTGGGAGTGAAGTGTTGCAGTGGTTTATTTCTTATTTAAATGATAGAGATCAATTTATACAGGTACAGGATGAACATTTGGTGCCACAGGCATCGACCCAGGGGAGCACCCCAGGGTCTGGTGCTTTTGCACCTCTTATATAATCTGTACTCCAATATGTAGGGCTTTGTGAGTGACCGAGTTGAAGTTTTATGAATATGCTTTAAATGTTCAGGTTTTGCTCCCATTATCTGGGAGGATGGTGCTTGTGGATGAGGAAATTAAAGGGTATGTTTACAAAGTAATGGTTTACAATGGGGCCACGGCTCCGATATTGCACGGAGGCTGCTACAGCTGCTTTGTAAACATACCCCTAAGTTTTGGATGGAGCAGCTGCAAAAGTGCTTTTGGGCTTTCTCTCTTAAAACTTAGGGGCTTGGTTACAAAGCCGTGGTAGCGATTTCCGATCGTTATCGGCGCTGCGGCCCCATTGATTTCAATGGGGCTGCGGTGCCGATAACGATCGGAAACTGCTACCGCGGCTTTGTAAACAAGCCCCTTAATGTTGCGAAAACTGATGTTTTTTCTGGATGTCTGATGACCATATTTCACCTCCTTGGTAGGTAGTTGGATCCCGAGCACCTCGTCTGAAGCATGTTTGTCAGAGCAAGGGGTTTCAGATTGATTCCCGTTTTCTGTTACATGACTGTGCATCAGCCATGGTGAAAGGGGCATACTCTTTGCTATGGCAGATTAAACAATTATCTCCACATATCTTTAAATCAAATTTAATCTGTCACCACTGCACTGGTGTTTCTGTGGTTAGTTTACTGCAATTCCCTTTTGTTGGGGTTACCACACAGAGAACTGCAGTGCTTGAATACTTGTTTGGTTAAGGGTCTCCGCAAATTGAACCAAGTCACCCCAGTACTGAAGCAACTGCATTGGTTACCGATTCAGCAGTGTGTCCAGTATAAAACTTTACTGTTGACTAAGCACTGCATGGTATGGTGTCACATTTGATAGCAAGGTTAGAGCCTTACGTATCAAGGCAAGTGTTGCATTCGCAGGCTGATCATATGTTGCTAGTATCACATCACTGTCTGAACTGGACGATTATATAACAATGTAATAGCTGATTTAAAGTCGGCGACATATCAGCCCCTTTGACAAAGCCGTGGGGAAACAACAAAACCAGAGGCCAGGGTCAGGTTCTGTGAACGGCAAATCTACTTGTATAACTGGGTTCAGCATATGCAAGCAAGCAAGCTCAATGTGTGCAAGTAAGCAAGGAAAATAGGTTGGCAAAGTAGTATCTTTCAATATGCAAGCAACTTTAAGTATATAATGGAGAGTTTAAAGAACTACAGTTTTGAAATTTTGGATGAACTGATTGTATAAAGATTTTTCAGCATGGGTATATATTTTTGATATGTTTTTGACATGAATAAAAGTTATATGAAAAAATGTTTTTGATTGGTGTGGGTCCCAATGGTTTTTGCTTTTGTGTGGATTCTTTTTGGCACCCAAGTGGTATACGTTTTTCATGACTATGGAATCATACAAATGCAGGCAGTAATTTTATAAACTCCTGCGCATAAAACCCTGTTTTACATGCATACAAGGGATTTTATGAACTTACCCTAAGGAAGGGTTCGACAAACCGCACGCGCCAGGTCACTATGACCACTATAAAATCAGAACTGGCACCTGGGGCTCAGAGCACATGGGCAGAAATGCTGAAGATCATCTGTGTCTGCTTGTGGGGATCCCATCTTTCATGGGCTGAAGTGCCGAAGGAGGCTGTGATTGCGGCTAGGACCATCAATGTCTCCACGAGCTGAGCCTGCAAAGAAATTTAAAGGGGCAATACAAAATGCAATGTGTGCCATGGAATAATGAATGGTGGGGGGGAATGCAGGGCAGGGGCTGATTGAAAACGTTTAGAGGGAGAAGACAGTGCAAGGGGTTGGAGGGTGAAGAGATGAATGCATAGTAAGTAAAAAAGCTCAATGTGTATGTGCAAAAAGTGTACCTCTGTTGGCATTGTGCAATGGCCCATTGAGAGCCCAATTTATTAGGCTTTTTCCCATAGAAAATGGGAAAAACAGTAGATCAAGCACTAAAACCTAAAAAATGTAATTGTGACACACTTTTTGGGGGGCAGGGGCATGCACTGTGAGCTAGGTTTCAGTGGCCGGCACCTATATTCCACGACTATTTGTCAAGGCCTGCCCTATGGAGTACACATATATGTGGTGAGAAGAAGGTGTATACAGGACTTGGGTGTAGGTGTGCTCTAGGGTGGAGTTTGGGCAGAGTTGTGACATATGCACATATCTTATAAAATACTCATACATGTAAGTACTTTTATGCTCTAACATGTTATACTCGCTCCACAATTCCTGCTGGCTTGCTTGATGTATTCTATAAAAAGACACCTGAAGGCCCATCTTACATAGAAAGCTGAAAGGGGAATCAAGATCTTAATGTTCACAACTTCCCCGGTATTTTACAATAAGCTCTGCCAAATGCCGAGTCTTTTGTAAGGCATTTGCCGACCATCCAGTAAGAGCAGCAGTTTTAAAAAGCTGCACTGTATGTGGGAAAAGCTTTTTACAATCACTGTTCCCCCTCACCTCTGATCCCCCTCTCCTGTGCCAGGCACAACCTCTCCCCCCCCCCATCATCCTCAGCTCTTACCAGGAGTCCCTGGTGGTCTAGGGGAAGCAGGAGCGATCCCCAGTCTCTCCTGTCCCATTTGCCTCCTGGCTCTAAATGGCATCCTGGACCCTTAGCAGTAGTCTTGCAGTACTACTACTAGGGCAAAAAATGTTCCCCTAGACAACCAGGGACCTCCGTTAACTTGAGCAGGAGCAATATGAGGGAGGGGGGGAAGGGTGTTGATGGGCCATCAGCCTTTGCACCTGCCTCTTCAAGCTGGCACTTGTGTCTGTCTCACAACAGTTGCACAGACCAGGTGCCAGCTGTGCACAAAATGTTTGGCATAGGTGTATTCGCCCTTGTAAACATGGGGAATAAATGTCAAAGATCCCTGGCTCACCAAAACTATGCCTTATCCATGCCCCCTTGAAATCTCTGTCCCCAAGGGTTAGTAAGGGTGACTAATGCCCATCCTAGCCGCAACGCACGGGGAAACAGCCATGCACCATCCATGTCCTACTCCGCCCAAACCTACGCTACCACGATAGTGCAGGGTTCTTAAGCATTTGAGCCCACTCTAATTTTTAGTACAGTGCCCAAAATGCACCCTAACCCCACCCTATCCTAGTAACATGATTTAGTAAACATGCCACAAAGCGATTTACATAGAAGCAAGCCTTTTACCCTTGCTAACTGGCCCTCTGAAAACTGAACGTCTTTGATGCGACTAGACGCCCAGGCATTCTTCACAATGTGAGTGCTTTTAAAGTGCACTTTAGGGGCACACGTTAAGTGTGGCCACAGCCCGTTCCTTTTTATTGGCCATGGCAGCACAACGTGCTTTAACTTTCATTAACACACATTATCATTTACTAAGCGTGCCCTTAGAGAGCATTCCCAGGGGTGTGTTTATGGCAGAGAGGAAAGGTGAACACAAAGGTACATTTTATAATGGGACGTCCTAGTGCAATCTGGGATGTCAATCCGGGACATCTGAAGAAACCCCCACCCCAAAAAAAAAACCAGGCACATGTAAGTTCAGGAATGATTCCACAAACATGGATGTGCCCGATATGAACGTCTATGGTGATGTTACATAGACGTCCCCAAAATAGCATTTCAGAACAGGGATGTCCTAATGGTTAAATTAGTAGGTTACGAACAGATGGCCAGGGTTCAGATCTCAGTGTGGGGTTTTGTGATCTTAGGCTAGTCAATTCTCCATCTTCTCTGCACCCTTTGGATGTTTGTTTTCAGACCACTAACAAACACTCTCCTGATGCCTGTTTCAACCTGGAGCACATCTAAACGTAGACATCCTGGACATTTCTGAAATCAAACAGGGACGTCTAAGTTCACTGCACCTCCCCAGATACGCCTCCACTACACCCCCTGTCTACTTGGACATCCCTGCACTAGCAACGTCTCTAAAAATAATTTGTAAAATGGCTCTGGAGACGTCTCCGTGATTTAGACATCCACGTGTGACATCGTCGGATGTCCAAATCAACACTAAGGGGCTTGTTTACAAAGCTGCGGTAGCAGTTCGCGATCGTTATCGGAGCCGCGACCCCATTGATTTCAATGGGGCCGCGGCACCGCTAACGCCCGCCACCCGCTACCGCGGCTTTGTAAACAAGCCCCTAAGACTTTTAAAATGCCCCCCCCCGACTGTATTTTCAAATCTTCACACATCTATTTTATTTTTATTTATTTAACAGGTTTTATATACTGCTTTATCATTTCAATCATAGCGGTTTACATTGAAACTTAAACTTGGCAATGTACATTAAACAGGGACATTGATAACTTGGATTTTTCTGATGCAATGGAGGGTTAAGTGACTTGCCCAAGGCCACAAGAAGTGCTAGTGGGAATCAAACCCTGGTTTCAGGGTTCCCAAGCCAGTGTTCTTAACCATTAGGCTACTCCTCCACATGGGTGTTTCCATCCTAAAATTCTATCCGTCCAGAAAGTTGGTGCAAGTAACTGGAGCTTGGCTTAGGCACAAAGCAGAGACAAAGCAAAAGGACCAGAAATGTTAGCGCCAAGATTTCATGCAAAAACACTATGAGTGAACACTATGCACCGTCTTTGTTCCAATGCAAACAGCTTGAAAACAGCCCCCTTACTAGTTTAAGAAACTATATAATTAAAATTTTGGAAAAAAATAATGGTGTGAGCAATTATAATTAGTAACATAAATAGCACCCCAGTTCCCGTATCACTGTGCCCTAGTCAGATAGGGGTAGCATAGTTTTATGGTATAATTTTAAATAGATTGCATGGTTGTTGAAGGAAGGAAATGACCAGGAACAAACAGTAATATCCAGACAATATTTGCATTCATTGGTCAAGCAAAGTAGTACCGACAATACCTGCCTGCTTAGTACGTTGTAGTGAGGTCAGCACAAGGTCAGCACATGTGCTTCTGCAGGCAGGTCATCTTTCCTTAGTTCTGGAGTTTTCTACACTCTTACTTTAATAAAAGCCTAAGGGAAGAATTCTTAGTGAGCATGACCTGTGACAGGAATGCAGAAAAACAAACATCATTAAATTTCAGGAGAGAAACATATTGAAACAGACACACTTGTCAGTCTGAAAGAGGCAAATGAAACATCATATGCAGGTAAGCCATCTGCCTTGCTATTGTATATTACAGTTTCTTATTCAAACCAATTTCTTGCCTAGAGAAGTAAATCCAATGTAGATAATTTGGGATAGGGTGTCAAGTGCAGCAACGCAAGGGTTTAGACTATTGGTGACTGTTCTGCTTCTCCTTTACCATCACCGATACAACAGAAAAAATATCCCGTTTCTTTTTATATGACTTTATTCAGGCAACTATTATCTCATCTACAACACTCCTATAGTGTCTCCCTTTTTGAAGGCATTTTGCAGGAAAGTTAGTACTGAATTTCTGTGCTGTAATTTATATAGTTACCGTTCACTGTGCAAGGAAGCACAGGTTTACAGATCCCGGCTCTGATGATCTTGAAGACTAAACGTTTAGTGCAAGAACATTAAATGACTTGCTTAACATTTCAAGAAATCATGAAAGAGAAAATTATACTTAAATTCAGAGTCATGTTTCTACACTTATATTAATGCAGCCTGCTGGTACAGAGAATTCCTGGTTCAGATTAAGGCTGTGGCTCCTCTCCTCAGATCTGAAGGTAGCATTGATGTTATGATTTGGACTGGGTGACATGCTGCTGTTTTGTGGTAACTCGCTGTTCCATGTTCCTCTTCTTCTCTTATCTGTTTAACTGTTTCTGTCCTCTTTTCTGTCCTATCATTTAAATGGCGTTCTTTTCCTTTTTTCCCTTAATGATATGGTATTGTAAACCGCTCTAATGCCTCTGGCCTGAGCAGTATATCAAATTCAAAATAAACATAAACATAAACATCTCTTCACTGGCTCCCTGTCCGTTTCTGTATTCACTTTAAGCTTCTCCTTCTGACCTATAAGTGCATTCACTCTGTGGCTCCTCAGTACCTTTCTTCTCTCATTTCTCCCTATTTCCCCCCTCGTGTACTCCGTTCTTCTTCCCAGTTGCTTCTTGCTATGCCCTTCTCCTCTACTGCCAACTCCAGATTCCGCTCTTTTCACCTTGCTGCTCCTTACGCTTGGAATAAACTTCCTTTGTCTATACGTCAGGCATCTTCTTTGCCCCTCTTCAAACTCAAGTTAAAAGCTCATCTTTTCGCCTCTGCCTTTGGCTCTTGATTTTGCTGTTCTCCTTCCTTCCCCTCTTTTATTTCACCTTTCTTTCTTCCTCTTACACTTGTTCTTACCTCTTTCCTTTGTCCTGTCTCTCCTGCTCTTCTCTTTACCCTTGTTCTTATCTTTTTTCTACTTCTTTTCTTGCTTTGTCTTTTTAGATTGTAAGCTCTTTTGAGCAGGGACTATCTTTTTGTGTTTTCATTGTACAGCGCTGCGTGCGCCTGGTAGCCCTTTATAAATGCTTAGTAGTAGTAGTAGGGTATGAACTATTTTCACAGGGAATGCGTCATACAGAGCGGTGGAAGGATAGGAGGTGCCCTAGGTGAGCCTTCATTCTTGCAAGCCTACACACCTCTCTGGAACGAGCAGAGGAGGCACTGACAATAAAAAACAAACAGGCAGATGCAGAAAACGAATGCAGCCTTTAAGCACAGATAATGCCACCGCCAATGCAGAAAAGAGACGGACGCATGCATATACAGCAAGGAAAAACTAGCACATAATTCATGCCAAGTATTTAAATGTATTTAAAATATAGGCAAATGAGGTACACATAATAAAATTGTATGTTAATATTGCCTGAGACCAATGCAGAGAAGCACGTAGAGGATTTCACAACCAGCCTTAGCGCCAATATCTCTACGCCTGGTCTTGAGGTGGCTTAAACATCTAGCACATTTTGATGGCATCAGGTGCTTTCCTCAATGCCTGGATCATCTGAGAGGATACTATCAGGGGGCCAGTTTCCCCAACAGAAAACAAATCTATGGTGGCCTAGAAGCTCTGAACCCGCCCCCCCCCCACACCCCTCCCAGTACCTTTACAAACAAGCGTGAGCATTGCCAACACACTCCTGCTCTTGTGCCACCATCTTGAAAAATGGTGGCTCCTGGCCTGGCACAGTGCATCCTGGGATGCACAGGGCAAAGTCAGACTGTCATACAAGGTAGAAAATGCCATATATGGAAGTCTGACCCCACCCGGTGCATCCCAGGATGCACTGCACTGGGCTAGGTGCTGCCATTTTTCAATATGGCAAGGCTCCCACTCATTTGTAAAGGTACTGGGAAGGGGGTGGGGGGTTTGGGGCTGCTGGGCCACCAGGGATTTGCTTTCTGGTCGAGGGCAACGGACCCCCGACAGTATTTTGATGGCATTGGGAGTTTTCTCCGATGCCTGGATCATCTTTGACATTTCCTCTCAGATGATCAAAGAAAGCACCTGATGCCATCAAAATAATGTCGGGCTCATATGCAAATTAGCCACACAGTGCCCCTGTTTCTCTGGGAGAGCATACCAAACTAGCACCGACTTCTGTGCGCATGTGTTTAGCTTGCTCTCCCAGTTTAACACTGCTATTTGCGCAGTTTAATGCGTGGCTAATTTGCATATGAGCCCCTTTCTGCATGCCACATGCTATCGGTGCGCTGCAAATAGGCATAAAACATTGATAGCGTGCGACTTCAGCGCCGGTTTTCTGCATTGGCCTAAAAGAAGAGCTTAGCAGAGCCTCTGAACTTTTGCGTTCTGGTGCTGGTTCCACCCTACACAAACAGAAGTCTGCATCAGAGGGAGCAGGATCAGCTGAAGTTTCAGAGCTCAAACACCAGCATGCAGCGGTTCAAGCTAAGCACTTTTGTTGTTTTATTATTATTGCCATCACTGCAAGGGGGTGTGGCAGCTGCAGTAATGGTAAGAATAGGTTACCCTCCGAAGTTTAGTGCTCCTGGTAACTGCCTAAATTTGCCTCATGGTAGCACCAGCCCTGATGTTCTGCCAGACAGAGACAAGGAAAAAGTGGGTCAAGCCACATGACAACAAACTAGTAGCGTGCAAAGGGACCGAGTTCTCCTAGGCCCCGTATTATGCAGTTTAGTTATTTTCATACCATCCCACATATTACTTATATAGTATTACAGGACAGACGTGGTCCTTGCAATTCTATATAATTTACACTCTGAACCTGGTAACATTGCATGAAAACTGTTCTACTGCATCCCCAGATGACCGGCAAACCGCGTTTTTCCAAGTTGTTGATCGAGTCCTATTACTGGATGGACCAAATGGGTGATTTTCAGTGGAAAACAAAAAGTTTGTTTGTAACTGTGCAGTTTCTCAATATTATTATCACTGTGCCATTGATAAATTACAAAGTAGCAGTTGTACTGCACTATATGAAAGCTAGCTTCTGCATCAGTTATCAAATTAACTTACCACAACAGAGAAAAACAGCATAATTAATAGCTAGCAATTTGTTTTTGTCCTTGAATATTATTCATTCACCAGACATAGGAACTGTTCTTGGGTTATCCATTTTATATTAGGCAAATTTGCTGTTTGATGATGTAATGGTGCCTTTCATTTGTTAATTAAATTTGAAGTATAAAGGCTATATTGTATGAGCCGAAGTACCAGCCAGCTACTAGTGTGTATAGAATACATCTAAGCTAAGCATCACTAACATCAACAATAATCTAAAGGGGCACAAATGAGTTTTCCTTCCATCAGGGGGTCCAAGGATTAAAAAAAAAAAGTCTGTACATCCAGACTGAGAACAGTTGTTCAGTAACAACCACCCCTTATATAGTGCTCTCTGGGCCAAACTGACTTTAGTAAGGAAAAGACACCACTGTGTTCCTCATCATCACTCTAAGGCTAACCAGCAGGCGACTATTGACCCGAAATTCCAATAAGCTATATGCCGTATCTCACGGAGGTGGCTGAAGATTGACATTCTCCAGGAAAATTACACATGCCACAGGACGACAAGGACCCTATGATTTTGGCACAGTTTCGTTCCCAGGCGTTTCATTTTAAGCAAACTTTAGAAAAAAAAACTCTACGGCATCCTGAGTCAGAACTAAAATAGTAAGCTCTACCCGACTGTAAATATGACAAGGTCACTGAGAGGGAATCGTTTCGGGTTTTCTAACCAAAACAACTGGCAGCCACCAATGTTAACCGAGCTATGATTTGTTTTGTACGACTGCAGAACCAACATATTAAAATGCAGACACTTAACTGTAAATGCTCCCCTTTACAAAAGATTGCTTCTAATGTGCGAAGAAAGGAACTGCTGACAGGCCTTTAATAAAAACACTGTGCAGTCTTTAAATTCTAGATTAAAATGCTCTCTTCATTACTGAATAAAGATTCCCCCCTCCCCATGGGCAGAGCTGGGAACAGACCTTCATGAATAAGGTGCTCTGCTTTGTTCGAAGCAGACACAAAATACGTGAATTTATAAGTTTTTACACGTCAAGCCAGTTATTCTACAATAAGGTAGCAAAACGCAAAAAAATTTAGAGTCCTGTATACCCAACAGCCCTGTATGCCTCTGGCTTCCTGCAACAAAACACAAAGTCTTTGCTTCATTAAGTTGGTCTTGGATAATGTCTGCTAGCCCTCCTCGCCCCCCCCCCCCCCCCCGGTCATCTGGGATGCTGAAGGGTCCTCAATCCCCGGCACTGAATGGCAATTGTCTGTAAGCGCGCCATAGCAGGCATTTCAAGCATTGGGGCTTACTAAAGCCCTGAAGGGCAGTAATCCCTGAATACCAGTAAAATTACCTCCAGCTGCTACTGTTTATGAAGTGGGCTTTGATGAAGGGGACAGAGTGAAGGAACAGCAAGAGCCAGAAAAACGGAATGTTACCCAAATTAGGACGAAGGGCTTGATTTACTAAAAACTCTTTCCATAGACACAGAATGGGAGGAAAGCCGACATTAAGCCCTTTCTTTTCAAGCTCCTATTGGTTACCCATATATATTGGCTAACCCCTCCCAAAAAACTGCAATAAAACACAAAACCACCACCAACTCTCAAATTTACTAAATTTTCTCTTTCATGTGTATGATTTCTTGTTTGACGGGGGGGAGGGGGGTTAACTCATACAGGCAAAGATGCATTTAAATCCAACATCAATTAAAAATGTATATAACATAAGAAAGCCTACTGGCCTGAAGTTGCTTTTTAAATTTTTCTTAGTGGAAATAAAAGCCGGCAAGCATTCTTTATGGACCAGACAAATGTATTTGAGACTAGGCTTAGAAAGTTAAATGCCCTTCATCGGGGTAGTCTCAAAAGTTTTGAAAACTTCTCAGCTAAAACCTTTGCTTAGAGCTTGGAATAGATGTCATCTTCCCAACCCCCAATCCTCCCTCCCCCCATCACCTCCTGAAAAGCTCTGTCATCTCATTAGGTTAAGCAGATTTATAAAAATTCAGCAGTTTGCCCATGGCTCCTTCAGAAACAGCGGAGCAAGTTGAAAGATGCAGGCGGAAAGGTTTTGTGCTGGAAACAATAAAGGGGGTTGACTTCTTAAATCCTTCGTTGTCATCCTCCATTGAAGATAAATAGACACCTTGGCTCAAATTCCACAGACAAACGCTACTTGCTACTTTTCTTTATCTCCTATTAACCTTTATGAAAAGCTTTAACCCTTTCAAAGTGCAGGGATTTTCTTTTAAATGTAGATATCATTTGACATGTAAATGAATGCTTTTTCTTGCCTCAACAGTTATTTAGACAAGCAAGTGAAAGGCATCACCAGATACCAGCTATCATGAGGGTATGGGCAAGAAAGACTAGTTACTAATGCTATTTCACATTCATAACTGCACCCTGGCAAAGCAAAAATTAATTATTAAAACCAGCCTAGACTCTGTTCCACTTTTCATTCTAAACAAAACCCAATAGGTTAGAAGTTGATCATCTTCCTTTGCAGGACAATGGTAAGAAGGTAAATGTCAAATACAGGCAGCTACAGAGCATTATACAGAAGATGAGCAACAACATTCATGTTATAAAATATAAAATACTGGTATAAGATATAGAAATTTTCCATTTTTCCAATTTTCCACTCCGACTTTACTCCAAAAAATGAATGTCCCAGTAACCAGTTCTGGAGACAGGCCCTGTGCAGATAGCAAGGCCAGGTACGTGCATAGGTGTAGGTCATTTCACAAATGTGTCCATGATGATTTGCATGCCTGCAGAATCGGGTACTTGGACTTGGCAGCAGGGTTATTTCAGAAGGGGATGTCTAACTAGCATGTCCTGGCTGGCCATTTCAGATAGTCAGACATGAGGTGTAATATGTTTGGAGTTAAGTATTTACATGCAGGTTTCTTCTGCCAGGAAATATTAACTAGGATGATGGAGGTGACATTTTACTTACCTAATAATGTCCTTTTCTTGAATCCTGCAAGACCAGTCCAGACAAGTGGGTTGTGTATCCCTACCAGCAGATTGGTAGAGACAACCAATGAAAAGCTCATGTTTCAATGACATCACTCCCATGCCTCTATCTACCTCAGCCACCAGAGGTCTCCTCAATATTCATCCCAAAGCATATGGGAGAACATGGCAAGCCTCACACAACCTCAACATGGGCAACAATGAGTAATCAAACAGTAGAGAACTATGTACAAGAAAGCATAAACAGAAGGCTGTCTGTAGAAGATGAACCTATGGAGCCAAGTATATAAAATCAGAGTGGACCCAAGGGTACTGTCACAGAAGAACAGAGCAAATACAGTTCCAGGAGGCAGGCCCTGGACTGGTCTAGCAAGACTCAAGGAAAAGGACATTATCTGGTAAGTAAAATGTCACCTTCCTATCGCCCTGCTAGACCAGTCCAGACAAGTGCGACATACCAAAGCTACAAGTCCACTGAGCAGGAAGATGACAAAGCAGCTCGCAAAACCTTACAGCCAAAGGCCGTGTCCACCTGAGCATGGACATCCAAGCATAAATGCTTGACCAAAATGGAAAGCGATGACCATATTGCCAACCAGACAAATGTCTGAAGGGCTACCGAGCTCTGCTCTGCCCACAGGGACGACACCAGTGCTCAGGTAGAATGGGCATGTAAACCCTCCAGAACAGGCCAGTTCTGCAACAGATCCGCCAAGGCAACAGCCTCTTTAATCCAGCACCCTAATGCAAATTTAACTGCCACATCACCTTGTGCAGACCAGCAACAGCACACAAAAGATGGTCTGACTTATGAAAATAATTCATAACCTCCAAGAACCAGAGAAGCACCCTCCGGACATCCACAAAGCGAAGGACCTGACCATTCCCCTGAGCCTGCTCCTTAGAGAAGGAGGATTGGCAAACCGCCTGGTTCACATGAAAGGAAAGATCACTTCAGGAAAGAAGAAAGGCACAGGCCAAACAGAAATAGCCTCCTCAGAAAAGATAGGCAAGGATCTTGGTAACACAGCCGGCAGCTCAGAATCTGCCTTGTGGAACAAATTGCAACTACGAAGGCTGTCTAGAATGTCAGTCCTTCAAAGTAGTGTGCTTCAACAGCTCAAAGGACTCTGACATCAGGGCCCCAAGCACCAGACACAGATCCCAGGAAGGGATCACAGACCGGAGGGAAGGATGCAGATGCTGACACCCCTAAAGAAGGCAGAAAACATCTGGGTGTAAAGCTAAAGACTCATCAGCTAATGGATCTCCGAAACAGGCCAAAGCTGCCACCTGAACCTTCAGGGAGCTATGAGAAAAGGCTCGTCTCCAGACCATCCTGCAGAAAAGACCAACAGAGACGGCATGTTGACCACCTCAGGAGCCAACAGCCATGCACCAAACCAGCACTCAAAGCATAAGACCCATACTTAAGCCAGGTTGGTAGACCTCCTCCGGGCTCTAAGCAGAGTGGAAAACCACCGCCAGAGAATAGACCGTACATACTAACCGTCTCTTACAGGAACCAAACCGTAAGCAAGAAGGTAGCCGGGTCCTCAAGGACCAGCGTCCGACACATTAAGCCCCAAGATGGAGGCAAATGAAAAGGTAGCGCTTGCAGGAGCCTCTGAGCTCTAAATCACACTCTCCTTGGTCAATTCAATGCCGCCAGAATAATCCTTCTTGGGTGGTGCTCAATAAACCGAATCATATTCCCTACCAAGGGCCACAGAGGAGACACATACCACAGGTGTTGACTCAGTCAGGGTCAAGCCAAGGCACCAATGCCCTCTTACAACTATTAGATAAACTGAAGAGTAGCAAATCACCTGGGCCGGATGGTATACATCCAAGGGTGTTGAAAGAACTGAAATTTGAGATTGCAGACCTGCTATCAGTAATCTGTGAACTATCATTAAAATCATCTCTAATACCTGAGGATTGGAGGATCGCCAATGTAACACCAATTTTTAAAAAGGGTTCGAGGGGTGATCCGGGAAACTACAGACCGGTGAGTTTGACATCAGTACCGGGAAAAATGGTAGAAACCATCATAAAGAATAAAATTACTCAGCATATAGATAGTCATGACCTAATGGGAGACAGCCAACATGGCTTTAGACAAGGAAGATCTTGTCTTACTAATCTGTTATTTTTTTTGAAGGAGTGAATAAACAGGTGGACAAAGGTGAGTCGGTTGATATTGTGTATCTGGACTTTCAGAAAGCCTTTGACAAGGTCCCTCATGAGAGACTTTTGGCAAAACTAAAGAGTCATGGGATAGGAGGCAGTGTACTACTGTGGATCAGGAACTGGTTAAAAGATAGAAAGCAGAGGGTAGGGCTAAATGGCCAATTTTCCCAATGGAGAAAGGTGAATAGTGGTGTACCCCAGGGATCTGTGCTGGGTCCGCTGCTTTTTGACATATTCATAAATGACCTGGAAAGTGGAATAACGAGTGAGGTTATCAAATTTGCTGATGACACAAAACTATTTAAAGTTGTTAAAACCCAGGAGGATTGTGGAAAATTGCAAGAGGATCTTGATAAATTGGAAGACTGGGCATCAAAATGGCAGATGAAATTTAATGTGGAGAAGTGCAAGGTTATGCACCTAGGGAAGAACAACCCAAACTATGGTTACACGATGCAAGGTTCCACATTAGGAACCACCACCCAAGAAAAAGATTTAGGCGTCCTTGTGGATACCATGTTAAAACCCTCGGCCCAGTGTGCAGCGGCGGCCAAGAGAGCAAATAGAATGCTAGGTATGATAAGGAAAGGAATGGAAAATAAAACAAAAGATATTATAATGCCTCTATATCGTTCCATGGTGAGACCGCACCTTGAATATTGTGTGCAATTCTGGTCGCCATATCTTAAAAAGGATATAGCAATTTTAGAAAAGGTTCAGAGAAGAGCCACCAAAATGGTAAAGGGGATGGAAGGCTACTCCTATGAAGAAAGGCTAAAAAGGTTGGGGCTCTTTAACCTGGAAAAGAGACGGCTGAGGGGAGATATGATAGAAGTCTATAAATTAATGAACGGAGTGGAACGGGTAAACGTAGATCGATTGTTTACCTTATCAGAATATAGAAAGACTAGGGGACATGCAATGAAGCTACAGGGTAAACTATTTAAGACTAATAAAAGAAAATATTTTTTCACTCAACGTGTAATCAAACTCTGGAATTTGTTACCGGAGGATGTAGTAAAGGCTGTTAGTGTAGCTGGGTTTAAAAAAGGTTTGGACAAGTTCCTGGAGGAAAGGTCCATAAACCATTATTAAGAAGGGACCCAGGATATCAATGCTTGAACCAATACAAGCATTGTGGAACCTGTGTCCCTTGGGGAAACTGCTAGGTACGTATGACCTAGATTGGCCACTGTTGGAAACAGAATACTGGGCTTGATGGACCTTGGTCTGACCCAGTATGGCATATCTTATGTTCTTATGTTCTTATGACACCATCTTTGTGTGGTGACTGAAGAAGCGGCACACTTTGGCATTAGTGGGACACCATCAGATCCCACTTGGGGCAACTCCAGAGGTATAGAAACAACTGAAACAACTCCTGACTCAACTCCCACTCTTCTGGAAACAGAGTGCCTGCTGAGAAAATCCATTTCCACAGTATCCACCCTGGCAATGTGCAGAGCTGACAAAATAGGGAAGCCATCTTCTGAGCTACCCGGCACTTCTTGTGCTGCCCTGCAAATTGACATAAGCCACCACTGCGGCTTTATCTGAGAACACTCAAACCATCTGGGGGCCAGAAACACAGAAGAGAATCTAATGGCCCTCGGCTCAAGGCAGTTGATGGACCACACCACCTTCCTGTGATTCCAAGGGCCCTGGACCATTCGGCCTTGGCAATGGACTCCCCAGCCCGAGAGAGGGAGACTGGCATTCATCATAAGAAGGATCCATGAGCAATCGTCCAGCAGCATGCCCTTCCTCAGAAGACTGGGCTGCTGCCTCCACTGCAGGCTGGCTATTACCATCACTGGAAGCAGGTACCTGAGCTTGAACCGCTACAAACATATGGACTAATGAGTCAGTAAGGACCACGGGAGTGATCACATATGAGCACACGCCCACGGCACCATTTCAACTGTCACTGCCATCATTCTGAGGAGCTGGTGAGCAATCCAGACTCTGGGAGCCTGCTGAAAACAGAACAGTGCTAGGCAATCCAACAGCCTATGACTTTTTTCTCTGGCAAAAGACTCCACACTCTCAAATATCAAAACGTGCTCCCAGGAGCTCCAGGGACTGGGAATGCAACAACAGGCTCTTTCCCCAGTTGATCACTCAGCAAAGGCTTATCAGAAAGGACACAACTCAGGGAGCTACCTGAGACACCTCTGAAAGAGAATGGGCTCGTATAAGCCAGTAATACAGATATGGAGAGCACACAAATCCTTCGGCGCTGCAGTGCTTTAGCCACCACCACCATAACCTTGGAGAATGTCCTTGGGACAGTGGGGAGCCTTAATGGGAGGGCAGCAAACTTAAAGGGAGAGCCTAGCACAGCAAAACACAGATACTCTGCTGATCCCCCGCCTCAGCCAAATCCAGAGATGCCAGAATTCCCCTAAGCGCAGCTTGAATCATGGATCACAAAGTTTCCTTCCAGAAGCACATGACACGCAACAGTATGTTGACACTGGAGGTCCAAAATGGGCTGGAATGTTTTTTCCATATTGGCACCACAAAACAGATGGAAGACTTGCCCTTGCCCCAATCATCGGGGGTAATGGGCACCACTATATTCAGGAGAGGCAACCTGTCCAAGGTGATCCACACAACAGCCCTGCTGTTTGCAGACTCAAAAGGGGAGAAGGCAAAAGTGGCTGGGGTCAGCACTTCGCCTTCCAGGACACAGCTATATCGAATGGGGACTAACACCCAGCAGTTCTTGGTGAACCAGATCCATTCCTTAAGGAAGAGGTGAAGCCTGCCCCCAACTGGAGGAACCAGGGAATGGGCCCCAAAACCTCCATTGTGCAGCCCGGAGAGGATCCGCCACTGGATTGGACCAGGTCCCTGGGCCCACAAGTACTCCATGAAGGGATTGAGAATGAGCCTGAAGTCTATAAGCAGAGAGGAAGAAAGGCTTTCCAGGCCGGTAGCAATAGGAGTCCAAGACCCCCGGGAGTCTGACCAGCACGCCCTGGGAGGAGCAGATGGAAGCTGACACAAAAGGGGCTCCTGCCCACTTCACAGGCCCCTTGGACCTGTCCTCCAGAAGGTGGAAAAGTTTTGTCTCACCCAAGTCCTTCACCAGCTTCTCCAAATTGGACCCGACAGAAGGCCAGATGTTCAAATGGGCTTGGGAAGATGAGACCACTGCCCCATGTCAGAGCCAACCAATGCCATGTCACCGTCGACAAGGCACAATCCCTGGCCTCTAGATGTACCAGGCCATACATGGCATCAGAAAGTAAGATCATAGCTGACTCCAAAAGAGGAGTAGAATCATCCAGCGGAAGAGACTGAATCCACTGGAGCAGAGCTCAAGACATCAGGCATGACAAAACCAACTAAAGAATATCAGCCACAGCAGTGAACTGGTTCTTCAATACAAATCCCCCTTTCAGTACAAAGTATCCTTCAAGGCCAATCCGCCTTCTACAAAAATGATACTCTATCTGGTAACTGCCATGACCAGTGCATCCCCCATGGGATTATCAAGCACACAACACACTCCTTCAGTGGGAGAGCATGCCTCTTCTAATATACCCTTAGTCCCATAGGCGAGAAGTTAGGGGAATCCTATTCTGACCGGAAAAGGCTCTTGAGCACCTGCAGGAACTGGAAGACAGCACTGGATTTCTGTACCCCTTTAAGAGGTGGATGCATCTTTTGTTCCTGCTCTGTGTCTGGAGTATCCGCCAAGCTCATGATAGATGAGACGCTGGCAAACACTGCCAGCTCGTCCTTCCAAGATAAGCAGATCACATCAGCCTCTTCATAACCCTCTAAAGACGAGTGTACTTCTTCATCCAGTTCCAAATCTCTAACAGATCCCAGCTGATCCTCATCTCCAGGAGGTGCCCCATAGGGGATGCTTAGCTAAAGACCGTTGAACAGGGCTTCTACTCTCAGCCTGCCCCTCATAAAACTGCACCAGGGGGCACCCAGAGGCCGCAGAGCCTGAATTTCCATCCCAGAAGGACCAGGCCTCCTGCAGAAAGGAAAATAATTCCGGTGAGGATAATACCAAGCCTTTCTTTCGAGGCAATGGAGGGTTAAGTGACTTGCCCAAGGCCACAAGGAGTGCTAGTGGGAATCAGACTTTCTTCAGAGAGGAGAAAATCCATCTACCATCTGCTGGAGACAAAGAAATACTGAGGAGACCTCTGGTGGCTGAGGCGGATAGAAGTATGGAAGTGATGTCACTGAAACCTAGGCTTTTCATTGGTTCTTTGTCTCCACCAATCTGCTGGTAGGAGAACACAACCCACTTCTCTAGACAAGTCTAGCAAGATATGAAAAGTGCATTTTGCTCTGTCCCTTGGAAGTGTTGCAGCCATGAAAAAGCACCTTTTTGCACCTTATTCATTCTCTAGAGCTGGTATAGGCATGGATGCTCAATAATCAGAATGGTGCAAGTGCATCTGACCCTTAAGTTGCACCACATTGTGCCCCCGTACTACATGGGCATGCTTATGCCAGGGATGTCTATTTACCTGGTTTCTAAAATGGGTCCGTGGATGCCCAATTTGCATCTACCCATTTTCAGCCATCCAAATCATGACTAGACCTTCTAAAATACCCTCCATAGTCTTCACAATAGTCAACGGATAGAAAAAAATCCTGTTTCATGTTATAAATCCTAATCCATTCTCTAAAACTATATTGTTTACAAAATTGGGCTCCTTTTCAGAATTCTTCTCAAAACTGGGAACAGCTGGTTTTACCAGTTGTACCACTACCACAGCATAAATTGTGTGTGTGAAAGGTACTATCACAAGGTATAATACTTGATAGAAGCAAGGTTAAAGGCTAGAGAAGATCATATAAGGAGCAGAGCTGCTGTTACTCAGTCCATGAAAGCATCACCTCTACCACATTGTGGCAGCACATGAAAATCATCAAAGCCTACATAGCCCTCAGTCTTTTACCAGCAAAAGTACTCTATGCCATTCCCAGTTAACAAACAAAACTCCCTCCTCACCATTTCTCGGTGGAAAAGAGACCAGAGTTCTGAAGACATTCACGGACCTGCTAAAAAGCACGACTTGCCGGTACAGCAAAGCTTACACTACAATAAAGAAACCAGTTCTGTTCGCCGAGTCTTGCTCTCTGAAAACGTTACATCCAAATCAGGACTGAGTGAACAATAAATGGTACATGTGCCTCCATGTTTCAAAGAAATCAAAACTTATAGAATAACAGTTGTACTGGGGCAAGAGTCAAGACTACCTCGGCCTGGCTCCAGTGGCCTCAAGCAGTGGCTCCCAAAACTGTCCAGGGGGACCCAAGTCATTCGGTGTATCAGGATATCCACCATGAATTTTCACAAGATTAAATTTGCATGCAATGGTTGCCGCATAGGCGCTGCACTTACCCATGTGTTAAATGAAAAAATTAGCAGGTGATAAATGCAAACCTTTGCTGCACTTTAGTGCAAAGGTCCCTTGGACCAATGACATCCTCTGCACTTCTGGTGAGTAAAGCTGTCAATACTTTTCACTCTTATGTTTTAAAGAATCAGTAGCCAAAATATCCTTAAGCATAAATTTTGTGGGACCAAATTTAAATAGTATCAATGCTATTTCTCTTTTTTTTTTTTTTTTTTTACTTTAAAGCATGTAAAATCTTACCAGTCAAAACACAAAAGAATGAAAAAAGAAGTTTAGGGATAATTGCAGATTCACGACGCATGAACACAGTAGTAGGGCAACCCTGTCCTCGCCCCCCCCCCCCAAAAAAAAACCCACTGCTGGGACAGGAAAAAAAAAAAAAGATTAAGAAAATTTGCTTGGACATGTTTCTTGGAGTCACCGTTAATTAAAAGGACTGATCAATAGGGAAACTACCAGACACCTCGGTTCATAGATAAATTTTAGAGGTTCCCATTTTGACTTGTCTTTTTAAATCTGTTTTTTTCCTGCTAGACTTCTCCGGTAAATTAAGTAAATCACTGTGTTTCTCAGCTGACTGCTCATCAAAGCCCCATGCAAGCACCACAACAAACATGAAAAGCAAGAACACACCACACGCAGCTGCAGGGCAGATTCAGAGAAGCTGGAGATTTCGATTTTGTTTTTGTATTTTTTTTTAAACGTGGAGTATAGCCCGACTGAAAAGTTAACCACTTAAGGCAAACAAGAAAATTAAACAGTATGCACCCATTTTCTGAAATGTCAGCTGTTATCAGTACATAAAGGGTAATTATATAAATACTGCCTAGGTTAACACACGTTTCAACGTGCACAAAGCGCGCCCGTTTTATACAGAAAAGCAAGCACCTACTTTTCTTTTTAAAATATGGGCACAAGTCATATGCTTGTGCCGAGGTTTGCCGCATGTTTACGCCTGCCAAAACCACTCCTGTGTGCGCCCATTCCGGATATGTGTGCCATCGCGCTCAGGCATGCACCTACAGAACGGCCCCTCCCTGAACTGCATGCATAAGTGCCCACCCCAGCACGTACGTCATGGAAAGTAGCTGACTTACGCACTTTGACTGCGTGTAAGTCTTAAACAGTTTAGAAAGCATTTGATAACGAGCTGGGTAAAAGTTAAGAGAAGTAATAGTAACTCTTAAGACCAAGGAACTTATTGGAGAAGTCACTTCTATCCATGTAAGCAGCAGTGTCTACATACGTAATGGCCGATTTTGCATTGCCTCTAATTACAGGTGCAGAAGCCACAGGACATGCAGATTTGAAGGGACTTGGGAGGTCCTTTTTTTTTCTCTTTTTTAGATTTCCCTGTTGACATTTACATGTGCTCCACGGCAGGCATGCTGCCTATCTACTCATTTGGACAAGAAGACTCCACCAGTGACTGAGGGGACCATTTCGTTTACTTCTGTGGTACCCAACACCACTTCAAAAAAGAATTATTTCACTTCTTTTGTATGTGTAGTTTTGCAAAATATGACACAGATGTTTGAAATGCCAGCACACACATATGTAGGTTGCAATACTGGCACGTACACGTATAAAGCCCTGCGTGATACCACTCCCCCCTTCCCCCAATATGTTTTTTTCTAAACTGGCCGCAGCCTCAGCATGTGCCTGCAGCTACCCGCGTGTTTCACGGCACCTTTTTACATAATGTACAAAGGGCTCCATGTTCAGCAGAGCTTCCTGCAAAGTACTCGGGGAAACTCTGAAGATCCGGCCTCGGGCATACCAATTACTACCTAGATGCCCTATGCAGAACTGGGCTCGCGTGTCTTAAATCTGCATATGTTCACCATGAAGCAGGAGTAGTTAGCCATTTTAACATATAACTCACTAAAACCATGGAGCTAATTTTAAGAAGTTACTCCCACAGCTGAAAACAGTGTTTTATGTGCAGAGTGTGACGCGGGGCACCGGGCGGAGTGTGCGCACGCGTGTGCCAGCACCCCCTGGTGGCGGCGTAGTAGTTCCACCACAGGGTGGGTTCCGCGGGGCGCCGCCGCTCGCTGGTCCACTGTCACCAAGAAGGTTGGATTGGGGTTGGCCAGGTGCGAGGGTCAAGGGTATCAGCCTTGTGCCGGCCTCGTTACCAAACTCCCAAAGAGAAAAATTATACTTTTGCACAAAGTGGAGGAAAAATGAAAAAAAGGCTTTTATTCCCCTTTTTGCACTAAGGGTTCAAATCATACGCACAACACACTGGTAAACGTAACAGAAAAAGTCTTTGCAACGGATTTTCCAAACAGGGTATGAATTAACCAAAAAGGGCTGTTAACTTCACAGTATAAAAATTGTTCAAACAGTAATGCTTCATTCACTGCCAGATCTATGGAATGATTCAATCTCATCCACAACACAGTAGGTACATTCCATGGGGCTATCCAAGTCCTCGGATATAGATTCCACTTGCATGGCCTCCTCCTCTGACTGCTCTGGGGAAACCGAATAAGTGTCCTTCCCTGGAGTATGTTCTGGTGCTTCCCAAGGCTTAGTCAAATGTTTGGGCCTAGGTTTCTGCAAGGTGGAATACCACAGTGGCAGCTCTTTTTCTAAATGTTTAAAAACCTTTTCTTGGTAAGGTTTTCCTCTGCCAGTTCTTTGCTTATAACAGATGTCTTTTAACTTATATTTCTGTCCTTGTTTATGACAAGGAGGGTCACCTTTCCAGGATTCTTCTCTAGGCAAACTATAACAATCTTTAAAAGCTTTACCTCTTGCTTTTCTCTTGGTTCTTTGGGACAAAGCTGGAGGCCTCTCTTGGCTACTGCCTTCCGTGTCAGTGCTCTCTGGTGCGTTCCTTCGGCTCTCCCACTCTTCTCTCCTTTGGCTTTTATGGCTGGTTTTCTTTCCAGCTTCAGAGCCTAATCTAGTCAGGCTTCGGCCTTCTCGGCCTATCCTCTGGGCTATAGGACTGCTTCTCCTTCTCCTTCTCCTTCCCCAGCCTGTCTTTCTGCTCAGGCTTGGCTTGGGCCTAGACCTTGGCTTTGGTCTCTCCTCTGCATAGCCTGTTCTTGGTCCTTCCCTGGAGCTGCTTCTAACTTGTTCTCTTCCAGGTGGCACACTTCCTGGTGAACCTTCTGAGCTCCCTTGCGAGACTGCTGACTCTTGCCTGCCTCTCCTTAAATGTGTGGAGTTGGAGTATGACTCCTGCCCCCTGAGGCGTGGTTCTGGAGTCTCTGTCCTGCCTCTCCTGCTCCCCCTAGATGGATCCTTTGGAAATTGCAGGTCATTTCTTTTTTTTTCTCAGAATTTAAAACTTTTTTTCTCTCTAGAAGAGGGTCCGCTGCGTCACAAGAGACTGTCTTTTGATAAAGCTACCCAGACTGCATACTGGTTAAACTTATATACCCACAGCCCATATGTGCATTAATACACGGTATTCAACCTGAGCGGATGGGGATGGGGTGGGGTTAGCATTTACACATACAGCTTAAGATGCGCCCATAAACTAAACCAGCTACGCAGTAGATGTAAACGTGCATATACGTTCCATGGGGTCATTCTGAACAGGGAAAGTATATGCCGGTTTTCTTTTGGAAAACTGGTGTAACTCAATGCACCTACTTGCCAAGAAAAGTTAGATGACTTATTCAAATTATTCTTCCTGGAAATAAAGGTTAAGCACAATAAAATAAGATGCCTCAATGAAAACATCTTACCCTGTTGTCTTCTTTATTTTAAAATCAAGCCAAAACTAACATTAATAAGAAACAAATATCAAAAAGGAGATGACAAACCAACCTGGGATGAATTTGCTTTCTTGAAGAATCATGTCCATTACAGTGCTATGTACAAATAAAAGTGTTTCCTGAAGAGAATGCTCATTAAAAAACTGAAACCCAAGGTCAAATTTCCAGCTGAGCCTGTGCGTCTCACACAAACCAAAGCTAAAAAGAGTATAGATGAAATAAAGCGCAGTGCTCCAGTAAGTACAAGAGCACATGGTGGTGGGAGTGTTTATCTATGTAATACTCTTACAGCGACATCTATTGGCCAAGCACAAGCAGTCTTAGAAGTATCTCTGGAAAAAAAAAGTCAGTGAAGACAGCAGGGGGCTAGCACTCCTCTCTGCTCCACAGGGAACTGCTGCATTAACCCGCTTAAATAAAAAGGAGCGGAGAGACTAAAACACAAAAAAAACTCTAGGTGAAAGTTGAAATGGGAAGGAAAGAAAGATGCAAGGTGTAAAAAAAAAAATGGTATAAATATATAATATGCAACTCAAAACAAGTCCGTTCCGCAATCAATCCTACATTGTGAAGAGTGGTGTGGTTTCAAAATCCCAGACTGACTGGCAGATCATGAAGCAACACAGCTCATGATCTAGAGTTTCTGTTCTGGCCTAAAAAGGTTCCTTGGATTTAAAACTAATGTTGGGTTTTGTATTAGAAAATGCAGAAGAGCCTTTTGTTTTCTTTAAAAAACACCAAATGAATGAATGATAGGACCCATTTAAAACTGAGCAATGGTCAGTCTTAATTTCCATTTTTAAAAACAGCCATTCTAATGCAGCTAAGGGTAAACTCCAGAGAGCAAGACAAGAGCCTAAAGTCACAGAAAACAAACAAAGGACTGTCGACTCCAAAAGGGAGGCTCACACAATATAGTAACATTAAAAGAAAAAAATAAGTAAAGAAAAGAAAAGCTGCCAAACTGTATAGAGAAAAGATATGCAACAATGCACTAGGGGAAAAAGAAAGACGAAACGAGTCGTGAATTCACCTGCCTGGCATAGCAAAGCCAGCATTCCCTTATCAATCTCTTCGAAATGACGGGCAAGATAAAAACAACCCCAGACTCCAGCAGCACAGTCTTTCAGCACGTTTTGTCTACCGGAAACCTACTCTGCCACAGGAAATGTTGTGGAATCTGTTTCAATCAACCCAGGAAGCCGATTAGGATGAATATGAATTGGAAATTGCTGAGGGGATGGATATCGAAATAGGTTTTGGGGTCAGTAACTGAATGAGTGGTTTCCCTCTTTCATCAGCTCTCTTTTGGTGTGAAGAACCCATGGGTACTTAGCAGGTGCATTAACTGCCGTAATCTAATATGGCTATAACCTGCCTGCACATATATTGCCACAATCTTCAAGCAAACACATTTATTAAGTGCCTGCATTAGTTCTCTTCTCTCTCCTGTTACCAATACCTTTTCAGTGAAGTCTGAATAAAGAAAAAAAGACACAGCTAGCATTTTGCAATTCATCTGACGGGTACTGTTCACCTCAGCTCTCCCTTCTAATTTGTAAAAAGCATTTGGAAACAGCAGTACATGAAGCTCAATAAAAAGCAGTTTAAGATGCTGCAATACAGCCTATGTGAGAGATACCTTAGCAATCTTCTCTGATGCAAGATTTAATACTCAGTGACAGAAACCAAACAGCCAAAAATTCTGAACACTGAGCAGTAGAGTTTTTCTACTGTTGACTGAAGAAAGGCTATTTCAGACTACACCCCTTAAACCATAGCACCCTTTGGTAAGGACTTAAGGAACATAGAAAATCAAAGCAAATGATGTCCATATGGCCTACGCAACCTGCTCTCCCTTCTCACTTGAGGATAGCATGGGACAAACAGACTTTTTTGGCTTCAGATAGCATCCTAGTCTCTACCACTTCTACTAGGAGGTTGTGACGCACAACCACTATCCTTTCTATAAAGAAATGCTTTTTTAGATTCCTGCTGGGAAGGAAGGCTCTAACTGATCTTGAAAGCTACCACACAGAATCATTTTTTGGATAACTGGTATCAATCTGCATGCAGTCTGACTGGTGCAATGGTACACATTCATGGTTTGCTTGGAAAACTTCTGCCGCTCATGCTCCCAGCTTGCAGCAGCTGAACAAGGGGACTGGAGAACAAGGCAGATGCATGCCTTGCATGAAGTGGGCAAGCAGGGGGAGCAGCATAGTACGGCAAAACAATTTCTGCCCCACACATTTCCTTTGACGTTACTAGTACACGACAATCCCTCAACTCAATGACAATTGCATTAAAAAAAGAATTTGCCCTGCAAATAACTTGCCAGGCAAGTAGCATTGGTAGACGCTAAAAACACAAAGGGAGTCATTTTAAAAGCCATATTTCCGATTTCCAAATTTGAAAATGCCCATTCAGACGCTGAAATCACATGGACATCCCCTGAGCCATTTTACAAAGCCCCAAATGCATGTGCCTTGCGTGATCACAAGGGAGCATGCCAAAAGAGATACACATGTGCACCTGATTTCCAGACGAATGCTGCACTCAGGGACGTCCATGGCTATAGCTGCTCCAGAGCACTAACTTCAACAAACCACGAAGCGTAAGATGAAGAGAGACATGCCCTCTCTCTCCCCCCCTCCCCCCCAATACTTTGTTCCTTTCAAAAAAGCTGGCAGCAAGTAACAAGGCATTTCTCCTGGCGCCCGTGTCACTGCACATCCTGGTTTGCAAAATAGCAGCCTGAGACGTGTAAAAGGGGGGGGGGGGGAGGATATACAATACACAGGCATGTTCTGTGCTGCAGGCACATGTGTGTGCCAGGAATGGCAGATGTCCATATCATATATGTGCGAGTTTCTGAAATCGGGCAAAAACCAACATCTGTTTAACCCATCACTCTGCACGTCCCGCTTTTGCCTTTGATGTGGCAGACGGGCATTTTCCTGTCCTCGAAGGGCTCACAAACTGTGATGCAGACAAAGTGCGGGGGGCTTTGTGCAGAGTTTAGCACAATGTCTGCATGCCGTTTCTGACCTACCGCCAAAATGCAAAAGGACATGTCGTGCCACAAACACTAGCACCCAACGCCTTTAAAAATCATGGTAATGAGGGAGATGCAAAGAAGGGCGTAGAAGACCCGAAAGCTAAGTGCAAGGCTTAACGCCAGGTCTGAGGAAGAGATCACTCTTCAGCCGTTAGCGTTAGTGATGATTTCATGCCCATGTCTTCTAGCTACTGCGAACAGGAAGCACTCGTAATTTTTTTCTGGCTTTACTGAAGGGGAAGAGTCAAAAAGATTTAAAAAAATGAGGAGCTCAAAGGGAGATGTGCTGAAATACTATTTCATGCATAAACATCAATAATATTCTGTGCAGCGATATTTAATTGAGTTATGTTAGCAGTCCAAAGTGCCAAACTACTGGCCTAAGACAATGCAGTAATATTTCAGTGCAAAATCTTGATGTTTATGTGTAAAAGATGCCAGAACATGTGCATATTATATCTGCATTAAAACTTGGTGCGCAGGTACAATTTTACCAATATTTATGCACCGAATAGCATTTCACCACATATGTAATGGCAGATACAATTTACTGTGCACACAAGGTCTAGCTGTGGCTAGTGCAGACCAATGTGCGCAGGCTTCTTGCTCACAACTTATTTGCATACTATTGCATTACTGCATTGGAGAGCAAGATATTGTCCTTACACCTACATTAGAAAATAGTGCATTGACCTTTAGCACAGTGCTCTCATGCAAGGATACCACATCAGCTCTGATGGTTTCAGCCTGAGGCCATGGAAGGATAAGGGGTTTGCCCAAGGCCACAAGGGCATCAGTGGGATTTGAACCCAAGTTTCCCTGGTTCTTAGCTTGCTCTAATGAAAAAAAAGTGTATTTCAGCATACTTCTATACATACAAATCATGTTCTCAAACACCTCTTAAACGCATTAAAAAAATGCAGATTACGATAAGTCAGGATCAGAATGAGATGAAGAGTCATGTTAATGAAATTAATGTGCATTAGAGCTTTTAGTAAACATGCCCCAAAGTGTACCTATGGCTCACCCACAAGGGTTGCAAATTCTCCACACAAAAAAAAGGAGCTAGTTGGGATCATCCGCAAACGTACAAGAACCTTCAGCTTTTTTCACAAAGAGGGGGGCCTAACATTTCTCCATCCTCCACATTTATGGGTTCAGTTGTGCTTCCTCTAAGGCCTGCATACTTTAGCATGGGCTATGAAGTGCTTGTAAGGAGAAACAATAGAGACCTTTCAAAGTAACTAGTATAGGCTTTCAGCAGGGCTCAGCTCCCAAATCCAGTCAATATTTACTGCAGCTTGGAGTCACCGCTTTCTGCTCCTTCCAAGTGGAACTTCCCAATGGGGGAGCCAGAAGAGGCCTCTGCATTTTAGTTTAGTTTTGTTTAGCAAGGAGGGAAAAATGAGGAAGTGGGGAAAAAAGAAACAATTTTCAAAAGGATTACAGACACAAAGGGCTGAACTAACACAAATCTGAAACTCTGGAGCAGTTACTTCCAAATTGTGAGGGTTTGACCTGGCAATAAAGATTAACAGCTTTGCAAATTAGAGAAATCTGTTTGCTATGGGATGGATTAAAAACAATACTGGGGAGGGGAGGTAGAAGGAAAGAGATAGCTATTGTATGCAGATACACTCCTTTCATCTTTTTCCACAATTCAAAAAGACCTCAAACTCCACAGTCTCCTAGGACAAAACAGTTGCGGCTGTACTGGGGGATGTCAGCTCTCAAAAACACAGAGAGGCCTTCTACACGTCACCGGGTTTTATTTTTTGGGACCTCAAACACCAAGCCACTTCATATTAATTTGAGAAACCACAATGCAACCTCCAAAATATATGTGTATTCTATTTCTTTTTGCACAACCACAGCCAAAAAACAAAAGTATAACTGAACAGTCCATGCCTCTCCTATACAGATCTCTAAATGTTTCAGGGAGGGGGGAGAGAATGGGGAAGAGGTTGCTAAGGCAAGTTTTAAAAAACAACAAACATCCAGAATGTGTCGGTCTTTATCCCCTTCAAGAGATTTTAAGCCATTTTGTTTGAACTGTGATCCATCATAGACATGAATTTCTGGAGGCAGGTTCGAGCTCGTAACTAGCAAAGCAGCACAATTAAAGTTCAAGAGCAAGGAGCAGCAAGGGTCCAGATCCCACTCATGCTCCTCGTCATCTTGGACAAGTTACTTTAACCCTTTGTTATCTCAGGTACAAAATTAGATTGTAAGCCCTCCGGGGATAGAAAAATACCTAACTATTGTATCTGAATGTAAATGTGCTGTAAGCTAAATCCAGAATCCCCTTTACTAAAAAGATAATGTATGAAACAAAGGAGGGTAACTTCTGGAGCCTTTTATTGGTGTGTGCTAAAGTTTTACAGTTATCATGTGGTAACTGCCCAAATTACTGTGTGGCAATTAAAAAGCTTCCACATTTTTATTTGATTTAACAGGTTTTTTATACTGCTTTATCATTTCAGTCAAAGCAGTTTACTTCAGATTGGGAAGAGTCATATTGTACCGCACCTCGGGACAGGCACTACGCATAGTTTGTTGTATCTTTCTGGTAATGTATTTTAGTTTTCATGTCTTTTTTATGATGTTTTAGCTTTTCTTTTATTATAATTATCATCATCATTATTATTATTGTTTTTATTATTATTTTTATCATTCTACATATTTTGACTTTGTTTATGTGTCCATTTTTTAGACCCCTGATGAAGGCTTAAGGACGAAACTTGTAAAGTTGGTCCATAATAAACATCTCCCTTTTTAATCATAGTGTATAGCTGTGGTTTGTGCCCTCCACTGTTTGTTTCAGTTCAGTACATTGTAACTTGAACTTAGTAAGAAGTAATTAGTCCTTACCTGCTAATTAGTGTTCCTGAAGGAACTCCAGTCCAGTCCCTTTACTTCTGGGTTGCGCAACCCTTCCAGCAGCTTGGAGGCTGAGCTCATCATCGTTTTGATGATGGTGTGGTATAAATACCACTGGTACCACCCACAGGCACCAGTAATCTATTGAAAAAGCAGACCTATCGGATACCCGCTTAAGCACCCATAACTGTAACATGCAATAAACAAAATAGACTATAGCCCCAACTCTTTTTTGTTTTTAATCTTAGGAAGCATCGGTGGGAAGGGAGGGTACGGAAGGAGAAGGCTTACCTGATGCTGACCTAGCCTTTACCCACTCCCCACCGGCCTCGTCCTAGCAAATCGTCACACTCCTGGGGCCCTTTTGACTGGGATCCCCTGCTTCCGCTTTGCATTCTGACTTCGGTCCGTTGATCTTTTCTGCCTACCGAGAAACCGAAACTGGGCGGGATCAGGGACTGGACTGGAGTTCCTTCGGGAAAACTAATTAGCAGGTAAGGGCTAATTACTTCTTCCTTATCATCACTCCAGTCCAGTCCCTTTACTTCTGGGATGTAAAAGACAGTTCAAACCTGGGAGGGGTTCGCCATCCCGGACCGAAGTATTGCATCCCCAAACCTGGAATCCGCCCTCCTCTGGACATCCAGCCTGTAGTGCTTGGTAAAGGTGTGCAGCGACGACCACGTAGTCGCTCTACAAATGTCCAGTGGCGGAACCAAGCTATGATCTGCCCAGGAGGTCGCCGGCGTGCGCGTAGAATGCGCTCAAAGACCCCCTGGAACCTGCTTCCCTTTCAGGATATAGGCGGAGGCAATCGCCTCCCTGATCCACATAGAAATGGAAGCCTTGGCCGCTGCCTCTCCCTTGTGCGGCCCCCCAAATTGAACGAATAAATGTTCGGACTTTCGAAAGGAAGCCGTGCGGGAGAGGTAACGCTTCAGCACTCTATGCATGTCCAGAAGACGAAGCTTCTCCCCATCCTCTGAATGTCCTTCTCCCGCGAAGGAAGGGAGAGATACTGTCTGGTTCACATGAAAGGGAGAGACGACCTTGGGTAAGAAGGAAGGAACTGTCCGCAAGACCACCTTATCCTTAAAGAATGACAGAAAGGGGGGCTGAGAAGACAGCGCTTGAAGCTCAGAAACGCGTCTAGCTGAACAAATAGCTACCAGAAAAACCGTCTTTAGGGTCAAGTCCTTTAGGGAGGATTTCCTTCCTGGTTCAAAGGGTTCCTTGGTTAAGGCATTTAATACCAGGTTGAGGTCCCAGGGAGGGACCACAGATCTTTGATGGGGACGTAACCTCCTGACCGCCCTTAGAAAACTGCTCACATCCGTGTGGTCTCCTAAGGATTTACCCCGGACTTTACCCCTATAACAAGAAATGGCCGCTAACTGGACCCTCAGCGAGCTAGGCGCTAGCCCTTTCTCGAATCCTGCTTGTAAGAATTCCAGGACCTCCAGGACTGAGGCTGCAAGAGGCTTCTTCTGGTGCTCCGCACACCAGGCTTCAAAAATGCGCCAAACTCGCACATAGGAAAGGCAGGTCGAGCGCTTTCGCGCGCTCAAAGTTGAAATCACCGATCCCGAGTAACCTCGCTTCCAGAACCGTGCCCTCTCAATAGCCAGGCCGTAAGCGAGAATCGATGCACATGAGGCATGCGAACTGGACCCTGCCGTAACAGATCCGATCTGCATGGGAGCCGCCAGGGCTGGTCAGCCGTCAGCCTCACCAGATCTGCATACCAAGGGCGGCGAGGCCAATCCGGGGCTATGAGAATTACCAAGCCTTGGTGGGCTTTGACCCACTGCAGCACCCTCCCTATGAGAGCCCAGGGAGGGAAGACATACAGGAGACCCTCCGAAGGTCACCTTTGCACCAGGGCGTCCAAGCCCTCGGACATCCTTTCCTTCCTGCGACTGAAAAACCGGCTTGCCTTGGCTGTTGAGTATAGAGCCATGAGGTCCATGACCGGCATCCCCCAATGGGCTGCTACTTGGTCGAATACTTCCTGTGCTAGCTCCCACTCTCCGTGGTCTATCCTGAACCTGCTGAGGTAATCGGCCGTTACGTTGTCTGTTCTGGCCACGTGCTGCGCTGATAGAGCTAACAAATGGGCTTTTGCCCACTGCAAGAGGCTGTCTGCTTCCTTCTCCAAGGAATGACTGCTTGTTCCCCCCTGGCGGTTGATGTAGGCCACCGTGGTGACATTGTTGGAGAGGACGCGGACTTCCCTTTGATGAACCAAGGGCTCGAGAGACCTGAGTGCTAAGGCTACCACCCTCAGCTCCAGCCTGTTGATGGACCACTGAGATTCCCTCGGAGTCCAGCAACCCTGTGCAAACTGGTTCTCGCAATGAGCACCCCATCCTGTTAAACTTGCATCCGTCGTCAGCTGTACCCACTGGGGAGGTTCGAGGGGCATTCCGCATTCTAGGTTCCTTGAGCACCTCCACCACAGAAGAATCTTCCTGATCCGAGGAGGGCAGGGTAGCCGCATGGCCAAGGGATGATGCAGATTGGACCAACGCCATAATAACGTGCATTGAAGAGGTCGCATATGTGCCCTGGCCCACGGCACTACCTCTATCGCCGTCATGGTTCCCAGCAATTGAAGGTAATGCCAGGCTGAGGGGCTTCGTCTTAACAGGAACTGAGCAACGAGGTTCCTCAGGTCTCTTAACCTCTGCTTCGACAGAAAAACTCTTCCCCTTTTGGTGTCAAACCTTGCTCCGAGATATTTGATCTCCTGCGTGGGATTTAATCTGCTCTTTGCCCGATTGATGATCCACCCCAACTCCTCCAGGAATTCCACCACTCTGGCAGTCGCCGAGCGACTCTCGGCTTCTGACTTTGCTCAGATCAGCCAATCGTCCAGGTATGGATGTACCAAAATTCCTTCCTTTCGTAGAGCCGCAGCTACCACCACCATTACTTTGGTGAAAGTCCTGGGAGCTGTTGCTAGACCAAAGGGTAGGGCCTGGAACTGAAAGTGACCTCTTGGTACCGCGAATCTTAGGAACTGTTGATGAGACCATCGGAACAGGATATGTAAATATGCCTCCGTCAGATCTAGGGATGTTAGGAACACCCCCTGCCGTACGGCCGCAATAACCGACTTCAGGGTTTCCATTCGGAAGTGAGGTACTCTGAGACAGCGATTGATTTGCTTTAGGTCTAGAATTGGACGAAAAGATCCTTCCTTCTTTGGAACCACAAAATAAATTGAGTATCGACCAGACCCGCGTTGATCTGCTGGAACGGAAACCACCGCCCCCAAAGCTATAAGCCTTGAAAGCGTGACTTCTATTGCCGCCTTCTTTTCTGGTGGTCCGGCGGGAGACTGAATGAAGGCTGGAAGTACCTGTTTTGCGAATTCGAGAGCGTAACCCTCTCGGATCACCTCCAAGACCCATTGATCTGATGTGACCCGGGACCAGGCGGGAAGGAACTGTGTTAACCGACCCCCCACCGGGAGGCCTCCCAACTGGACCCCCGTTATCTCATTGTGGTTTTCTGGGGCCCGTGGAGGAGGAAGAGACCCCAAAACCTCTACCTGCCCCACGAAACCCCCTGAAGTTTTGACCCCTAGAGGGGAAGCAGCCCCTAGGAAAGGAGTTCGATCTGGCCTGACGGAATCTCTGAAAATCCCTAGGCTGACTCCGCACCGGAGCTAGTGAGCGGCCGTGCTTAGGCCTGTTCTTCCGGAAGCCTGCCTCCCTTAGACTCACCCAGGTCCTTCACCAACTTATCCAGGTCTTCTCCAAACAACAGCTTCCCTTTGAAAGGAAGCCGGCTCAGGCACGCCTTTGAGGAGGCATCCGCTACCCAATTACGTAACCATAAATACCGTCTGGCTGCTACCACCGAGGCCATATTCTTAGCCAGACTCCTAATGAGGTCATACTGGCTATCTGCCAGATAGGCCGAACCAGACTCCAACCTAGCCGAAACGGCTTGCGCGTCGACTGAGAGACCGTCTGCTAGTTGAAGTTGTTGGGACCACCTCAGGCAGGCCCTAGCTACCCACGCCCCAGATACTGAGGCCTGTAAGGCGAGAGCACTAACATCAAAGGCTTGCTTCAGTAGCGTATCCAATCTTCTATCTTGACTATCCCTCAGAGCCGCGCTGCCCTCGACCGGAATAGTCGTCTTCTTTGTTACCGCCGATACTGCCGCGTCCACCCTTGGTGACTTCAGTAGGTCTTTGTCCGGTTCCGGCAATGGGTACAGACGAGTCATAGCACAGACTCCCCTCAAACTTGATTCTGGTTGATTCCACTCCTCCTGAATCATCTGACGTACTACCCTGTGGACTGGAAACACCTTCTGAGACTTCCTGATGGCTTGAATCAACGGATCCTCCAAATCTTCCTCATCTGCTGGAGTGTCCGAGGTCATATTGAGCACCTTCAGCGACTCACTTATCAATGCAGGGAGCTCTTCGACGAAAGACTCGAACTATGCGGGATTGTTCTTCCTCCGGAATCTCTCCCTCTTCGAGCTCCTCCTCCTCTTCCCCTACTTCTTTGTCCGAGACCTCCTCTTCCGGAATGTCAAGTGACGGGGACTTGAGAGGGTCCTCGCTCAACAACCCTGCACGTTTGGGTGGGACTCTGGAGTCAAGGGTCCTTGTCTTACCTGGACCGGTCTTCGCTGCCACTGGCTCTCCTGCCCCCTGCCGGCACAAACAGTAGGCTTTGTGCAATAGGAGGACACATTCTGGGGAAAAGTGTTCCCAGTCTCCCTCCGCCCCAGTAGACGAGGGGGGAAGGGATAGGGAAGGGCCCGGCAAATCTAAGGCTGTGGAAGGAGGAGAAAGAACCTCCCCTCCCCCTTCCAGTGGGTCTCCAGAACCCTGGGCAGTCTGAGCCATGGTCAAATGGATTTCTTGCTCCACGGAAGCAGCCTCTGCAGCACAACCCCTGCAGACGCCTGCTTCCGAGGCGGTACCCCTACGAGTGCCACAGGAAGGACACCGTGGTTTGCCAGTCATGTCCCCTTAGGCCCAGGAGGACTTAGAGTGTACCCAAATTTCTGAATTTAAATGCACATCAAAAAACAGATTCCAATCCTTAAATAAAATTTTTTAAAGAGATTTAAAGAAAAATTAAAGTTATATAAATTAAACAAATGAACTGAAAAATTTCAAACTGGAACCTGGAAATAACGGTTCCAAGAGTCCTCACCTCCCCCCCCCCCCCTAGAAAAGGCACAGAGAAAGGGTCCCTTTTTTTTTTTTTAAATTAATTCCAGAAACCCTGTGTGCCAAACATTCTCTTTAAATACTTGCGGTTTGCTGCTCTTCCCCTCAAATGGGCAGTCTTGAAAGAGGGAACCAGCCATCCTCCGCTGGTTCCCACGTGGTAGGCCGCAGCCACGTGTAGCCCGGACCTGCAAATGGCGGCCTTGCACTCGCCGCCGGTCTACGGGCTCTCTGAACGGGCCAGAGAATGATTTCCTGCACTCCGGTGCTGCCTCCAACGCGCTGCCAACCCGGGGGCTGCTGAGCAAGGCAGATAAGGCTGTCGGGGGGAAAACCGCGATGCTGCCTCCAGCGCTCAGCCACCGGAAGGGCTTTGGCGCGAGGCAGAAGAGGCGTCGGTGAGCCGGCTGGCAGAGCAAGCGGGAGGAGAGAGCTCTCCGATCCTCCCCGCTGCTCAGGTAAACCTTCTCCTCCGGGAAGAAAACAGGCCGAGAGATAGCATGAAGGCGGGAGGGAGGGGGGAGGGGGGAAGAGGAGCTAAAAATTTAAAGGCACAGGAGAGCTTAGCTCCACTCAAATTAAAAGCTAGAAAAAATAAAGAAAATTAAAGAAATCAAAGAACTCAAAGAAATTTAAAGAAAAACTAAAGTTATATCAAAATAACCCTGAGACTCCAGTAAGCTCTCTGGCTTACAGGAACCCTCCAGCTGCTTGGAGGCTGAGAATACTGGTGCCTGTGGGTGGTGCCAGTGGTATTTATACCACACCATCATCAAAACGATGATGGGCTCAGCCTCCAAGCTGCTGGAAGGGTTGCGCAACCCAGAAGTAAAGGGACTGGACTGGAGTGACGATAAGGAATGTACATTAAACAGGGACATTGAAAACTTGGATTTTTCTGAAGCAATGAGGGTTGAGTGACTTGCCTATGGCCACAAGGAGTGCTAGTGGGAACTGAACCCTGGTCTCTCAGCTGCCAAGCCAGAGCTCAAACCATTAGGCTACTCTTCCACTCCTCTACATGAACTACCAGGAACTTGCCCTTTGAGTTACCACAGAGAAAATACACTTAGCATGCATTATTTGCGCTGCAGGTAAAGCAAATGCACTGGACAGCACCTGAGGTGATGCCAACACAGGTTATCATGCATTACCTGCATGAAGCCCATTCCATGCCTCATACCACGTTAATGTGGGAGTTACTGCATGTTCAGCATCAAGCTGCTGCATTAAACTGTTGCCTGCGCTTACAGCATGCACTAGCAACTGCTTACCGTCCTTTAGTAAAAAGCCTCCACCCTCCCTCCCAAACTGGTAAAGTGTGTGCTTACTTGCTGTAGACCAGTACTTCTGTGAAAACAGGCTGAGCAATGTTGGAACAGATCTGATTATAAATGAATGTTTGCCTACAACTGGATCCATTCCGACTAATCTGCCTAAGCCTTCTCTTTGTGGTTAGTGATACAGAAATCAGAGACCATATTATGAAAAAAAATTACAAAAATTCAGCAAAACATTTTCTTCCAATCACTAACTTCTTTTCTAAGGCACTTTAAATATTATGGCACGATCAACATTTTAAAAGACATTCTTCAGAAATAAGGTCATTGCATCCCACACTAGATCATCCACACATGTCATGTGTGTGCAAAACTGCAATGACCACCATTAACCTGCTTAAATTACTAGGCAGCTCAACTCTATTCTCCCTTTTTCAGACACTTATAGACTTGTTGAAACACTCCCTCTACATTTTCTGGAAGGTCTGAGTCAAAGAAGCTGACAAGCTGCTGTTCCTAATGGTGGAAATTACAGCTTCAACCTCAGACGTGTCAGGGCATTTTGAAAATTATAGTTTCTGACAGTCCCATGGGTTAAAGGGCAACCAGCAACAGTTTGATGCCATTGGAGAAATGCAAAGGTCGTGTTATTCTTTACAAAGAAAAACAAATCTTCCTGCATAATATTTAGAGGCTGCTTCCACCGAATATTCAGAATTTAAAAAAAAATAAAATAAAATAAAAATCAAGATGAGGGTCTTATCTTTGTGGCTAGGTTTCAGAAGCTATGCTCCCTTCAAAGGAAATAAAAAAGTTGCACAAAAATGTACAGGTTCACTACATCTCTTTAAAATTAAAAAAAAAAAAAAAGCACAACAGCTACCACAAACAAGCAGAAGTAAGAACAGCAGATGTGGCCAGGACAGGAGAACACAACATATACAGAAGAGGAAAAAAGGTAGATACAACACTAGTTCAACGATCGGCAACATTCAGAATTGCACCCCACTGGACCAAATAGATAAACTACTGGCGGCAATGTTCCCTCTAACCTGTGCTGGGTCCGCCGCCAACATTCCCGCCGCAGCACCCTCGCAATGTTCTCTTTAATCTGCGCCGGGTCCTCCGTCGGCATTCCATCAATTGCTCTGCACCCCCCCACCCCCTGCCGGCAGGAATGTTGGCGGCAGACCCAGCGCAGGTTAGAGGGAACATTGACTGGCGTTCAGTGTATTTCATTGCTTGGCAGAAAGGATGCCCAATGCCCAACATTTTTTCTGTTACCTCTCTTTTGTCCTCATCACTCCTTCACAGCAGACAGCATACCCAGGGAATTCTAGTGTCCTCGCCAGCCTGGACGAATCTTTCAATGCCATTCAATGGTATGAACAGTGGCACTTGTCTCTTTCCCTATGCTCAAACATGTCGCCTCCATTCATTAAGAAATAGTAGGAAACAAGAAACATCCCCGTACTGGAACTTCCTAACTACTATACTGACGGTGCACTACAAACAGATCAGGTTGAATCCAAGCACTCAGCATTAAAAAAAATTACATACGATTGTAATAAACCAACTCATAGTATACACTTTACTAGGATATTAGTGCATCTCAAATGGCTGAAGACAAAGGTGTGCCAATATCCCAAAATATACAACTTGTCATATTTTATATGCTTAATTGTTAATGATTATTATGTGTACTTCACTGCATTCACCATCCACCCACTGAGGAAACAAATAACCTTTCAGACAGCCCTTCCGTTCAGGACATCCCCTAACCCTATCACACAGTCTCTGTATTTTAATTTCAGTCCTGAATGTCCAACCTCGAAACTAATCAGTCTGCAAGCGGCGTACTGTACACAATACACAACATGGTCTGTGGTCACTTATACTACATACACAGATATTTCTGTCCGGGCATTCATTTCCAGGTGAATTAATCAGGTCATACTCGGATGAATTGCGGAAAATATACAAAATATGCAAAGAAAAAGGCATAACTTCCAGATTCTTTTTTTTTTAGCATAAACCTCATTTTGGAAGACGCTTGCCTCCAAAGTTAACAACTTTCATAAAGTTTCTCATGCCCTTAGTGCGCTCCTTAGCCCAAATTTTGATCTTAATTTCTGAAAGGAGAGGTAGAACTCATTCAACAACTCCCCGACTTCAGTGGAACAAAGGCGGCTGACTTGTACATGTCAAAAGATACTCTTATCTTTGAGGGCAAACAACAACATCTCATAAACCAGCCTGACCCATGCATCTGGAAAGAACTCGAAAATTTTATAACAATACTTTCCGACCCACAGAGAGAGAGAGGGGAAACAGTCGCACAGCTTAATTCTCATTCCTCAAAACATAGTCACTGGGTTAAACCTGCCCAGTTTAAATGTCTTCATCATACGTCAAAAGGTTTAGCATTATTAAACCACCTGCTATGCATAAATCATTAGCAGGGTAATTTAGTACATACATACTAAATGCTGTTAATGTGTGTTTTTGCCAGAAGTTCCATTACATTAAATTTGTCCTGTAGCAAATAATGTCCATCGTCACTGGCATAAACCGTTAGTGACAGACGCTTTGCGCATACTCAGTTCAAGGCTCATTTTATTCCTATAGGCCATATGACACATAGGGAGAAATATTGAGGACCCCTAATAAATACGTGTGACTATTAGAGTATCCTAGGATTGGATAATGGCTGGATGTTGCATCTATATCACAGTACCTCTTGCATCTCTGACCAGGATAGGGCTATATTTACTAAAATGCATTACTATCTTAGCGTGCACAAATGAAGGTCGCATAAAATGGGACCTGCGGCAAATAACATGCGCAGTAGTGTATGGTAATACAGTAGTGCTTTCGGCAAATCTAGCTGCAGGCTTTCAACTAGAATGCACACACTAACTAAAGGCCTTCCAAATGTAATGTCCTCACCCTTAAAAGAAATAAACCTCACCATATAGCAAATGTAGACAGCTGACAAAAGAGAAACAAAATGAAAGTTGGAAACTCTTTCATAGGGCAACTATAAAAAGATGCACCTTACTGAGACAGAGCAAAACCTAAAAAGGAAAAAAAAAAGGGACATCATTGGTCAAAAATGCTTTTGTAAATAAAACTATCCCTCTTTTTGTCTAGTGGCAACTGGCAGACATGCTGTGCAGCTACTTTATATTTTAATTTTTTACCCATACAAAGACCATTGCTGGTCATGGAGAAATTTCACATACCTGATCATTTTCTCTCTTTGAATCCTACTAGCCTGGTCCAGACATGTGGATAATGCTCCCCTGCCAGCAGGTGGAGGCAGACTTAAGCAACTTTCAATGATGTCATCACTCAGTACATCTGCTGGTGCGGTACAGAGGAAAAATTAAACAGTATGAAAAAACTTCCAAAAGCAGTAAGCAAAGCTGAAAAACTCAGAAACAGCTAAAAAAAACCCCCACATAAACAGCAGTAACCAACAATTCAACTTTGGAAACAGTTATCTTGAACAAGTATTGGCTCTCTTATTATAATGAATTCTGCATCAGAACAAATACTAAAAATGTACTCAATGGCAGCTGGACTCACAGACCTGAAGAAAGGTCTTCCAAGGCAGGTCCTGGGCTGGTCCATCAGGATTCAAGGAAAGAAAATTAAAGTATGCAAAAATGTATCCTTCCTTACCATCCTGCTAAACTAGTCCAGATGTATAGGATGTACTCAAACAGTCAGGACCTAGGGTGGGAGGAATACACAGCTCTGGACAGAACTACCTTGCCAGAGGCACACTCTGTTCCAGCCCCCACATGCAACATGTAGTTCTTCATGAAAGGTACTCAGAAAAGGCTAGATAGACACAAAGGCAGACTCCACCTTGGAGGATGTCATTGCCCTAGTAGAATGAGCTCTGACTCCCTCTTGCACATGCTTACCACCCAAAAGATATGCCGATTCAATGGCCTCCTTAATCTAGTAGGAAATGGAGGACTGAGCTGCTGCCAGCCTTTTCCTCAGACTGTCAAAGAGGACAAAAAGATGATCTGACCAATGGAAGGGATTAGTAACTTCCAGGTATTTGAGCAACACCCTCTGCACATCCACCAGATACAAAATGGGATCTGCCAGAAGATCTTCCCCAAAGAAGAAAGGCAGAACGATAGTCTGGTTAAGTTGAAAGGAAAGGATGGTACAGTTCACAAGGGGATAGAAGCCGTCACGCTGCACATAATGTAAATAATAACCTGTTACTGTATATAGTTTATACATTTATGTACAAAGTTTTCCCAATGTTGAATCCTGGTTACTTGCCCTGTTATATGTAAACTCATGTCAGCTCGTTGCTTATGTGAGTATTTTCGTTCACTGTAAACCGCACTGATGATAAATAGCGCGGTATAAAAGAACTATAAATAAATAAAAAGGGGCTACTTACAGGACAAAGCCTGCAGCTTTGACATCCACTTTTGCAGACACAATAGCCACCAGGAATCCTACCTTGAAAAATGGTCAGATCCTTGAATGAGGCATTACAAATGGGTTCAAGAGGAGGCCCTTTCAAGGCCCTCAATACCAAAGAGAAACTCCACAGAGGAACAACTGGACGCATGGAGGACTGATCTGATTCACTTCCTTGAGGAAAAGGAAGATATTGGGGTGTGCTGCCAAAAGACATCCCTTGAACAATCCCTGTGGCACTCCAGGGCTGTCACCTAAACCTTGAGAGATTTTAGGGCCACATCCTAGTTCAGACCAGATTACAAGGAGGACAAAACAGTAACTATGTCTGCCCTCCAGAGACCCACAGGAACCTCACCTCTTGAAAACCCTCCAGACTCTCATATACGCTGAAAAAAATAGAGGCCCTCTGGGCCCTTATGCAGGGTGTCCACTACCGCTCCAGAATAGCCCTTCTCGGGCAGCCTATGCTTCAAGAACGGAATCTTCCATCACTAGGGGCTTTTGCCTCAGAATGCCCTTCCCTTGAAGCAGGAAGAGGGGGGACCCTACCAACATGTTCTAGAGGTCTGTGAAGCCAGTCTGGGGCCACCAGAATCACCAGGAAAGGATGATCCCCAATCTGGCATAGAAGACTGCTCACCACAAAACAGAGACAACACATATAGAAGTCCCTCTAGGGACCACTCCTTAAGCAGGGCATCCAAGCCCACCACTCATGGATCTTCCTGTAGCTGGAAAAAAAAAAGTTTCAATTTGGCTTTCTCCTAAGTAGCCATCAAGTCAAATACTGTAAAGCCCCCCCCCCCCTCACTATGAGAGGTCAACCGCACAAAGGCTTAGCTCCCACATGCCAGGATCTACAGTGTTTCGACTCAAAAAGTCAGAATGCATGTTGTCTACGCTTACAATGTGTGCTGTTGACAAGGCAAGCAAATGCTCCTCTAGCAACACAGCTCTGTTATTTCAAGAGCCACTTCAGTACTGCAAATTCTGCCTTGCTTGTTTATGTATGCCACTACTGCGGCATCGCCCAAGAACACCCAGGCCACTTTGCCCATCAGGAGAGGCCAGAAACTCTCCAGAGCCAGGAAGATTGCTATGGCCTCCAACCAACTATTGCCCAGGAGGCCTCCTGAAGGGACCAAAGCCCATCACCTGATCTGGCATTTCAAGGGGCATTCCAGAGATCAGATGGTAGGACTCCCACCATAAAGTCAACTGCTACTTCATCTCCCAAGGGAGAGTAAGGGTCTGGTTAAACTGAGAGCAGAGGGACCAGAAATCTAGTAGGTGCACCCTAGCCTATGGAACCAGCTCCCAATTCTATGCCATGGAACCAAAGAATTAGAGGCAGTCCCAGACTCATGGAGCTATATATGTGTGCCTTTGAGTCAGTCCTGACTCCTGGCGACCCAGAAGCTCCTGGGTTTTCTTGGCAGTGTCACCGGAAGTAGATTGCCAGGCCTTTCTGCCAAGAAGCAAAATACCCCGAGCTGGCAATGAAGTTTGAGGGACCTCTCTATTGTGAGAAACTCAATCCTGGAGAGTACTGAACTCAGCTACAAGATATTCCAAGTCCTGGGAGGGATTCAGGCTGCTCAATAGATAGCTCATCACCAACTCCAGCCTTTTCAGCAAGCCAATGAATCAACAGGACTGTGTCATCTCTCAATTTCTCCAGGGAATTCAATTGAATCAACCAATCATCCAGGTATAGGTGAAACCGGATGCCCTGCCTGTGCAGGAATGCTGCAACTGCTGCCGCCACCACCACCACGAATTTCGAGAAGGTGTAAGGAGCTATGAGTAGGCCAAAGGGCAAGGAAAAGAACTGAAAATGGCTGCCCATAACACAAAAGCAGGGAAAACACTGATGCTACTCCTGGATAGGAATATGGAAACATGTTAGTGAAGGTCTTATTCTTTTGGGGAGAGGAGGGGTCCAAGCTCCACCCTAACTCTGCACCACAGGCAGAGACCCTTCCTGTTCTGCCCACAGGGATCCGATATCCCACAGGCAGACAGGAAAGGTCTTTGCCATGATTGTGTTTTTTCCTCTTCTGCCAGCAGGGAATGGGATCCTCCCACACTCAGATAGGAAGGGTCTTTGCCATGATTGTGGCCAGCAGGCAGCATGCTTTCTGCAGGAATCCCACCCCCATGGGCAAAAGAAGAAAAGTCGCCATCGTGGCAAAGACCCTTCCTATTCTGCCCAAGGAGATCAGATCTCTTCTGCCCGTGGGGAATGGGATCCCTGTGGACAGACTGCTGCCTGCCTGCTGCCATTTTTGGTGAGGCCAGGGCCTGTGTGTCCCACCCCTTTCTGATACCTATGGCCTAAATGGTCTCCATGCAAAAGTGATTGTAGTTGTTATTATGGAAGGACAGACTAGATAGGCCATGTGGTCTTTTTCTGTCATCATGTTTCTATGTTTCTATGATTCCTTTCAGGTCCTGGATAGGCCAGAAGGAATCTCCCTCCTTCGGCATTCTGAAGTAGCTGGAATACCTCCCTTGTTACCACTCTGCGGTGGGCACAGCTATAATAGCCTGCAGCTGCAGGAGGTGCTGAAGAGAGAGTTTCCTTGATCACCATCCACTTAGAATGGAGAGCCACATGGGCACTCCAAAGGCATCCCTTAGTGGCTCAGCAAACTCCAGATCACACCCTGACTGGACATTGATGACCCGCTGGTCTGACATAATAGGGGCCCATTCTGAAAGAAGAGCCTGAGCCCCCCCCCCCCCCCCCCAACTGGCTCACCTTGGAAGGGACCTTCTGGTCTCATTATGGGGGTTTACTGGCTCCAGAGGAAGCCGTAATATATACTTGAGCATGTTGAAAGTTCCAAAAGGACTGCCCTTTCTTGGGTTTGACCAAAGGAGGAATAGGCTCTACCCAGACTCCTAGCAGCCTGAGGGAGTCTCCAGGCTCCACATGAGGCACTCTTGGAACCTTTGGGCCAGTCTTCTGGAAGTCACTATGGACAAGCCTCTCCAAGATCTCTGACCAAACCTCTCCGGGTTCTCCCCCAAAGAGCAAGCAACCCTTAAAAGGAGAGTCTGCTCAGCTGCAGCTTAGAGGCTGCATCCAAACCAAATACAGAGCTAGAGCCAACACCTGGTCACTAATATCTTTGCCATGGGCTAAAGAAAAAAAGATTCTGATCAAGTTGTACACATCATCAGCCAAATAAGTGGCCCTCTTCTCCCCAACTTAAAATTTCACAACCTCTGGGCTGTCCAGCACAGAAGCGTTTGAGCTACAAAACCTGCACAAAGTGCTGCTTGAAAGCCTAGCGGAGAGGCCATAAAGGCATTCTTTAGGAGGGCATCCATCTTCCTATCATGAGGGTCCTTGAGCACGGCAGCCCCTTTACCAGGATGGCTGTGCACTTTGCTACTGTTGTTACTAGGGAGCCTGAAAAGCTGATCCAATTCATTCTGGGGCAGAGGGTAAAGCTTAGAAAGAACCTTTAGGCTCCTAAGGCTTAGCACAGAGTCTTCCACTGAGAGATAGGATCCAGAAGAAGGAAAAAAAGCCAGAAGGGTTCCAAATACCCTCCAAAATGAAGTCTTCAGGTGAATTTGCACAGGAGCAGAGTCTGCAAACTACAAAGCCATCTTAGCATTTTGACTAAGGAGAGGAAGGTCTTCCCTGTGAAAATAGGCAGACCATAGAAAGCTCTTCATCCTCCTAAAGGGGAATTTCTCCTTCCTCCTCTGACTCACTTTCTGGAGACATGCATCCTCTTGTGCATTCCAAGCAATGAGCCTTGCAGCCTGTAAGAGATAACATTAGACTACCAGAGGAATGGACCGGTGAAAGGGTACAGTGGGGGGGTTCTTAACCTCCCAGCCCACAAGCAGGGAAAGCCTGGGCCTCCGACCACTTAGCAGAAGGATGCTAAGCAGCTAGCAGTCTGAAAACAGGCTGAGAGCTGTTCCACAAACCGCCATTCAAAGTCAGTCAAAGAGACCCTGGGGATTGACAGTCCACAATCTCCACTCTCCATCAATGCCACATGGCCATCCAAGATGGGGGCCATTCCCATGGGTAGGAAAACCATGGAAGACTCAAAGGAGGCAATACAGTTGACACTGGGCCACGGGCTCCCAAAATTACCAAAATGATGTTTGAATGGCCATTGCAAACTAGGCAAAATGACCTTTGCCTTGGAGGTGACCCAGCAGAAGCCACAAGCAGGCATAGCATCAAGCACCTGGACTGGCTGCAAGAAAAAAAAAACACCCCACCCCACCAAAAACAGTGCTACTGCTGTAATGAAAAAAAATATATTATACATAGCAAATCCTCAACCTGTTACGCTGGCCAAAGAATCTTGAGTCAGAGGCCCTAGCTACCAATGCGCACCTGAGAAGACCAGCTGCTGAGAGAAAACGTTTTTAAAAAAACTTAGTCGCTTTATTGAAAGCAGCCGCCCCCATTGAAAACAATGGAGCAGAAAAGATGTAAGTCCAAAAACAGCAACCAGATACAGAATAGGCTAACCGATTTGGACAAACAGGCCCAGTCCTTGTGGGGAGAAAGGGTATGGGAACCCCTTGTATCCCAAAAGAAAGGACAAATGCTGGAGGCGTTAGAGCCTGTGATTAGCTGAAGATCCACAATGTTTCTCCTAACTGAAGTCAGCTGGGAGAGATATTGGAACATGGAGAGCTTCAGAGATACCTAACCTTAAGGTTATGGTAGGTGTTAACTACCAGCAAAGTGGTTGTGAGTGTAGGACCCCAAAACATGCTGGATAGCATAAGTATGGGTAAAGTCCATCTGTCAGAATCATATAGCTATATGAGCCTCGACAGTCAGGTAGATAAAGCAGAATACATATCTACCGATAGTAAAATATCTCGACATACATATAGATAGATAGATAGATTCTCATATATCTATATCTATCTATCTATCTATAGTGAGATATGAAGGGCATAAAATACACACAAATGATAGACATAGACATCTGTAAGATGTGTGCTATAGGCATGAATATATAGGCCTCTATATGGAAGTCTGCAAAGAAGCAGACAGAGATATGCCTACAAAAAGGTATTCACATAAGAAAATGTGGAAAGGAAAGATTTATCTAATAACAAGAAGGTGGAACCTACTTGAGAAGATATATAGAGAATCAATTCCCACTGGTTATGGCTACAGGGATGCTAGGTAGTAGAATAACCAGGATGGTTACGTGAAAAGCAGAGGATGATATCAGTCTGCAGCCAGCAAGTCCCGAGTATTTTAGAACTCTAGCATGGTAAGTGAACAGCAGACGCATAGGAATGAGATACCATGCTGACCTGCTTAAGGGCAAAAAGGTATCATGCGTTCTTACCTGAGGACGAGCTGGAAGGAGAAAACATATTCCCTATTGGAAATACTATGGACCAAAGCAGGGAATTAGCAACTCCTTAAGCTTTCACGTAAGAAGAGGCCTATGTCCTTTATATTAAAAAGGATAACTTTTCTAGTCATGGGAGACATGACTGAAAAAGCCTTTTTCAACCATCTAGTATAGCTGTTGGAGAAAAAGCCCCCCCCCCATGCTCTCTAGCAAGGGCCCATAGTGGAGAGCTTCTCTGTAGAATTGCAGAGAGCATGATGCAAGAGAATGAGGAGAGAGAACTGGCTGCAGGAGAGCCAGTACCTATGTCAACTATGCTGCCAAACCCAGGGGAATGGAGATGACAGAAAGAGAAGACAATCCAACAAGCTTGTAGTGAAAAATTTCCAAGACAGATGACAGCACTGACTTGGAGCCACTACTAAGACCAGACAGAATGTTAGTGGAGGACAAATCTGGTTGCTGGTGGACAAGAACCAGTGATCCAAACATAAAGGCTCCTGCATTGGCAGGTGCTTGCTAGACAGCAGAAGAATGGTACTGTTTAAAAACAGAAAGAACAGACAAAACAAGAGTAGAAAACTCTGGACGTGTCTGATGAACTGCTTCAAAGCAAGATTGAAAAAGAGGAGTCAACTCAGAGAAGAGAACTCCGCACTGGAAAAGTAAGAAAACTAGAGAGGCTGAAGAAAAAGCCCTCCAGTGAAGCAATACCGCTCTTACAGAGGAAAAACCTGGTAAGAGGGTAAAGAGAATGGAGCTGAAGAAAACTTACAAAGTAGTACGTTTATAGAAAGGGAAAAAAAAGACATGCTGGCACAGGAAACTATCGTTTGATAGTGGATAGACCTCTTTCCCTAGCAGGAAGAAGAGGAGAACCCTGTGACCTAGAAGCATGAACATCCTGACAGCTCATAGAACATTGAAAGAATGGATGTCTTTCGGGAAGAGATCCATGTTTAGGATTTAGAATGACAGCAGTGGATTGCCTCTATTGAGAAGAAGCAACTGCAGATTCTAATCCCAAGAGTCACAAGCATCTGATGGATTGATCAGAAACCCTGTGGTTGCTGGGTTTGCTGAGCCTGGTGAGAGGTTGAACTCTGCAGACCAGGACGAGGCTTCCCCTGTTTGGGAACATCTGTATGATGGGCAGATGATGCATAAAACCTTCTTCTCCTATGGGAAGAAAGTTTGGCAGGACATTTCCTACCTACTGGGACAGAAGAAGGTGTAGAACAGCCCCTAGGAACAGGTTAGTCAGTGGACAACTGAGTAACCTGACGTAAAGACTCCTTGTTGAAAAGATTGTCTCCAGTACAAGGAGTATGTCCCAGTCTGTGCTGTGCCCATTTGTCCAAGTCTGAAGCTTGGAGCCAGGCTCTACGTCGTGCCCCTATAGTTATAGCAGAAATCCTGCTAACAGACTCAAAAGAGTCTAGGGAAGCACGAGTAAGAAACCAAGAGATATTCTGGAGATGCTTGAGCAGTGAAGAATAGTCTGCACTCTTGGACTCTGGAAGGGAAGGAGTCAAAAGATGTAATTGCTTTGTGACCTCCTCAAGAGATAGACTCATATAGAAAATATATGAGAGAATTCTTGCAGAAAGCATAGATGTCTGGAAGGTTTGACGTCCAAAGGCATCAAGTGTCAGACTCACGACCTGGCAGATAAGAAGAGTGCTTTTTCTTGCTCTTTACCCGCCTCATTGCTGATTCCACAACTATGGAATGATGAGGAAGTTGAGTCTTTTGAAACCCTGGAGAGGGGGGCACCTGATATAAGAGATCAGTTGCTCTGGAAGGTGGGGGTACCCTTAAAGGTGTTTCCCACATTCCTAGAAGGAGATCCTGCAAAGAATAATGCAAAGGAAGCATTATGTTCTTCCTTGCTTTGGTAGAAAAAGAGCCCTGTGCAGGATCATGTCCTGGAATAGGAATGGCAAGAGATCTTGCTATATCCAGGAGGAAACTCTGAAAAGAGGGTTCCCCAACAGGAATTTCCCTTGGACAGGTTAGATCTGAAGAACTAGCCTGAGCCCAGACAGAGCTATCCAGATATATAGGAATAGAAGATCCTGCACAGTGCAGTGTGGAATGCTTAAAGGATGTTCGCCGGTACTGGCTGTCAGGAGCAGCGACCGTCATCACCACATTGTCCATGCCAGGTATTGACTCCAAGCTTGGCATAGAAGGGAGCGATCCTGTTGAAAAAAGCATGGTAGGATTTGGCCACGATGCTACTGTGGATACCGGTACCGATGCCAATACCGGTACCGATGTCGGAGTCAAACCCGACAAAGACATCGGAGCAGTCATTGGTGACAGTTCAATCGGTACCGAGGTAACCGAAAACCTCCGGGTGCTATCCTCGGTACCAAGCCACTGGTATCGATCGGTGTCGGTACCAAAGTGTATTGGTACCGAGTCTTCCAGACTAGAGAGCGATTCTAAACTCGGCATCGATAAGCGAAGCATGGAAGGCACCGACCGTAAAGGTAATGAGGACATTGGTACCGACTTCGGTACCGTGTCTGATACCGGTGAATGAAGGTCAGCTAGTGGCAACTCAATCGGCATCGGGGGAACCGAGAGTTGCGGATCTGAATCATCGGAACCGAGCCTTTGGTACCGCCGAGAGCCGGTACCAAGGCGAGTCGGTACCCAGTCCTCCAGACTGGAGATCGATTCCAGACTTGGCATCGAAGGAAGCGAGGCTATTGATGCACGTCTAAAGGGTACCGACGTCGGTGTAGTATCGGTGCTGGTACCGATAATGAAAGGTCAGTCTGGAGTGTATCCACCGGTCCCGAAGGCACCGAGGACGCCAGATGACCATCCCTGGTGAGGAGTGTTTCATCCAACACCAGTGCCGATGTCGGGGTATCGGTACCGCTCGAAGCGGATGCCACCACCGGACACGGCTCAGGTATGTTCTGTGAGGTGTGAACCCCAGGAACAACCTGAAACCCCTGAAAGGCTTTTGAGACCGAAGACTCCCGCCGGGGTTTTGAAGTCAGTAGGCCCTCGAGGGCAAGGCCGGAGCCGTCTACATGCTGTGCATGAGACCTACCACTCGAGGGCTGACTAGTCTTAACAGACTGTTTGTGGGTTACCTGATCCTGTGTAGAAGAAGAAGGGGACGGTACCCCGAAGCTGGAGGGAAACTGTGTATCGAGGGAACCTCGATATTGAAGACCTCTTCTCACCAAAGTGTTGTCAGGACCCAAGCAGGTTAGACACCGACTTCGAGGGTCTAAAAATAAAGTTGTAACGCCACAGTTTGAACATTTCTTGGAGAAAGTGGCTGGCGGTTCCATGAAGGAAAAAGAAGAGGCCTAAAAGGCCTAAGACACCGTGGGACACTATGAAGAAAAAATATTCCTTGAAAAAGGAAGATTTTACAAGAAAAGAAAAGAAAACACCAGCGGTACCGGTGGAGTCGGGAAGACAGTCGCGACCACAAGAAAACTACAGAAATAAAACAAGAATTTTCTGCGGTGACAGGACGACGTCCTGCCAGCTCCGCGGAAAAATGAAAACTGAGGAGAGGCAGTTGGGAAAGGCAGGAAGGCAGCACGCAGGCGTGGTGGGATGCTTCCAAAAGCTCTTTGATTGGATGCTGGGAAGCGTTCCCGCGCAGACTCCGTCGGTACCGACGTACCCATATGTGAAGACTCATTCCTGCTTGTTCCTGGAGATATTATTCTATTATCTTTGATAAGCAGGAAGTAAAGCAATAATGAGGAAAACAACAGGTTAAGCCTTCATCAACAAGAGAGGGCAGTTTTATTTCTTTACGATCAAAGGAAACCTTCATATCCTGCAAAACAGTGTCAAACGTTCAGACCGTGTTCATGCAGCACCATAGCCAAAAGGTTTCCTGCTGCTTAATGAACTCAAATGAATCCCGGCTTTGATCTTGGTCATTTTTGAACAGTTAAGCATACCAACATGAGAAGAAACTGGAAGGAGTGCAAGAGAAGACAGGAAAGGCATGGAAATACAATGTAGGAGTGTGTATGGTTGTACGTTGGGGGGTGAAAAGGACAAAGATGACGGGGATCTCTTGCCTTCCATTAACAAGTTTTGTTCACACATACAAACATATAATAAAGAGCATGTGTGTGTATTTGTTGATTTAATTAATAGCTATCTTGGCTACTATTCTTCACTGAAAAGGACTTGATACAAAATATATCTTCACTACAAACAGAAAAAACATAAATGGGGGCAGTACAGGATGTAAGCAGCTGTCATTGTTCCTCAAAGCGAAAAGGTCTGCATAGGACCCCAAGGTGTTTTCCATTGTAAGAATTACGACAAGATCCACCAAGGGCAAAGGCTCACTTATGGGCACAAAACCACAATGGATGCAGCAGCAGATCAGACTGTTTCAGGAAATTATCAGCTCTTTGGGGGATCAATTTCATATCTTCAATACAGTATTTCCCCAAACACCTGGAGATCATGTGCATTTCTGAATCTTCTATGCCAAGGTGGCTCTTGCTGACAATCAGCGCGAATGCTGCACGTCAAAACCTTTGCTACCACAATGCTCATTCTCTGCATAACCTTGCAGCTTTGTGGAATTAGAGTTCAGTAAGGCAAAAAGCCCTGCACTTGCCAGGTGCCATATTCCAGACACCCATCCATTTTCACAACACACGGAGCATGCTAACACCAGCAGCATATTGCAAGGTCTAACTTAATTTACTTTGGGCATTTTTTAAATCATTTTTCATAATTTAAAAATAAAGCATGGATTCACTTCTCAGGCAAAAGGAATGTAACAACCCCCAAGGTTGGTTTTAATTAGCTCTATATAAAACATTTAAAGTGAGGTGCCTCTAAGAGACCATCAGAGCAGACACCGGGTCTGCCATGGACACCTCATCTTGCCTGATTAATTAGTAACTGGGAGACACAGTTTTAGGCACTTTTCATTTTCTTATTTTTCCTTATCCTCTGTAATAACTCTGTGGGGAGTGGCACTGGATGCCTTGCACTTTGCTCGATGCTAGATCACTGTTTTTACAATAAATCAGCTCCCAAGAAGACTATTATATAAAGAGGACAAAGGAAAAGAATAAACGGCTGCCTTAGTAAAATCCTCTCTCTCCTAAGCTCCAGGCAAAGCATATGCTTAAAACAAAAATAAGTGAAAGAACCATCGCAAGATATTAAAGCTGTAATTGTGCACTTTTTATGTCTGTCTGTTTGAAAGCCTATCCATATTCTCCACTTTCCTCTTAAATCTCAGCACTGACAATATGGGTGTGGGCTGAGCTTTGCTTTTCGACAGCTTAAAAAAGTAGGACACCCCAGCTTTTCTCCCTCCCCAGCTCTGTGAGGGAGACATCTATAGAGCTCAGCCACAGACATAACAGATCAAACAGCAGTGAATCTATTTTGGAGGAAGAAAGGAGTATCCTATTAATGTGACTAAATGAACAAAGCAACATTCTTCTTCAGTGGACTTCAACTTGGAATCTAAACAAAAACTGGTGTGCGTTGTGCTGGAAACTTGTAAATTAGTTGACAAGTCCAAAGAAGGGTTCTGTCCACCCCTCCCCCATCCAGCTGGAGTGCACATCGGTGACCTCAAAGCACACAGACTGTCAATATGGCGACTCCAGGCGCTTGCGATCCATTGGGGTGACCCGGCTGACGTCAGCAAGTCACCACTGTTAAATGTCTAGCCACTGGTCTCTTTCCTTCCCAGAAGACAACACTAAGATCTACACTGTAAATCCTTATCTGGCCCAATTGTTTCATTGCCTTTTTTCTATCCATTTATAGCAAGATTCATTTACTATAAAAGCAATTCACTTATTACTGGGAGAATATGATTCTACAAAAAGGCAAAAACATCCCGACAATTGACTCAAAAGACGTACATTGCATTTTTACAGGCAATATTAGCACCCAACGCAAGCACAAGATGAGGTTAACATTTTAGCTGATGTTCTACCATGTCCGATGCAAGTCAATCACGCACAGCTGAATCAGCCCACCCTATTAAACTGGCAAGGAGAACTAATTCACCGCACTCTACTCTCTCTCTGCAGCCTAAAAACGAAGGGTGCTTTGTGGTCTTTCTTCCTTTGCTATATTTTCACACACAGAGCTTGGCACTAGCTGCAATTATAGGCTTGACAGACACTAATAACTTACAGGAGTGTTGGAAATGGAAACCTCTATAGCTCTGAGCAGCAGGAGAAGACAGAAAAGTATTTTTTTTTATATTTTTGATTCGAGCAATTAGATAGAATAATATTGCTGCATCTTAGTGCCATATTTTTGGGTCATTTGTTGGTAAGTTAAACTGCTAATGGAATGAGAGCCTAATGTCAGGCTGTCCGGTGCAAAAACTAATTTACTCCATCATAAGCTGAAACATTATTCACAATTGTAAAATTTCCCTTTCATGGATAACAGAAATCTGGATCTACTCACATTTCTCCCTTGTCTACTTTGTTTTTGCTGTTTAGGGAAACTGATCAGGACTAAGGAAGTCGATGGAAATTTCCTAATCCTGCAGGCAGTGGACCTTGGGCTCCAAGCAGAACCCCTGCACTAGAGCCAGCGCTAAAGCTCTAGTGCAGTGTGCGCTAAAGCTCTAGTGCAGTGTGCGCTAAAGCAAATTTGACACAGAGGTTTTGCTCAGCGATGCTGTAAACAGAGCATACACATGATCTGTGCAAAAAAGTCTGCACTAAACAAAAAGCGCAAGTCAGGCACAAGTGCACGGGGGTTTGCGTTGGCAGCGCAGGTATCATGCAGAGAAAAAAATAATCACCCATACAGTTTGGCATTTGTGCTGTTTGCTACCTGGCACATAAACAATATTATTCTGCATATTAAGTTCTGCTCAGAATAATATTGCCGTTTATGTTCCAGATAGCATCCCAACACATGAGCATATCATTGTTCCAGCCCATTCCCTGGCAGTCTCTTCAGCAAAACCAGAAAAAAAAGTGTTACGGGTGCTGTACGCTGAAGAAATAGGCATAAAATTCTTTACCAACGCTGACCGCTGATCTATCATCTAACCCTCAACATCTCCTCAGACCTTGTGTTAAAACTCACAGCACTGAGCTCTGGTCTTCTGCACACTCATCTGCATCTGGGCTGCACAGCTCATTGCTTCACTACCTTCCATCTAAATGCACTGTCTGCTGCCCTTTGCGCAGTCATTGGCATATTGATTTTGCTCGCATCAGATCCCTTGCTGCATTCTGCGCAAACACTGCCCTAGCGGCAGCGCATTTTGCTGCACTGAGCCCCTTGTTTGCCCCTCTCCTCAGCAATGTCAGGCTGCTGGACAAACCGACGACATCTCTAAAACTATGAAGCCAGATGCCGAACCCACATTTCCAAGATGATGATCCTATGAGAAGAAACAGAAAACCCATATCCATTTGTTATCGGATGTAAAAATGTAGAGGATAATTTTGTGTGTGTGTGTTTTAACAAAAATGCTTGTAGCTGTACATGACCGTTTATTCTAGATAGAAATCACAAGTTAAGTGCTTTCTAAAAGCTAGCTCTCAAACAGGGGTCATTCGATGCACCGCGTTTGCAGGACCTGTGCTAAAATTTTAGAAAGGACACATAATAAGCACCTTAGTTTCCTTATAAGTTGGCACCCATTTGCAGCCTCTCTTCCCCTTTCATGTTAGGCGACATTTTAAAACAATTATCTTCTAAATTGTAGTAGATTTTCCTTCTGTCATGGGTTAAGCCTTTAGAAATATCTAGCACAGCACAACTCTGCTTCTATTTTACCCACAACAGTAAAAAAACATGGTTCAATATTACTTTTAAAATACACCGCCAATTCTTCAGACTTCCTTAGCATTTATCTCGGGTGTGTGTGACTTCCTTAGCATTTATCTCGGCTGATGAAATGTCAGAGGTGTACATAATGTCCTGATGCAGCGGTTATCTGCACAGGGAAAATGCATATAAACATTATAAAATGAGAAAAAATTTAGACACAAAAAAAGAGATTCTCTCTATCAGAGTCAATGCATTCACTGCAATTTAACAGAAATTGCAATATATTTGGAGACGGTGTGAGGGCGCAAAGGACCAAATTGAGTCAAAGGAGTCTCAGCACATGCAGGCATCGCTATGGCAGCAATTCCTGAACTGCGCCAAATATCAGCTGCATTTGTCGTCTCAGCCATTGCACAGAACAGGGTTTGTTCCAATTGAGGAGACATATGCCTTAGTCCCAGAGATCTGTCCCTTTACATATATTTTTTGAACACCTCCAAGTTTCACAGAAGACGGGCCACACTACCGCATTAAAATGTACCCTCACAAAAATGGCAATTCTGCCAGTCTGCTTTTTCCACTCCCAAACAGATGTCTGTTATTTAGCAGCTGAGCAAGATCAAAGTCTTAGAATCCAGGAAAAGACACGGCAAAATATAAAATTCACTAATATTTTTACAGATTCTGATCATTAGTAAAAACCCTGATCTGCCCCTTAGTATTCTACAGCACTTTCCTGCCCAGATTCTGATCTTACAAACATAAAAGCAATTGAAGTGATAAAAACAACAGGAAAAAATTAAACCTACCACAGGAAATATCCTGCTTTAAATAATCGTTATCCACGACACTGAAATGAACATATGAGCCTTAACCAGGAAAATAAGTGCCTTGCCAGCCTATCCCATTCAATAACTTAAAGCAAAATTTAACACCACAAGGAAAAGTTGCTATTAAACATACTTAGTTGTTACTCTACATAACATATAAATCAGACTTTAGTCCATTTCTCCCCCAGGAAGGGGGGGGGGAGGAGGAATAAACCAAGAAAATTGATCCAACTGGACAACTCAACCACCAAATACAAACAAGTCCTGGGGACCGTTTTAAACTCTAAATCCCCAGACAATGTCACCTCTTCTTTATGCTCCTCTTGGGTGCAAAATGCTAAATTTGCTAGTCTGCTTTCACCAATGACTCAAGCCACTGCTAATTTTTAAAACTGAAAACCATGGAACGGCATCTGATTGAAAGCAGATCGACTAAAGAACTAATTCAAGGTCTTTAGAAATTGGCAGACATTTCCTAGTGTCCGTTTTATAACCATGTCTATCCTCAAATCTGGCACTCATCTACCATTATTTTTTCTGATTGCTCTCTTGTAAATCTACTGAAATTCAAACCTAAGTATCCAATTATTTGTGTACTTTTTAAGAAGAGATTTTGAGGATCAATCTGCATACACAGAACACTTTTCATCCGCACAGGATCTCAAAGCTCTTCAGAATCCCCGACAGTACAGCCATTTCCGAAGAAAAATGCGGCAGCCATTTTGTGGCAGCAAATTATACAAAGACTCTTCCCTTTCAAACTTGCCGCATTAGAGACATTTGACTACATTCCACCATTATAAAATAACCTAAAAAGATCATGATGTTCAAATACGTGAGTAATTACAATATTGTTTGCATGGACATTCAAGCAGCACCATCATTCATTCATTTTGCATTGACCCAATAAAGGAAATATAGCTCTCACAAAGTAGTCATATTAAAGTTAGTTCAATAAACAAGAAACAACAACAACAAAAAAAAAAGATATTACAAAATCCAGACAGATCAAGTTGTTGTGGTCTCAACAGAATCTAGACTCTGAATCAAGGCTGCTACAAATTTGCAGGAAATTATTGATACAATACGGTCATGTATCTGGGACTACAGCGTAAATGAATGTTCATTATATCGGGTCTACAGTGTAGTAGGTAACAGCAAAAAAAAGTCCAACCCTTGACCACATTATATAAGCAATCCCGCAATATATCGAGCCACGTTATTAAAAAATGGGTCTATAGCACACCAAATAGTACGAAGAAAGCCTTTTGGATTACATTTCATCTAGAGCAGTGGTTCCCAAACCTGTCCTGGGAGACCCCACAGCCAGTCGGGTTTCAAGGGTATCCACAATGAATATGCATGAGAGAAATTTGCATGCAATGGAGGCAGTGTATGCAAATCTCTCTCATGCATATTCATTGTGGTTATCCTGAAAACCCGACTGACTGGGGGTCCCCCAGGACAGGTTTGGGAACCACTGATCTAGAGAAAGCACCTCAACCCTAAATACTTCCAAATAGCGAAAAAGACCAAGTTCTGTACGAGAGCTAGGCACGCTTCTGGCTCAGCAATACTAAAGATATTACACAGGCTGTAAATGACATGCAAAAGGTTTCAGACCTTTTCTTTTTTATGCTCAGCTGTATGTGTGTACACACAAAAGGCAAATGAGATCAAAAGCCTCCTATTTCCAGCACGTACTATGTATTAACAGTCAGAAAACACTAACCCTGATGTTATGCGTTCTTGTTTTATTCTCTTTAAGCCTTGCTTCCCATTGCCAATGACTCGCTTATAACACATTAATGTATGTAGCACTCTCATATTGCTCAGGCATACTGGTGCCTTTATTAAATACTAGGAGCGAAGCGGCAGAAATAAGGAGCACATTTGCTAAAATGCAGCAGCTTACTGTGCGTTCAGCCCCATAATTTAGTACAAGGGTGGAGCTGGACCCATGACAAAAAACAGAAAAAAGGCATTCTGGCATGTTGTTGGCGTGGGTTCCATGACACCCTTGCGCCAAGCACTTTCCCGTGATTAATGCGGCTGCACTTAACGCCACCCACTGAGGTGGTGGTAAGAGCATCACCGCCACTTAGCAGCGTTAAAGACACTGCGCTAACCACAATGTGCATACACCACCCAGTCTCTGCCCCGACCCGCCCTAAGCGGCTAGCATTGGACTTTTTGGCACGGCCATATTTCTGGCACGCAGTAATGCTGACCACAGCACTTCATATTATTACTGCACTTTGGTAAAACAAACCTGAGCGTTTTTAAAGAGTCAGAGAGCTTAAGCTTCGCTAGCAGTTTATACGACTTGCGGTGTCCTACACAGCCTTCTATAGTAATAGCTGAATATAAATAATCTGTGCTGTAGGGTCAAAATCTAAAGCTATCAAGGTGTTGAAGAGAGTAGGGCAATTAAAAGATCTTTTTGTCCCCTACCACATGTTGCCAAGATCATCCCAGCAGGCAGTATTTCAGATCATCCCCCCCCCTCCCCCTCCCCCCAATGGGAGCGACTCTCGTGGCGACAAGGGTAGCAAGTTTTTCATGTTATGTCCTCATACTGTGGAACTTTATTACTCCTGAAGTTTGGCTGTCCTGAGGCTTTCAGAGCTCCAATTGAAATATGTCTTGTCTGTCCAGCCGGCAGCTAAAATACATAAAGCCCTAACGCCAAGGTAGAAACACAAGTCAAATCAAAACAAAAATTATTTTAAGGGCTACAAACTGGGAACAAAGAACATAAAAAGCAGTCAAAGTAAATTTTTGAAACAATGTATTTGTTACCATCATGTAGCAAGGATTAAAATGAGCTGAAGGAAGATCACCAGATTGTAACATTTGACATCTAAAGTAAACTTAGCATCCCAGGACCAAAAGGCACACTTTGTGTAAGTATCTACATTTAGTTCATAATTTCATGTGACAGAAGAATCTTTTCTTGTAAGCAGTACCCCCTCGCACCAAGGTAAATTATCATACTATGAAATGCCAAATCTCACCCTCACAGCCCAACACAAGCTGTTAACTAAAAGCAAAATGTAGGAGTATTTTAAAACTCTGAAACCACGAAACCATATAAGAAGAAAATGCAGAGCTTTAGAAATTTACTTTACCTCTCTAAAGAAAAGGCCTATGCAATATGCGCCATTTTAGCCCTCGCTGACCAGTTAATAAAAAAGTCATTGCGATGTGTGCCTTTGTGTGAGTGCAACTCGTGAGTGTCCTTGGCAGTGTGACCAGAAGTAGATTGCCAGGCCTTTCTTCTGAGGCAATGGAGGGCTGAGTGACTTGCCCAAGGCCACAGGATCAAAACCTGCTCTCTGTTACCAAGCCAGTGCTCTAACCACTAGGCTACTCCTCCAATCTAAAAACTCATTAAGGCCTATTAATGTTTTCACTCAGTTTTTGAAATAGGAAGTGACCCGTTTTCTAAATGTTAGTCCATGCTATCTGCCGCAGTATCCAAGTCATGTTTATAAGCCAACAAAACATGCTTATGCTCCTTTAGCACATGGTAACATTTAGTGAACGGGTCCCTAAAACTTTAGGCAAGAAAGACTGAACTCAAAAAGGACCTACACACGTTACAGCAATGCCAATATATATCAACGATATTCTAACCAGCAGACATCGGTTTCCATTCTGAATAGAGACAGATCCTGCTTGCAAAGTTTCTGATGGATATTTTCTCTTCCCGCGCAGTTGATTTGTCTGAGAGTTTTTCACCAGCTCTCCGATGAACCATTTGTTGCCAGATTTAGCGCCATATCAAACGCTACAGTTTACAGAGGCTCTTAAATTCTTTCCTGGAGGAAAGCAATGAGAAAACAGATCTCATTTTAAAGAAAAAAAAAAAACCCAACTTTTCCTGATCTAGAATTTAAAACCAGCTCAAGGAAAATTTTAGACATCAGCAATATATTTTTCCATAAAAAAAGGCTATATCATCTCCTAATCTTCAAGACAAATGTCAATTTCCATGTAGGTGCATGTATGTCTCTCTCTCTCTACCACTTGGAAAGACGGACTCCTTTAAGGCTAATTATATTCATTCATTTTCTCAGCTCAGCATGGAGCTGGGCGATTGCTGGGTTCATGGCAACAAGAAAGGTTCATCTTTATCTGTCTCTGTCTAACAGAAAAGAGGACCAGTGGGTGGATCGCAGTGCCTTTATGAAAGGCATTTGCCAAATATTAAATGGGAAAATTTTCAGGAAGGTAATTTACCCTTCCACTAGGCGTTCTCCCTTCAAAAGGCCTAGGTCTAAAGAACTATTGCTCATTGTACAGGATTCACAGAGGGAAAACCACAGCTCCTGTTTTTCAAGAGTCAATTTAAGAAACCCAGAGTATTCTTTCAAAGCTATCAGGGGTTAGAGTAACACTATTAAGATCAGCTAAGCTATGTGTAATGAACTAGCAAGGGTCTTTGGCCATGCTTTTAATCAGGAGAAAAGTCTTGCACTGAAAGCTCTCTTTGTCCCCAAGCTAGAGCTGGCAGATAAACCATGAATCACACGGCCAAGCCCCCTTGTTTCTGAGTTACCTATGAAAGACCCCTGGGTTCCCAAGACCAGCAGAACTCAAAACACACCTTTTGCCTTTCAGCAAGCCTAGTCTTCATTCAGACAAGACCTGGGAAGTACCAGCTAAAACATTATCTTTTTTAAGGCTAAACAAGGCTATTTGTTCTACTTGATTCTGCACAGGAATAATCTGAAGAGCACCACAAACTCCTGAAGACCATGTTGAATATCACTTACCTAAAAAGTACAAGATACAAATGCCGAGTTCAGATTTAAACTGACAAGACAGCTGCAGAGTCGGCACAAAGAGGCCCTTTTACTAAACACTGCCGACAGTTACCGTTCACTGAAATGCATGTTAACTGGCCACAGTGAACCCTAACACATGGGCATGCCAGCTACCGACTGTTGAAACACACATTACCTGGCACTCGCAGGCTAAATGTGCCCAGCGGGTAGGTTAGAGGCAGAGACTATGTATGGTGAAAACATTACTGTGAGAGTGAAGTCAGGTGAACCCAAGCTGTGCCATGTTAACACCACCTCTATGGGTAGCGTTAAGTGCGCCCATGTTACTTTGCCGCTCGTTACGGTACCCAATTGCGCATTAGCTGCCAGGAATGTATCGATCATACCCCGAAAAGCTAACGTGAAGGCTTTACACACAGTCATTAACTGTGAAATCTTAGCAGCCTTTACGTAAAAGGACCCTAAAGAGTATTTAAAAGGCTATGGGAAAAAATAAAGGAACAAAAAGACCTTGGCTGGGTGCCTACAAAAGATTACTCATCCAAGATGTTATCACAAAAATAAACACCCAAGGTGTACAGAATTTGCCAGAGGATTCAAAATCTGTTCCTATATAATAAGCCCTTCATTGTGGGCCCAAAGAAAACCCCATCGTTTTTGTGGAAATCACACAAAATAAACTTGACAATGAGTTGTAGCAAACAGTGCCCTCAGATTGTAAAACTAAAGGGCCAGACGATGGGTTCTTACAAGCTCGGAATTTCTCTTTTCCAAAAGTTTAATCTCAGTGGAATAAGCAAAAATATTTTTAGTGTATTAAAACTGAAGGCCAGTTTTGAAAAAGAACTTCAAAGCGTTTAAACTTTGTCATGAGCAACACTTCAGGATGGTATATTTGCTCTGGCAATTGTAGGGCATGATTTATACTGAATCATGCCCTACAATCTCCCCCCCCCCCCCAAGCTGTGCACTACTTTTGCAAAGGGGAAAAAAAGGTTTCAAAAATATATAAGCAAACAAGACTGAGGTTTCTGAGAATGCTATGGTGTCCTAAAATATTACAGTGCAATCCAACCACAGTTACAAGGCAATAAAGGAGTCAAACCAGTGAAATCTGACATTCCCAGTCACCCTGTTTTGCCTCAATAGAGCCAAACACAATGTGTCCTGTTGCATTCAGAAATTTTATAAGTTTTATACTCCACATTAATGGCTAATAGAAATGCATGGCGACATCTAAAATGGCTTTATCCTGAAAATGCATCTGAGCTTTTTACTGAAAAGAAGTTTCATAATATATTTCTTCAATTAACGTTAATTCTTACAGAGGACATTTTAATTACCCTAGCAGCACTCTGGCAACTATTCAACAGAAAAGATAAGAAAATCCTACCCAAACTTTTTCATTTATACTTACATTTCTTCATTTAATAGCACATTTTTCCTTTTGTGATAATCTATTCATCAGCATTCCAACAATAAAAAAATGTTTAAATATTATTTATTGTCCCTCTATCTTTATGGGTTATACATAGGAACGTTAAGTCTGAATATATGTATGGTATTAGGAAGCTATTTAAGAAACTGCTTCCCCTCCAAAAAAATGATTTATGTATTCTACATATTTTTAGAAAGGTTTCATTTGTTTTCTTAAATGAGATTTATCTCCAATAAGTTACTGGCACCAAATACTCAGTCCACTATGGATTTCTGCCCCACTGACAGAACGGATGGAAACTTTAATGAAACTTGCTGCAAAATGGACAGATACTGTTTTTAAAGTCACATGGAACGTAAAAGAAAAAAAATACCAAGTACCTCCCAATATGTTCTCCACTATTTATCTAAACATCCAAATCTATACACAAATTACTGATGCTACGCAATTCCTGGTACCAACTGCCTGTCAGCCTCTGTCTCGTTAACCAAGAAGGACTTTTGCATAGTTACCTAGGAAAGACTGTCTTCTGCTTTCTGTTTCTCGCCACAATTCTTTCCATGTTTTTGCACTACAACTCATGGAGCTTGAAAGGCGGCTAACAAAATCCAGATTTCGGCTGGTACTTCACAAGCAAAATAAAAGTATGCCTGAGCCCTGCTATTTATCAGGTTATCATACTTTTATTCTTTCCTAAACATGCCACAAATGAACAGCTACTTCCAATTTAAGAGGACGTTACTATAAATATACATTTGAAAAAAAGGCACAGATCGGCTAGGGTTTTTCTAAGAACCACATACGACGCCAGGCCATTTGCTGATGATTAAGGGTTTTTTTCCTTGCTAGAGTTCCCCTCTCTTGTAAAATAAAAAAGAGGATGAAAAGGATTTAAAAAAAAAAAAAAAAAGGGATAATCATCATAGCATTTAAAAGATCTTGAACTTCACAGAAAGTTCCCAATACCAGTACACTCATTTGGTCAACATCTTTCACGCTGCTTTGCCCTTGTGAACGTGGACTATTCTGTAGCAACATTATGAATACACTTTCCGCAGTCGACTTAGAACCTAAGTGTCCAGGAAAATCTTGTTCTGTCTCCTGAGCTTATTTTCTGAGGAAAAACATGCAGAAAATGTGCCCAGTAATAACAGTACTTAAATAACTCAATCTTTCCAATCTCTAGAAAGCCTTTTTTTTTTAAAGACCATTATGTTGTTTGACTCAGGGCATAAAAGTCACTTAACAGAAAACAAGAAAATAAGCAAGCAAGCAATCTTGCACCCAAAACAGCGCGCATACCTGTGCTTCAAAAATAGGTGGATCACCAAAAAAAGTTGCCAGCTCAATTAAAGTTGCTTCTTCGTTTCTTGCCAGGGTCACAGCAGCCTTTGAGAAAAATATTTTTAAAACCACTAGCAATAAGATGATGGTCGTGGTGACAGCGGTTTAATATTTGTGCAAAATATTTTTTTAATTATTCAGCAACTTAGGTCAAGCGAGCAACTCCCTCTTCTTGAAGAACTATGGGGACGCAACTTGATTGTTATTTCCATATTTTTGGAATACAGATAGAAGACTGAGGAGTTTAGCATCTTAAAAGATTCTTGTCCACCGAGTCACAAGACCAAGTCTAACATTAATACAAACTGGGAAAAGCATGTTTAGGGCTCTTTAAACATAAATAAATAGAAAGAAGGCAGAAGAAAAAAGGTATTTACAAGAAAGAGTCATCAGCTCTTTGTAAGAGCCCAAGGCAGCTTGTATCATAAATGTAAAATACACAAATTAGTGACCCCTTTAAACTTTCTTCCATACTTCAACTTACAGGTAAATGTTTAATAATATGCAAGCTCTATCTCCCAGAACTTGCACAGTAAATTAAATTTGAAGCCGACAGCACAAGTTTATGGGAAAGATGAACAACCTTCAGTACAGGAGCAAACACTATTTTGGGGGGGATTTTTTTGTCAATGTTGCCAGTCTGGAAGAAGTGTGGGTTAGTAGCAGTAGGGTTCTAAACTCAGTGCATCCAACTTCCTCTCTGTAATCTGCTGCCTGTTCATTCAGACAGCACCCATTCTGAAGCAAACACTGAATACTGAGCAGAAGAGAGAGTTTCCTGCAGGCAGGGCTGATTTATTAAAAAACATGACCTGTGACAAAAATCAATGTCCTAATCGCAGACCAAACAGCGGGATCAAAAGCAGAAAACAGAGATAACCTAAGATAACATGTCCTCAAATTTACTTAAGACTAGCTGACAGGTAAAGTAAAACAAAAAAAAGATAGGTTGCTGGTAAGAATTCATCTACCAGGTGATTTCCCCCCCCCCCCCCAAACACATGGATGCCACCCGAAAAGGGCTGCAATTTTAGAGGGGGGGATGTGATAAAAAGTTCTGGGTGCGGCAGGGTTCCCAAACATTTAAGAAAGAACCTCTTCTTTGCACACCATGAATAGAATCTCTGAAATAAAAAGATTTTAAGCCATCTTGCACACTGCCCAGAAAAGCTGAAAGATTAATGTATGTGAGCAATCCTAATAAAGCTTCTCTTAATCAATTCGGTTAATGTTTCTTGTAGTCTTTAATAAGACGCATTTGCAGAACCAGAAGATCATCCTTCCCCCTAATGGTGCTAAGCAGGGTTCCAAGAAAATAGTTACAAAAGCGTTTAGCCCAAGATTTGGAATGTGTTGGAAAAACCCAGTTGTAATTCGGTTGTCTTTAGTTTCCCAGGTTGGCTCTGACAGCTCAACACCCCCCACCTCATATTACAAACCAAAACAGTTCCTTCAGTCTAGGAAAGGGAAGAAAGAAACAAAGATTTGACGGTGCCTGCCAGATCAATATAAAACGTGTGGTTTGTTTGCTAGGTTGAAAATTACACAGCTTCCCATTGATCGAGGCAGAAAGCGTCAGAAAAAAGCTGTAAATTCAGCAGGACTTGAAGGGGATGCTCAGCTGGGGGAGAGAAACTTTCTTCCCGTCATACTCAGCCTAGCTGCTGCAAGCCGTGTGGAAACTTTCCACCTTGCCTGGGTTAAAGGAAATAGAGATTTCAGGATCACTGCAAGTATCAGAACAGCGAACCGGCGTCTTATACGACGCGTGTGTCCAGGTTGCAATACGTGTGAGAAAACTGCTGAAACTCAAAACCTGCATTTATACTGTTAAAGGCCATTTTAAAATGGGTTAAAATCATTTTCCCTAGTGCCCCGTAAACACTTAGCCCAGTGCATGCAAATGGTGTGCACAACCCTTCCAACAGGTAGTTTGCAAGGCTCGGAGAGATCCTGCGGAGGAATTACACTTTAAGCCCAAGGAGCTGGGAAGGGAAAGCACATTACAGCTCTTAGGAAAGGTGTGGCTCTCCGAACAATCATTCAAATATAACTTCTAAGGCATTCAAGAAGGCAAAACACACTCGCTGCACAATTTTCACCGGTTTGGCTCTAAGGAAACAAACATCAGACGGTCAGCGGCGCAGCCCCCATCTCGAGCAGCCTTTTACCTGGGATTGGTGCTGTTCCAGTACACGGCATAGCGATCGGCCACCGCCTTGGAGCCCGGATCCTGGCTGCAAACACACATCCAGAGCACCAGAAACACCAGCGTCAACATCTCCACGTGCAACATGGCTCCGGGCCCTCCACTAAACGTACAACCCAATGCACGGAGAAAGAGGGGGAGGGGGAGAGGAGCTGAGAGCGGTTTGGGGGAGAAGCCTCCACTCCACCCTCTCTGCAAAAGTTCCCGGACGGGAGACCAGGCTTCTCAGCGTTTATTGAAGATGTACAGTCATAGGCTGCGGTGGGGGAAGTTTTGAAGACAAAGTCTGCCGGCTGAAGAAGGAATCGCGGGGAGGGGGGGGGGGATTTATTTTTTAAGGGGAGGAAGCAGTGTTATAAACGTGTCCCCCAAAAGTGGCGAGCCGTGCTGGTTTAAGGGCTAGTCCTGCAAGCCTCCTTCATGACTGGTACCTGCAGCGCTCTTCTGGGCCAGGATGCGAGGGATGAAGGGCGCCGGCCAGGCTCTGGCAATCTCCGCAAAGCCGACGGTGCCTTTAAACCAAACGACAGGAAGAAGATGGAAATCAAATCGCCTTTTAAGTGGTGTCAAAAACCAACCACCTCCCCGAAAGGATGTTCGCTGTCGTCTTTGCAAAGTGACTGGGAGAGCGGCATGCATAAAGATGAGCTCCAAATCCTGTCTTCAGCCAGATCAACACAAAAAAAGTGGATTTTTTTTTTGTAGGGCTATCCGGTCTCCAGGAGATCAACTTATGAGGGGAGAAAACAGCTTGAAATACATAAAATAAACCTCGATCAGTAGCTCGGCTTTTATGCCGTCCGCTGATGCTGCCTCCCGGGAAAAGTAGTTGCTCCTCCTGGATATCAATCCCCCAAAAAATAAAATAAAATAAAAATCAACCAAACTTAAAATGCACCGTAGTCAGGGAGGGGGTGGATATCCCAAAAAGTCACGCCCCCCTGCTCAGTAATCTGCTCACTGCGTGAGGATCCTAGTACAGCAGGCTGGACAAATCCGGGGATATGGTATTGAAATGATGCACGCAGGGTGCTGCAGGGCGTGCAGAGCGCATATAAATAAGAGCCCGCGCAAGTTTACATACCGGGTGCGCGTAGCGTGTGCGTGTCAGCCGAAGAAGGCAGGCAGGCAGCTCGACTCCGGCAGGACAGCGAAGGGGCTGGGCGATCATGTGCCATGTCAGGCAGTTTACTTGGGGGAAGGGGGATTGTCAGAGCCCACAGCAGCCACTCAGGGCACAGCCTGCTGTTTGGTTACCGATTTCCTCTTTTTTTCTGTTCTCGCTCAGGTCTGATTGGTTTCCAATACGAGGGAGGCGTTTTCTGTGGAGGGGAAAAAAGATCGACCCCACCTTTCTGAAACCTGACTAATTGAATTACAGGGAGATCTAGATGTTTTAAGATCTAACTATGGAACACGCTTGTTTAAAGACAGCCTCATTTTTTTTAGATGAGTATTTTTTTTGCCTCGCTTAGAAAAGATCCAAGACCTTAAGCAGTAAAGAATACAAGTCAGTTGACAGGAACAGAAGAGACGATACGCAGTCTGCCGCCTGTAGCTTACACTTCCTTTCGCGTCTACGTGCGATACGTTTGCATCAATTAGGTTTCCTTGCAAATGGGGACGCTAATCTTATAAACTGTCGAATTAAACACTTTTTTTCTATTTGAAATTCTGTAAGAAATATAAAATTTGCTCTTTCAATGTCAGTTCTCCCAAAATGAATGGAAATCTTTCCGGAATGACTGTGTTGTTTCCAACTAAAAGTCAACATTCTTCTGTCTTCTAACACAGACAGTGAAATAGCCAATTTTCCAATTATAGCATGTTCTGATAATCAACAAAAAATGACGTGCGTATTGTAGGGTGCACAATGTGTCAGAGCTGAATCAAATTGCATAATAAAATCTAAATTATTCGTGTTATTGATATTCAAATACCACTTGGAAACATTTTATATAACGCCACAAAACAATTCTCGCTATATAAAAATCTATAGAACTATCAAAGTTTTGGGGCAGGGGAGATTAAATATATGTTTAAAAAAATACCTCAACTAACTATTGCATCCGGACACACTTGCCTCATAGTTTACAGACAAGGTTTTTTCTTTTTTAATATATCAGATACATTGAAGGATTCTTGCTTTACTGCAGATTACTGGGCTGTAGGAAAGGGCAGAGCTTTGGAGCTAAGAAGCACTTCTGTGTCTTTCAGCTAGTCTCTCCCTGTTAGGCTTTTGGAAGCGCTCAGACTCCCTCTAGTGGCGCTTCTTTGGTAAACATTTCAGTCCTGATCGCTTCTTGAAAGGCCACAAAACAGACAAAAGATGTCTTCGGCTTCTAATTAAGGACAGCACTGCGAGACCTAATTGAGGCGCAAAGCTGAAAAGCTGTCATAGTCTCTTATAGGTCTATGTTTCATGCAACCTGTGTTATTTCATTAAAAATTGAATTGTACATATTGCAGAGTTGCAGAGCTACCCAGTTCCAAGCGTGAATTTTTTTGCCAGGTTTTTTTTTTTAAATTTGCATTACAGTTTAGTATCGTATTTGTAGTCCCTGATTTAACTCTCCGGAATCAGTGCTGCAGGTCACATAATGCATCAGGGTGAAATTGTCAGAATCCAAAATCTCACTCCCGGAACCGGAGATCTTAGCAACTCCGAGATTGTTTAGTGTAAACATAACTTGCATTAGTAAACCATAAATATATTGTTTTTATTCTAATCTACTTGGTAGTTGCTTAACTAATACAAGTAAATTGAGGATAAATCCATTGCCACACTACTCCTTATATTAAAGCAACACAATCTAAACTGGAAATCGCAGAAGGCTTTCAGGTGGGTTCAGATACGATGCTCCACTGGGAACAACAGAAAATTCAAGCATGGAAGCAGACAGGAAGAGAGTGATTTGTAAAGCAGTCACATGTATAAAGGCCATATTTATTTGTATGCTCTTAGGCTCATGAGAGGAAGTGGTAGGGCCGGCTGAAAGGCTTCTAGAACCTTGAGCCAACTTTTGTTTGTGCAGAGTTGCCAAGTTATCTAGTTCTAGGAGTGAGATTTTTAGCCAGTTCTGGTTTTAAATTTGCATTGCAACACAGTTTAGTATTTGTAGTCCCTGATTTTACCCATTGGAATCAGTGCTGCAGGTCCCATAATGCATCAGGATGAGATTGTCAGAAATCCAGGAATGGCTTAAATTATCACTCCTGGAACTGGAAAACGTGGCAACTCTGCTTTTGAATCTCCCCCCCCCCCCCCCCCGCCAAGGTGGGGGCCAATCTTGCAGTATAAGCTGCTCAGACAGGGGTCCATTTTTAGCCCACTGGCTTGTTAAATGCCAGCATCACCATTTAACTTAATCTGTATATTCTGTGCCACTATCCATATAGGTAGTAGTGCTGAATATACAGAGCAGAGCGTGCTGGCGTCATCATTGTATTATCTGTTTAGGCTAGGCTTGCTATTTCACAAGCCTAAACTAAGCGTAGAACTTCTCTGAATAGTGCCGCTATTTGATTAATTTTCTGGCCTGCCCGCAGATCCTCCCTTAACATAGTTAAGCGAATTATGCATTTGCGAGTGAACGCAGAATTATCTTTGAATATCAGTCTGATAGGCATCATTATTTATTCATAGGGAACACCCCCAGACCCACAAATAAAACTCTCCCAATAACGAATGCAGAGCAGAAGTAGGGTGTTTCACTTTACAACTCAACAGACAAAAAATTCCATTTAAATTCTGGTCTCACATCAGTGATAGCAACACTAACTCCATCCACTGCCAGACATTGTACTTCATAACACAGAACCCTGAAAAATGGGCACTCTACTACGACTACTACTTATCATTTGTATAGCACTTCAAGGTTACGCAGCATTGTACAGAGACATGTACGAGACAATCTCTGCTCATAAGAGCTTACAGTCTAATCAAGACACACAACACAACAAGTGGGGACTAGGATATATCTAGGAGAATGGTAAGGAATACCAGAACCAAGAACTCAGATTGCACCAACCCTACCTATGGAAAATTAGTACTGCAAATATTCTAGAACACCAGTAACCTCCAGTTGGAAAAAGAGAACAAGCTGATCTATTACAGATTCCTAGAGAGAATCCCTTATCTTGGCTGCATGTGGAAAACATAGACCACCACCAATTAAAGAGTAAGAAATTACAAAATATGAAACAAATATGCAGACAAAAGCTGAAATGGGAAACCCCAAAATAGACAGTGATCTATGAAACACTGAAGAAAGGGAAACAGAAATGCATTTCCTCCTGTAATGTAGATTTTCAAAGCTGACATATTTCATTCTCTAAAAACTGACACTTTTTGTAACTTTATCTGGTGATTTTATTTTTCCAGTTGAGTTGGTATGGGTCTCTCTTTTCCATTTGCTCTGTTGATCTTCCTCTAAGTTCTTTTCCAAGATCCAATTTCCTTTTTCTGTTTCTTCACACTCCCTGTCTTCATCTTTTTCTTCCCTACATCTCTCTCCGACATTGATCCTTCTGTTTCATCTTTTATTATCTCTATTCCTCTCATTTGGCTTTTATCTGACTATAGCTTCATTCCAGTCCTCTTTCTCTGTCCTTCAATCTTCAGTCTCCTTCTTTTTGCTGTTCTCCTACTAACCAGCTTTCCATTTCCTAACCTTCCATCCGTATTCCTTCCATTCCACATCTGTCTCATTCCTTCACAAGCAGCCTATCCCCCCATATTTCACCCACTTTATAGCCCCCCCCCCATTTCCTCCCTCTATACTCATCCTCTCCCCACTCTCATCTCATAATCAGCTCCAGCTCATTCCATAGCACTCATCCTCTCTCCTTCTCCACAGGCCTTTTATTATGTCTTAACCCCTGTCCCGGATTCCATTTCCCCTTTCACTTCCCCTATTTCCACCCTTCCTTACCTCCTTCATTGAAGATCTGTTCCTCTCATCCACTCCATAGCATTCTGTCCTTTTCAACTCCCATTTCCCCCAACCCTTCCCCAGACCTTCCAGGTCCTTTAAATCTTCTCCCCTCCACATATTTTGCACTTGGTCTCACAGCCCTACTCATACCCTTCATCCAGTCACCTTATCCCCACTGTCCTCATAATCTCTGGTCAATTTCTTAGTTTCCACTATCCCCAAAGGCAACCCAAACTCCCCACTCACAATTCCACCCAAGCCCTGAGTCCTCACTTACAGTACACTCCCAATATCATCTAACTTAGGGCCATTCTTCTGTTTTCTCACCCAATGTTAGAGTCTCCACCTGTCAAAGTCCCTCTTTTCCCACATCCCTATGTCCCTGGTACCTGTCCTTCTGCCTTCTATTCCCCTTCCACAGCACACACACATTTACTTCCTTCCTTTTTTTAATTTTCAAATATTTTATTAAACAATAAAGCAGGAAAAACATAAGTACTGGTCCACATCAAGAGGGACAATATAGACCCATACAGAAAGAGGAAAAAAAAGTTTACATGTTAAAAGTAAAATCAAAACGATACAGTCCAAGCGAGATCCCTGAATAGATTAATCCAAGTTACCCACGCTAACAAAGCCAGAGTGAAAGAATAAACAAACCATATACCTAAGATTTCTTCCCCAAGAGGAAAGCCTCCAACTGAACAGGATCAAAAAATACATATTTGTTGCCCTGGTAAACCAACCAACATTTGCAGGAAAAATGTAGCCTCAATGGCCAAGACTTGAGGTTTTAGATTAAGGAACGCCTTCCTCCATTTCTGAGTAGCTTTACAAACATCAGGGCTTCCACAAAAGTTAACATTCTTCTTAGGAAAATATAAACGCAAAACCAAATTTTTGTCCAATTCTGACAGTAAGGTAATAATGTAGCCCAAGTAGGAACATCATCAATGGAGGATTCTAAAAACACCAAGATGTCTTGAACGATTATCAGGGGCAACTTGAATGATTTTCAGAAGACTGTGTTGGTGAGGAATTAGCTAAACTAAAAGTAGACAGAGATGGGACTGAATGGGATACATCCAAGAATACTGAGAGAACTTGTGGATGTTCTATCAGCTCCACTGACTGACCTTTTCAATGCCTCTTTGGAAATGGGAGTGGTGCCAGAAGACTCTAGAGAGGCACATGTGGTCCCTTTACAGAAAAGCAGAAGTAAATATGTGGTAGAAAACTACAGGCCAATTAGTTTAACCTCGGTGGTGAGTAAATTATTGGATGCGCTGCTGAAAGAGAAAATAGTGAGGTTTCTGGAGTCCAACGGATTACTGGATCGGAAGCAACATGGATTCACCAGAGGTAGGTCTTGTCAGACAAATCTGATTTCTTCAACTGGGTGACCAGGGAGTTGGATCGAGGGAGAGCACTAGATGTGGTGTATTTTTGACACCGTTCCGCACAGGCGACTTATAAACAAACTGAGCACCCTAGGGATGGACCCTAAAGTTACTGCTTGGGTTAGAAATTGGTTGAATGGGAGGCAACAAAGGGTACAGGTAAATGGAGCTCTCTCTGAGGAGAAGGAGGTTACCAGTGATGTGCCACAGGGATCTGTCCTTGGTCCAATTCTTTTTGATATGTTTGTTAGTGATATTGCGGAAGGGCTGTCGGATAAGGTTTGCCTCTTTGCAGATGATACCAAAATCTGCAATAGAGTAGACACCCAGGAAGGAGTAGATAACATGAGGAGAGATTTAGCTAAGCCTGAAGAATGGTCTAGAATTTGGCAGCTGAGATTTAATGTTAAAAAATGCAAGATCATGCATTTGGGCTGCAGCAATCCAAGGGAGTGATACAGTATATGGGATGAAGTACTTCTGGCCACAAAAGAAGAGCGGAACTTAGGCATGATTGTGTCTGATGATCTTAAAGTAGTTAAACAGGTAGAAAAGGCAAAGATGAAAGCTAGAAGGATGCTTGGGTGCATAGGGAAAGGAATGGCCAGCAGAAAAAAGAGGATGGTGCCTCTGTAGAAGTCTTTGGTGTGATCTCATTTGGAGTATTGTGCGCAATTCTGGAGACCGTACCTTCAAAAGGATATAAACAGGTTGGAGTCAGTGAAGAGGATAGCTACTAAAATAGTTAGTGGTCTTTGTTATAAAGCATATGAGGACAGATTTAAAGTTCTTAATATGTATACTTTAGAAGAAAGGTGGGATAGAGGTGATAGGACTGAGACGTTTATATACCTCTGTGGCATAAATGCACAGAAGGAGAGCCTCTTTTGATTGAAAGCAAGCTCTGCTATGAGGGGACACAGGATGAGGGTTTAAGGGGATAGACTCAGGAGTAATATGCAGAAATATTTCTTTACAGAAAGAGTGGTAGATGTGTGGAATAGTCTCCCAGTAGAGGTGGTCGAGATGAGGACAGTATCTGAATTCAAAAAAGCATGGGAAAGACACAGAGGATCTCTAAAGGAAAAAAGGGTATTGTTGTAGGGTTGATATGGAAAGGCAGACTAGATTGGCCATGTGGTCTTTTTCTGCCATCATGTTTCTATATTTTTATGAGACATCCAAGCTGTCTACTGAGGAGAGCTGCAAAAACTCATCCCTCTACTGACCCTCAGACTTGGATCCTCTGGGCAACTAATATATATTAGACAGTTTTATAGCATCAACATCATTAATCAATAAAATTTCTTTCAAATATTTCTGAAAAAGAATAGTAGCTGACAAATAATGAGTACAAGGAAAATTGATAAAACGGAGATGGTGAACAACCAAGCTGTCTCTAACCGAAGATGATAGGGCAGTCTGAACCAAAGAGAGCTGCCCCTTAACTTTACATATCAAAGAATTACACACAGACAGCTTAGTGTCCTGCTCATCAAATTTACCAACAACGTCCATGAAAAACTGGGAAATCTGATGTAAAGATGAGCACAATGACATTTCAGTTCAAGTGACCACCTCCCAAAAATCCCAGAGGGAAATATCTTTAGGAACATTAACCTTATCAACAGTCACGGGAAAATTAAGAGGTGATTAACCTAGAAGATTTAGAAGCAAATAATCCTGCATCAAGTTCAGAGGCTTCCAAAGAGAAACAGGTGCGAGGGGGCCGACCCTTCTTGAAAAGCAAGGGGGGGGTCACAACTCGCTCACAGAGCAGCCCTGGCTGGGTGGGGTAAGACCCAAGTTGTTGGAGGGCAATGCCGATGAGAATCCACCACCAGACCTCTCCAATGTTGCCTGCTGGACATGGCGATCCATGGGGCTGATAACCTTGATTGGTTTAGCCAAAGCTACCTTCTTCCTTTTCCCCATAAGACACTCCAACATCAGGCTACAAGGTCTTTCATGCTCTAAAGGAGCTCCAAAGGGACAGGGCCTGCCACTTTGGGCACATGCTCACCGGCTCGTGCCCGCAGCTGCATGCTGTGGTGAGCCCAAGGTTTTAAAGGGCCAGGAGTGATGTCAATGACCACAGCTCTGCCCATGGCAGTCAGGAATCAGGCAGAAGTAATCTGGTAACAGAAATGCAGCAGGATAGTGTTCCCCCAATTTGCTTTCTTCTCCAATATTCATTAACCTTGCTTTTCCTCTTCCTTATCCTAGCATGTGTTCTTATACCCCTTCCTCTCAACATTCCCCTGGTTATGATTTTGCTTCTTCCCTACTCTCCACCATAGCTATCCTCCTCTCCCTCTTTGGCCCACTCTGATCCCAGCATTTGCCAGCATCAGCCCTCTTTCAGTCCTAGGACTCTCAGTCCTAGAATTAGCCGCCTTCCATTCCCATCCCCAGTCCCCAATGCCATCCCCAGTCCCCTTCTAGTCCTAGGCCCCCAATCTAATATCAGCTCATTTCCAGTATAAGCCCATTTCCAGTCCCACCCCAAGCCCAGTATCAGCCCATTTTGAGTCCCAGGCCCAGTATCATCCCATTTTCACTCCCATCCAGCCCCCAATCCCCAGTATCAGTCCATTTCTGGTCCCAGCCCCTCTCCCAGCATTAGCCATCTTCTAGTCCTAGCCCTTTCCACTAGTATCAGTCCCTTTCCAGTCTCTCCCTCCCTCCTTCTGCATCAGCTCACTTCCAGTCCTAGCTACCTCCCCCATTAGCATCAGTCCCAGCCACACATTTGTCCTTTTCTTTTCTCTGTCCTGTGTTAATGTTTAGCACAGCTACAGGAGCATTTGCTTTTGCTCCCGTGGCTGTGTTCTACTCAAGCTGTCGGCACCATGACATTTTTATGCAGCTATGAAGACAGAGGGCAGGCTGGAAATGAGTCATTGAGGGATGCTCCCTGTGCCCTTTCTCTGGTGTGCCCTGAGGCAATGCACCTCTGGCTTATCTCTTAAGCCGGCTTTGGGAAGTAGTGAAGCACCCCCCTCTGAAATTATTAGGGTGGTCAGAGAGCTTCCATTGGAAGCTGCAGAATTGGCAGGAAGGGATCCCTCAAAATCTAGTGTGATCCATAGGAAGTGGAATGGGGTGGGTCGCAGAGGCAATGTCCCCACCAATATTTTGCACAGCACAGCATCAGGAACTGGAAAGCTTGGGGGCAGGGCTGGAGATTGGTTTGATTGGCTCCTCCAGCTAAAAAGATGCTCTGGTGTCCTTGATGTGATCAATTGACTGCCTCCTCCCAGTGACTCCTCGCTGCTAACTCACAATAATTATGTGTCCAAAACTGGAACACATTCACCCATGCCCCAGAAAAACCTAGAGGAAACCTTTGGCAAGCCTGACGGTAAGCAAACCATGTGAAGAGGGAGACGAACCTCAAGTGCCAAGAAATGCAATCAAAGACCACAAAAATGTGGCAGAACAATACTTAAATATTTCCCATGCTTGATTAAGGATAATTTCCAAGCATACCTTGATAGGTTGCTTATACATATTGCTGAAATCTTTATATGAAAAAATAAACTCAAAAGAGACGTAAATACTGTATATATGATAATAATACAAAAATACAGTACTGATAAGAATATAATTAACATAATGCAACCAACAGAAAGAATCCTTTTCTAAAGAATCTCAAAATGACAATATACACACTGGAGGAAAAAATACCTCAGGAATATTACCAAAGCCGACGCAAAGACTCTAATCAAATAACAGCAGCCCAGAGGTTGCACAGGCCAACACCGGCCCACAGAATGCTGATAATCTTTCACATCATAGGTCTGTAAAAAAAATCTCCATTGCATATCACATACATAGACTGGATAAGATAATCAATTAGATAATGTGAGCTTAGAACATGGCAGGCAATACTTAGCTCAAGCACAGGTCAGAAACAACATCTTAGTTCCTATGCCAGGCGTTTTGCCAAAGCTGCATCAGGAGTTAGACATACCCAGTGCCAATACTATCAAGCCTCTAAAAAGAAACATCCTGTGAGTTGCAGGTAATATAACACAGAAAAAGGCTCACATCAAACTCTTACTTAAAAAGATGAAGCAAAAACATTACTTTCCAAATGACTTTCTCAATCACCACTTTCAAAATGTTCAGCAGTACAGCCCAAATCATTCATGAAAACGCAGAGCATGCACTCTTTAAAGCTCAGGTTGTACCTGCCAGATTCCATCCCTAGAGACAGGGAAATCCCATTGCGTATGTAAACTAGCAACCAATAGAAGCTCAGTGCTGTGTAACCCACCCACTACCGCCCAGATTCGCTTGTGCTGTGATCACCAATATGCTCTCCAATCAATGAATTCGTTTAGGCCACCCGATCTGACCATGACCAAACAAAAAATCCCAAACTGTTCTTTACGAATCAGCAACAGATCACGATCGCCACACAAATTCGGGGAGGGTGGGGGACGGAGATGTGATCAAGTACTAGGCTCCCTTTGGCACAATGAAATACTACCATGAGGGTTAGCAGTAAATTTGGTAGACTGAGATCATACTCCACTAGCTTAGAATTGAGGATCATTATCGTTATGGCATGTGCAAGACTAGCCCATTTAAAAATAAGAACATAGGATAAGGTCCATCAAGTCCAGAATCCTGTCCAAAAGGTACACAGATTCCACGCTGCTTAATCCAGGGGTAAGCAGTGGACTTCTCTTATCCAGTTTTATAATAGTTTATTGACTTTTCCTCTTGGAACTTGTCCAAACCTTTTTTTAAACCCAGCTACACTAAGAGATTTTACTACATCCTAGGGTAATGAATTCCCGATATTGATTATATGTTGAGTGAAAAACTATTTCCTCCTATTAGTCTTAAGTAGGGTACATTGTAGTTTCGTTGCGTGTCCCCTGGCCTTTCCACTTTTTGTAGGAGTAAGCAACTGATCTATGTTGTCATACGCCCACCAGCCCTCTGCCTAGGGGTCAGAGGGTTGGGGCTACCATGAAGTCCTTTATGTAGAAAATGACTATAGCTTTTACTCCCGCTATGCCTTATGGGAATGGTAGTTTTTAGTCCTCTGATAAAAGGATAGCCGTGAGTCGAGTGTTAGGCAAAAATTGACAAGAAAATGTATTTCCCTTCCCAAACAGACTTAGTGCAGAACAAACAGTACTCTTCACAGGAGCTTTGCTTGAAGGTTATTTACAGAAACAAAATAGTAAATCAAAACAGCTTCTTCTTTTTCCACAAAGAAGAAGATTCCTTTCCTCTGCTTTATCTCAGCTCAATCACCCAAATCTTTAGCGAAGAGATTTAATGTCGTCTGCGAGACAGAGCGTACAATCCATTGTAATTTCTTCTGAGTCAGCAGAATTAAATTCCCATTGCATCTCCTCCCCCTCAGGGCTTACTGAGCTTTGTTTCAAACTGTTACTGCTAGGCCGTGAATAACCTCTCTCTAAGAACTGGGGCATTTCCCCTGGGTACAGTTCTAGATGGTGAGGTCTTGTAAGGTTTGTGGTATGGGGATTCTTCCCTGGCTCTCTCCTAGTTCTCTCCAGCTGCTAGGCAATGCTTTATACCTTTCTGCATTCAATTCCTGCCTAAAGCACTGCCCTAGCTCTTTAGTACAAGCTGAGCCTCTTGACTTCCCTGCTTTAGTGTTAGGTTCCCACCTGTATAGACCTTGAGACCTTTCCTCCGGCAGTGAGATCCGAAGGGCTCCCATCTCTCTCCATCTAGGCAGGTTCCTAGTAACCGGCTGTGCCTTCTCTCCTTCTGCTCGGTTAGCCTCACTTCCCGAACTACAACCAGGTTCTTCACAGAGTCTCCAACCTTCTGAAGTCTCTGAGCCTCTCCACTTCTCTGAAGCTCTCCGTGTGCCAGACTCTCCTTCTTGGCCACTGCTTCCTTCTCTGCCACTCCTTCCACCTCTTTGCTCTCTGCCAGGCCTTCTGCTTCCCTCCTTATCTGCCTCCTTCTCCTCCCTCTCTGGGGCTACTGAGAAGCGTTTATATTTCTGCTCTCTGAAGCTTGGCTTGGCTTTTTTAAGCAGGTGAGAGTACTCAAACTCCAAGCTTGCTGCTACGTCAGAGCTTGGGTGTGTCAGCTCAACTGCTCCTTCTCTCTGCTTGCTTCTCTTGTGCAGACCCTGAGCTGTGTGTGTTGGCTGACTGTTATTTGTAAAGGTAAAATCCACCTTTCTTTCTACTTCCATAGGTTCTGCCTGTGCTTCTGTATTACATATCCCCCCCTTAAGATATTACGGGCTGGCAAACCCACACTTGCACAGCTCATAATACGTGATAGGGCCCGGATATGCTCTTCTACCTGGGACAAACTGGCTGCCGCTGTCCTCTCATGCCAGGGCCTCAGGACATTCACATGGTAAACCCATCGGCGCCCTTTGTTGGTCTCCACCGCATAGGAAACGGGACCCACCTGTACCACTACTTTATAGGGACCCTTCCATTGAGCCTCAAATTTTGGCTTGGCGTCTGCTACCATTACCACGACCTTCGCCCCTATGGTCAACTGCTGTGGTTTTGTCCCTCTATCATAATATTTCTTCTGGCATTTTTTGGTTGGCCTGTAGATTCTCTTCCGATACCTGAGAAGTCCTTTGTAGGCGACTCCTCATTTGCGAAGAAAATGGGGCACCCCTATTTCCTCCACTTCGGGCTCCACCCATTGTTCGCGTAAAATGTCTAAGATTCCCCTCGGGGCATGTCCAAACAGTAATTCATAAGAGGAGGTCCCCAAGGACACCTGAATACGCTCCCTACAGGCATACAAGACAAAAGGGAGCATGACATCCCACTCAGACATTTTTCCGTCTAACCCAAGTCTCAGCATTTGCTTGCGTGTCTGATTCAACCGCTCCACCAGTCCGTTGGTCTGGGGGTGGTAGGCGGCGGTCTTTAGGTGGTGTATCCCAAATGCATCCCATACTTGGGCCAAATATCTGCACATGAAATTGCTGCCACGGTAGGTAAGCATCTCTTCAGGAAAGCCGACCTCACAAAATAGTTTAATCCATTCCAGGGCTATGGATCTGGCTGAGATATTCCGTAGGGGTATAACCCACGGGAAGCGGGTGGCCTGATCTATTACCACCAGGATATACTGAAATCCTCTAGGCGTCTTTAGGAGGGGTCCCACGATGTCCATGGCCATACGCCGTATGGGTTCAGATATCGTGGGGGTAGGAATCATGGGTACCCCTGGTGGCTTGGCAGGGGTAACCCGCTGAAACGATGGACAAGATTCACAAAAATGGGCGGTCTCTTTAAAAACCCCACGGCCAATAAAATCGGGCTAAAATTTGATCCAGGGTCCCCAGTATTCCCTTATGACCCCCTATAGGGTGGTCGTGAGCCAGCCTTAAAACCACAGCCTAGAAAGTAGTCGGAACGACCAACTGTTTCCTAACTGCTCCAGTCTGAAGGTCATTACTCTCCCTATATAATATTCCCTTATCTAATAGGAATCTCGGGAGCGTATCCAGCTCAATTTTGGCATACTCAAATGCCCGTTTTAACGTGGGGTCTGCTTGCTGCTCCTTAGGGAAAGATGGAAATCTCTTAACGACGTCTGCCGGAACCCAAGGCAACCCTTGTCCAGTCTCCATTTCTGCCCTCCGCTGAGTCCTATGCTTTCTTTCCAGTCGTTTGTCTGCTTTACTTTTCGCTATCTTCTCTGAAGGGACACTAATTAGATCCTCATGTGTGGGAAGCTCATTTAGTGCCTCATCTACCGGTTCCTCTATCTCCCCTAGGGGTTCATATTTCCCTTCTGGGGGTTCCTTCTCTTTCTCTGGGGATTCAGCTTTTGCCTTTGAGGTTCCTGCCTGGGATCTAGTGGAGACCATACCTGTCTTCATGTGTCGGCCCTTCTCCATCCCTCTGCGAAACTTGGGCCAGTCCCTACCCAGTACAATATCGTGGGGCAACTTAGGGACTACTGCCACTAGCACCTCCTTCCGTGTACCTAACCCTTTTACTGAAAGTTTGTACAGAGGGTAAAAGGAAGACGCTCCGTGTATACAACGGATCTTAACTCTGCCTTCTGGTTGACTTGGTACTGACCCGCTGCGGGCTTCTATGGTCCGCCAGAGTTTTCTCGAAACCATACTTTGGTCTGCACCCAAGTCAAGCAAGGCACTGCTAAAACACCCTGAACCTCCACATTCAGAAGAAAACCTACTTGTGCGTGTTTACCATTAGCAATTATCAGTGCTGTATGCATCATACAATCTTTTTTCATATGACCTGCTTTACCACACTTATAACATTTTCCTCATTCCCATTTACTTTCTCTCCCTGGCAGACAATTGGTTATATGCTTCACATTTGGTTTCAACTCCTTTTCTGATTTTTCAAAGTTTCCCTCTCCCAATACGCTTAGAGCGCCCCCTTTTGGTTTACTAACCAACTCGGCCTCGAGATACCGTTCCGTAAGGAGGGCAGCCTCTGCTGTGGTCTGGCAACTTTGCAAAATCAAAAAAGCACGTATTTCCTTAGGAACTGCTTCCATGTATTCTTCCAACACAATGGCATCAATTACTGATTCAAGGGTTTTTCCTTCAGGAGTGAGACACTTCCAGGCTAAGCTCTGTACCCTTTGTACCAAAGCCTTAGGTGTTTCATTTGGCTTTAGCTTAGTAGCTCTCAACATTCTTTTATAGACCATAGGTGTCAAACCCAACCTATCTCGAATAGCTTTCTTGAGCTCCTCATAGCTCGTTGCAAGAGCAGCGGGCATTGCTTTATAGGCCGCTAAGGCCTCTCCCGTTAGGGACGTCGAAAGCCTAACTTCCCATTATTCTGGCGGCCACTTCACATTAAGGGCAACTCTTTCGAATGCCTCGATAAAGTCGTCTATATCATCATTAACTGTAAGTTGTCCAAAAGCTAAAGTCTCACAGTGCTGTGGTCCTACCACATAGGTATGCGCGGGTCTTGCTTGTCCTTCCGCCTTCTGGCCGGCAAGCAAAGCCTGGACCAAGTCCACAATCGGTTTTTGCTGGGCCTGGAGTGTTGCAGCAGCCTGTTCCTGGGCATGCTGAGACATCCTCTGCTGTTTTTCGAATTGGGAGGCCATCCAACGGAACATCTCCTGCGGATCCATCTCTCGTGCTTTCCTCTGCAGAGAAACAAAAGAAAGAAAAGGCCCACCAAGTGTGGCACTACCACTGTATTTTCAGACTGTCTAGCTTAGGTGCTGATTATGAGCTCTCTTTCTCACCGGAATCCCCTACAGCCACGCCCAAATACCATTTACCTGAACATAGTGTAGATTCAGGCCTTGAAAAGGGGTCTTTTCGCTGGTCTCCGGTCCCTCTGGCCGATACTGCCAGCGATCTCCCACTCTGCTCTTCAGCACACAGCTTTGCAGCTTTGGTTGCTTCCGTTGAAAAAACCTTTGGTGTATCTCCTGGAGTTTTTCCACTTGTATCCTCTTATATATTCGTAAGTTCTACACAAAATTCCGTGAAACTACGCCACTTGTCATACGCCCCCCAGCCTCTGCCTAGGGGTCAGAGGGTTGGGGCTGCCATGATGTCCTTTATGCAGAAAATGACTATAGCTTTTACTCCCGCTACGCCTTATGGGAATGATAGTTTTTAGTCCTCTGATAAAAGGATAGCCGTGAGTCGAGTGTTAGGCAAAAATTGACAAGAAAATGTATTCCCTTTCCCAAACAGACTTAGTGCAGACCAAACAGTACTCTTCACAGGAGCTTTGCTTGAAGGTTATTTACAGAAACAAAATAGTAAATCAAAACAGCTTCTTCTTTTTCCTCAAAGAAGAAGATTCCTTTCCTCTGCTTTATCTCAGCTCATTCACCCAAATCTTTAGCGAAGAGATTTAATGTCGTCTACGAGACAGAGCGTACAATCCATTGTAATTTCTTCTGAGTCAGCAGAATTAAATTCCCATTGCATCTCCTCCCCCTCCGGGCTTACTGAGCTTTGTTTCAAACTGTTACTGCTAGGCCAGGAGTAACCTCTCTCTAAGAACTGGGGCGTTTCCCCTGGGTACAGTTCTAGATGGTGAGGTCTTGTAAGGTTTGTGGCTGTGGGGATTCTTCCCTGGCTCTCCCCTAGTTCTCTCCAGCTGCTAGGCAATGCTTTATACCTTTCTGCATTCAAATCCTGCCTAAAGCACTGCCCTAGCTCTTTAGTACAAGCTGAGCCTCTTGACTTCCCTGGTTTAGTTTTAGGTCCCCACCTGTATAGACCTTGAGACCTTTCCTCCGGCAGTGAGATCCGAAGGGCTCCCAACTCTCTCCGTCTTGACAGGTTCCTAATAACTAGCTGTGCCTTCTCTCCTCTGCTCGGTTAGCCTCACTTCCCGAACTACAACCAGGTTCTTCACAGAGTCTCCAACCTTCTGAAGTCTCTGAGCCTCTCCACTTCTCTGAAGCTATCCGTGTGCCAGTCTCTCCTTCTTGGCCACTGCTTCCTTCTCTGCCACTCCTTCCACCTCTTTGCTCTCTGCCAGGTCTTCTGCTTCCCTCCTTCTCTGCCTCCTTCTCCTCCCTCTCTGGGGCTACTGAGCAGCGTTTATATTTCTCCTCTCTAAAGCTTGGCTCGGCTTCTTTAAGCAGGTGAGAGTAATCAAACTCCAAGCTTGCTGCTACGTCAGAGCTTGGGTGTGTCAGCTCAACTGCTCCCTCTCTCTGCTTGCTTCTCTTGTGCAGACTCTGAGCTGTGTGTGTTGGCTGACTGTCATTTTTAAAGGTAAAATCCACCTTTCTTTCTACTTCCATAGGTTCTGCCTGTGCTTCTGTATTACAATGTTTACCTATTCTACACCACTGATTATTTTATTTTATCTGATCTCCCCTCAGCCATCTCTTTTCCAAGCTGAAAAGCCCTAACCTTTTAAGCCTATCCTCATAGGGGCATCCTTCCATCTCTTCTATCGTTTTGGTCACTCTTCTCTGTACCTTTTCTAATTCTACTATATCCTTTTTTAGATATGATGACCAGAACTGCACCCAATATTTAAGGCACAGTCGCACCATGGAGCAATACAGAGGCATTATAATATTCTTGTTTTATTCTCCATTCTCTTTCTGAAAATTCCTAGCATTCTATTTGCTTTCTTGGCCGCTGATGCACCCTGAGCCTAGATCCTTTGGAGAGATTGCCTTCTAAATCAATTGAAAAGAAGAAATTGTTATATCAATTTGAACCATAAAAGATGCCCTACTTGCCTTTCCTCTAAACATCATACCTTCTGATGCCTAGCTGTCAAATTCAGGTTTGGATAACTTTATTGGCATGGCAGTTTTTCATGTGCTGCCGAAGTAATATATCTTGTAGTTAAGGCAGAAAAAGACAAAAGGAGGTCACTTATAAAGTAATAGTAACAACAGTAAAATAAAATTTCACTGTACAGAGACACCAGTTCACCAATTTCCAAATGCTCCTTTACAAGTCGCTGTTGCAGAGACATCCATTGTCTTAGTCTGTGAAGTTGCAGCAGCTTTCTTTGAATGAGTTCTCACAATGCTGGGGACCAAGAGGTCTCTCCTGCATTTTTTGCTACTACCTTAAAAACACCGACGATGCAAATGTTTGTTCATCAAGCAATAAATGTCATAGAAACTAGAATTCACTTGTTTGCCCAAACAAAACAAACAACTGTTCTGATCTATAGAGCTATTTTGATTTCTCCAAATAAGATTATAAACACCTCTTTTTTTAGTCTTTTTTTGGGCAGGGCAATTTCCTTCTATTTCTCTGAAATTTGAACTTAATCAGACCTGGAGCTGGCACTGGGTACCGTGAGTCTGAAATTATGACTACGTGGGATGATTTCTGTATTTTATATCCCCTCCCCATATGATGCAATTCTTAAAGCCATCGTCCTTGGCACGGGCCATATGCCAGATTCAGAGTCCGTCTATGGCAGTGGTTCTCAACCTTTTTTGTACCGTGACCCCTTTTACCATTGGTCAACTTGTGATGACCCCCAATGATAAAATCAAATGCGTCTCTCTTCCTTTACCATTAACACATTGTCGCTGTAATCATTTGTTGAATTATTAATATATTATAGGCCTTTGCAATATGTTTCTATTTAAAAACTTTACTTATTTAAACCACAATAATTAATCACAATAACAAGTAACAATATTTGATTTCAAAATTATTATGATTTTGTAGTCAACGGTTTTAGTATGCTTTATTCAAAAAGACTGACGAAGGGCAAAAATGTTAGCGTTGTCAAACCTAAAAAGTAGGCCTAGGCTATCAGTGCGAAGGTTGTGCTTGCTTCCTTCTCGCCAGATGTGAAATTCTCGGCTCAGTCTTTGCGAGAGCACAATGAAGATCATCTTCTGCAGAAAGTCTATTTCGGTATTTACTCTTGATAAGCAACAAGTTTGAGAAGCCAGTTTCACACAGATATGTTGTTGAAAATGGAAGAAGTAGACGCAACACAATCTCAGACAGTACAGGATACAATTGAAAATACTTTAGCCAGAATTTAATTACTGACATTGATGAAAAATCATTTTTCGCTGCATCGCTGGTAATGAGTTCAATGAACTTTTCTTGTGGAATCTCAGGAACATCCTCAACTTTAACTGTGAATGGACTTCTGGCAAGTGCAAATGGTGTGCCAGGTAAATTTGGAAAATACGCTGAAATTTCTTCTTACAGCATTTCTAAGTGCTGTTTAACAGAAATTATAATTCCATTTCTTGCGTCAAGTTCAATCTCGTTTTCTTCAAAGAAAGTGGATAAGTTGAGCAACATGTACATTCTATTTTCATCTAACCTTTTCTGCCAAAGCCGAAGTTTCATTTGAAACGCTTGGATCTTTTCAGACAAATCTAGGCACATTGTGTTTGGTCCTTGCAGTGCTAAATTTAATTCGTTCAATATTGCAAATATGTCAACCAAGTAAGCAATTTTCAACAGCTGCTTTTTATCACTGAAAAGTGCTTCAAATTGTGGTTTTGCTTTTTGCTTAAAAAACGTTTTTAGTTCATCGCGAAGATCCAAAACACTCTTTAAAACCTTTCCTTTTGATAACCATCTTACATTACAAAGTTTCGTAAACAATCGACTGTTTAAAGCACTCACTTTTACAAAATTAACGGTGCTTACTACATTTATCATAACTTCTTGCAGCTCTTGTTGCAGCGTCTTCGTTGCTAAAACTTGTCTATGAATGATACAGTGAGTTCCGATGGCTTTCGGCGACTCATTGAACACCAAATGTTGAAATCCTGACCGACATCCTAGCATAGCTGGAACTCCGTCTGTGCAAACACCACAAATCTTGTTGATGGGGATATCGTGTTTTTGCAGGAATGAACAAAATATTTCAAACACATGATCAGCAGTTGTTGTCATTTCAAGCGGCTTGCAAAAAAGGAACTCATCTTTAAAATCACCATCATTAATATATCTCACGTAAACCAGTAACTGAGAATAGTTTGAAACATCTGTGGATTCATCAAGCTGGATGCTAAATAGTCCTAGAGGAGCGGATTTCATTTTCTGAATTACTTGGTCAAGGATATCAGCAGACATACCTTCTATTCGTCTACCGACAGTGTCGTTAGACAAGGAAATTGGACTCAATTTCAGTACAAATTCATCTCCAAGCATGACTCAAACAATATCTTTTGTTGCTGGTAACAGCAATTCCTCAGCAATGGTGTGAGCTTTCTTGGCTTTGGCAATTCTGAGAGCCACCATATATGAAGCTTCAACAGCAGCTATGTTTTGCTGGTGGAACTTTCCGCCAATATCAAGTCTGCTTTACTTGATTCCATCAGCTTTGTTCTTAAAATACCGAATATCCTTGCCTACAAAGGTGGATGCTTACTGTCAAAATGTCGTTTCAGTTTGTTTGGCTTCATGGATTCCACTGATAGAACTTCGTTACAAACAACGCATTGTGGTTTCTCAATCCCAAGCTGAAAATATGGAGGTGAAACCATACCTTAAAAAGTCATTGCAATATTTTCTTTTCTTGGTATTCTCTCTGTCATTCATTTTCAATGGAGTCGCTGTTGTTATATAATATTACACACAAGGCGAAAGCAGATGAGGTCACAGGTGCTTACTTTTATTTAAGAAAATCCCCTTCATCGGGGGAGGGGCGTAGGCATCTAAAATAACAGTACAATATGTTAATAACATAAATTGTATATAGAACAAATAAATACATAAATATGAGATTATATTAGATTATACATAAAAAATTGATGAAACAATGGTTAAAAATAAAATGTAGTATACAATGACGAACAGATGTATGAAGAAACATATAAATATAAATATATGTTATAAAAATATATAATATGAAATACATAATGTAAGAAACAATCAAATAAATAACTAAAAGTTGGAGCTATCAGATGAATCTCTATTATTCTGAATTACTTCTAATCAAAACTGGATTCCTCTTCAAAAGAGGCTCCGCAGGCAGAACAATAAGCCCCTCCAATAAAGTGCATTAAATCCCAAAGAGAGCAGTGCTGGAGTTAGCTGCAGGTTTAGGGAGCAGATCAGTAACCAATGGTAGGCAAAAAAAAACAAACTATGAAGACAGCAACCGGAGGCAGGCTAGCAGCTGTAACCATGAGCGGCAAGAAGGGGAAGCGAGAGTGGAGTGCCAGCAGATGACTCTGTGGACAAGCTCAAAAACGGCAAGGGGACATAAAAGAATGGTTTTCGACTTTGCAGCAGAACTTAAAAATGATCAGACTAAGCTGGGGCAGCGCTTCAATGATGACCCTGCAAACTCACCCTTTTTTCTCTGGCGGCCGTGGCTGTGCAAGTGATCTTCAGTTTAAATAAAAGCCAAGCGGGTGCAGAGCCTTCCTGCCTCTGCCCATGCAGGTGTGTCCCGCCCCTAAAGGAAGTTAATGTAACTTCCTGTGGGGCGGGACGCATCTGCCCAGGCTCCTTCACAGAGACGGGAGGCTCTGCACCGGCTTGGCTTTTATTTAAACTGAAGATCACTCACAGAGTTGCCGCCGCTGCCAGAGCCAGAGAAAAGAGGGTGAATCTGCCGCTGCTGAGAAGCGGACTCGGCAGCGGAAGCAACGTGCCCTTTAAAAATGTTTTTTTTTTTTTTTTTAAATTTTGAAAGTGGAGTGAGGCGGCATATCCCGGGATTTGTCAGGTGACCTCTGGTAAATCCTGAGGCGACCCCCTTGGGGGTCGCGACCCACAAGTTGAGAACTGCTGATCTATGGCATGTCATTATTGCTGATGATTAGACCCATGTAAGACACCATCGATGCTGCCTTCAGAGTATTCACAGCCCTGGCCAACCTGAATCTGTGTCTTCTGCACTGAGCCATCAGACTGGACCCTACAAAAACATCTTAGCATTCAGACAGTGTAACTTCTTCTCTATGAAGATTTGGGCTCCAGGCATAAGGTAGGCAATGATGCATCCTGATTCATATGAAGTAATGAATTGAGCATGGGAATGGAACTCAGAAATAAAACTACCTTACTCACTGATTGGCCTAGTGACTCCATGACACTCATGTTCATAAAATTCTGACATCAATGAAAAAAAATATAACATAGCTTCAGATGTGTAAATACAGCCTTTATGCATCTGGACAAAGGAGTGTTTGAGGACTGTGACATCATATCCAAAACCAAATTCATGTTTTATCTAGAAGATGTGATCGATAGCCTACTATATGGAGCTGAAATGTCAAAAATAAATGGGAAACATTTCAAGACCCTGGAAAATCCTCATCAGTATTGCCTAAGGAAGATCCAGTCAGAAAGAAGATGCCCCCTTAGGACTCTGCAATAATTTCTGTACTGGCTTTTCTTGACCATGTGAAATAGTTAAACCGGAACACATCCACATAGATCTTTGCAGTTTTCCAGGTCTATAGAGCTGGAAGCGAGGTGCTGAGTTCCATGTGATCATGGACACACAAAAAACTGTAACAGAGCAGTGTTGGCATATATTGTATTCGACAACAAACAATTTCTGCTTAAATTACTTAAGCAAATATTTATAATTCAGAAGAAAGCATTAAAATGGAAGAAAAGGATGTTGGGTAGAACCACAAATAGAATGATTCTGTCTATCTCATATATGGTAAAATCTAATTATTCGTCATACAAAAACTTTCAAATAGTTCATGCAAAAACTCAGTCAAATCCATCTTTGACCATTCCTTCAAGTGGTCTTGTCCATTGCAGTAAACAGTAAAGGAGAAACTCAATGGAGGCCTTTGTTTTTCCCACCAACTGCATTGGGGTACTTCTCTTTAAAACGGCTGAAACAAGATAAGTAACAAATAAGTCACAAAACCTCAGACGAAAATGCTTTAATTATTCCCATTTTATAAAGACATGTAGGCGCCTATTTGCCTTTATGAAGTACTACTGTAAGTGGCAGAAAATGCACCTTAAATTAAGGCACAATAGCATCAGCCTTAAGAGCTGGTGTAAATGAGCACACCCACATCTTGCAAGTATGCAGATAAATTATTTTATCATCTACACACCTACCTGCTTGCACCACGCATGAGCATCCCAAACTCTATCCAAATGCATGCACAGAATGAAAGTATGCAAGATGCAATGTGCCTACTTTTACACTGACCCATATTCCATAAGAGGGCACTTATGTGCGTAAATGACTAAAGTAGTAATGTTTAGTGAATCATTAGCACCTAAAAAATAGGCACCTCATTATAAAATTACCCCATGTCTAATAAAAATAACTCAGACATTACATTCTCATAGGTTATTTATAAAACAAAACAAAAAAGAGAGTAAAAGAGAGAAAAAAACCCTGATGCAGCCAGGGGGCAAAACGCAGGTCTCCGCTGGGTTTCTCCTTCACACTTTGCTATAACAGCTTAGGTCACTTGAAGGATTCATTTAAGATGTATTTAAGATAAGTTTAAAAACAGCACATTGATTCCAGGTCACATATTTCTAAGGTTTGTTTGTTTTTTCACAAACTAGAGGATTTTAGGAGCAAAGATGAGATCTTACCACATATGTTATATGTGTTTTTTTGGATGGGGCGGATGGTAGCTTGCTTGAGAGAAGGTGGCAACCACAGAGGACCTTTAAATTTAAACCGCATCAGGTGCAGGAGCAGCGACCACCACCAACGAGCTCCCCCCATTGGGGTTTGAGCTGGGGAGTTGGAAAGAATACTCCTCCCCACTCCAGAGTTCAGACCCAATTGGCAAACGCAGAGGACCTTTAAATTTAAAGCACCATTAGGCGCAGGAGCAGCCACCACCACCAACGAGCTCCCCCGATCAGGGTTTGAGCCGGGGAGTGGAAAGACTCCTTTCCGCTCTGGTGCTCAGACCCAATTGGCAACCACAGAGGACCTTTACATTTAAAGTGCCATTGGGTGTGCTTGCACCTGGTGGGCCCTTGCCTGAGGGCCTCACTAGAGGACACTCTGGTGTGGCCCTTAGATGTGAAATGCAGGCAGGGAAGCAAAATTCAGCTCAGCTCAAGCCCAACCAATCTAGCAGCAGTCACCAGCCCCAACAACCACTATGACCACACCACCAGCCTCACCACTCTCAAGACTGCACCCCATCAAGAGCTGATGCCTTCCACACCTCACAGAAAACACGGCACCCAATGACACACACCATCCTAAAGAAAAACTCCAAACTGTAAGTACCACAGAACAGCTTTCGATCCTACCACTGAAGGAACTCCATAACTACCCTTCAGGACTATGCCACGAAACAAAGAACTCCTAGTAAACTACAGAAACAAATCATGCCAGCTGTCTGAACACTTTATGCCTTCCTTCTCATTTTGAACCTGTTCTGCCACCCCTCAGTAGCTACCTATACTACAAACCTCCCCACTGCAGCTCTACATTTTCCTCTACTACACATGCCCTGCCACGCACAAACATGGCAGAACATCTATAAGTACACCAACATGAAAATTCCCAGGTTAATAGGAATACAAACAAACACTCACAAAACCAGCCATCAAACCCCACCCATCCTAGGCACACCCATCAACATTAGGCTAATCAACGCCAGGTCCATCAGAAACAAGACTAATACTATCATGGATCATATGCAATACCACCAGAGCAACATACTCTGCATCACTGACCAGATTATTATGAATCAAATCATACCGCAGACCCACACTGCTTTCAACTGCCTGTGAACCCACAAAAGAGGTGGTGGGGTCCTAATTCTTGTGAGAACGGACCTTTAACTCAAAGCTTCTCGATCCACGAGTTCCAAACACTGCTACTTAATTACTCTAGAGAACAAATACCTAACCATCTACCTCACCTACCAGGCCCTCAGCGCTGCCACCGAAGAAACATCCAACATAATTGAAGCTGTGTGTTCGGCCAACTCTCCCCGCAAACCACTCATACTATTAGGAGACCTAAATCTGACATCCGCTTCCAACAAGGATGAAGTAGCCTTCCACAAAGCAATGGAATCCCTCCAATTCTGCCAAATTCTGAAGGGCCCCTCTCACCAGTCTGGCTCTACCCCTGATCTCATCTTTGTCCCAAAGAACCTCCTCTCACAGGACAGCATAATGGAACCTCAAGTCACACCAATACCTTGGTCAGACCACCATGCTATACACTTCATCTTCCCCCAATTGGAAAATCACAAACTGTACCTCACCCAGGCAGAAGATTTAAAGGATTCAACAAGGACTAGTTCCTCAATTAAACCCTCCCCAACCTCCCAAGGATTCCTCAGACCTGGATGAAGCTACCAAATCCTGGAATACCACCATCAGCAAAGCAGTGAAGGTCCCAAACTGCCCAAACCCACATTATGAAGAGGAGAAACCCAAATTAGCTCCACGGTGCTCTGTAGCAATACGAGAAACAAAGAGAAAACCTTGCCAGCTGGAACGAAAATGGAGACACGACCGGTCACAATACACTCTAACTCAATACCAAACAATGCAAAAAGAGTACAACAACCTAATCAACAAGCACAAACAAGAATATCACATCAACCTCATCTTAAAATCCTGTAACAAACCCAGAGAACTATTTGAAATCGTCAACATACTCACAAAAGATCCATCAAACAAAGAACGAATCATGATTCAACCTCAGATTTTTGCAGACTACCTCATCAACAAGAACAAGCCAACCGAGATGGCACCACCTCTTAACATCTCCAGCACCTCAAATGAGGAAGCCAATATCACACACAAATGGTGTGAATTCCACATCCCCACTTCAGAGCAAACTCTCCATACTATTACCGCACTGCACCATCGGACCCCTGCCCAGTAGAGTGGTTCAAATCAGTCAAGGAAGAGGTTATCAACTGTATCCACAACATTGTAAGCAAGTCTCTATCACAAGGCTATATGCCACATGCTCTCAAGCAAGCCACTATCCACCCCATCCTAAAAAACACATCAACAGACAGCTCAGACCCTGCATCCTACCATCCAATCTCCAGCCTCCCCTTCCTAGCCAAGATAATTGAAAAAGAAGTTCAGAGACAACTGCAAGACCATATTGACCTACATGCTCATCTGGATCCACACCAACATGGCTTCTGCCCTAACCCCTAAATGGGGATATTCAACGGCACTGGCATGGCTAGTGCCATTGAATATCCCCTCATAACTGCCCTACGTGCCACGATGCTTTCCAGTTAGCATTGAGGCGTGTCAGGGGTGTTCCGAGGTGGAACAGAGGCACCGTCAAGTGCTAACTGTGCAGCAGCGATATTGCATGCTGCCCGGTTCGCGATCTGCGCCTTAAAGATAGGCAAGGAAAACCTTCACCTATCTTTAAGGTGCAGGAGCTAACCAGGTAGCATGCAATATTGCTGTTGCTCGGTTAGTTACTGTGGCTTCTGGTGTCTGTGGTGATCCCCTGATAGTAAATGCCTGGGTCGCATATGACCCTGGCATTGAATATCCGGAGCTAAGGGTCAGCGGGCAGGGCTATGCGTTGTAGGGGCGCATAGCCTGCTCAACTCAGTATCGGGCCCTGAATGTTTAATGCTAATTAGAACATATGTAGATAGTTGTTATTTGGAATGAGCAGAAATACATTTATATGTTCTACATGCAATGCACTTAAAAGTAGCAGTTTTAATAGTTGTTTAATGTTTCTAGAAGGCCTTAGTCTATAAGGCTACATTAGTATGATATAGTCTATGTATGCAGTTGATATGAGGCATGTTTTTGAAAAGGTGAAGCAAGAAGTGAGATATGATAAAAATAGTGAAAAAGAAGGATTTTTGATGGACAGTAAAATGGTGAAGGTGCTCTAATGATGTGAAGTGATGTGCCAGTTTAATGAATATGTAGAGAGGAAATTCTGCGACTGATCTACAGCGGTAATGTGCACAGCTAGTATTTTTTTTCTCTTGATATCTGAATGGGTTTCTACTGTAGTATGAAATGGATTCTCTGATTCAATGGACTACTGTACACTGCAGTAATAACTTGATAGAAGTAGACAGCACAGACAACAGTTTGGAGGGTAAGACTGTGTGTTTATACTAGATCTATTAGTGAGAGAGATTGCTGAGTTGCTCAACGGTATGAGAGATTCCTTCTTGCCAGATAATAGTATGCCTTGTTAGAGAAGTTTCTTTTAAGAATATCAAAACAGAGCACAGTTAAAGTAAAGCATGAATATTGCTAATCTTCTTATATATAAAAAGAGCAACTTCTGATTCTAATTAGCAGCAGTACTATTGAGAAATAAATCCGCATGATCATGGTTTCATTAGATTATGTTTAAGATAATTTTCCAGGGATTATGGATTTGACAATTGTGATGGAGGGGAAAAGAAAAATGATTAACCATCCTTTTACTTGTGTTTGTATGTGCAAGTTTTGCTTTCTAGTTTTCAAGGATCTAAGCTTATCCCAGCTAAGAGAATTTGTCCTGATTTCATTCTATGTGAAAGAATGCAAATACTGAGAAATAGTACCTCTCAGAGCTTATTATAACTGCAGATAAGAACCTCTGGAGAATGGTTAAGCACATATTCTCCTGCTTTATCTATGATTGATTTGTAGTTGTGCATGGGTGAATGGGAAGATCTTCCATGTATGGTAATTTTTTTGGTGCTTAGATATCTGATACATTGTGTGATATAATAAAGACTAGGAAAAATTATGAAGGTGTTTAAAAAAAGATACAAGTTAGCAGCTTTGCTGAAAATTGAATTGCTTGTAAAAGTCAAAACAAGTTTATTTGATTAAAGGGAATTGTAAAAAAAGGGAGTAAATAAAGAAAATTAAAAAAAAGAAAGGTGAAACAACCAACAAATAATGAATCATACTTCATACTTCATTCTAACAAGTAAATTAAGTAATTAAACCAAGGTGATAAATGTGTGTTATAATGTTTTCTTTTTATGTTAGTAGATTAATTGAAAATCCTAGTACCCACCACATCCATGAAAGTGTAAGAGACTACAGAGTGGCTCTCTAGTCTATTTTACGCTTATCTTGCAAGAGTCTATTGGAGGAGAAATCTTAAATTCTCTTGTTGTGTGTTTCAGTTGTTATTATGGAATGACCTCTGCAGAACTGATGTTATTAATTGGAAGTGTGAAGCAAATGTCATTAGTGGAATAGGTAAAGTACAAACACCAAAACTTGTGCTGAAAACAGTATAACAAAGAGAAATATTAACCTGTCACTAATGCCTCTGTATTGCTCCATGGTGCGACTGCACCTTGAATATTGTGTGCAATTCTGGTCGCTGTATCTTAAAAAGGATATAATGGAATTAGAAAAGGTACAGAGAAGAGCCACCAAAATGGTAAAGGGGATGGGAGGATACACCTTTGAGGAAAGGCTTAAAAGGTAGGGCTCTTCAACCTGGAAAAGAGATGACTGAGAGGAGATGTGATAAAGATCTATAAATTAATGAATGGAGTGGAACAGGTAAACGTAGATCGATTGTTTACTCCTTCAAAAAGCAGAAAGACTAGAGGACATGCAATAAAGTTACAATATAACCCATTTAAGACTAATAAGAGAATATATTTTTCACTCAACATGTAATCAAACTCTGGAATTTGTTACTGGAGGAGGTAGTGAAACCTGTTAGTGTAGCTAGGTTTAAAAAAGGTTTGGGCAAATTCCTGGAGGAAAGGTCCATAAACCATTATTAAAGAACATAAGAACATAAGAACATAAGATATACCATACTGGGTCAGACCAAGGTCCATCAAGCCCAGTATTCTGTTTCCAACAGTGGCCAATCTAGGTCATACGTACCTAGCAGTTTCCCCAAGGGACACAGGTTCCACAATGCTTGTATTGGTTCAAGCATTGATATCCTGGGTCCCTTCTTAATAATGGTTTATGGACCTTTCCTCCAGGAACTTGTCCAAACCTTTTTTAAACCCAGCTACACTAACAGCCTTTACTACATCCTCCGGTAACAAATTCCAGAGTTTGATTACACGTTGAGTGAAAAAATATTTTCTTTTATTAGTCTTAAATAGTTTACCCTGTAGCTTCATTGCATGTCCCCTAGTCTTTCTATATTCTGATAAGGTAAACAATCGATCTACGTTTACCCGTTCCACTCCGTTCATTAATTTATAGACTTCTATCATATCTCCCCTCAGCCGTCTCTTTTCCAGGTTAAAGAGCCCCAACCTTTTTAGCCTTTCTTCATAGGAGTAGCCTTCCATCCCCTTTACCATTTTGGTGGCTCTTCTCTGAACCTTTTCTAAAATTGCTATATCCTTTTTAAGATACGGCGACCAGAATTGCACACAATATTCAAGGTGCGGTCTCACCATGGAACGATATAGAGGCATTATAATATCTTTTGTTTTATTTTCCATTCCTTTCCTTATCATACCTAGCATTCTATTTGCTCTCTTGGCCGCCGCTGCACACTGGGCCGAGGGTTTTAACATGGTATCCACAAGGACGCCTAAATCTTTTTCTTGGGTGGTGGTTCCTAATGTGGAACCTTGCATCGTGTAACCATAGTTTGGGTTGTTCTTCCCTAGGTGCATAACCTTGCACTTCTCCACATTAAATTTCATCTGCCATTTTGATGCCCAGTCTTCCAATTTATCAAGATCCTCTTGCAATTTTCCACAATCCTCCTGGGTTTTAACAACTTTAAATAGTTTTGTGTCATCAGCAAATTTGATAACCTCACTCGTTATTCCACTTTCCAGGTCATTTATGAATATGTCAAAAAGCAGCGGACCCAGCACAGATCCCTGGGGTACACCACTATTCACCTTTCTCCATTGGGAAAATTGGCCATTTAGCCCTACCCTCTGCTTTCTATCTTTTAACCAGTTCCTGATCCACAGTAGTACACTGCCTCCTATCCCATGACTCTTTAGTTTTGCCAAAAGTCTCTCATGAGGGACCTTGTCAAAGGCTTTCTGAAAGTCCAGATACACAATATCAACCGACTCACCTTTGTCCACCTGTTTATTCACTCCTTCAAAAAAACATAACAGATTAGTAAGACAAGATCTTCCTTGTCTAAAGCCATGTTGGCTGTCTCCCATTAGGTCATGACTATCTATATGCTGAGTAATTTTATTCTTTATGATGGTTTCTACCATTTTTCCCGGTACTGATGTCAGGCTCACCGGTCTGTAGTTTCCCGGATCACCCCTCGAACCCTTTTTAAAAATTGGTGTTACATTGGCGATCCTCCAATCCTCAGGTATTAGAGATGATTTTAATGATAGTTCACAGATTACTGATAGCAGGTCTGCAATCTCAAATTTCAGTTCTTTCAACACCCTTGGATGTATACCATCCGGCCCAGGTGATTTGCTACTCTTCAGTTTATCTAATAGTTGTAGGACATCTTCCCGATGTATCGATATTTCCTTCAATTCTTCCACACCTTTAAATACCACTTCAGTCGTGGGTAACATCCCTACATCTTCCTCAGTAAAGACCGAAGCAAAGAATTCATTCAGTCTCTCCGCTATCGCCTTGTCGCCTCTTAGTGCTCCTTTAACCCCTTTATCATCTAATGGACCAACTGACTCTCTCACGGGTTTTTTGCTACGAATGTACTTGAAAAGGTCTTTATTTCGCGTTTTTGCTTCCGCAGCAAGCTTCTTCTCAAATTCTCTCTTTGCCTGCCTTATCAATGCCTTGCATTTGACTTGCCAGTGCTTGTGCTGTTTCCAGGTTTCATCATTTGGCTCTTTTTTCCATTTCTTGAAAGATGCTTTTTTGGCAACAACAGCCTCTCTGACCTCAGCTTTAAACCATGCTGGCAATTTTTTGGACTTCCTTCCACTTTTCTTAAAGCGTGGAATACAGCTGGTCTGGGCTTCCAAGATAGTATTTTTCAACAACACCCAAGCTTGATGTACGTCTTTAACCTTTGCAACTGCTCCTTTTAGTTTTTTCTTAACTGTTTTCCTCATTCTATCATAGTCTCCCTTTCGAAAGTTAAGGGGTAGTACTGTGGATTTCCTTACTATCCCTCCTCCACTAATTAAATCAAAGGCGATCATGCTATGATCACTATTGCCAAGTGGCCCCAACACCCTTATCTCTTGCACTACATCTGGTGTTCCACTAAGGACTAGGTCTAATATTGCTTCCCCTCTGGTCGGTTCATGAACCAGCTGCTCCAAGAAGCAGTCATTTATTTCATCTAGGAACTTTATCTCCCTAGCATGTCCTGTTGTGACACTGACCCAGTCGATGCCGGGGTAATTGAAATCACCCATTATTATTACTGCACTGTAACTTTTGCTAGCTTCCTTGATTTCTTTGAGCATTTCATCATCCATTTGTTCATTCTGGCCAGGCGGACGATAGTACACCCCCACTGCCATCGCCTTCCCCTTTTTACATGGAATTTCAATCCATAGAGATTCTACAGCAAATTTTGTTTCTTGCAAAACTTTAATCCTTTCTGACTCAATGCCCTCTCTAACATAGAGCGCAACCCCTCCACCAATTTGATCAGCTCTATCATTTCGATATAGTTTGTACCCAGGTATCACAGTGTCCCACTGGTTGTCCTCCTTCCACCATGTCTCTGATATTCCAATCATATCTAACCTCTCGTTTAGTGCTATATATTCTAACTCTCCCATCTTGTTTTGTAGACTTCTAGCATTTGCATACAAGCATTTTAGAGACTGTATTTTATTCATATTAATTTGGCTATTGGTAGACATGGGTAATTTGGGATCTTTAAGTTCTGTCTGCTCCATACTCGAGGGCATTTGGGCTACTTTACTCTTTTTTGGAACCTCTCTGCTTTTTGTAGTATCCTTCAAGGATACATTCTTCCGAACCATGCGCTCTTGGGCGACTGTCGGCTTTCCCCTATTATCTAGTTTAAAAGCTGCTCTATCTCCTTTTTAAAGGTTAATGCCAGCAGCCTGGTTCCATCCCGGTTAAGGTGAAGCCCATCCCTTCGGAAGAGCCCCTCCTTTCCCCAGAATGTTCCCCAGTTCCTAACAAATCCGAACCCCTCATCTCTGCACCATTGTCTCATCCACGCATTGAGACTCCGGAGCTCTGCCTGCCTATTGGGTCCTGCACGTGGAATGGGAAGCATTTCGGAGAACGCTACCCTGGAAGTTCTGGATTTCAACTTCCTACCTAAAAGCCTAAATTTAGCTTCCAGAACCTCCCTACCACATTTTCCTATGTCATTGGTACCAACATGTACCAAGACAGCAGACTCCTCCCCAGAACTATCTAAGACCTTATCTAGGTGGCGTGTGAGGTCCGCTACCTTCGCACCAGGCAGGCATGTTACCAGGCGATCCTCACGTCCACCAGCCACCCAGCTATCTACATGCCTAATGATCGAATCACCAACTATAACTGCTGTCCTAACCCTTCCCGCATGGGCACTTGGCCCTGGAGAAACCTCCTCGGTGCGAGAGGGGTTTACATCACCTGGAGGACAGGTCCTAGTTACAGGATCACTTCCTGCCACACCAGGGTGATGCTCTCCTGTCACGTGACCTCTCTCCTCCATGGCAACAGGGATGCTGCCAGACCTGGAAAGAGGACCTGGAAAATCCACTGCTTGCCCCATGACAAACATTGTGGAACCTGTGTGCCTTTTTGGGAACCTGCTAGGTACTTGTGATCTGGATTATCCACTATTGGAAACAGGATACTTGGCTTGATGGAGCTTGTTCTGACTCAGTATGGCATATCTTATGTTTTTATGTTAATGTATCTATTCCTGTTGTTTTGTGTCCTGATTTTCCATTCTTCGTATGTTACATAGTAACATAGCAACATAGTATATGACGGCAGATAAAGAACAGCATGGTCCATCTAGTCTTCCCAGCAAAGCGGCAAGAGTAGGTACACCTGCCACTCCGTGCAGGTCACTCCTCCCCATGCCTTTGTTAAGGGGTGTACCCATGGCTCTGTGTAGGTCACTCCTGTTTATTGAGATATAAGAGATAGTTATGTTTGTTTGTTTTTATCCTGTGGCTATAAAGGGATCCACTGTGTATGTCCCATGCCATTTTGAATTCTGTCACTCTATTTTTCCCCACCACTTCCATTGGGAGGGCATTTCAAGCATCCACCACCCTTTCAGTGAAAAAGTATTTCCTGACAGTCTTTCAGTTTACCCTCTTGCAGCTTCCAGCTTCATGTTATGCCCTTTAGTTTTACAGCTTTGAAAGAGGTTTTTTGTTCATTAGTACTCTTTAATTATTTAAAGGTCTGAATCATATCTCCCCTGTCCCTCCTCTCCTCCAGAGTGTACATATTTAGATCTTCAAGTCTCTTCTTTTAAGTCTTCTGACGCAGGCTCCAAATCATTTTGGTCGCCTTCCTCTGAACTATTTCGAGCCTTTTTATGTCCTTTGGGAGATATGGTCTCCAAAACTGAACACAATATTACAAGTGAGGCCTCACCAGCGACTTGTACAGTGGCATTAGTACCTCTTCCTTTCTGCTAGTAATTCCTCTCTGTATGCAGCCCATCTTCCTTCTGGCTTTTGCCATCACCTTGTCATACTGTTTTGCCATCTTGAAATCCTCAGAAACAATCACTCCGAGGTCCTTCTCCTGGTCTGTGCACACCAACCTCTCACCCCCTATCGCAAACAATTCCCTTGGATTTCTGCTTTACAAGTGCATGACAGGGCACTTCTTCACATTAAATCTTAACTGCCAAGAATTAGACCATTCTTCCAGCTTTTATAGATCTTTCCTCATGTTATTCACTCCCTCAGGGGAGTCCACTCTGTTGCAAATTTTCGTGTCATCTAAAAAAAGACAGACTTTTCCATTCAGTCCTTCAGCAATATCATTCACAAATACATTGAAAAGTACCGATCCCAGGGCCAATATCTGGGGCACACCACTAATCACCTTCCTTTCATCCGAGTGAGTTCCGTTTACAATCACCTTCTGTCGTCTGTCAGTCAACCAATTTCTGATCCAGTTCACCACCTTGGGACCCATCCCCAAGCTGTTGAGTTTATTGATATGCCTCCTATGAGGAACAATATCATAGAAACATAGAAAAACAATAGCAGAAAAAGACCACTTGGCCTATCTAGTCTGTCCTTCCATATCAACAACTACAACAGTCTCCTTTTTTCCTTTAGAGATCCTCTGTGTTTGTCCCATGCTTTTTTGAATTCAGATACTGTCCTCATCTCTACCACCTCCACTGGGAAACTATTCCACAGATCCACCACTCAAAGGCTTTGCTGAAATCTAGGTAGATCACAACCATCACATGCCCTTGATCTAGGTCTCTGGTCACCCAGTCAAAGAACTCAATCAGATTTGTTTGGCAAGCATGGGACAGACACAGAGGATATCTAAAGGAAAAAAGGGTATTGTTGTAGGGTTGATATGGAAAGGCAGACTAGATTGGCCATGTGGTCTTTTTCTGCCATAATGTTTCTATATTTTTATGAGACATCCAAGCTGTCTACTGAGGAGAGTTGCACAAACTCATCCCTCTACTGACCCTCAGACTTGGATCCTCTGGGCAACTAATTTTATTTTATTTATTTATTTAACAGTATTTCTAAACCGCCTTATCTTAATAATCAAGGTGGTATCACAGCAAACAATCGGGTAAAGTGAGTGTGTTATACATGCAGTGAGGGTGAAATTGAGTGAGTGTTGTATTGTGTGCTAGATTGGTGTGAGCTATGTACAGAGTGGGCTATATACAGTGGTGCAAAAAACATATTCCATACATACATTGCTTAGGCGGTATCTGTGCTGTTATGCATTCTCTGAGGTTATGTGATGTGTCCATAGTGTTCTATGAACAGCATGGTTTTTAGCTGTTTTCTAAAGTCTTTGAGGTCTGTAGTAGCCCTCAAATCGTCCGGGAGTTTGTTCCATATTGTTGGAGCAGCCATGGCGAGTGCTCTGTCCGTTGTGTCCTTGTGTGTGTGTTTGTATTCACTGGGTGTGCTGACTCGGTTGTGTGTTTGTTTTCTTCTGGGACGTGTGCTGGTGTCTGGTTGTATGAGGGAGTGCAGGCTGTTGGCTGATGTGTGCTGTTTTATCTTAAATAGGTTTATGATAGTTTTGTATCTGATGCGAGCACCGATTGGAAGCCAGTGTAAGTCCTTTAAGGTAGGTGTGATGTGCTCCTGTCTTGCAGTTCCTGATATGATTCGTGCTGCAGTGTTTTGTGCCAGTTGGAGTGGTTTGAGGGCTTGTTTCGGTAGTCCAAGGTATATCGGATTGCAGAAGTCCAGCGGTGGGGTTATCAGTGCTTGACAGACGGTACGGAAGTGTTCCGGGGCGAGTAGCGGTTTCAGTCTCCTGATGATTTGCATCTTGTAGTAGGCTTTTTGGATTGTTTTGTCTATGTGTGGCTTGAGATTGAGTTTATTGTCCAGAGTAACTCCGAGGTATCTCACTTCTGATCTTATTGGTATAGTAGTGCTTTGTATCTTTATATTTGGTGGGTGTATGAAGTTTTGGTTCCGAGTGATGATTAAAGCTTCGGTCTTGTTGTAGTTTATTGCGAGGTTGTTGTTTTGACACCAACTTGCCATTTGGGTAAGGCAGTCTGTTATCTTAGAGAAGTCCGGGTTGTCGATTGATATCGGGGTGTATATCATGATGTCGTCATATATATATTAGACAGTTTTATAGCATCAACATCATTAATCAATAAAACTTCTTTCAAATTTTTCTGAAAAAGAATGGTAGCTGACAAATAATGAGTACAAGGAAAATTGATAAAACGGAGATGGTGAACAACCAAGCTGTCTCTAACCGAAGATGATAGGGCAGTCTGAACCAAAGACAGCTGCCCCTTAACTTTAGATATCAAAGAATTACACACAGACAGCTTATTGTCCTGCTCATCAAATTTACCAACAACGTCCATGAAAAACTGGGAAACCTGATGTAAAGATGAGCACAATGACATTTCAGTTCAAGTGACCACCTCCCAAAAATCCCGGAGGGAAATATCTTTAGGAACATTAACCTTATCAACAGTCACGGGAAAATTAAGAGGTGATTAACCTAGAAGATTTAGAAGCAAATAATCCTGCATCAAGTTCAGAGGCTTCCAAAGAGAAACAGGTGCGAGGGGGCCGACCCTTCTTGAAAAGCAAGGGGGGGGGTCACAACTCGCTCACAGAGCAGCCCTGGCTGGGTGGGGTAAGACCCAAGTTGTTGGAGGGCAATGCCGATGAGAGTCCACCACCAGACTTCTCCAATGTTGCCTGCTGGACATGGCGATCCATGGGGCTAATAACCTTGATTGATTTAGCCAAAGCTACCTTCTTCCTTTTCCCCATAAGACACTCCAACATCAGGCTACAAGGTCTTTCATGCTCTAAAGGAGCTCCAAAGGGACAGGGCCTGCCACTTTGGGCACATGCTCACAGGCTCGTGCCCGCAGCTGCATGCTGTGGTGAGCCCAAGGTTTTAAAGGGCCAGGAGTGATGTCAATGACCACACCTCTGCCCATGGCAGTCAGGAATCAGGCAGAAGAAATCTGGTAACAGAAATGCAGCAGGATAGTGTCCCCCCAATTTGCTTTCTTCTCCAATATTCATTAACCTTGCGTTTCCTCTTCCTTATCCTAGCATGTGTTCTTATACCCCTTCCTCTCTACATTCCCCTGGTTATGATTTTGCTTCTTCCCCACTCTCCACCATAGCTATCCTCCTCTCCCTCTTTGGCCCACTCTGATCCCAGCATTTGCCAGCATCAGCCCTCTTTCAGTCCTAGGACTCTCAGTCCTAGAATTAGCCGCCTTCCATTCCCATTCCCAGTCCCCAATGCCATCCCCAGTCCCCTTCTAGTCCTAGGCCCCCAATCCTAATATCAGCTCATTTCCAGTATAAGCCCATTTCCAGTCCCACCCCAAGCCCAGTATCAGCCCATTTTGAGTCCCAGGCCCAGTATCATCCCATTTTCACTCCCATCCAGCCCCAATCCCCAGTATCAGTCCATTTCTAGTCCCAGCCCCTCTCCCAGCATTAGCCATCTTCTAGTCCTTGCCCTTTCCACTAGTATCAGTTCCTTTCCAGTCTCTCCCTCCCTCCTTCTGCATCAGCCCACTTCCAGTCCTAGCTACCTCCCCCATTATCATCAGTTCCAGCCACACATTTGTTCTTTTCTTTTCTCTGTCCTGTGTTAATGTTTAGCACAGCTACAGGAGCATTTGCTTTTGCTCCCGTGGCTGTGTTCTACTCAAGCTGTCGGCACCATGACATTTTTATGCAGCTATGAAGACAGAGGGCAGGCTGGAAATGAGTCATTGAGGGAGGCTCCCTGTGCCCTTACTCTGGTGTTCCCTGAGGCAATGCCCCTCTGACTTATCTCTTAAGCCGGCTTTGGGAAGTAGTGAGGCGCCCCCCTCTGAAATTATTATTATTGGAAGCTGCATAATTGGCAGAAAGGGATCCCTCAAAATCCAGTGTGATCCATAGCAAGTGGAATGGGGTGGGTCGCAGAGGCAATGGCCCCACCAATATTTTGCAAAACACAGCATCAGGAACTGGAAAGCTGGGGGGCAGGGCTGGAGATTGGTTTGATTGGCTCCTCCAGCTAAAAAGATGCTCTGGTGTCTTTGATGTGATCAATTGACTGCCTCCTCCCAGTGACTCCTTGCTGCTCAATCACAATAATTATGTGTCCAAAACAGGAACACATTCACCCATGCCCCAGAAAAACCAAGATGAAACTTTTGGCAAGCCTGACGGTAAGCAAACCATGTGAAGAGGGAGACGAACCTCAAGTGCCAAGAAATGCAATCAAAGACCACAAAAATGTGGCAGAACAATACTTAAATATTTCCCATGCTTGATTAAGGATAATTTCCAAGCATACCTTGATAGGTTGCTTATACATATTGCTAAAATCCTTATATGAAAAAATAAACCTCAAAAGAGACGTAAATACTGTATATATGATAATAATACAAAAATACAGTACTGATAAGAATATAATTAACATAATGCAACCAACAGAAAGAATCCTTTTCTAAAGAATCTCAAAATGACAAAATACACATTGGAGGAAAATATACCTCAGGAATATTACCAAAGCCGACGCAAAGACTCTAATCAAATAACAGCAGCCCAGAGGTTGCACAGGCCAACACCGGCCCACAGAATGCTGATAATCTTCCACATCATAGGTCTGTAAAAAAAATCTCCAGTGCATATCACATACATAGACAGGATAAGATAATCAATTAGATAAAGTGAGCTTACAACATGGCAGGCAATACTTAGCTCAAGCACAGGTCAGAAACAACATCTTAGTTCCTATGCCAGGCGTTTTGCCAAAGCTGCATCAGGAGTTAGACATACCCAGTGCCAATACTATCAAGCCTCTAAAAAGAAACATCCTGTGAGTTGCAGCTAATCTAACACAGAAAAAGGTTCACATCAAACTCTTACTTAAAAAGATGAAGCAAAAACATTAGTTTCCAAATGACTTTCTCAATCACCACTTTCAAAATGTTCAGCAGTACAGCCCAAATCATTCATGAAAACGCAGAGCATGCACTCTTTAAAGCTCAGGTTGTACCTGCCAGATTCCATCCCTAGAGACAGGGAAATCCCATTGCGTATGTAAACTAGCAACCAATAGAAGCTCAGTGCTGTGTAACCCACCCACTACCGCCCAGATTCGCTTGTGCTGTGATCACCAATATGCTCTCCAATCAATGAATTCGTTTAGGCCACCCGATCTGACCATGACCAAACAAAAAATCCCAAACTGTTCTTTACGAATCAGCAACAGATCACGATCGCCACACAAATTCGGGGAGGGTGGGGGACGGAGATGTGATCAAGTACTAGGCTCCCTTTGGCACAATGAAATACTACCATGAGGGTTAGCAGTAAATTTGGTAGACTGAGATCATACTCCACTAGCTTAGAATTGAGGATCATTATCGTTATGGCATGTGCAAGACTAGCCCATTTAAAAATAAGAACATAGGATAAGGTCCATCAAGTCCAGAATCCTGTCCAAAAGGTACACAGATTCCACGCTGCTTAATCCAGGGGTAAGCAGTGGACTTCTCTTATCCAGTTTAATAATAGTTTATTGACTTTTCCTCTTGGAACTTGTCCAAACCTTTTTTTAAACCCAGCTACACTAACAGATTTTACTACATCCTCGGGTAATGAATTCCCGATTTTGATTATACTTTGAGTGAAAAAATATTTCCTCCTATTAGTCTTAAGTAGGGTACATTGTAGTTTCATTGCGTGGCCCCTGGCCTTTCCACTTTTTGTAGGAGTAAGCAACTGATCTATGTTGTCATACGCCCAACAGCCCTCTGCCTAGGGGTCAGAGGGTTGGGGCTACCATGAAGTCCTTTATGTAGAAAATGACTATAGCTTTTACTCCCGCTATGCCTTATGGGAATGGTAGTTTTTAGTCCTCTGATAAAAGGATAGCCGTGAGTCGAGTGTTAGGCAAAAATTGACAAGAAAGTGCAGAACAAACAGTACTCTTCACAGGAGCTTTGCTTGAAGGTTATTTACAGAAACAAAATAGTAAATCAAAACAGCTTCTTCTTTTTCCACAAAGAAGAAGATTCCTTTCCTCTGCTTTATCTCAGCTCAATCACCCAAATCTTTAGCGAAGAGATTTAATGTCGTCTGCGAGACAAAGCGTACAATCCATTGTAATTTCTTCTGAGTCAGCAGAATTAAATTCCCATTGCATCTCCTCCCCCTCAGGGCTTACTGAGCTTTGTTTCAAACTGTTACTGCTAGGCCGTGAATAACCTCTCTCTAAGAACTGGGGCATTTCCCCTGGGTACAGTTCTAGATGGTGAGGTCTTGTAAGGTTTGTGGCTGTGGGGATTCTTCCCTGGCTCTCCCCTAGTTCTCTCCAGCTGCTAGACAATGCTTTATACCTTTTTGCATTCAATTCCTGCCTAAAGCACTGCCCTAGCTCTTTAGTACAAGTTGAGCCTCTTGACTTCCCTGCTTTAGTGTTAGGTTCCCACCTGTATAGACCTTGAGACCTTTCCTCCGGCAGTGAGATCCGAAGGGCTCCCAACTCTCTCCGTCTAGGCGGGTTCCTAGTAACTGGCTGTGCCTGCTCTCCTTCTGCTCGGTTAGCCTCACTTCCCAAACTACAACCAGGTTCTTCACAGAGTCTCCAACCTTCTGAAGTCTCTGAGCCTCTCCACTTCCCTGAAGTTCTCCGTGTGCCAGTCTCTCCTTCTTGGCCACTGCTTCCTTCTCTGCCACTCCTTCCACCTCTTTGCTCTCTGCCAGGCCTTCTGCTTCCCTCCTTCTCTGCCTCCTTCTCCTCCCTCTCTGGGGCTACTGAGAAGCGTTTATATTTCTGCTCTCTGAAGCTTGGCTTGGCTTTTTTAAGCAGGTGAGAGTACTCAAACTCCAAGCTTGCTGCTACGTCAGAGCTTGGGTGTGTCAGCTCAACTGCTCCCTCTCTCTGCTTGCTTCTCTTGTGCAGACCCTGAGCTGTGTGTGTTGGCTGACTGTCATTTTTAAAGGTAAAATCCACCTTTCTTTCTACTTCCATAGGTTCTGCCTGTGCTTCTGTATTACATATCCCCCCCTTAAGATATTACGGGCTGGCAAACCCACACTTGCACAGCTCATAATACGTGATAGGGCCCGGATATGCTCTTCTACCTGGGACAAACTGGCTGCTGCTGTCCTCTCATGCCAGGGCCTCAGGACATTCACATGGTAAACCTGTCGGCGCCCTTTGTTGGTCTCCACCGCATAGGAAACGGGACCCACCTGTGCCACTACTTTATAGGGACCCTTCCATTGAGCCTCAAATTTTGGCTTGACGTCTGCTACCATTACCACGACCTTCGCCCCTATGGTCAACTGCCGTGGTTTTGTCCCTCTATCATAATATTTCTTCTGGCATTTTTTGGTTGGCCTGTAGATTCTCTTCCGATACCTGAGAAGTCCTTTGTAGGCGACTCCTCATTTGCGAAGAAATTGGGGCACCCCTATTTCCTCCACTTTGGGCTCCACCCATTGTTCACGTAAAATGTCTAAGATTCCCCTCGGGGCACGTCCAAACAGTAATTCATAAGGGGAGGTCCCCAAGGACACCTGAGTACGCTCCCTACAGGCATACAAGACAAAAGAGAGCATGACATCCCACTCAGACATTTTTCCATCTAACCCACGTCTCAGCATTTGTTTGAGTGTCTGATTCAACCGCTCCAGCAGTCCGTTGGTCTGGGGGTGGTAGGCGGCGGTCTTTAGGTGGTGTATCCCAAACGCATCCCATACTTGGGCCAAATATCTGGACATGAAATTGCTGCCACGGTCGGTAAGCATCTCTTGGGGAAAGCCGACCTCACAAAATAGTTTAATCAGTTCCAGGGCTATGGATCTGGCTGAGATATTCCGTAGGGGTATAACCCACGGGAAGCGGGTAGCCTGATCTATTACCACCAGGATATACTGAAATCCTCTAGGCGTCTTTAGGAGGGGTCCCACGATGTCCATGGCCATACGCCGTATGGGTTCAGATATCGTGGGGGTAGGAATCATGGGTACCCCTGGTGGCTTGGCAGGGGTAACCCGCTGACACGATGGACAAGATTCACAAAAACGGGCGGTCTCTTTAAAAAACCCCGGCCAATAAAATCGGGCTAAAATTTGATCCAGGGTCCCCTGTATTCCCTTATGACCCCCTATAGGGTGGCCATGGGCCATTCTTAAAACCACGGCCTTGAAAGTAGTCGGAACGACCAACTGTTTCCTAACTGCTCCAGTCTGAGGGTCATTACTCTCCCTATATAATATTCCCTTATCTAATAGGAATCTCGGGAGCGTATCCAGCTCAATTTTGGCATACTCAAACGCCCGTTTTAACGCGGGGTCTGCTTGCTGCTCCTTAGGGAAACATGGAAATCTCTTAACGACGTCTGCCGGAACCCAAGGCAACCCTTGTCCGGTCTCCATTTCTGCCCTCCGCTGAGTCCTATGCTTTCTTTCCCGTCGTTTGTCTGCTTTACTTTTCACTATCTTCTCTGAAGGGACACTAATTAGATCCTCATGTGTGGAAAGCTCATTTAGTGCCTCATCTACCAGTTCCTCTATCTCCCCTAGGGGTTCATATTTCCCTTCTGGGGGTTCCTTCTCTTCCTCTGGGGATTCAGCTTTTGCCTTTGAGGTTCCTGCCTGGGATCTAGTGGAGACCATACCTGTCTTCATGTGTAGGCCCTTCTCCATCACTCTGCAAAACCTGGGCCAGTCCCTACCCAGTACAATATCGTGGGGCAACTTAGGGACTACTGCCACTAGCACCTCCTTCCATGTACCTAACCCTTTTACTGAAAGTTTGTATAGAGGGTAAAAGGAAGACGCTCCATGTATACAACGGATCTTAACTCTGCCTTCTGGTTGACTCGGTACTGACCCGCTGCGGGCTTCTATGGTCTGCTAGAGTTTTCTCGAAACCATACCTTGGTCTGCACCCGAGTCTAGCAAGGCACTGGCTAAAACACCCTGAACCTCCACATTCAGAAGAAAACCTACTTGTGCATGTTTACCATTGGCAATTATCAGTGCTGTACGCATCATAGAATCTTTTTTCATATGACCTGCTTTACCACACTTATAACATTTTCCTCATTCCCATTTACTTTCTCTCCCTGGCAGACAATTGGTTACATGCTTCACATTTGGTTTCAACTCCTTTTCTGATTTTTCAAAGTTTGCCTCTCCCAATACACTAAGAGCGCCCCCTTTTGGTTTACTAACCAACTCGGCCTTGAGATACCATTCCGTAAGGAGGGCGGCCTCTGCTGTGGTCTGGCAACTTTGCAAAATCAAAAAAGCACGTATTTCCTTAGGAACTGCTTCCATGTATTGTTCCGACACAATGGCATCAATTACTGATTCAAGGGTTTTTCCTTCAGGAGTGAGCCACTTCCAGGCTAAGCTCCGTACCCTTTGTACCAAAGCCTTAGGTGTTTCATTTGGCTTTAGCTTAGTAGCTCTCAACATTCTTCTATAGACCATAGGTGTCAAACCCAACCTATCTCGAATAGCTTTCTTGAGCTCCTCATAGCTCGTTGCAAGAGCAGCGGGCATGGCTTTATAGGCCGCTAAGGCCTCTCCCGTTAGGGACGTCGAAAGCCTAACTGCCCATTATTCTGGCGGCCACTTCACATTAAGGGCAACTCTTTTGAACGCCTCGATAAAGTCGTCTATATCATCATTAACTGTAAGTTATCCAAAAGCTAAAGTCTCACAGTGCTGTGGTCCTATCACATAGGTATGCGCGGGTCTTGCTTGTCCTTCCGCCTTCTGGCCGGCAAGCAAAGCCTGGACCAAGTCCACAATCGTTTTTTGCTGGGCCTGGAGTGTTGCAGCAGCCTGTTCCTGGGCATGCTGAGACATCTCCCGCTGTTTTTCGAATTGGGAGGCCATCCAACGGAACATCTCCTGCGGATCCATCTCTCGTGCTTTCCTCTGCAGAGAAACAAAAGAAAGAAAAGGCCCACCAAGTGTGGCACTACCACTGTGTTTTCAGACTGTCTAGCTTAGGTGCTGGTTATGAGCTCTCTTTCTCACTGGAATCCCCTACAGCCACGCCCAAATACCGTTTACCTGAGCATAGTGTAGATTCAGGCCTTGAAAAGGGGTCTTTTCGCTGGTCTCCAGTCCCTCTGGCCGATACTGCCAGCGATCTCCCACTCTGCTCCTCAGCGCACAGCTTTGCATCTTTGGTTGCTTCCGTTGAAAAAAACTTTGGTGTATCTCCTGGAGTTTTTCCACTTGTATCCTCTTATATATTTGTAAGTTCTACACAAAAATCCGTGAAACTACGCCACTTGTCATACGCCCCCCAGCCCTCTGCCTAGGGGTCAGAGGGTTGGGGCTGCGATGATGTCCTTTATGCAGAAAATGACTATAGCTTTTACTCCCGCTAAACCTTATGGGAATGGTAGTTTTTGGATAGCCGTGAGTTAAGTGTTAGGCAAAAATTGACAAGAAAATTTATTCCCCTTCCCAAACAGACTTAGTGCAGAACAAACAGTACTCTTCACAGGAGCTTTGCTTGAAGATTATTTACAGAAACAAAATAGTAAATCAAAACAGCTTCTTCTTTTTTCTCATAAACATAAACATTTCCTCTGCTTTATCTCAGCTCATTCATCCAAATCTTTAGCGAAGAGATTTAATGTCATCTACGAGACAGAGCGTACAATCCATTGTAATGTCTTCTGAGTCAGCAGAATTAAATTCCCATTGCATCTCCTCCCCCTCAGGGCTTACTGAGCTTTGTTTCAAACTGTTACTGCTAGGCCAGGAATAACCTCTCTCGAAGAACTGGGGCGTTTCCCCTGGGTACAGTTCTAGATGGTGAGGTCTTGTAAGGTTTGTGGCTGTGGGGATTCTTCCCTGGCTCTCCCCTAGTTCTCTTCAGCTGCTAGGCAATGCTTTATACCTTTCTGCATTCAATTCCTGCCTAAAGCACTGCCCTAGCTCTTTAGTACAAGCTGAGACTCTTCACTTCCCTGGTTTAGTTTTAGGTCCCCACCTGTATAGACCTTGAGACCTTTCCTCCGGCAGTGAGATCCGAAGGGCTCCCAACTTTCTCCGTCTAGGCAGGTTCCTAGTAACTGGCTGTGCCTTCTCTCCTTCTGCTCGGTTAGCCTCACTTCCCGAACTACAACCAGGTTCTTCACAGAGTCTCCAACCTTTTGAAGTCTCTGAGCCTCTCCACTTCTTTGAAGCTCTCCGTGTGCCAGTCTCTCCTTCTTGGCCACTGCTTCCTTCTCTGCCACTCCTTCCACCTCTTTGCTCTCTGCCAGGCCTTCTGCTTCCCTCCTTCTCTGCCTCCTTCTCCTCCCTCTTTGGGGCTACTGAGCAGCGTTTATATTTCTCCTCTCTAAAGCTTGGCTCGGCTTTTTTAAGCAGGTGAGAGTAATCAAACTCCAAGCTTGCTGCTACGTCAGAGCTTGGGTGTGTCAGCTCAACTGCTCCCTCTCTCTGCTTGCTTCTCTTGTGCAGACTCTGAGCTGTATGTGTTGGCTGACTGTCATTTTTAAAGGTATAATCCACCTTTCTTTCTACTTCCATAGGTTCTGCCTGTGCTTCTCTATTACAATGTTTACCTATTCTACACCACTGATTATTTTATTTTATCTTATCTCCCCTCAGCCATCTCTTTTCCAAGCTGAAAAGCCCTAACCTTTTAAGCCTATCCTCATAGGGGCATCCTTCCATCTCTTCTATCGCTTTGGTCACTCTTCTCTGTACCTTTTCTAATTCTACTATATCCTTTTTTAGATATGATGACCAGAACTGCACCCAATATTTAAGGCACAGTCGCACCATGGAGCAATACAGAGACATTATAATATTCTTGTTTTATTCTCCATTCTCTTTCTGAAAATTCCTAGCATTCTATTTGCTTTCTTGGCCGCTGATGCACCCTGAGCCTAGATCCTTTGGAGAGATTGCCTTCTAAATGAATTGAAAAGAAGAAATTGTTATATCAATTTGAACCATAAAAGATGCCCTACTTGCCTTTCCTCTAAACATCATACCTTCTGATGCCTAGCTGTCAAATTCAGGTTTGGATAACTTTATTGGCATGGCAGTTTTTCATGTGCTGCCGAAGTAATATATCTTGTAGTTAAGGCAGAAAAAGACAAAAGGAGGTCACTTATAAAGTAATAGTAACAACAGTAAAATAAAATTTCACTGTACAGAGACACCAGTTCACCAATTTCCAAATGCTCCTTTACAAGTCGCTGCTGCAGAGACATCCATTGTCTTAGTCTGTGAAGTTGCAGCAGCTTTCTTTGAATGAGTTCTCACAATGGTGGGGACCAAGAGGTCTCTCCTGCATTTTTTGCTACTACCTTAAAAACACCGACGATGCAAATGTTTGTTCATCAAGCAATAAATGTCATAGAAACTAGAATTCACTTGTTTGCCCAAACAAAACAAACAACTGTTCTGATCTATAGAGCTATTTTGATTTCTCCAAATAAGATTATAAACACCTCTTTTTTTAGTCTTTTTTTGGGCAGGGCAATTTCCTTCTATTTCTCTGAAATTTGAACTTAATCAGACCTGGAGCTGGCACTGGGTACCGTGAGTCTGAAATTATGACTACGTGGGATGATTTCTGTATTTTATATCCCCTCCCCATATGATGCAATTCTTAAAGCCATCGTCCTTGGCACGGGCCATATGCCAGATTCAGAGTCCATCTATGGCAGTGGTTCTCAACCTTTTTTGTACCGTGACCCCTTTTACCATTGGTCAACTTGTGATGACCCCCAATGATAAAATCAAATGCGTCTCTCTTCCTTTACCATTAACACATTGTCGCTGTAATCATTTGTTGAATTATTAATATATTATAGGCCTTTGCAATATGTTTCTATTTAAAAACTTTACTTATTTAAACCACAATAATTAATCACAATAACAAGTAACAATATTTGATTTCAAAATTATTATGATTTTGTAGTCAACGGTTTTAGTATGCTTTATTCAAAAAGACTGACGAAGGGCAAAAATGTTAGCGTTGTCAAACCTAAAAAGTAGGCCTAGGCTATCAGTGCGAAGGTTGTGCTTGCTTCCTTCTCGCCAGATGTGAAATTCTCGGCTTAGTCTTTGCGAGAGCACAATGAAGATCATCTTCTGCAGAAAGTCTATTTCGGTATTTACTCTTGATAAGCAACAAGTTTGAGAAGCCAGTTTCACACTGATATGTTGTTGGAAATGGAAGAAGTAGACGCAACACAATCTCAGACAGTCCAGGATACAATTGAAAATACTTTAGCCAGAATTTAATTACTGTATAAAAACACATGAAAGTATACTGTGTCAAAATCAAAAAAAACTACTATGCATTCACTTAGAAAGTAGAGAAAGCAGAATTCAAGCAAAGGTATTTGAAGCAACAGAAGGTCTCAGACTTTAACGGGCAAACCGTATACTCAAGGCAATATTCACCAACAGAGCACAGTAAAAGCCCTTTCTTGCATCATCGACCTTAAAAATTATGTTGCTCCACAAAGTAGCTGTCACTAGCTCCTTTAACAAAGGTAATAACAGTATTTCTCTTGACAAATTCTTCAAAATCAGTGTAGGAGAGTGAATAGCATAACTTAGCTGAAAACGTATTGCTTGAACTGCTGCATAGCCATCATCTCATCCCCGCTCCAACCCCAACGCTCTCAATCGCGCTGTTATTGCGTTTCACCCGAGCAGGTTTCTTCAGGGGGTGACAAGCAGAGGATAGCGAGAACACTAGATGATAGAAAAACAGGAATGCATTAGTTTTGTAAAAAGCACATACTTTCCTTAGTATGCTAGAAGAAGACATCTCAAACGGGAAAGGAACAAAGCAAGTTGCTTACGGCCAGCTGCAGGAACAGAAGCATTACTAACTGCTGCCAAAAGCTGCGCATGCGGACTCCACACTTATAGGCCCAGCTGATTGATTAATTAAAGGGCAAGAGTTACACACATGCTTCCCATTCAACTCGTACATTGAGCCCAGAGGGAGAAACTGAACCAACACGATGAATCCACCGTTGTTCAAACCAGGACAGCCTACTGTCTCTAGTTATACCGTGCTGTGCAAAATCGACTTTATCTAAACAGAAGCATTGCAGTTCAGAAAAGGTGTGTTGCAAGCTGAGACAGTGTTCAACAATTGGAGCTTCACGGCGTTGGCATTTGAGCCTACTCTTGTGCTCATTCATCCTGACTTTAAACATACGAGTGGTTTTACCAATATAGGCAAGCCCACACGGACATAAAATACAGTAAATCACAAAAGTAGAAATGCAGGAGGTACGATGTCTGAGCCGATAGACGTTGCCTTGATAATGAAATTCACTCAACTCTTTAGTGATCGCACAGATGTCACATTCACCACACTTAACGTGGCCAACTTGCACAGGAGAGGAGGACATGAGCGGCCGGAGCACTGCAGGGCTAAGTAGTTCTTTAAAGTTTCTATTCCGCTGCCACACGCAGCGTACATTCTTAGTTTCTAGACCAGGAATGCTATGCAGCACATTCGTATGCCGATGAATGATCCGTTTAAGCTGTGCACTAAAAGGAGAAAACTTTGTGATCAGATTAACAGAGGAATCAGCCTCCAATAGGTCAACTGATGTCCTGCATGGGTGCACAAGCAAGTCCCGATTAAGATACAAAGCTCTTTTATATGCCCGGTGAACAACGCATCTGTCCTGGTTTGAACAACGGTGGATTCATCGTGTTGGTTCAGTTTCTCCCTCTGGGCTCAATGTACGAGTTGAATGGGAAGCATGTGTGTAACTCTTGCCCTTTAATTAATCAATCAGCTGGGCCTATAAGTGTGGAGTCCGCATGCGCAGCTTTTGGCAGCAGTTAGTAATGCTTCTGTTCCTGCAGCTGGCCGTAAGCAACTTGCTTTGTTCCTTTCCCGTTTGAGATGTCTTCTTCTAGCATACTAAGGAAAGTATGTGCTTTTTACAAAACTAATGCATTCCTGTTTTTCTATCATCTAGTGTTCTCGCTATCCTCTGCTTGTCACCCCCTGAAGAAACCTGCTCGGGTGAAACGCAATAACAGCGCGATTGAGAGCGTTGGGGTTGGAGCGGGGATGAGATGATGGCTATGCAGCAGTTCAAGCAATACGTTTTCAGCTAAGTTATGCTATTCACTCTCCTACACTGATTTTGAAGAATTTGTCAAGAGAAATACTGTTATTACCTGTGTTAAAGGAGTTAGTGACAGCTACTTTGTGGAGCAACATAATTTTTAAGGTCGTTGATGCAAGAAAGGGCTTTTACTGTGCTCTGTTGGTGAATATTGCCTTGAGTATACGGTTTGCCCGTTAAAGTCTGAGACCTGTTGCTTCAAATACCTTTGCTTGAATTCTGCTTTCTCTACTTTCTAAGTGAATGCATAGTAGTTTTTTTTGATTTTGACACAGTATACTTTCATGTGTTTTTATACAGAGTTTTCTTTCCGTTTGACATTTAATGCTCTGTGCTAGTTTTTGACCATCACTACATTTAGAATTTAATTACTGACATTGAAGAAAAATCATTTTTCGCTGCATCGCTGGTAATGAGTTCAATGAACTCTTCTTGTGCAATCTCAGGAACATCCTCAACTTTAACTGTGAATGGACTTCTGGCAAGTGCAAATGGTGTGCCAGGTAAATTTGGAAAATACGCTGAAATTTCTTCTTACAGCATTTCTAAGTGCTGTTTAACAGAAATTATAATTCCATTTCTTGCGTCAAGTTCAATCTCGTTTTCTTCAAAGAAAGTGGATAAGTTGAGCAACATGTACATTCTATTTTCATCTAACCTTTTCTGCCAAAGCCGAAGTTTCATTTGAAACGCTTGGATCTTTTCAGACAAATCTAGGCACATTGTGTTTGGTCCTTGCAGTGCTAAATTTAATTCATTCAATATTGCAAATATGTCAACCAAGTAAGCAATTTTCAGCAGCTGCTTTTTGTCACTGAAAAGTGCTTCAAATTGTGGTTTTGCTTTTTGCTTAAAAAACGTTTTTAGTTTATCGCGAAGATCAAAAACACGCTTTAAAACCTTTCCTTTTGATAACCATCTTACATTACAAATTTTTGTAAACAATCGACTGTTTAAAGCACTCACTTTTACAAAATTAACGGTGCTTACTACATTTATCATAACTTCTTGCAGCTCTTGTGGCAGCGTCTTCGTTGCTACAACTTGTCTATGAATGATACAGTGAGTTCCGATGGCTTTCGGCGACTCATTGAACACCAAATGTTGAAATCCCGACCGACATCCTAGCATAGCTGGAACTCCGTCTGTGCAAACACCACAAACCTTGTTGATGGGGATATCGTGTTTTTGCAGGAATGAACAAAATATTTCAAACACATGATCAGCAGTTGTTGTCATTTCAAGCGGCTTGCAAAAAAGGAACTCATCTTTAAAATCACCATCATTAATATATCTCACATAAACCAGTAACTGAGAATAGTTTGAAACATCTGTGGATTCATCAAGCTGGATGCTAAATAGTCCTAGTGGAGCGGATTTCATTTTCTGAATTACTTGGTCAAGGATATCAGCAGACATATCTTCTATTCGTCTACCGACAGTGTCGTTAGACAAGGAAATTAGACTCAATATCAGTACAAATTCATCTCCAAGCATGATTCTAACAATATCTTTTGTTGCTGGTAACAGCAATTCCTCGGCAATGGTGTGAGCTTTCTTGGCTTTGGCAATTCTTAGAGCCACCATATATGAAGCTTCAACAGCAGCTATGTTTTGCTGTTGGAACTTTCCACCAATATCAAGTCTGCTTTACTTGATTCCATCAGCTTTGTTCTTAAAATACCGAATATCCTTGCCTGCAAAGGTGGATGCTTACTGTCAAAATGCCGTTTCAGTTTGTTTGGCTTCATGGATTCCACTGATAGAACTTCGTTACAAACAACGCATTGTGGTTTCTCAATCCCAAGCTGAAAATATGGAGGTGAAACCATACCTTAAAAAGTCATTGCAATATTTTCTTTTCTTGGTATTCTTCTCTCTGTCATTCATTTTCAATGCAGTCGCTGGTGTTATATAATATTACACACAAGGCGAAAGCAGATGAGGTCACAGGTGCTTACTTTTATTTAAGAAAATCCCCTTCATCGGGGGAGGGGCGTAGGCATCTAAAATAACAGTACAATATGTTAATAACATAAATTGTATATAGAACAAATAAATACATAAATATGAGATTATACATAAAAAATTGATGAAACAATGGTTAAAAATAAAATGTAGTATACAATGACGAACAGATGTATGAAAAAACATATAAATATAAATATATGTTATAAAAATATATAATATGAAATACATAATGTAAGAAACAATCAAATAAATAACTAAAAGTTGGAGCTATCAGATGAATCTCTATTATTCTGAATTACTTCTAATCAAAACTGGATTCCTCTTCAAAAGAGGCTCCGCAGGCAGAACAATAAGCCCCTCCAATAAAGTGCATTAAATCCCAAAGAGAGCAGTGCTGGAGTTAGCTGCAGGTTTAGGGAGCAGATCAGTAACCAATGGTAGGCAAAAAAAAAACAAACTATGAAGACAGCAACCGGAGGCAGGCTAGCAGCTGTAACCATGAGCGGCAAGAAGGGGAAGCGAGAGTGGAGTGCCAGCAGATGACTCTGTGGACAAGCTCAAAAACGGCAAGGGGACATAAAAGAATGGTTTTCGACTTTGCAGCAGAACTTAAAAATGATCAGACTAAGCTGGGGCAGCGCTTGAATGATGACGCTGCAGACTCACCCTTTTTTCTCTGGTGGCCGTGGCTGTGCAAGTGATCTTCAGTTTAAATAAAAGCCAAGCAGGTGCAGAGCCTTCCTGCCTCTGGGGAGCCCATGCAGATGTGTCCCACCCCTAAAGGAAGTTAATGTAACTTCCTGTGGGGGCGGGACGCATCTGCACAGGCTCCTTCACAGAGACGGGAGGCTTGGCTTTTATTTAAACTGAAGATCACTCACAGAGTCGCCACCGCTGCCAGAGCCAGAGAAAAGAGGGTGAATCTGCCGCTGCTGAGAAGCGGACTCGGCAGCGGAAGCAACATGCGCTTTAAAAAATTTTTTTTTTTTAAATTTTGAAAGTGGAGTGAGGCAGCATATCCCGGGATTTGTCAGGTGACCTCTGGTAAATCCTGAGGTGACCCCCTTGGGGGTCGCGACCCACAAGTTGAGAACCACTGATCTATGGCATGTCACTATTGCTGATGATTAGACCCATGTAAGACACCATCGATGCTGCCTTCAGAGTATTCACAGCCCTGGCCAACCTGAATCTGTGTCTTCTGCATTGAGCCATCAGACTGGACCCTACAAAAACATCTTAGCATTCAGACAGTGTAACTTCTTCTCTATGAAGACTTGGGCTCCAGGCATAAGAAACATAGAAACATAGAAACATAGAAACATGACGACAGAAAAAGACCACATGGCCTATCTAGTCTGTCCTTCCATAACAACTACAACAGTCCACTTTTTGCCTTTAGAGATCCTCTGTGTTGGTCCCATGCTTTCTTGAATTCAGTTACTGTCCTCATCTCTACCACCTCCACTGGGAGACTATTCCACGGATCCACTACTCTTTCCGTAAAGAAATATTTCCGCATATCACTCCTGAATCTATCTCCCTTCACCCTCATCCCATGTCCCCTCGTAGCAGAACTTGCTTTCAATTGAAAGAGGCTCTCTCCCTGAACATTTATGCCACGGAGGTATTTAAACATCTCAATCATATCACCTCTATCCCGCCTTTCCTCTAAGGTGTACATATTAAGATCCTTAAGTCTGTCCTCATATGCTTTATAATGAAGCCCATTAATCATTTTGGTAGCAACCCTCTGCACCGACTCCATCCTGTTCACATCCTTTTGAAGGTGCGGTCTCCAGAATTGCACACCATACTCCAAATGAGGTCGCACCAAAGACTTATACAGAGGCATTATCACCTCCTTTTTTCTGCTAGCCATTCCTCTCCGTATGCACCCAAGCATCCTTCTAGCTTTTGCTGTCGCCTTTTCCACCTGTTTAGCTACTTTAAGATCATCAGACACAACCACGCCTAGGTCCCGCTCTTCTTTAGTGGACAAAAGTACTTCACCTCCTATACTGTATTGCTCCCTTGGATTGCTGCAGCCCAAATGCATGACCTTACATTTTTTAACATTAAATCCCAGCTGCCAAATTCTAGACCATTCTTCAAGCTTAGCTAGATCCCTCCTCATGTTATCTACCCCTTCCTGGGTGTCTACTCTATTGCAGATTTTGGTATCATCCGCAAAGAGGCAAACCTTACCCGACAGCCCTTCGGCTATATCACTAACAAAGATGTTAAAAAGAATCGGACCAAGGACAGATCCCTGGGGCACACCACTGGTAACATCCTTCTCCTCAGAGTGAGCTCCATTTACTTGTACTCTTTGTCGCCTCCCACCCAACCAATTTCTAACCCAAGCAGTAACTTTAGGGTCCATCCCTAGGGTGCTCAGTTTGTTTATAAGTCGCCTTTGAGGAACAGTGTCAAAGGCTTTACGGAAATCTAAATACACCACATCTAGAGCTCTCCCTCGGTCCAACTCCCTGGTCACCCAGTCAAAAAAATCAATCAGATTTGTCTGACAAGACCTGCCTCTGGTGAATCCATGCTGCCTCGGATCCTGTAATCCGCTGGACTCCAGAAACCTCACTATTTTCTCTTTCAGCAGCGTTTCCAATAATTTACTCACCATCGAAGTTAAACTAACCGGCCTGTAGTTTTCAACCACTTCCTTACTTCCGCTTTTGTGTAAAGGCACCACATGAGCCTCTCTCCAGTCCTTTGGCACCACTCCCGACTCCAACGAGGCATTGAAAAGGTCAGTCAGTGGAGCTGCTAGAACGTCCCCAAGTTCCCTCAGTATTCTAGGGTGTATCCCATCCGGTCCCATCGCTTTGTCTACTTTAAGTTGAGCTAGTTTCTCACGAACACAGTCTACTGAAAATAGTTCAAGATGTCCCTCGCTTCTGTTCTTATTTGTGGGTGTTTTCTGAGGTCCTGCTCCTGGTTCTTCATCTGTGAACACAGAACAAAAATATTTGTTAAGCAATTCCGCTTTATCCTTATCAGCTTCTACATATTCCCCCCCTGCACCCTTGAGTCTGACAATACCACTTTTGCTCTTCCTCTTCTCACTAATATATCTGAAAAATGTCTTATCCCCCCATTTTATTGCATTGGCTATTTCCTCCTCCTTTTGAATCTTTGCCTTCTTGACTACTTTGCTAGCTTCTCTAAGTTTTTCCAAATACAGATGCTTGTCTTCTGCTCTCTGTGATCTCTTGTATTTCATGAAGGCCTCCCTCTTTTTCTTCACTTTTTCGGCTACTTCCTTCGAAAACCATAGCGGTCTCCCGTTCCTTTTGCCTTTATTTACCATTTTAACAAAAAGGTTGGTTGCCCTTAAAATACCCCCTTTCAGTTTTGCCCACTGTTTTTCTACATCCCCCAGCTGTTCCCATCCCACTAACGACTCCCTGAGGTATTGGCCCATCTTCGCAAAGTTAGTCTTACTAAAGTCTAAGATCCTCACCTTGGAATGGATTCTAACAGCCCTAGTCCTAATACTGAACCACACCATCTGGTGATCACTGGATGCAAAATGATCTCCCACTACAATATCAGAAACACTTTCACCATTGGTAAGCACCAAGTCCAGTATGGCCCCTTCACGTGTGGGGTCTGTTACCAATTGCCTGAATAGTTCTGAATTGAGCATGGGAATGGAACTCAGAAATAAAACTACCTTACTCACTGATTGGCCTAGTGACTCCATGACACTCATGTTCATAAAATTCTGACATCAATGAAAAAAAATATAACATAGCTTCAGATGTGTAAATACAGCCTTTATGCATCTGGACAAAGGAGTGTTTGAGGACTGTGACATCATATCCAAAACCAAATTCATGTTTTATCTAGAAGATGTGATCGATAGCCTACTATATGGAGCTGAAATGTCAACAATAAATGGGAAACATTTCAAGACCCTGGAAAATCCTCATCAGTATTGCCTAAGGAAGATCCAGTCAGAAAGAAGATGCCCCCTTAGGACTCTGCAATAATTTCTGTACTGGCTTTTCTTGACCATGTGAAATAGTTAAACTGGAACACTTCCACATAGATCTTTGCAGTTTTCCAGGTCTATAGAGCTGGAAGCGAGGTGCTGAGTTCCATGTGATAATGGACACACAGAAAGCTGTAACAGAGCAGTGTTGGCATATATTGTATTCGACAACAAACAATTTCTGCTTAAATTACTTAAGCAAATATTTATAATTCCGATGAAAGCATTAAAATGGAAGAAAAGGATGTTGGGTAGAACCACAAATAGAATGATTCTGTCTATCTCATATATGGTAAAATCTAATTATTCGTCATACAAAAAACTTCAAATAGTTCTTGCAAAAACACAGTCAAATCAATCTTTGCCCATTCCTTCAAGTGGTCTTGTCCATTGCAGTAAACAGTAAAGGAGAAACTCAATGGAGGCCTTTGTTTTTCCCACCAACTGCATTGGGGTACTTCTCTTTAAAATGGCTGAAACAAGATAAGTAACAAATAAGTCACAAAACCTCAGACGAAAATGCTTTAATTATTCCCATTTTATAAAGACATGTAGGCGCCTATTTGCCTTTATGAAGTACTACTGTAAGTGGCAGAAAATGCACCTTAAATTAAGGCACAATAGCATCAGCCTTAAGAGCTGGTGTAAATGAGCACACCCACATCTTGCAAGTATGCAGATAAATTACTGTATTTTATAATCTACACACCTACCTGCTTGCACCACGCATGAGCATCCCAAACTCTATCCAAATGCATGCACACAATGAAAGTATGCAAGATGCAATGTGCCTACTTTTACACTGACCCATATTCCATAAGAGGGCACTTATGTGCGAAAATGATTAAAGTAGTAATGTTTAGTGAATCATTAGCACCTAAAAAATAGGCACCTCATTATAAAATTACCCCATGTCTAATAAAAATAACTCAGACATAGGTTATTTATAAAACAAAACAAAAAAAGAGAGTAAAAGAGAGAAAAAAAACCCTGATGAAGCCAGGGGGCAAAACGCAGGTCTCTGCTGGGTTTCTCCTTCACTCTTTGCTATAACAGCTTAGGTCACTTGAAGGATTCATTTAAGATGTATTTAAGATAAGTTTAAAAACAGCACATTGATTCCAGGTCACATATTTCTAAGATTTGTTTGTTTTTTCGCAAACTAGAGGATTTTAGGAGCAACGATGAGATCTTACCACATATGTTATATGTGTTTTTTTGGATGGGGCGGATGGTAGCTTGCTTGAGAGAAGGTGGCAACCACAGAGGACCTTTAAATTTAAACCACATCAGGTGCAGGAGCAGCCACCACCACCAACGAGCTCCCCCATTGGGGTTTGAGCTGGGGAGTGGGAAAAAATACTCCTCCCCACTCCAGAGTTCAGACCCAATTGGCAAACGCAGAGGACCTTTAAATTTAAAGCACCATTAGGCGCAGGAGCAGCCACCACCACCAACGAGCTCCCCCGATCAGGGTTTGAGCCGGGGAATGGAAAGACTCCTTTCCGTTCTGGTGCTCAGACCCAATTGGTAACCACAGAGGACCTTTACATTTAAAGTGCCATTGGGCGTGCTTGCACCTGGTGGGTCTTTGCCTGAGGGCCTCTGGTGTGGCCCTTAGATGTGAAATGCAGGCAGGGAAGCAAAATTCAGCTCAGCTCAAGCCCAACCAATCTAGCAGCAGTCACCAGCCCCAACAACCACAATGACCACACCACCAGCCTCACCACTCTCAAGACTGCACCCCATCAACAGCTAATGCCTTCCACACCTCACAGAAAACACGGCACCCAATGACACACACCATCCTAAAGAAAAACTCCAAACTGTAAGTACCACAGAACAGCTTTCGATCCTACCACTGAAGGAACTCCATAACTACCCCCCAGGACTACGCCACGAAGCAAAGAACTCCTAGTAAACTACAGAAACAAATCATGCCAGCTGTCTGAACACTTTATGCCTTCCTTCTCATTTTGAACCTGTTCTGCCACCCCTCAGTAGCTACCTATACTACAAACCTCCCCACTGCAGCTCTACATTTTCCTCTACTACACATGCCCTGCCACGCACAAACATGGCAGAACATCTATAAGTACACCAACATTAAAATTCCCAGGTTAATAGGAATACAAACAAACACTCACAAAACCAGCCATCAAACCCCACCCATCCTAGGCACACCCATCAACATTAGGCTAATCAACACCAGGTCCATCAGAAACAAGACTAACACTATCATGGATCATATGCAATACCACCACAGCAACATACGCTGCATCACTGACCAGATTGTTATGAATCAAATCATACCGCAGACCCACATTGCTTTCAACTGCCTGTGCACCCACAAGAGAGGTGGTGGAGTCCTAATTCTTGTGAGAACGGACCTTTAACTCAAAGCTTCTCGATCCACGAGTTCCAAACACTGCTACTTAATTACTCTAGAGAACAAATACCTAACCATCTACCTCACCTACCAGGCCCTCAGCGCTGCCACCGAAGAAACATCCAACATAATTGAAGCTGTGTGTTCGGCCAACTCTCCCCGCAAACCACTCATACTATTAGGAGACCTAAATCTGACATCCGCTTCCAACAAGGATGAAGTAGCCTTCCACAAAGCAATGGAATCCCTCCAATTCTGCCAAATTCTGAAGGGCCCCTCTCACCAGTCTGGCTCTACCCCTGATCTCATCTTTGTCCCAAAGAACCTCCTCTCACAGGACAGCATAATGGAACCTCAAGTCACACCAATACCTTGGTCAGACCACCATGCTATACACTTCATCTTCCCCCAATTGGAAAATCACAAACTGTACCTCACCCAGGCAGAAGATTTAAAGGATTCAACAAGGACTAGTTCCTCAATTAAACCCTCCCCAACCTCCCAAGGATTCCTCAGACCTGGATGAAGCTACCAAATCTTGGAATACCACCATCAGCAAAGCAGTGAAGGCCCCAAATTGCCCAAACCCATGTTATGAAGAGGAGAGACCCAAATCAGCTCCACGGTGCTCTTCAGCAATACGAGAAACAAAGAGAAAACCTTGCCAGCTGGAACGAAAATGGAGACACGACCGGTCACAATCCACTCTAACTCAATACCAAACAATGCAAAAAGGGTACAACAACCTAATCAACAAGCACAAACATGAATATCACATCAACCTCATCTTAAAATCCTGTAACAAACCCAGAGAACTATTTGAAATCGTCCACATACTCACAAAAGATCCATCAAACAAAGAACGAATCATGATTCAACCTCAGATCTTTGCAGACTACCTCATCAACAAGAACAAGCCAACCGAGATGGCACCACCTCTTAACATCTCCAGCACCTCAAATGAGGAAGCCAATATCACACACAAATGGTGTGAATTCCACATCCCCACTTCAGAGCAAACTGTCCATACTATTACCGCACTGCACCATCGGATCCCTGCCCAGTAGAGTGGATCAAATCAGTCAAGGAAGAGGTTATCAACTGTATCCATAACATTGTAAGCAAGTCTCTATCACAAGGCTATATGCCACATGCTCTCAGGCAAGCCACTATCCACCCCATCCTAAAAAACACATCAACAGACAGCTCAGACCCTGCATCCTACCATCCAATCTCCAGCCTCCCCTTCCTAGCCAAGATAATTGAAAAAGAAGTTCAGAGACAACTGCAAGACCATATTGACCTACATGCTCATCTGGATCCACACCAACATGGCTTCTGCCCTAACCCCTAAATGGGGATATTCAACGGCACTGGCATGGCTAGTGCCATTGAATATCCCCTCATAACTGCCCTACGTGCCACGATGCTTTCCAGTTAGCATCGGGGCGTGTCGGGGGTGTTCCGAGGTGGAACAGAGGCACCGACAAGTGCTAACTGGGCAGCAGCGATATTGCATGCTGCCCGGTTAGCGATCTGCGCCTTAAAGATAGGCAAGGAAAACCTTCACCTATCTTTAAGGTGCAGGAGCTAACCAGGTAGCATGCAATATTGCTGTTACTCGGTTAGTTACTGTGGCTTCTGGTGTCTGTGGTGATCCCCTGATAGTCAATGCCTGGGTCGCATATGACTCTGGCATTGAATATCTGGGGCTAAGGGTCAGCGGGCAGGGCTATGCGTTGTAGGGGCGCATAGCCTGCTCAACTCAGTATCGGGTCCTGAATGTTTAATGCTAATTAGGACATATGTAGATAGTTGTTATTTGGAATGAGCAGACATACATTTATATCTTCTACCTGCAATGCACTTAAAAGTAGCAGTTTTAATAGTTGTTTAATGTTTCTAGAAGGCCTTAGTCTATAAGGCTACATTAGTATGATATGGTCTATGTATGCAGTTGATATGATGCACGTTTTTGAAAAGGTGAAGCAAGAAGTGAGATATGATAAAAATAGTGAAAAAGAAGGATTTTTGATGGACAGTAAAATGGTGAAGGTGGTCTAATGATGTGAAGTGATGTGCCAGTTTAATGAATATTTAAAGAGAGAGGAAATTCTGCGACTGATCTACAGAGGTAATGTGCACAGCTAGTATTTTTTTCTCTTGATATCTGAATGGGTTTGTACTGTAGTATGAAATGGATTCTCTGATTCAGTGGATTACTGTACACTGCAGTAATAACTTGATAGAAGTAGACAGCACAGACAACAGTTTGGAGGGTAAGACTGTGTGTTTATACTAGATCTATTAGTGAGAGAGATTGCTGAGTTGCTCAACGGTATGAGAGATTCCTTCTTGCCAGATAATAGTATGCCTTGTTAGAGAAGTTTCTTTTAAGAATATCAAAACAGAGCACAGTTAAAGTAAAACATGAATGTTGCTAATCTTTTTATATATAAAAAGAGCAACTTCTGATTCTAATTAGCAGCAGTACTATTGAGAAATAAATCCGCATGATCATGGTTTCATTAGATTATGTTTAAGATTATTTTCCAGGGATTATGGGTTTGACAATTGTGATGGAGGGGAAAAGAAAAATGTGTTACTTGTGTTTGTATGGTAAATAAGTTTAATTCACGATGTGCAAGTTTTGCTTTCTAGTTTTCAAGGATCTAAGCTTATCCCAGCTAAGAGAATTTGTCCTGATTTCATTCTATGTGAAAGAATGCAAATACTGAGAAATAGTACCTCTCAGAGCTTATTATAACTGCAGATAAGAACCTCTGGAGAATGGTTAAGCACATATTCTCCTGCTTTATCTATGATTGATTTGTAGTTGTGCATGGGTGAATGGGAAGATCTTCCATGTATGGTAATTTTTTTGGTGCTTAGATATCTGATACATTGTGTGATATAATAAAGACTAGGAAAAATTATGAAGGTGTTTAAAAAAAGATACAAGTTAGCAGCTTTGCTGAAAATTGAATTGCTTGTAAAAGTCAAAACAAGTTTATTTGATTAAAGGGAATTGTAAAAAAAGGGAGTAAATAAAGAAAATTAAAAAAAAGAAAGGTGACACAACCAACAAATAATGAATCATACTTCATACTTCATTCTAACAAGTAAATTAAGTAATTAAACCAAGGTGGTAAATGTGTGTTATAATGTTTTCTTTTTATGTTAGTAGATTAATTGAAAATCCTGGTACCCACCACATCCATGAAAGTGTAAGAGACTACAGAGTGGCTCTCTAGTCTATTTTACGCTTATCTTGCAAGAGTCTATTGGAGGAGAAATCTTAAATTCTCTTGTTGTGTGTTTCAGTTGTTATTATGGAATGACCTCTGCAGAACTGATGTTATTAATTGGAAGTGTGAAGCAAATGTCATTAGTGGAATAGGTAAAGTACAAACACCAAAACCTGTGCTGTAAACAGTATAACAAAGAGAAATATTAACCTGTCACTAATGCCTCTGTATTGCTCCATGGTGCGACTGCACCTTGAATATTGTGTGCAATTCTGGTCACTGTATCTTAAAAAGGATATAGTGGAATTAGAAAAGGTACAGAGAAGAGCCACCAAAATGGTAAAGGGGATGGGAGGATACACCTTTGAGGAAAGGCTTAAAAGGTTAGGGCTCTTCAACCTGGAAAAGAGATGACTGAGAGGAGATGTGATAAAGATCTATAAATTAATGAATGGAGTGGAACAGGTAAACGTAGATCGATTGTTTACTCCTTCAAAAAGTAGAAAGACTAGAGGACATGCAATAAAGTTACAATATAACCCATTTAAGACTAATAAGAGAAAATATTTTTTCACTCAACATGTAATCAAACTCTGGAATTCGTTACTGGAGGATGTAGTGAAACCTGTTAGTGTAGCTAGGTTTAAAAAAGGTTTGGGCAAATTCCTGGAGGAAAGGTCCATAAACCATTATTAAAGAGGACATGGAAAATCCACTGCTTGCCCCATGACAAACATTGTGGAACCTGTGTGCCTTTCTGGGAACCTGCTAGGTACTTGTGATCTGGATTATCCACTGTTGGAAACAGGATACTTGGCTTGATGGAGCTTGGTCTGACTCAGTATGGCATATCTTATGTTTTTATGTTAATGTATCTATTCCTGTTGTTTTGTGTCCTGATTTTCCATTCTTCGTATGTTACATAGTAACATAGCAACATAGTATATGACGGCAGATAAAGAACAGCATGGTCCATCTAGTCTTCCCAGCAAAGCGACAAGAGTAGGTTCACCTGCCACTCCGTGCAGGTCACTCCTCCCCATGCCTTTGTTAAGGAGTGTACCCATGGCTCTGTGTAGGTCACTCCTGTTTATTGAGATATAAGAGATAGTTATGTTTGTTTGATTTTATCCTGTGGCTATAAAGGGATCCACTGTGTCTGTCCCATGCCATTTTGAATTCTGTCACTGTATTTTTCCCCACCACTTCCATTGGGAGGGCATTTCAAGCATCCACCACCCTTTCAGTGAAAAAGTATTTCCTGACAGTCTTTCAGTTTACCCTCTTGCAGCTTCCAGCTTCATGTTATGCCCTTTAGTTGTACAGCTTTGAAAGAGGCTTTTTGTTCATTAGTACTCTTTAATTATTTAAAGGTCTGAATCATATCTCCTCTGTCCCTCCTCTCCTCCAGAGTGTACATATTTAGATCTTCAAGTCTCTTAAGTCTTCTGATGCAGGCTCCAAATCATTTTGGTCGCCTTCCTCTGAACTATTTCCAGCCTTTTTATGTCCTTTGTGAGATATGGTCTCCAAAACTGAACACAATATTACAAGTGAGGCCTCACCAGCGACTTTTACAGTGGCATTAGTACCTCTTCCTTTCTGCTAGTAATTCCTCTCTGTATGCAGCCCATCTTCCTTCTGGCTTTTGCCATCACCTTGTCATACTGTTTTGCCATCTTGAAATCCTCAGAAACAATCACTCCGAGGTCCTTCTCCTGGTCTGTGCACACCAACTTCTCACCCCCTATTGCAAACAATTCCCTTGGATTTCTGCTTTACAAGTGCATGACAGTGCACTTCTTCACATTAAATCTTAACTGCCAAGAATTAGACCATTCTTCCAGCTTTTACAGATCTTTCCTCATGTTATTCACTCCCTCAGGGGAGTCCACTCTGTTGCAAATTTTCGTGTCATCTAAAAAAAGACAGACTTTTCCATTCAGTCCTTCAGCAATATCATTCACAAATACATTGAAAAGTACTGATCCCAGGGCCAATATCTGGGGCACACCACTAATCACCTTCCTTTCATCCGAGTGAGTTCCGTTTGCAATCACCTTCTGTCGTCTGTCAGTCAACCAATTTCTGATCCAGTTCACCACCTTGGGACCGATCCTCAAGCTGTTGAGTTTATTGATATGCCTCCTATGAGGAACAATATAATAGAAACATAGAAAAACAATAGCAGAAAAAGACCACTTGGCCTATCTAGTCTGTCCTTCCATATCAACAACTACAACAGTCTCCTTTTTTCCTTTAGAGATCCTCTGTGTTTGTCCCATGCTTTTTTGAATTCAGATACTGTCCTCATCTCTACCACCTCCACTGGGAAACTATTCCACAGATCCACCACTCAAAGGCTTTGCTGAAATCTAGGTAGATCACATCCATCACATGCCCTTGATCTAGGTCTCTGGTCACCCAGTCAAAGAACTCAATCGGATTTGTTTGGCAAGATCGTCCTTTGGTAAAACCATGTTGTCTCGGCTCATGCAACCAGTTGGCTTTGAGGAAGTCCACTATTCACTCTTTCAGGAGCACCTCCATTACTTTTTCCGCCACCGAGGTAAGGCTTACTGGCCTGTAGTTTGTCACTTCTTCCCTACTGCAACTTTTGTGAAGAGGTACCACATCAACCCTTCTCCAGTCCTGTGGAACCTCTCCTTTCTCCAAGGATCTATTAAAAACATCCTTTAACTGCCCTACAAGAACCTCGCTGAGCTCTTTCAGTATCCTGGTATGTATCCCATCTGGTCCCATGGCCTTGGCCACTTTCAGCTTTGTAAGCTGCTCTAACACATCATCTTCTGTGAATGATGTGGTATCTACTCCATTCCCATTTGTATATTTGTCAATCACAGGTGGTCTTTCTCCAGGATTTTTGCTAGTAAAAACAGAGCAGAAATATTTGTTTAGCATTTTTGCTTTTTCAATGTCACTTTCCACAACTCTGTTCTCAGAACTTTTGAGTCCTGCAATTCCACCTCTGATTTTCCTCCTCTCCTTGCCACACTTCACATCTTTAGCTATCTTTTCTTCTGCCTTTGATTTTGCTATCCTTGTTTCTCTTTTTGTCTCTTTTAGTTTGATCCTGAATTCTTTTCTGTGTTCCTCTGTTTGCGTAATTTAGAATTTTGTGAAAGCTGTGATTTTTGCCTTTATTTGTGCAGCCACTTCTTTGGAGAACCAAATAGGTTTCCTTTTACTCATTTTTATTTACTTTCCTTACATACGTATGTGCCTCCTTTAATTTAGCCCATTGCAATTCTACTTCCCTTATCCCCTCCCACCCTGCCAACTCCTCCTTCAGGTACTTGGCCATTTTGCTGAAGTCAGTGTTTTTGAAGTCTAGGACTTTGAGCTTGCTGTGATTGGATTCTACCTTGGCTTTTATCTCCAACCACACTGTGTGATGATTACTGCTGCTCACACTCGAATATTTGACACGCTATTGCTGTTGGTGAGCACTAAATCCAGTACCAAGCACTCCCTGGTTAGTTCCAACACCATTTGTCTAAGTAATGTTTCTTGGAAGGCATCCACAATTTTTTTACTTCTTTCCAGATTTGAAGAAGGAATACGTACTCCAATCCACAGTGGGCAGATTAAAGTCACCCAGTTTGATCTTTTCCCCCTTCATGGCTATCTTTGCATTATCAGCAATCAATTCGCTATCCATTTCTTTGGTTTGAGTTGGAGGCCTGTAGACCACACCAGTATAGATGACAGTGCCATCTCATCTTTTCAACACAATCCAGAGCGCTTCTTCTTTTCCCCACGTCCCCTGCATTTCAGCAGCTTTAATATTGCTTTTGACATATAGGGCTACTCCACCACCTTTTCTACCCTATCTCTTCTAAATAGATTAAAGCCAGCTATGGCTATATCCCATTCATGGAGGAGAAAAGACCTCAGTGTGTTGACGAAAGCCATTGGGGCTGCGAAACTAAAGGCGCCTGCATGCGCACTGGGGGCTATTCCCCACCAATGTAGGGGTGGATAGATGTAAGCACTTGGCAGCCCTTGCAATTGAGGAGGCAGAGTTGAGGCCCTAATGTAAGATTTAGTTCTGCCAAAGTAAACCATGTAGAGAAAATGCCCAGAAAAAGCCACTGGGACAGAGGAAATCACTGAACTAAGTGCAGTTGGCATACCAGCAGAACACCCAAAACAAGCAGAGAAGGTGGGAATGGAACTCCCAGCCACAAGAACCAAAGACAGTGGCCAAACCAGTAGCCCAAATCTACACTCCAGTGGGGTAGCCTATGCACATGCAATATATCAACGGTGCTGGACCCAGCACAGGCACACAGAAGCAGGTAATGTGCAATGCAACGCCACAATGGGCACTTTAGGTCAGGCTGCATATTATGTGGGTTCCAATGGGATCAGGGCCTATAGTCCATCAGGGCAGTGAACCACCCTCCCCATGGCCCCCAGCCCATGGCCTGGCCACTATGCTCTGTAGGCACACATGGGTCCGGAGGCATGAAGGAGCAGGGTTAGTCACAGTCAATAGAGAGGTAGACCTGCCATGTGTCAGCACAAGGGGTTCTGCCCCCGCATCTGCAGGTGAGGGGTTATCACGTAGGCATAGGTTGGGTCAGACCTGTGAGGAAGGAAACATAGGCACTCATGTAGTTCTCCACTGTTTGTGTCCATGGCTGTTTCTGCATCATGAGGGATACAGAAGCATACTGGGTGAGTTACTGGGCCATATGGCACACACGTCCCCACGTTACACCACATCTGGTAGCAGATGCAGCGAGAGCAGGGTGAATAAGCAGGAACTGTGAGAGTACAGGTGCCATAACACCACACCTGCCCTGGACAAAATGAGCCAGCCCACTGCAGGTGTGGATGCAGACAGATCATGTTGTTGGGACATGCCCACCATGCACCCCAAAGCACTGCCTCTATTGCATAGCCCCTTGTATCGCACACAGCTATCCCACTTGAGGACTCCCTGCTCCCTGCATCTGAGGAGGCCAATGAAGAGGAGGAGGAGGATGCAGATGAGGATGATGAGGTGTAAGAGGAGATGCAGGGAGTGGCACAGGGGCAGCCATGGACATGTGTGGGCATGGGGTGTAGCCCTACACCAAGCAGCCCGAGTAGGGCTGCCACCGGGCCAACAGCAACAATGGCCACCAGCAGCCCCATTCTGCTATCCAGCTGTCCAACTTCAGGAGAGTGCAGGGAGGAGGAGGGTGTCACCCTCACACTGAGGTGCTTAGCTCCCCTGAGGTGGAGGGGTGGGATAACACAGTGCAGCCCATGGAGGGAGCCACACCGTGGCAAGTTCTGTGCCTGCCCAGTGAGTCATCATGGGCTGTGGGGTGCAATGTGGATTTCACTTGGGGGGGAGAGTGCCTCTGAAGAGGTAAAGGGGGCCAGGGACATCGATACCCTTGAAGAGGACCAACTCCCTGCCATGCCACCCGGTGCTTGTGTACCACAGAAGAAGGAGGGGATGGAGGTGGGGCTGCCGGGGGGGGGGCATGGATGGGAGCAGGCAGGGGTTAGGGGGAGGGGGAGGAGTAAGCAGGGGAGGTGGGAGGGGATGTGAGTGAGCAGGGAGAGGTGGAGGGGAGGGGAGAGAGCAGGGAGAGGTGGGAGGTGATGGGAGTAGGCTAGGGGAGGTGGGAGGAGATGGGAGAGAGCAGGGGGAAGTGGAAGGTGATGGGAACAGGCCAGAGAAGGCAGGAAAGGAGGGGAGTAGGCACAGGGGCGGCCCAAGGGGGGGGTGCAGGGCCATGTGCGGAGACTCGGTGCGGGGCCTCATTTGCATAAGGGGCCTCATTTGCATAAACATTTGCATAATGTTACCATACACTAACTTTTAGTAAACATGCCTCTTAATTATTTATTTATTTATTTTACATTTCTTATATACCGCACTATTTACGATCAGCGCGGTTTACATAAAACAAAGCAGAATCCGACAATGAACAAGAGTCAGGTCATTACAATGAACAGGAGCAATCAACTTGGATAACGGGGGAAACTATGTACATAAATGGAATACTGAAATTGGTAAACTATGTACATAAATGGGATACTGAAATTGGTAACTGTATATATGTGAGATGGGGTCATTGTGTGTTAATGAGTGTATGTATAAAGAAAAACTAAAAGATTTCTACATTACTATAATCCAGTGACAACCGCCAGGCACTTTAGGAACTACTACAAACACTGCCCATTTAGAACCCATAGCAAACCCACCGTATCGTAACAGCACTACCAGGACTCACAAAGCACCAGACCCTACCTATCAAAAGGCAACACTGCAAATATTAAACCAATACATTTCAGAGAATAACAATACATGACCTACTGGGGAAAGAGAACAAGGGCAATGTCAAATAGCAACTACATAAACAGATTACCTCAGCTCAGTTACACATGCAGAACATAGACCATCACCAAACAAGGAATCACAATTTAGAAACAGGAAGACAATAATTAAACTGGGAACCCCAGAAGCCAAACTTGGAATGTACAACAACACTGTAGAAATAAAACTATAAATTAATTTTCTCTTGTACTAAACAAAGCGCAGACGTTAATGATGCACATTTCCCAGAGCTGACATATTCCAGTTAATAAATTCAAAATAAAGAGATATCTTTCTACCTTTTGTGCATTTTTTTCAGCTGCAATTGCTCCAGACATTTTCTTCTGGTTTCTTCGTGTCTTCTGCTAACTCTCCATCATCTGCTGTCCATTTGTCCTTTCTTCTCTCTTCTAGTTTGTTTTTCCATTCTCTCTCTACATCTGCTTTAACATACTAATCTTTCTCCTTTTGCTCTTTCCTCATTCCTATTTCATCCACTCAAATTTTACCCCTCCATCTTCCATCCCCACATACTCTTCCAATACCCGGCCAATTGTAGATTTTTTCTTCCCTCCTACACAAAATATTTTTCCCCTCTCCATTTCACTCTCCCAGCCCCATCCCATCCCATTCTAATCCTCCCCCAAAATCAGCTCCCTTCTAGTTCCAGCCCCACCCAGCATCCACTCCCTTCTAGTCCCCGCATCAGCCCATTTCCAGTCCTAGCCCCCCATCAGCCCATTTCCAGTCCTAGCTCCCCTGTCCATTTCCAGTCCTATCCGACAGCTAGCTCCCCATCAGCCTATTTCTAGTTCTTTTCTAGCCCCATCATCAGCCCATGTCAAATCCTAGCTCCCCTCCATTCAGCCCATTTCAATCCAAGCCCCCTATGAGCCTACTTCCAGTTCTAGCCCCTCCATGAGTCCATTTCAATCCAAGCCCCCACCATAGCCCATTTCCAATCTTAGCTCCCCCCAACAGCCCATTTTCAGTCCTATCGTAGCCCCTCCATCAGCCCATTTTCTGTCCTAGCTCCCCCCACTCAGCCCATTTCCAGTACTAGCTCCCGCCCCTCACAGCCACAAAACAAAGACATCATCAATATATCTTATCCACATTTTTTACTTGCACTTGCTAAGATAGCTCTATGTGAGAATTTTTTTTGTTTTAGGGATTTGTTTTATCAGCAAGTGAAGGGGGTGGCCATGGGTTCGTCGATGACCCCTGATATTGCCAATTTGTATGTCTTTGATTTCGAAGAAAATTTTTTGAAGAATCATCCATATAAGGAGAATGTGATACTCTGGATAAGATATACTGATGATGTCTTTGTTTTGTGGAAAGGTACAGAGGAGGTTCTCTCCCTTTTCAATACATGGATTAACGAACTGAATAGTAATCTAAAGTTCCAACTTACATATGATCATTATTGCATTCCATACTTGGATTTACTTATTAAGAAAGAAGACAACTGGTTGATAAGATCTTTATATAGGAAACCCACAGATCGCAATAACCTTCAGTAGTTTCCATAATCCGGCTTTGAAAAGGAATCTCCCCGTAGGCCAGTTTCTTAGGGCCAGGAGAGCTTGTACGAAGGATCAGGACTTTGATCTCCAGGCGGAAGGAATGAAGGCTAGGTTCCGTGTGAGAGAGTATCCCTCTAAGCATATTTCAAAAGCATACATAAGAGCTCACACATCGGACCGTGAGGCCCTTCTTGTACCCAGACAGAAAAATACTAATGTAGGTTTGGTTTGCCCCCTTTTGTATACCACTGCTTCTCGTGATATTGTCAAGATATTGAAGAAGGAATGGCATCTTATCCAATCTCTTGATGGATTTCAGGACACTCCCCTTACTATAGCACATAAGCGGAATGTCAATTTAAAGAACCTATTGGTTCCCTCTGCCTTGACAGAACGTCCATTCTTACCCAAATACAAGGGACAATTTCAGTGCGGCCATTGCTCAGTATGTGCACACGTTTTATCCGTTCGTGATTTCTTTCTCCATCCGGTCACTAACAAGAAGTTTATTCTCAATGATTTTTCCAATTGTGAGACGTCCACGTCATATATGTCATTCAGTGTCCATGTAAGAAACTCTACGTGGGGAAGACCATACGGAGCGTTCAGGTTAGAATTATAGAACACAGAAGTGCGATCAAGAGAGGCATCACTGAAAAACCCCTGGTGGAACATTGGATTGAACAGGCACACAAGGTTTCAGATCTAAAGTTTTTTGTCATCAAAAAGGTCAAATTGAATTGGAGAGGTGGTGATATTAATAGAACTATAATGCAGTTGGAGCAGAGGTACATTTTCATGTTGGATACTATGACCCCTAGAGGGCTTAATTTGGACCAAGACCTTTCAGTTTTTCTTTAGTGTATACTTAATCCCCTTTGTCACATGGTTTTGTTGCATATGTTTTTTGGTTCCTCTCTTTTTTTGCATGTACAGCTTTATGATATTAATTTTCACTTTTACTCTTATACTTTCTAAATTATGTTCTGCTCATTCTGTTTCTATGTGGTTTTTGGATTGGTATTATTATTATCATTATTACTATACTCAATAATATTAGCCTTTATGACATTTATGATCATAGTCATTTTAGATGTTGATTCTTACTCTTTTTGATCAATAAGCATTAGTTAGCAGCTTTGTCTGTGACGTTTACATTTGGATCGCTATTTACTCACTGCACATGCGCTGGCGTTTTTTGAAAACAGCTGATTCTTTGCGGAAGGCTGACACACTTGCTGCAATCGGCAGCGGCTTCTCTTCGTTTTAAAATTGTTTCCCGTGGCGATTTTTCGGAGTTTACACAAAAGTGAGTTGAAGGTTTTATTTAGATGTTATTTTGGATCATTCTCCTTGATTCGTATGATTGAATGGAAGACTTACGGTTCCTTTGTTTTTATTCTCTCCAGCACACCGCATGCTGACAGTCATATCTGTTAGTAGTGAGTAAAAAGATTCTTCATCACGATTCGGTTCTCTGTTGCCTTCTATAGCATTTTGACACAGTGGTGATTGGGAATACCGTTATAACGTTAAGCTTGACACGGTGAAGAGCTTATTGGTTCTTAACTTGTACTGTTCGGCTCAGCGTCAGAGAAAGAATGTTTTTCTCTTTTCCCCATATAGTTGACAATGAGTATACCCACTTGATTATATACATGGTTGGTTAATATATTTATAAATGTTTTTTAACATTGGTCCGCCCCAGACTCACTCCTTCTCTCTCTCTTTTTTAACTTATAGATTTTAGTGAGGAAAGATCATTGTTTATTGGTAAGATACATGTGCGTTTATGATTCATTTTTTAATATAGTCTTGTCCTTATTAGGTTTGTATATTTATTTCTTTTATTCTTTTTATATTTATTCTTTTAATTGGTTTTAACTATTTATGGAGGTGTCATGTCTTTATGATTCACTTGTTCTTTATTAATATGATCTTGTCCCTATTGTATTCACATATTTATCCTTGTTTTTTAATTATTTATGAGGGCCTCATGTTCTCTTATTATATTTTTATGATTCACTTGGTTTTTATTAATATGGTTTTGTTCCTATTGTATTTGTATATTTATTCTTTGCTTTTTAATAATTCATGAGGGCCTTACGTTTTCTTATTATTTTTATGTACACTTGAGTTTATGTGGCCTTTTTGAAGTAATGTTTTTTTTTTATATAGCGTTCCAACATTTTGGTTTTATTATACAATATTTATTTGGTTTTAAACTTGTGTATGTTCTATTAATGTATTGAGTGTTGGTTGATTACCTAATGTGGATGTAGAATGTTTATGTTATTATGTTATCATTTCATTCTATTTATTTGAATTTTTCTGTTTTAGTTGCCTTTACCCCTGAGGAAGTATTAACGAAACATGGCCTGTGTCGGGTTGGCAATATATGTTGGCATTACTAATAAAATTTATTGAGTTATATCCTTGTCCTTGATTTTATACCACGTTCTCTGACTGTGTGCTTGTTTTGACGTGGCTTCCTGCTTTTTGTTGGACGAAATGAAGGAAATGGACAGCAAAGTAGGTGGTGGGTGCATGAAAAGTGCCATGGGGAGTAGACAGTGATGTGCGCAAAAGGGCCATGGCGGGCCAAGGGCGTGTGGGTGTGACAGGTACATTGTGTGCATACAGCACGTGCACATCCCATGCTGCAGCATATGGACAGCACGGGATATGTCAGCCCTTGGGGACTGTTCAGGGACCACATCTGTGCACATTGGCGCATTTTGGAGGCACGTGCAGCGCGGTTGCTTGTCCCCTGTGCTGGGCAGTGCACACACCCATGTCTGGTATGGGGCCATGTCAGGCATCTGCCTCCCACCCACAAGGTGTACACATGGGGCAGTGTCCCCATGGCCCTGGATCTGTATCCCTAGAAGCAGGCACATACCTGCCATGGACACACAACCAAGGTGACCCTTGCCCACCCCCTGCCCATGCCCACTCCCCCAGAAGCCAGAACACAACAGCAGGGCAGGCCTACCTCATGCAAAATGTGTCTTCAGGTGGTTCAGACACTGCACCATTGACTGGCTGTGGTGCTACATTGTCCTCATCCCCTGCCTCAATCACTGTTACATCAGGTGGTATCTGCTTCTGGCAAAGTGCATAATTATACAGCATACAGCAGGCCATGAACATCCTGCACACCTTACCTGGCTCATAGAGGAGCTCTCTACCAGACTGATCCAGGCATCGGAACCAGTTCTTCAGCAGTCCAAATGTCCTCTTGATGACAGAGCAGGTCGCCCTATGTGCCCAGTTTTACCTCTGCTCCCCAGGTGTGTGTGGTCTGACAATCGGTGTCATCAGCCAGTCCAGCAGCGGGTACCCTCTGTCACCTGCAGGATTGGCGGGGAGGTACGAACAGTGTTGAGTGGTGGTGCATGCTGACCTGTGTACCCCTTCCATACCCTGCATGCACTACATGCATGTGTGCCCTACCAGTGCCAGGCTGCACATGCCCATGCTGGGGAGTGTGTCTATGCCATACTACCCACCCATTGGTGATGAACATGCTCAGACAATGTAGCCTCCAGCATGCTGATGTGGGACAGGTGTGCAGGCCCTCATGTATATGGCAATTTGAGTGAGTCCAGTGCACCTGCCCATTGCATTGTATCCAACACCTGTGCACATCGACATGGTGACAATGCCCAGATGGCTTGCACTTGGTGGTCTGTGCCCAAGTGCTGCATGTGTGCTTTCTACTATGCAGTGCCACCTTACCTAGCAAGCAGCCACTGGTGATGGTGCCGGAATCAAAGGTCTCATGTATCCCAGATTGGGCCAGGATGTAGACATCATGGCATGCACTATAATAGCAGGCCATGACATCAGTGATCTCCACATCGGCAGTGCAGATGACCTGCATATTCAGGGAGTGGTCGGCCCTCCAGTTACAGTTTGCAGCTTCGTGTTGGCATGGAGGATGGAGGGCAATATACATGCCATCAACGGCACCCAGGACAAATGGGAAACCTGCAATCTCATGAAACTGAAGCATGACCCACAGCTGCTGATGTGGGTTGCGCAGGAAGGCTATCAACTGTGCACAGTACCCCACAAAAGTGTCGAGAAACTTGAAGCTTTGCGGCACAGACATATGGCTGAGGCCTAGACTGGAAGGCACCCGTTCCAAGGAAGGCTAGAGCTGCCAGCACTTTCACGTGGGCAGGAACTGCAACCTGTCAGTGTGCCCACAGCACCAGGTATGTTTGCAGCTCCAGGCATAGATAGTGGATGGCAGCATGGTCGAACTGTAGCAGGTCACACAGAGCTCATTGCTGTGGCCCAGATACCGGGACTGCAGCTTGGGGATTGTAGGATAAGGGTGATGTTACCTGGCCCTGCAGCATTCATACTCTGCATGTTCCAGCAGGGCTGTGGCAAGCCATGCATATGTCAACTCACAAGACATCACGGGGTTGAGCACCAATGCAGCATGTACCTTGGGGAGGCATAAGGTCAGGACATGTGTAGTACATGGGTGGAGGCCCCCTCTACCAGTGCATGTCAAACCCATATGGACGTCCAGATATCTGGAAGACCTGTGATGCCCCCAGTTCTGCTCCCATGGCAGCTGGATGTGCCCACAGAAGCAGAATCCACAGCATTGAGATTGGACATCAGGGCTGATCCTGAGGCAAGCACCCCTGACACCCACTCCACTACCTGGCTAGCCCCACCTGACACATGTATGGGGCAGCAGTGGTGTGGCATCATGTTGTCATGTCACCATGGCTCCATGATAGTGGCATGATCCATGGTGGATACAGTGATGTGCTGTTCCCCGCATCCCAAACACCCATCATGCCTACTGGTCACGGGATCAGGCTGTGGGGATACCCTGTGCCCCCTCAGCCATCTGTCCTGCCTGGCCTCTGTTCACTCCCCGAGGTGGTTTACATCCCCATATGACTGGCGAGCCCAGCACATACATGGCTAACCTTGGGGTAGGCCTTCCACATCCGGGGTGAGGTCCCCGCCCACTCCCCACCCTATCTCCATCTCCAGACCACTTCCTTCTTTACTCAGAGCCCCACATTTCTCAGTTCAGGATGTACATATCAGCCATTTGGACCTGCTCAATGAGGGTTAGGATGGCCCACATAGATGATCTGCAGATGGTAGCACCATCCACATTCGGACAAGCACACATCATGGTCACCTCGGGATGGGATAGGTGTGGGCTATGCCTGCAGATTGGTCAGTGACATGGCAGATGCACATCCATGCATGTGCATACAGGGGGATGCATGTGAGCTGCATGCGCCTGAGGGAGCAAATGTTTATGTGGGGTGTGGTACCTTTGTCCAGGACAGACAGGCATTAGCTGGTCATGAATGTCCCAGGTCCTCCTATGGCAGCTCCACAGGTGCGGAGGGTGACTGCAATGGGCGGAAAGCAGCTGGGGTGCAGGTCTTGTGGACTGGCCAGAAGATTGGGGTCAGGTAGAGTACATCTATGGATGTCTTTGAGGTGGCCACCTGTTGGCTGCGGTGTCCTATCAGTGGCCCACAGCCTCTTTAGGGTCACATCTGAATGGGGTAGGTGCAGCAAGTGGATGCAAGACTGGCCAGTATAGAGAAGGAGAAGGTCAGGGGTTCGTGTCCTGGCAGTGGATTTTGTAAGGATATAAACAGGCTGGAGTCAGTACAGAGGGTGGGTACTAAAATGGTCAGTGGTCTTCATTATGAAGCATATGAGGACAGACTTAAGGATCTTAATATGTACACCTTAGAGAAAAGGCAGGATAGAGGTGATATGATTAAGATGTTTAAATACCTCCATGGCATAAATGCACAGGAGGAGAACCTATTTTGATTGAAAGCAAGCTGTGCTACAAGGGGATATGGGATGAGGTGAAAAGGGATGAGGGATATGGGTGAAAGGGGATAGATTCAGGAGTGATATGTGGAAATATTTCTTTACAGAAAGAATGGTGGATCCATGGAATAGTCTCCCAGTGGAGATGGTAGAGATGAGGACAGTATCTGAATTCTAAAGGAAAAAAGGGGACTGTTGTAGTGGTTGATATGGAAGGACAGACTAGATAGGCCATGTGGTCTTTTTCCTTTATCATGTTTCTATGTTTCTATCCATGCCCATACAGTGTGGACATGCTGGGCTCTCACATGTCTATTGTAGGGGGGTTGTAGGTGGGAGGCGGTATGCGAGAGGTGTGTAAGGGCCTCCATGGAACCTTTGTACTGCTATTGGGCCTCCAGCATGTCATGGGTCACCTGGAATGGGGACATTTGATGGGGGTGGTATGGTTGGTGTGTAGACAATGTCACTACCGCAGGGGTGGTAGCTACCTGGCATGGTCACCCAGTGGGGGTAGGGGGGGTAGGTGGATAGGTCATGCCTGTAGGCCAGCATTGGACAGACACTGCTGCTCATCCGAGGGGACACTGGGACTATGTTGCCTGACATTACGGAGATGGCCTGATGGGCAGTATGGTCTTTCATTATTGCCATGATGCTGTGTTTGCTACATAGTACAGTAGGTGTGGTGTAGTGGCAATGTTGGCCTACACCTCTCATTGCCATCAGCTGTGTATGGTGTTTGTCCCCCTCCTCCACCTCGCCTTCCCTCCACGGTTACCTTCGGGCCTACCTCTTCCTCTGCAGCTCGCACTCCTAGCAACACAGCCACCATGCTGCCATGGCTCAGGCATGCAGTGTACAACAGGAACAGGTGGTACCTACCTCATCTGTGGCAGCTGGGTTGTTGGATCCACTGGTGTGGGTCTCCAGGTAACGGATATCGCCTTAGGGTAATGTGTAGCAAAGTCGGTAATGGATCTGCCTGTAGAAAGGGTGCAGGCCTAGGCATGTACGCTATTTATATGGCACATGTCTAAGTTTCACGCATATGTGGCACCGTACATGCAGATGTGTGACATATTCTGGATGTCTACACAACTATGCTGCTGCACATCCAATCCCTGCTTAATGTCCATTGACAGAAAGACATGCCCCTGTGGTTTGAACATGTTCTGAAGCTGCTCTTTCCATTTTTCTGGCTTATCTGTGTCTGCCTGTGCATTCTGCAATGGCCCCCAGCAAGTCAGCAATGAAGCACAACTTCAGCAATGGCTAGCTGACCCTCCTCATAGAGGCCTTACTCAGTGACTTTGCAGCCCTGGTGGGCACAGAGGAGTGCAAGCTCAGTGCCTATGAGTGGCAACTGCAGTGGCTGGGCATCTGTTTGTGGATAAATGCTATCCATAATAACTATGAGACTGAAGACCTGAAATGGATGTGGTGGCAGGTATACCTTGACACGTTTGTGAAGTCACGCAGTGGAGGTCCTGATGGTCAAGGGGTTCAGCTGACTGACCTCGAGCAGCGGGTCCTGGCGACCAGCAACTCTGCTACGATGGAGGGCGTCAGTGATCTGAACATCTCACGACTGCCACATGACCAGGGTACATGCATGATCTATCTCATCCACCTGACCGTGTCCTGCATCTTGGGTTTTGGGGCTACCTTCACCTCCCACTGGACCTTTCACATATTAACATTGCTCTACATAAAGCCCTGTTTGCCCCATTGGGACTCATTGCACAGCACAGTGCCAGGCCACATGACATACAGGTTCACACATCCCCACCCTCTGCCCTATGGCTCCATTGTTTTTATGTAAACTGCTTAGAATTGGAGATATAGTGGCATAGAAAACTGTTAAATAATTAAATGTCCCCCCTCGAGGTGGGCATGGGGCACGCATGGGCATGTTGAACTGCCACATTTCCATCTGCTACCTTGTTGGGGGTTCTGTGGTTATGGGTCTGCATTATGGTGTGTGGCTCTGTCTCTGCTGCGCACACACATCTGCAAAGCTGTGTCTCCAGGTCCTTTGGCCTATACTTGTGCACATGTGTATGCACATTACATGCATCCATCACTGATGGTTTGCTTGGTCATGCCTCTCTCAACAGGTGCTGCTGCAGTTGCGGGAATCATCACTGGCCCCTTGCCAGTCATGCCACATCCTGTTCCACTGCTGCTCCAGCCACCTGCTCATGCTACAATCTCTATGGCACCAGAGGAGGCAGAGGGATCACATCCAGGCAGCCCCACTGACATGGGGATAGGGCCTGACAATGCAGACAGACAGGAGGATGACATATCAGAGAATGGAGAGGGCCAGCTCCCACCATCCCCAGAGCAATTAGGACAACAGGGAGGGGCCACAGGGAGCAGACAACAGGAGACACATACGGAGCATATGCAGGTGAAGATGGAACTTCTTTGCAGGGGTGTCTCGCTCCAGGAGTAGCAGCTGGCCATCCAGGAGAGATAGCTGACCCTCCAGGGACAGCAACTGTCTGCTACAGCTAACCTGGATGCCTCCTTAGGCTGCTTGGGCATCCAGCTTGAGACTCTGACTGGCCAGCTGGGTAAGTCTCAGGGTGCACTGGACCCCATCTCTGCTCCTGGGCAGCCATCTGCCATTTCCAGGGCAGAGGCACCAGCTCTGTCTCAGTCCGCTGCTGCTGTGGCACCTGTATGTGCTCCTGTGCCTCATGCCATTCCTTCCACCAGTAGGGCGGCAAGATGCACCAGTGCATGGATGACATCAGCTGGGGGGTATAGCCTGGGGACAGTCTGGTGTCCTTGGTCCTGTGTCTTGGGGTGTGGGGCCACCTATGGTGTTTTCCCCATATCATGCGACTGGGGGGGGGGGCACAGGAGGGATACCAGCAGCAGCAGCAGCAACTCATCCTCAAGGGCACAGCAAAGGGGGACAGTATGATAACCACAGGGCGGGGGAGGGGAAAGGGGCGGGCAAGGGGATGTGGGGGATGGTGGTAATTCTTGTCTTGGGGGGGTGTGCTCCAGTATTTCTGTGGTTGGGGGTTGGGGAGGTGGTCTGCCATGGGCTTTGGGTGGGGCACGTGAGTATGTGGTTTGGGCAGTGTAGTGTTCTGGGGTTTCACATGGGAGGGCCATGTGTGGGGTGGCATGGGTCAGGCAGGCCTGTGTACATGGTATATTCACTGGGTATTTTTATCTCTAATGTTTGAACATAAATACATGCTTTACATTAGCATTGGCCTGTCTCCATGTCTCTGTGCTGCATTCACCAGGCACATGCTCAGTTGTGTTTGTTTCCATGGTGCCTGCACCTTGACTATCCACTGTTGTTTTTCGGTCTATCTCCTGCCCTTATTCCATGTTTCAGTTGGTCTAATTTGCATGTTTACTCTTAGGTAGCCACACGTACACTGGCACAATCAGAATACAACTTGGACATTCCTGTTGCCGGACACGCCCTGATTCTACCCCTCTTTTGAATGTTTTGGGCTCCAGGTCCATGTGGGCTGTACGCCCATGTCCCTTCCATTACAGAATACGGGTTTGCACATCTACGCACATTACACGTATACTGTACACGTCCAAGTGCCTTATTCATGGTTCAGAATAACCCCCTTAGTGTACACTAAATCCTTTAAAACGCTAATGAGCTGAATGCTAAGGATAAGAGAGGGAAAGGAGGAGAAGGGTATAAGGAGATCATGTAACAGCAGAGCAAGGAGAACATGTATTCTCAGGTCAAACCAAAGTATTTAGGAAATGTTTCCTAACATACACCGCTCCGTGTAGGACACCCCTGTTTATCGAATTTCTCAACAATCAGGGGTGTCCTACACGGAGCGATGAGTTCAACCCTAAACAAAGACATGGGGAGGGGTGGCCTGCACGGAGCGGCAGGTGCACCTACTCTTGCCATCTTACTGGGCAGACTAGATGGACCATACTGGTCTTCATCTGCCATCATTTACTATGTTACTATCTAATTTTCCTGAAGAGTCATACATATTAGATCAGTGATTTCACTTTTTTTTCAACATTGAAGTCAGGACTGTAATTAAACAAAGTGGTCAGTGCCCTGGAAAAGGTGGTGTCTCCCTTCAGTGATGCAATTGGCCCACCACCTCCATTGATGTAGCCTGCTTGATCACTCAGACACACTCAATGCAACTATGTAATTAAAACAAGGTCTGTTTCCCCCCACTATCTCTCTCTTCCTTCACCCCACTCCTTAAAGCTCTCTCTGTCTGTCTCCCAAGCTCCTATCCCCAACATACACGCTTCCTCAACTCCATCTTGGTCTGTCTCAACTCTCACCCACCTCTCCTACCAGTTGACTTCTGCCATCCTGTTTTTACCCACATGCTCTTCAAGATGGTTCTCTTTCCAGTTTATTATTATCTTCTCACTTTCTCCAGAGGTTTGCAGCCAGCATCACCTCCAGAAAAGCTATTCTGTTTTCTAAAGCTGCACTTAAATTTTGCAGTTCTCATAGTGCCATGGGAATAGCAAGGGAGTTGCAGCACTTCATGGTACAAACTCACTGAGAGCTATACAGGCCTGGAAGAAAACAGGACTGTTCTAGGCAGCACCAGTTGCAAGCCTTCAGACAAGATGAGGAGAGTGTGTGCCGGGGAAGAGAGTCAGGGAGATGCATGTAGAATCGATGAGAGCTGCCACCGTATAAGAACATAAGATATGCCATACTGGGTCAGACCAAGGTCCATCAAGCCCAGTATCCTGTTTCCAACAGTGGCCAATATAGGTCGTATGTACTGTCACCCTCACTGTGGACAGCCCAACGCCTAGGGCGCTGAGACTTGGTCTGCCTGTGGTGTTCCTGCCTCAGAGAGCATGGGCTTGCTTTAACTCTGCAAGGCCTTCTGGGAATGTAAGTCCCTTTACTCCTTGAGCACAGATGAGTTGCAGTCGAGTGGTTTCAGGCAATGACAAGAATTTATTTTCCCCTTCCCGGCAGATTAAGTGCAAGTGAATAACTCAGGACAAAACATGCCATACAATTGGCTTGAGGAAATTATACATGAACTCAGGTAAGTTAGCCTTGTCAGCTTCAGGTTTTAAACGTGCAGTGCTTGATACAAAACAAATCCACAACAGCTTCAATTAGCAAAGAAAATGTTCCCTTTTCTTCTGCTGCTTTTACCGTCTCTCACAGACACTGTTCAGCAAAGGGACTTCACATGGTCAGCCAAAGATAATGTACAGTCCATCCGATCATCCACTATTTCATTATGGTCAGAGTCTATCTGCATTTCCTCAGCATCAGGACTAGCAGGGTGTGTCAGTAAGCTGCTATCCTGATCTTTGAACCAAACGGTTTCTCTGACCTCACGTGGTTTCTCTCTGTAACACTCTCCTGAGCACGGTTGTAAACTACCATATATGCTGTAGTTTTTGTCCAGGGAGTTTGCTACTTTCTGGTAACTATAGGGAAATGCTTTATAGCTAGGTTCAAACTTATATGAATTATTAAGCCTATCTTTTGGCTTTGAAAGGGAAGGAACTCTCCACTCTGCAGGGTTAGACTGGTTCTCAAACACAGCTGGTGTTTGCTTGCCTCTCAGCCTATTAACTTTCCCCTCAGATGTACCAGTATTCTCCAACCAGCCTGTCTCGCTCCTCGGAGCGTGTGAGCTTTGCCAAGCCTGCCTCTCAGGAAGATTCTTCTCTCTCCTGCCTTTACCAGACAACCCCTGTCCTGGGTTGCTTCCTTCTGGCCTCAGGAATATGGCTCCCTTGGTTCTCACTCCTCTTTGACTCCTTCTAGTCAGTGTGCTCCTTTGCTGGCTTCCTTTCTGGCTCTCTTCCCAGTTCTGCTCCCGGTTCTCCTCCCGGTTCTCGTTCTGCTTCTGGTTCTGCTTGCTCCAAGCTAATGACCAGTTTTTATCATTGTAACTCTCAGGGCTTAGCTGTGCCCTGCCCTGAAACAGGTGAACCTCATTACCTCCTGAGCTAGGGAATACGTCACTGCAGGGGCGTGTTTTTCTAGCTCGTGACTCTCTTTGTTTACTTCTTCTTTGCAAACACTGAACCATGTGCTCAGATTGCCTGTCAGTTTCTGAAAGCACATCCTCATCTTGCCCTACCTTTATAGGCTCAGAAGGGACTTCTTCATGACAGTACCTAGCTGCTTCCCCAAAAGACACAGGTTCCGCAATGCTTGTACTGGGTCAAGCATTGATATCCTGGGTCCCTTCTTAATAATGGTTTATGGACCTTTCCTCCAGGAACTTGTCCAAACCTTTTTTAAACTCAGCTAGACTAACAGCCTTTACTACATCCTCAGGTAACAAATTCCAGAGTTTGACTACACGTTGAGTGAAAAAATATTTTCTTTTATTAGTCTTAAATAGTTTACCCTGTAGCTTCATTGCATGTCCCCTAGTCTTTCCATATTCTGATAACGTAAACAATCGATCTATGTTTACCCTTTCCACTCCGTTCATTAATTTATAGACTTCTATCATATCTCCCCTCAGCCGTCTCTTTTCCAGGTTTAAGAACCCTAACCTTTTTAGCCTTTCTTCATAGGAGTATCCTTCCATCCCCTTTACCATTTTGGTGTCTCTTCTCTGAACCTTTTCTAAAATCGCTATATCCTTTTCAAGATACGGCGACCAGAATTGCACACAATATTCAAGGTGCGGTATCACCATGGAACGATATAGAGGCATTATAATATCTTTTGTTTTATTTTCCATTCCTTTCCTTATCATACCTAGCATTCTATTTGCTCTCTTGGCCGCTGCTGCACACTGGGCCGAGGGTTTTAACATGGTGTCCACAATGACACCTAAATCTTTTTCCTGGGTGGTGGTTCCTAATGTGGAACCTTGCATCGTGTAACCATAGTTTGGGTTGTTCTTCCCTAGGTGCATAACCTTGCACTTGTCCACATTAAATTTCATCTGCCATTTTGATGCCCAGTCTTCCAATTTATCAAGATCCTCTTGCAATTTTTCACAATCCTCTTGGGTTTTAACAACTTTAAATAGTTTTGTGTCATCTGCAAATTTGATCACCTCACTCGTTATTCCACTTTCCAGGTCATTTATGAATATGTCAAAAAGCAGCAGACCCAGCACAGATCCCTGGGGTACACCACTATTCACCTTTCTCCATTGGGAAAATTGGCCATTTAGCCCTACCCTCTGCTTTCTATCTTTTAACCAGTTCCTGATCCACAATAGTACACTGCCTCCTATCCCATGACTCTTTAGTTTTGCCAAAAGTCTCTGATGAGGGACCTTATTAAAGGCTTTCTGAAAGTCCAGATACACAATATCAACCGACTCACCTTTGTCCATCTGTTTATTCACTCCTTCAAAAAAACATAACAGATTAGTAAGACAAGATCTTCCTTGTCTAAAGCCATGTTGGCTGTCTCCCATTAGGTCGTGACTATCTACATGCTGAGTAATTTTATTCTTTATGATGGTTTCTACCATTTTTCCTGGTACTGATGTAAGGCTCACCTGTCTGTAGTTTCCCGGATCACCCCTGGAACCCTTTTTAAAAATTGGTGTTACATTGGCGATCCTCCAATCTTCAGGTATTAGAGATGATTTTAATGATAGTTCACAGATTACTGATAGCAGGTCTGCAATCTCATATTTCAGTTCTTTCACCACCCTTGGATGTATACCATCCGGCCCAGGTGATTTGCTACTCTTTAGTTTATCTAATAGTTGTAAAACATCTTCCCGATGTATCGATATTTCCTTCAATTCTTCCGGACCTTTAAATACCACTTCAGTAATGGGTAATATCCCTACATCTTCCTCAGTAAAGACCGAAGCAAAGAATTCATTCAGTCTCTCCGCTATCGCCTTGTTGCCTCTTAGTGCTCCTTTAACCCCTTTATCATCTAATAGACCAACTGACTCTCTCACAGGTTTTTTGCTACGAATGTACTTGAAAAGGTCTTTATTTCGCATTTTTGCTTCCGCAGCAAGCTTCTTCTCAAATTCTCTCTTTGCCTGCCTTATCAATGCCTTACATTTGACTTGCCAGTGCTTGTGCTGTTTCCAGGTTTCATCGTTTGGCTCTTTTTTCCATTTCCTGAAAGATGCTTTTTTGGCAACAACAGCCTCTCTGACCTCACCTTTAAACCATGCTGGCAGTTTTTTGGACTTCCTTCCACTTTTCTTAAAGCGTGGAATACAGCTGCTCTGGGCTTCCAAGATAGTATTTTTCAACAACAGCCAAGCTTGATGTACGTCTTTAACCTTTGCAACTGCTCCTTTTAGTTTTTTCTTAACTGTTTTCCTCATTTTATCATAGTCTCCCTTTCGAAAGTTAAAAGGTAGTACTGTGGATTTCCTTACTATCCCTCCTCCACTAATTAAATCAAAGGCGATCATGCTATGATCACTATTGCCAAGTGGCCCCAACACCCTTATCTCTTGCACTAGACCTGGTGTTCCACTAAGGACTAGGTCTAATATGGCTTCCCCTCTGGTCGGTTCATGAACCAGCTGCTCCAAGAAGCAGTCATTTATTTCATCTAGGAACTTTATCTCCCTAGCATGTCCTGACGTGACACTGACCCTGTCGATACCGGGGTAATTGAAATCACCCATTATTATTACTGCGCTGTAACTTTTGTTAGCTTCCTTGATTTCTTTGAGCATTTCATCATCCATTTGGTCATTCGGGCCAGGTGCTCGATAGTACACCCCCACTGTCATTGCCTTCCCCCTTTTATATGGAATTTCAATCCATATAGATTCTACAGCAGATTTTGTTTCCTGCAAAACTTTAATCCTTTCTGAGTCAATGCCCTCTCTAACATAGAGCACAACCCCTCCACCAATTTGATCAGCTCTATCATTACGATATAGTTTGTACCCAGGTATCACAGTGTCCCACTGGTTGTCCTCCTTCCACCATGTCTCTGATATTCCAATCATATCTAACCTTTCATTTAGTGCTATATATTCTAACTCATCCCATTCCTCTCTCAATCTTTCCTTATTCAGTCTTCCATCATTTATCCTCTCTTCTGCTCTTTCTTCCTCCCCCAACTATCTTCAGTCCCTACCATGCAACTTTACAAACTTGTTTTCATATGTGATTAAGGATTACAATTCTAAAAACAAATAAAGCTCAATATCATTTTGTATTGCTCCTTTCATTTGCAAAGCGAAACAATGCTTATATTTCTCCAGATTTATTCACCAGTCAAACCTCCGGAAAAAAATCTCACTCTTTTGGAGTGGCCACCCTTGTCATCTCTGGAGAGTAGGGTCTCAGGCATTGGTTGAGGGAGAACTGAAGGATGAGACTTGAGGAGTGAATGTTGAAAACTGGGAAATAGCAGAGATTTGGAGATTGGTGGAAAGTGAGTGCTCTGGGATTAGGGAGGAATGGGGACCCAAGTTTGTGGAAGAAGGGCTAAAGATTGGGGGCATAAAAACTAAGCCGGGATTTGGAAAGATGGTAGGAACTTGGCAGTTGAGTAGGTATGAGTGTTATATGAGTTGGGGATATGAGTTAAGGTATGAGATAGTAAGAGAAGGTGGGAAAGGACTGAGAAATAGTGTGGATGCCCTGAAACACTAGAAACAGATGGGGTGCTGTGGAGAGTAAGAAAGGATCATGGAGACTCAATCAGGGACAGGGCAGGGGAATGATGGGGAGAGCAGGAACCCAGAGAGGGGAAAGAGGAGTAAGATGTCTTGAAGGAGAGAGTAGTGACTCAATGATTGTGTTGGGGATGGGGGGAATCAATTGGGAATTAAAGAATTGAGTGGGAAATTTGAGAGAGAGGGATGCAGATGCTGAGGTCTGAGTGGGAGATTGGGGAAGGGAGAATGGGATTTGATGATTATTGGTAAAGTGACAAAAGAGAGTACCAGTGCTGTTGGAAAAATGAAAGATCCAGACAACAAAGGTTAACCCTGGGAGTACCGATGGGGTCAAAAGTGACCCCATTGCAAGTTTCACAATGCATATCTCGGAAACTAGTTGTTCAAGAATGCAATCTTTTTATGACTTTTCACATGTCAATATTCTCTTTATATTGCACCATGAGAGGAATAATTTTCATCCGCTAGTTGACGCTAGTGATGAATTGCAGCACAGAGTACCAGTGGGGTCATTTTTGACCCCAGTTGCTTACATCCGGTTTGGATCGTGATACAATTTGCAGTTTTGTGAATTTTTTGATCTGACAAAGGTATTTATCATTAATTATGTATCATTTATTTTTTGTATTCTTATTTTATGAAAATTACACATTTTCTGTAATTGATATCATACGTTCTCTCATTATTTCCGATGAAATCTAAAGGCTTTCAGCTCGTTCATCACGATTATTGTACACCTATAGTAAAACTGCCTTGCGTTTTATTCAACTTTATCTTTGTTTATTTATTTTAGGTTATTGTTTATGATGTCAAAATGAAAGTATTCAGCTGCCCAAGTAAGAGAAATATTGCAATGAGATGCTGACAGTGACGGCTCTGAGTCTTCTAATGATGCAGCATATTCAGCAAGTGAAGAAGCATATCAGCCAAGTTCGGGCGATAAATCTGATGATGACAGTCATGATTCAGATGGCGACAGCAGTTGGTTGCCAAGTGAATGTGAGACTGATGTTGAGCCGGTAACATCGTCTGCAGCAAAGAGTCAAGTTACAGGTCGAGGCAAAGGTCGAGGCTGTGCTGGACAGGGAAAAAGGCAGGAGTCCTCGGTGTCAGTATCATCTGTGAGGAATCTTAGTTGTGGTCGTAGAGGAGCTAAGAGGTCATCAACTATAAGCACAAATGTTGCCATTGAAGCCTATGTATCTAAGGATGCCACATCTTGGAACAGGAAACCTATAAAGCAAGCTGCTGGAAGATACGCCAGAGCTAATGTCATGCCCGTACAACAAGGTCCTACAAGGTATGCTGTACGAAATGTTGATGGCCCTCTCGCAGCATTCCACTTGTTCATGAGGAAGCACTTATTGAATGCAATCATGATGTGGATGAGCAAACAAGGAAGACACATTTATGACGACACCTGGAAAGATTTGACAGACAGAGAATTTCAGCGTTTTCTTGGACTGCTGATCCTCTCAGGCATGTACAAGTCATGAAATGAATCCATAGTTCAGTTGTGGAACCTTGAAGATGGCCGTTCTGTTTTCGGCAAAAATATGGCCCATAACCGTTTTCAGCAAATTTCTTGTGCTCTCAGATTTGATGATACAACCAACAGACGTGAACAACGAGGCGTGGATAAGCTTGCTCCAATCAGACACGTTTTTGAAACCTGGGAAGCAACTCTAAGTGATGCCTTTGTTCCTGGTGAAAATGTTACCGTGGATGAGCAACTGCTTACATTTCATGGCCGTGTTCCGTTCAGACAATATATTCCCAGAAAACCTGGGAAATATGGCATAAAGCTATGGATGTTGTGTGACAGTACAACGTCATATGTTCTGCATCTTCAAGTATATACAGGAAGGGAACTCGGACAAAACAGGGAACAGAATCAGGGTGAAAGGGTTGTGCTGCAACTCATTGAAGGATTGACGCGATCTGGCAGAAATGTTACTGTTGACAATTTCTTCTGCAGTTTATCCCTGTCATGGAAATTGCTAGAAAAACAAATGACACTTTTGGGGACAATTTGAAAGAACAGAAAAGAATTACCTCCAGAATTTGTAACAGCAAAGGGCTGAGAGGTATTCACTTCACTGTTTGCCTTTCGCGATGACACCACTCTGGTTTCCTATTGCCTGAAGAAAGGAAAAGTGGTTGTTCTTCTGAGCAGTTTGCATGATCAAGAAGAAGTAGATAACACACGTCCAGACAAAAAACCACACATGATCTTGGACTATAATTCTAGTAAAGGTGGAGTAGATACGGCAGATCAAATGTTGCGCAAGTATACCACAAAACGAATGACAAGACGCTGGCCAATGACAATCTTCTACAACATGTTCGACATCAGTGCTTTGAACACCTTCATTGTTTGGATGTCACTAAATCCAGAATAATTCCAATTAAAGGGTTTTTAGAGCAATATAACCGGTCTCTCCGCAGGGTGCGGAGAGACCGGTTCTGACTTGATGATCTTCAACAGATAAGTTGTCCGGACTTTATACTTAAAAGTCAGAAGTCTCTTCTTTAAACGATAAATGCCACAGATGACTAGAACCATTTATGAGCTGTCATCATATCTTGGATAAGAGTTAGCAGAGCTCTTGATTGTTGGAATCTGCATCTTTTAAAATCACTTTTTCAGTATAAGAAAATATAAGAAAGATGGATTGCTTGGGTCCTTGATGTAAGGAAGGGGTTAGGGCTTTCTCAGGCTTTTCAGTTACTGTGGCCTGTAGCTACCCTCCCCATTCATTCTGAGACTCTTATCCTCAAAAACATTCTAAAAAAAACATTTGAAAAGAAACATTTAGAAAAAATCTTTTATATATAAAAAATATATTTTTTTCAGTATTTTGCATTTAATTGGGGCAATTATTTGTATTTTGGGTACTAAATCCAGAATGGCAGTCCAAGTCAAAACACAGACGTCGTCTATTCCTCTTGGAATTAGGAAAGCAGCTACTTCAGAGTAATTGCAGCGAGACTTCTTCCAGCATTGAAAAAGCCACTGATGCTGTTTGCAATGTCGGGATCCCAAAGAAAAGGGCAAGGTGTCACTGCTGTTCCAGAGAAAAAGACAAGAAAAGCAACATAGTTTGCACCTCCTGCAAGCGCAATGTTTGCAAAGAACATTCAGAAATTGTCTGTGTCTCATGCAAATGACTGTATTACTTTACTGTGTTCATCAAGTGAATTTTATTTATTTATTTAGCTGTATTTATATCCTGCTTTTCACTGGGTCAAAGCGGTCAATTGGGAGATACATTTAACACAAGGGGATATGACACACATATGCTAATATGTACAGGGAACATGGGCAATGGAGGGTTAAGTGGCTTGCCCAAGACCACAAGGAGTGCCTATAGGACTAGAAATCCCAGTCCCTCTGGCCTGAGATTCCTGTCCCCAGGTGGGACTTGAACCCCCGGCCCTCCGGCCTAAAGTACCTTGTCCTAACCACTAGGCCACTCCTCCCTGTATGCAAAAACAAGTGAATGCAAAAACTGCTTTCATGGCAACTCTTCTTCATGTAATTTTATGTTAAAGCATTAAATTTCAAAACATTTAACCTTCATATAATAAATAATTAATTTGGAATCATATTTTGTCTGTTTAGTTTAAATTTTTCATGGTTAGCAATTAAAATTCATCATGGGGTCATTTATGACTCCAACGGTATTCAGTGTGTGCAAAAAATCTTGGTAATTCCAGGGTTAAAAATAGAATTTAATTTTTAGTTTAGTGATTGGAATATACCCCTATGTGTCCCTAGTGAGATCACTAAATGTTCACAATCTACAAAAAAAGAGGACTTTTGTGTACTATGCCCCCTCGTGTTGGAACGCCCTCCCACCCAACATCCTGTCCATTACAGACCTTACCCTTTTCAGGAAGGCACTGAAACACCACCTCATCCTGCAGCATTACGGTACCACACAACAACTATTCATTCCCAGTCACCTAAATAGCCACTCTATTCTACCCACCATACATGACACCAACACAGCACGATAGCTCTACCAGAATCCTAGCAGGATCATGTATATAGTAACCTAAGAATGTAAATACCTAGCCTAGAGTCTGTATATAGTTTACCCAGTTAACCCAAGTTTATCTATCCTGTTCTCTGTAAGTTCAGTGCAGGCCCCTCCCGTGCCTGGACAAAACCGATGTTATTTGTAAACCGAGCTGAATTTGAAGAGCGCGGTATAGAAAAGACTTTAAATAAATAAAAATAAAAAATGTCAAGTTTGAAATGTGGTGTGTGTTCCTTATGTACTGACATTTTGCCCAAAACGAGGGGAAATGTTTTGTTTCTTGGCTGTTGCTTCGTAGGATCTCAGTTTCAGTTCTTGTTTATCCATTTTCTTATTTGTGGTCCTTATTCTAAATTTGGTAAGACTCTTTTTGTGTTTAATGTTCAGGATCAGCTTGAGAGATTCGGCTAGTGTATAATTTTGATGTAAGGATCTAATAGATTTATTTATGTTCTAGCACAGGGATAGATAACTCTAGTTTTTGAGTGCCACAAGGCATTCAGGTTTTTAAGATATCCACACCAAATATGCATGAAATGTATTAGCATACACTTCATCCATGATATGCAAATTAATCTCACATGGACTGCGTTTGCTTCAATATTTACTCCACAGTATTTATTTTTATTCCAGCTATGTATTTGCACCTTCACTGCAATTTTCTTGTCATAATATTTGATTTGAAGGAGAAATACTAGCATCACGCAAACAGAGCTTACAAAGGCGTTTTGGAAAGGGGGAGGTACAGCCTACCATTAATAGTAATGAGGGAGGGGAGAGCTGATATGTAGGTTGCAGGGGGGCGCCAGAGATCTTAGCACCAGCCCTGCTTATGCATGAGGATCAGTAACTTGTATTTTTTTTTATTTGAGAATTTTTATGCCACCTTATCAGGTAATCAAAGCGAGTTACAAAGAACGTAAATTTTTACAAGAAACATGGATAACAAGATAATAAGAATGAGTAAAAATTACAAGTTAACCATCTTAACTCTAAGAATGCTGCTTAATTAACCAATAACTTATTTACATAGTTGCATTGATAACCTTACAGAAGCCAAAGTATTAACTTATGTATGTGTCAGGGCAGTAGTGATATTCTAGAAGCATGGCAATTTTTAGGAATATAAGTGGAGACTAGTGCCTCAGATTATGTTGGGTAGATATCTGCTCTGTTTATCTGCTTTCCAAAGTATTTTGTGAATAGAAATGTTTTGATTTGCTTACGGAAGGTGGAAAGGTCCACTATACTTCTCGATCTGTCTGGGAGGGACTTGGGCCTGTACTGGGAGCCAATGGTGGTGTTTCAAAAGGGGGGTAATATGGTTAAAGTTTCCTGCAAAAAATAGGATGCAAACAATTGTGTTCTGGACTGCTTGGAGGTGTTTTAGTGAGGAACGGGGCAAACTTAAGGGAAAGAGGAAGGGATGTGTGTACTACATACTATAGGATAGGTAACAAGAAACAAAAGTAAAAATAGAATATAAATGGCATAAACTAAATGGGACTGGAGAATGGGATTAGCAAAGAAGGAAGGGGTAAGTATATGAAGAAGTGCCATACTGGGTCATACCAAAGGTCCATCAAACTTAGTATCCTGGTTCCAACAGTGGCAAGATCCCAAAAAGTAGAACGGCTCTAAGTCAGTGCTTTCCAAACTTTTATCCCATATGACCCATTTTAGCAACTAAAAAGTCATGGGGCCCCAGATGATTATGAAATCAGAATAGCAGGTCTCTAGCCTCCTCCCCCTACCTCCATGCATCTAAAGCAGAAAGCAGTGGCAGTCAGTATAGGGTCCTTTGTGTCAGTGTGTGCTTACAGACCCCAGTACTCAGCATGGGTTTCCAGTCTAACAGGAAGCTTATCCAGGTGGAGGCAAGGGCCTATGAATGTTCACTGGCTCACAGGCCACATGCTGACTGATGACTGTCACTACTTGGCACAGGTCCCAGCGAATGTCCAGGGAGGAGAGTAAAAGGTTATGTTTTTGTGATCCCATCCACTAATGATGTGACCCCATTTTGGCTCAACCCCAAGTTTGGGAACCATTGCTTTAAGTGATAGCATCCAGAGATAAGCAGTAGCTTTCCCCTAGTTTACCTGAATAATGGTTTATGGACTTTTCCTCCAGGAACTTGTACAAATCTTTTTAAAATGCAAATATGTTGCTTTTGGCACAGATTCCGGAAATGAATTCCAGAGCTTAATTATGCATTGAGTGAAAAAGTAATTTAAATTAGTTTTAAACATACTACTTAGTAGTTCAATAGCATGTCCTACAGTCTTTGTACTTTTTGAGAGGATAAATTGATTCAAGTTTATTCGTTCAGCTCTGCTTAGGATTTTATAGATTTCTATCATATCTCCCCTTAGCCATCTCTTCTCCAGACTGAAGAGTCCTAACCTCTTTAGCCTTTCCTCTTATAGGAGCCTTTCTATCCCCTTTATCATATTGGTCACCATTCTGTGTACCTTTTCTAATTCCACTATGTCCTTTTTGAGATATGGTGACCAGAACTGCACACAGTACTCAAAGTGTGGTTGCACCATGGAGTTAGACTGATGCACTATGATATATTCAGTTTTATTCTCCATTTCTTTTCTAATAATTCCTAATATTCTGTTTGTTTGTTTGTTTTTGCCACACACTGGACAGAAGATTTCAACACATTGTCCACAATGACACCTAGATCCTCTTTCTGAGTGGTGACTCCCAGTGTGGAACCTAGCACTTTATATTTATCTACATTATAATTTCATGTGTCATTTAGATGCTCGGACTCCCAGTCTCAAAAGTCCTCCTTCAATTTCTCACAATCTGGATGTGATTTAACAACTTTCAATAATTTGGTGTCACCTGCAAATTTGATCACTTCACACATTGCTCCCATTTCCACATAATTTACAAATATGTTTAAAAGCACCGGTCATAGTACAGATCATAGAAACATAGAAACATAGAAACATGATGACAGAAAAAGACCACAAGGCCCATCTAGTCTGTCCTTCCATAACAACAACTACAACAGTCCACTTTTTACCTTTAGAGATCCTCTGTGTTGGTCCCATGCTTTTTTGAATTCAGTTACTGTCCTCATCTCTACCACCTCCACTGGGAGACTATTCCACGGATCCACTACTCTTTCCGTAAAGAAATATTTCCGCATATCACTCCTGAATCTATCTCCCTTCACCCTCATCCCATGTCCCCTCGTAGCAGAACTTGCTTTCAATTGAAAGAGGCTCTCTCCCTGAACATTTATGCCACGGAGGTATTTAAACATCTCAATCATATCACCTCTATCCCGCCTTTCCTCTAAGGTGTACATATTAAGATCCTTAAGTCTGTCCTCATATGCTTTATAATGAAGACTACTAATCATCTTAGTAGCAACCCTCTGCACCGACTCCATCCTGTTCACATCCTTTTGAAGGTGCGGTCTCCAGAATTGCACACCATACTCCAAATGAGGTCGCACCAAAGACTTATACAGAGGCATTATCACCTCCTTTTTTCTGCTAGCCATTCCTCTCTGTATGCACCCAAGCATCCTTCTAGCTTTTGCCGTCGCCTTTTCTACCTGTTTAGCTACTTTAAGATCATCGGACACAACTATGCCTAGGTCCCGCTCTTCTTTAGTGGACAAAAGTACTTCACCTCCTATGCTGTATTGCTCCCTTGGATTGCTGCAGCCCAAATGCATGACCTTACATTTTTTAACATTAAATCCCAGCTGCCAAATTCTAGACCATTCTTCAAGCTTAGCTAGATCCCTCCTCATGTTATCTACACCTTCCTGGGTGTCTACTTTATTGCAGATTTTGGTATCATCCGCAAAGAGGCAAACCTTACCCGACAGCCCTTCCGCTATATCACTAACAAAGATGTTAAAAAGAATCGGACCAAGGACAGATCCCTGGGGCACACCACTGGTAACATCCTTCTCCTCAGAGTGAGCTCCATTTACTTGTACTCTTTGTCGCCTCCCACCCAACCAATTTCTAACCCAAGCAGTAACTTTAGGGTCCATCCCTAGGGTGCTCAGTTTGTTTATAAGTCGCCTGTGAGGAACAGTGTCAAAGGCTTTACTGAAATCTAAATACACCACATCTAGAGCTCTCCCTCGGTCCAACTCCCTGGTCACCCAGTCAAAGAAATCAATCAGATTTGTCTGACAAGACCTGCCTCTGGTGAATCCATGCTGCCTCGGATCCTGTAATCCGCTGGACTCCAGAAACCTCACTATTTTCTCTTTCAACAGCGTTTCCATTAATTTACTCACCACTGAAGTTAAACTAACCGGCCTGTAGTTTTCAACCACATCCTTACTTCCGCTTTTGTGTAAAGGCACCACATGAGCCTCTCTCCAGTCCTTTGGCACCACTCCCGACTCCAACGAGGCATTGAAAAGGTCAGTCAGTGGAGTTGCTAGAACGTCCCCAAGTTCCCTCAGTATTCTAGGGTGTATCCCATCCGGTCCCATCGCTTTGTCTACTTTAAGTTGAGCTAGTTTCTCACGAACACAGTCTTCTGAAAATTGTTCAAGATGTCCCTCGCTTCTGTTCTTATTTGTGGGTGTTTTCTGAGGTCCTGCTCCTGGTTCTTCATCTGTGAACACAGAACAAAAATATTTGTTAAGCAATTCCGCTTTATCCTTATCAGCTTCTACATATTCCCCCCCTGTACCCTTGAGTCTGACAATACCACTTTTGCCCTTCCTCTTCTCACTAATATATCTGAAAAATGTCTTATCTCCCCATTTTATTGCATTGGCTATTTCCTCCTCCTTTTGAATCTTTGCCTTCTTGACTACTTTGCTAGCTTCTCTAAGTTTTTCCAAATACAGATGCCTGTCTTCCTTTCTCTGTGATCTCTTGTATTTCATGAAGGCCTCCCTCTTTTTCTTCACTTTTTCAGCTACTTCCTTCGAAAACCATAGCGGTCTCCTGTTCCTTTTGCCTTTATTTACCATTTTAACAAAAAGGTTGGTTGCCTTTAAAATATCCCCTTTCAGTTTTTCCCACTGTTGTTCTACATCCCCCAGCTGTTCCCATCCCACTAATGACTCCCTGAGGTATTGGCCCATCTTCGCAAAGTTAGTCTTCCTAAAGTCTAAGATCTTCACCTTGGAATGGATTCTAACAGCCCTAGTCCTAATACTGAACCACACCATCTGGTGATCACTGGATACAAAATGATCTCCCACTACAACATCAGAAACACTTTCACCATTGGTAAGCACCAAGTCCAGTATGGCCCCTTCACGTGTGGGGTCTGTTACCAATTGCCTGAATAGTTCTCCCTGTAGAGAATCCAGGATCTCCTTACTCCTAGATGATACTGCAGCAGGAAAGTGCCAATCAACATCTGGCATATTGAAATCTCCTAGCAGTAGCACTTCCCCTTTCCTAGCAATGCTGCGTATGTCTTCAATTAACTCTCTGTCCACCTCTTCCTCTTGTGAGGGAGGTCTGTATATCACACCAATGCAAATAGATTTCTCTTTCCCTCTTTCTAGTTTAACCCACAATGCCTCCTCTCTCCCTTTTAAGCTCTGTAATTCCAAAGCTTTAATAGTAGTTTTTACATATAGTGCTACTCCTCCTCCCCTTCTTCCTACCCTAAATTGTGTTCGGTCTTGAGTCAGGCGGCTCATTGTTGACAGACTGGTACCCGTAGCTGCTGTTATTGTATCGATCTATCTCATTGCTGGCCTTCCTCTTTTGCGTTGGCCTTCTATCTTGCCAAGCATGATGTCTTTCTCTAATGATCTCTCTCTTCGCATGATGTGTCCAAAGTATAAAAGTCGAAGTCTTGTCATCTGCGCTTCTAAAGAAAGCTTAGGTTTGATCTCCTCTAGTAAAGACTGGTTTGTTCTTCGGGCAGTCCATGGTATACACAGTATTCACCGCCAGAACCATAATTCAAAGGAATCAATTTTCTTCCTGTCTATCTTTTTCACTGTCCAGCTTTCACATCCATATGATGTTATTGAAAATACCATGACTTGAACAAGTCGAATCTTTGTATGGAGAGAGACATCTCTGCTCTTGAGAATCTTATCTAGGTCTTTCATAGGCATTCGGCCAAGAGCAATGCGTCATCTGATTTCTTGACTGCTTGTTGCTTCTTTATTGATAGTTGATCCAAGTAGGTTAAAGTTGTTCACGATTTCAATTTCTTCTCCTTCAACGATGAACCTGTTGATTATGCCAGTTGTCATGATCTCTGTCTTCTTTGCATTAAGGTGCAGGCCCATTTTGAGACTATGTTCTTTGATTGTGAGAAGCAAATGTTTCAGATCAACTTCACTTTCAGCCAGTAATGTGGTATCTTCAGCATAACGAAGGTTGTTGATGAGTCTTCCACCAATCTTCACACCTCTGTTGTCTTCATACAATCCTGCTTCTCTGATGATTTGTTCTGCATATAAATTAAACAGGTAGGGGGAAAGTATGCAGCCTTGTCTTACACCTTTGCTTATTTTAAACCATTCTGTTTCTCCTTGTTCCGTTCGAACTGTTGCTTCTTGATCAATGTACAGATTGTGCAAGAGTACGATCAGGTGTTCTGGTATACCCATGCTTCTTAATGTGGCCCAGAGTTTCTCATGGTTTACACAGTCAAAAGCCTTGCTATAGTCTATAAAGCACAAATAGATATCCTTTTCGTATTCTTTAGTCTTTTCAAGGATCCATCTCACATCCGCAATGATGTCTCTTGTTCCTAGCCCTTTCCTGAACCCTGCTTGCACTTCAGGTAGTTCTTGTTCCAGGTATGGTTGTAGTCTCTTTTGAATAATCTTCAGTAGAATCTTGCTGGCATGTGGGATCAGAGCGATTGTGCGATAATTTCCACAGTCAGTTGGATCACCTTTCTTTAGTATTGGTATAAACACAGATCTTTTCCAGTCAGTTGGCCATGATGTTGTCTTCCATATTTCTTGGCAGAGCCTTGTAGGTACGGTAACAGCTGCATGAGATTGCTGTAATACCTCTATGGGAATGCTATCAATGCCTGGTGCTTTGTTCTTTGATAAGGCTTTCAATGCTGCTTCAACTTCTTCTTTCATCACCAATGGTTCCCGATCATAAGGTACAAGTTGAAACGGCTGATGGTCCACTTGATCTTTATCATATTAAAACATGTTAAAACCCTCGGCCCAGTGTGCAGCGGCGGCCAAGAGAGCAAATAGAATGCTAGGTATCATAAGGAAAGGAATTGAAAATAAAACAAAATATATTATAATGCCTCTATATCGTTCCATGGTGAGACCGCACCTTGAATATTGTGTGCAATTCTGGTCACCGTATCTTAAAAAGGATATAGCGATTTTAGAAAAGGTTCAGAGAAGAGCCACCAAAATGGTAAAGGGGATGGAAGGATACTCCTATGAAGAAAGGCTAAAAAGGTTAGGGCTCTTTAACCTGGAAAAGAAACGGCTGAGGGGTGATATGATAGAAGTCTATAAATTAATGAACGGAGTGGAACGGGTAAACGTAGATCGATTGTTTACCTTATCAGAATATAGAAAGACTAGGGGACATGCAATGAAGCTACAGGGTAAACTATTTAAGACTAATAAAAGAAAATATTTTTTCACTCAACGTGTAATCAAACTCTGGAATTTGTTACCGGAGGATGTAGTAAAGGCTGTTAGTGTAGCTGGGTTTAAAAAAGGTTTGGACAAGTTCCTGGAGGAAAGGCCCATAAACCATTATTAAGAAGGGACCCAGGATATCAATGCTTGAACCAATACAAGCATTGTGGAACCTGTGTCTCTTGGGGAAACTGCTAGGTACGTATGACCTAGATTGGCCACTGTTGGAAACAGAATACTGGGCTTGATGGACCTTGGTCTGACCCAGTATGGCATATCTTATATTCTTATGTTCTTATATAAAAACTCTGTATATTCCTTCCACCTTTTCCTGATCTTCTCAGCATCATTCATCATAGAACCTTGAGCATCTTGTAACATTGCAATTCGAGGCTGGAACTTTTTCTTTAACTCTCATAGCTTTAGGAAAGCCGATCTTGTTCTTCCTCTAATAGTTTCTGCTGCTATTTCCTTGCATGCGTCATTGTAGTACTTTTCCTTGTCCTGTCTTGCTGCACGTTGGCAATCTCTGTTGAGTTCTGTTATTATCTTTCTTTCTCCTCTGGCTTTAGCTTCTCTGTGTTTCTGGGCAATTTTCAGAGTTTCTTCTGTCATTCATTTTGGCCGTTTTTGCTTTTTCACATTTTGTAGAGACTTCTCGCTTTCTTCCAACACAACCTTCTTGATGTCATTCCATAACTCTTCTGGAGCTCTGTCATTTGTATCTAAAGCAGCAAATCGATTTTGCAGGCAGTCTTTAAATTCCAGTGGTATATTCTCAAGGTCAAATTTTGCTGCATTCATGAGTGGTTTGCTCTTTTTCAACTTTAGCTTGAGTTTGCATACTAGTAGTTGATGATCTGTACCACAGTCAGCTCCAGGTTTTGTCTTTGTTGATGTTATAGAACTTTTCCATCATTGACTTCCACAGATGTAGTCAATTTGATTTTTATTCAATCCATTGGGTGACGTCCATGTGTACAGTCGCCGCTTGTGTTGATGGAAGAAGGTGTTTGAGATGAATAGGTTGTTGGTCTTGCAGAATTCTATCAGTCTTTCTCCAGCTTCATTTCTGTTGCCAAGTCCATATTTTCCAACTACTTTGCCTTCTTCTTTGTTGCCAACTTTTGCGTTCCAGTCATCCATGACTATCAGGATATCCTGTTTGCATGTTCTGTCAATTTCAGCTTGTACTTGTTAATAGAACTCTTCAATTTCAATCTCTTCTGCAGCTGTTGTTGGGGCATATACTTGAATTATAGTTGTGTTGATAGGCATTTCTCGTAGACGAATAGAGATTAAGCGTTCGCTGACTGCATTGTATTTCATTACAGTTCTTGCAAGTTTCTTCTTTATTATAAATGCAACATCATTTCTTCTTTGTCTTTCATTTCCAGCATAGTAGACCATGTGATCATCTGATGCAAAGTGCCCGATGCCAGTCCATTTCAGTTCACTGACACCCAACAGATCAAGTTGTACACATTCCATTTCATTCTTGACCACCTCCAACTTCCCTTGGTTCATGCTTCGTACGTTCCATGTTCCAATGCGCAAGACATCTTTACAGCTTCTGACTTTCATTTCATGCACAGCTACATCAGCAGTCAGACGTCCCAAAGGCTTTGATCCAACCACATCATAAATGCTGGCTTTACTTTAAAAAGTCTTCAGCTCTTCCCCAGTAGCTAGTTGAGTGCCTTCCGACCTGGGGGTCTCATCTTCCAGCACTATAGCACAATTTGTTTTGTTGTAACTATCCATTGGGATTTCATGGCAAGATACAGAAGTAGATTGCTGGGCCTTTCTTCCGCGCAGTTTAAGTTGGTGTTGTTGCTGTTGTCACAGAAATGTGATCCTCCGCCATCAACACTATCCCATTCTGCTGCTGCCCAGATGAGTGGTTTGTCTTGGTATGGCACCTCAGCTGAGACCTGTCCATCCTGGGAGACCCTGCCAGTAGTTAAACTACCAATAGTTTAGCTCTTAGCATCACTGATGCACACAAGCCCTCACAGCACGACAAGCTGCAAACCAAGTGAGGGCATGCTAACTGGGTAATGCATAATTAGCTGGAGAGTGGACAGGTTGGGAGTGGAACATGGGCATTAACAGTGCATCATGGTTAGCGTGGATGCTATGGACACGTGCTAACCACAAATACTGCCATTCGTGTGGGTGCACTTAACACTACCTCAATGGGTGCAGTTAAATGAACCTGTGTGCCAGATTGCACTGTGCTGCACTTTGAGAACATGCGAACGGCAGAAGGACATATACACATGTTCCCTGAAGTTGGCACAGTCCTCAACACTTGATTCATGGCCCACATGCACGCTACCAGGCCCCTCTATCATCTGGCTGCCTTTTAACCACATTGTTAATGGGGAGCCAGATGAGGCAGACTGTTGAGGCAAGATGTCCCTTGGCTAAATCCATGTTTATTTTTTCCTATTAAACCACAATTAACCAAGTTTTAAGTAATTTTGTTTTTTATAATAGTTTACTTATTTTATTTATGTTTATTTATTTATTTAATGTTATTTATATACCACCTTATCATTCAATCAAGGTGGTTTCCATGGCAAACAATCGGGGGGGGGGGGGGGGAAATGTCTACATGCAGTGGATAGTGTGGCGTGTAGGTGTAGGGGGGAAAGATTAGAGTAGTATTTTCTACATAGTGTTATAGGAAGGTAATATCTAATAGAAAATCTGAGAGAGGATAGGAGAAGACAATACAGAAATCAGAAGGGAGAGGAAATGAAGAAAACGGACAATGAATAATTTAAAATATGAATTATACTTAAAAAAATAAAATAGCTTACCCCCTCCCCCCAAAATTGAAACAGAAGAAATGAGCACGTCAAAAACAAAGGAAATAAAAGAACCACCAACACAAAGGTTTGAAAATATTTTATTGAAAAAATATTATGTTATATGAGAGGCAATATTGTCTGTCTGGGATTACGAGGTAGTGTTGGCCGTAGGGTTGGTCAGGACCTGGTCATAAGAACATAAGATATTCCATACTGGGTCAGACCAAGGTCCATCAAGCCCAGTATCCTGTTTCCAACAGTGGCCAATCTAGGTCATACGTACCTAGCAGTTTCCCCAAAAGACACAGGTTCCGCAATGCTTGTACTGGGTCAAACATTGATATCCTGGGTCCCTTCTTAATAATGGTTTATGGACCTTTCCTCCAGGAACTTGTCCAAACCTTTTTTAAACCCAGCTACACTAACAGCCTTTACTACATCCTCCGGTCATTTGATGATCCTCAGAGGATTAATTTTGAAGACCCATCAGCAAGTCAGACAATTTCAATTTCACTTTGACCAGTTCATGAAGCAACAATGAAAGTTGTATTATGAATTTTTTCAGTATTTCTTGTAGAAAGTTAGTCAAAGAGTAGTGTTAAAATGCAAATGTGGGAGTGATTGAGGACACTATTTGCAAAAATGTCACTCATTTACAAAACTGTGGGATATACCATTAGGTGTAAAACCTCAGAGTCACTTGGTTTATCAGCCCTTAGGGCTACCACTGAAGCTATGGTTACTAAGCACTGTGCAGGGGGAAATCCCATCGTTCTTTTGTGTGTTGGGGGGAGGAGGTCTATTGTCCTGATGTGGGGAATTGTTAGTGCCCAAATTGCCCACTTGGGAACGTGACTATGTAGCATCTTGAATATCTTTAAATTTTGCACAGTATAGGAGGAAATGTGTGTCTGCTCTGGTGGTGAACTGCATGCAGAGTCTGTTTTTTTGGAGTCTCCAGATGAGTTTCTCTGTGCACAGTAATTATTGCTCCTTTATTTTGCATTTGGTGAAGATCTGTTCATGCTTGTGACCTAGATGAGGAACAGTACAAAAATCCTTCTTTACTCTAAAACAAATACAGGTAATCAGATCACTGTTAGATGTGACATTCCTACACCATTATTCTTGCATTAGTAATTCATTAAATCAAGGCCTAACGGAAAGACAGTTGCAAAGGCCGCAGTTAGTCCAAAACATATCATTGAAGCTCCTCCATGGTGCCAAGAAATTGACCATATATTTCCCTTTCTCTTTGAAGAACACTGGCTCTCAACCAGATTCAGGATTCCATTTAAGATAGTCACTATCACATAGCAGGTTTACTATTCCAGCCTCCCACTTTGCCTTGTTGGCCTTCTTGTCTCATATGCTCTGCAATATGCATTTCGCTCTTTATAGCATAATCTGTTAGTTATTCCATCTCACGCAACAACCTAGTTAAAATGTGCGTGCAAGTTTTTCTTCAGTTTGATTGCCCCTTCTCTTTGGAATGATTTGCCTCTGGACATCAGGAAGCAATCTTTTCATCATTTGATGTTGGCTTTTCCCCAGGTCTAATGATTTCTTTGGGTGGCTGTATGCTGAGCTCCCTTCGGCTGGTTGGGCATTTCCTCTAGCATTCTAGGTTCATGCATATGGAAAATTGCACCTTTTGTCTATTGTATTTCCCTATGGCGGTTATGTTTTGTGTTTTTGTTTTCCCCTTTTATTTTTAATTCTGCACCCTTAAACTTTGAATACGCAAACTGCTTATGATATCTTCACCTTGATTTGTGGTGTATCAAATAAATAAATGTAAATTGATTTGGGGTTTCTCTCTATCTTGTGGATGAAGGGTTATGACCATATAGATATTTGATGTTCTTTCTCCTTTTTTTCCATGAAAAGACCCCACCCACTCATTATACTCACTTAGGGGCATATTTACTAAATTGCATTAAGCTTTTGCAGCTAACACTAGGTGATAGCTGCAAAAAAGTTGGCATTAGGTACAGAAGTTCCACGGTACTGCAAAGGATATTCCCAGTTTTCCTTGCAGATACCATAGAGAAAACGCAGGGATCACAGGGAAGCACCAAGATGCCCCTAATGCCACCCATTGAGGTGGCTTTAGCTGCACCTGCAATGTCTGCACAACATGCGGTTACCACATACTGTTGACTGTTGTGGTACTCACACATTTCTGTCACTCCCAATCTCCACTCACACTCCACCCAGGCACATAG